>OY987197.1:18194907-18836800 GCA_963920755.1 Cartodere bifasciata
ACTGCAAAATAAAAAGATTGTGAGCATAACATTACTTCGTTTATACAAAAACAGATTCCTTTAATCCAGCTAGCTCTAAAACCTAAAAGGAAATGCCTAATAAGTAGCCGACGAACCTACCCAACATCAAGAATATAATATAAAATAGGGGAAACCCTTACCTAATATTTACAAGTGGGGTGACTTAACTTTAACCTCTTAAGAGCCATCTGGTAGAAAGTAGACGCACTATTAAAGGAAATAGGGGAGTATCTAAGGTAGCAATCTTAGATAAAACATCAGCGCCCCTTGATTAAGGGTGGCGGGGTTACTAACCTAGAGGGTGAGTGCTCAGGGAAGGACTGGCCCATTTGGTTTGTTTGTTGATTTGTTTTGATTGAGAGCAGGGAGAGTGCTCTTTGTTTTGAAAATAAACTGTAATATTGTGCGAATAAATAAGTACCTGAACACGTTACCTAAAGTGAACTGAAATTTCCATGCAATAGGGAAGTTAAATTGGTATAATAAATTAGAAAATTGTAAGTCTATAAGTACTAAACTATTGTTAAAAATTATTGCAAAAATCTAAAAATTATAACAACGTCTTTTGTTTTTATTAATAGTGAACTCTGTAGAGAGGTCAATAATATTTAATGTTGTTAATTTATTATATAATTCTGTTATTATTAGATTAATTGAATCTCGGATCAAAGTATCATTTAAATGTTTTATAACTTATAAAAAATAATTGTCTGTCTCAACAAAAACACAGATTTGTTTTCTTTTAAATTGTTTAATAAGCAAAGTTTTTGCAAAAATAATTTTTGTTTTTTTATGCAGGCTTAAAATTGGCGAACCACCTGAATGCTTCGTTTTAGGGATCTCAAAAAAATTGTTCCGAAAATTGATCCCAAATTCTCAGAGATAAAAGGCTTTAAAGCGCTTATACAGCTTGTACAAATGTTGGCGCATAAACGCAAATCTCTTAATATGAGAAAAAAGAGACAGAATGACATTTGAAACTTCTAGAAGTTATTTCCATTACCAAAAAAAGCCCTGATTCATCATTCATGGAGAAAAATAGGAATAAAGTTGCATAAATTCGGCAACACTGATTGTAAAAATAACGTACCATCCACAAAATTTGACCTCGACTCTTGCCACGGAAAATAGTTTCTTTAAACGTCAAAACAAGATGACAAACTTCAAAAATTTCGGTTGACAAAATCACTTGTTTTTTTCCACGCGAAGTGTGTAAAATTATAATTTTAATACCCAGTTCCTATACTTTTATTTATATAAGAATCATTTAAAGCAAGAATCTCTTAAAGTAACAAATTAAGGTAGATGATTGACTCATTTGGGTTTGACCAGAGATAAGGTATATAACTAGATTGAGGTTAAATCTGCTCGAATTGGCTAAAAAGACTCGCTACCATGTTGCCTCTTATTTTGTTTACATTCGGCACGCTATCTTTGTCAGACACACATATTTCATTATTCTTTCTCTCTCATACGATTTAAATTGTGGAAAATCTGTTTACAGAGTTGGCACGCCTGCCGTTTCCGTATTCATAGGTTTATGGTTAAAACACAACAAAATAAGCTGTCAATGGCAGCTTCAGTAGTGTCCCCATTGTTTTAGGTTGCGCATTAGTACAATACGCAATCTAGTTATATACCTTATCTCTGGGTTTGACATATGTCAAACTTAAAAGTCAAATTTAAGTAGACCAATCAGAGACCGTACATTTCTTACTTTAAGTGATTCTTAGATGAATGGTTATGAACTGGGCATAAGTTATGGTTTTTAGCAAATGTTTCTTTTGTCAAAATTTATAAAAACGGATTATTAATCAAAATAATTGTTATTCTCTATTGTTTTTAAGCGATTAATTAAACATTAATCGCATATTTTATATTTATAAACAAAACAAAGTCTGTTATTATTATCTTTTTGAGTCAAAAAAACATTAACCGACATTATCAACATTATTTATACGTAATCAAAGTTAGCAGAAAGTATTGTTCCCTAATTTGTAAAACTGTCTAGCAAGTGCTCCTAAAGAAATTAAAAATATGGGGTTCGCGTTGTCCATTTTGTTATCAATAGTGTTTTTAATTGTGTTCCTATGGGTTTTATACATGCTACGAAACAATAACTATTGGAAAAAGAAGAATGTACCATTTGTAAAACCAGTACCAGTTTTTGGCAATATCTTGGACATATTTCTTCTTAAATCCTCCATTGGTGAGATCTGTCAAAAAATATACAACTCGACAACTTTGCCCTTTATTGGAATGTTTGTTTTGGACGAGCCTTATCTAGTGGTCCGTGATTTGGACTTGGTTAAATCTATTCTGGTAAAAGACTTTACGCACTTTTTGAACAGAAGTATGACTAATAACAAGGACGCTGATCCGATGGGATCTCATATTTTGTTTTTGATGAAAACGCCAGATTGGAGAGATGTGAGGAAAAAAATGACGCCAGCGTTTACTTCCGGGAAAATGAAGCTTATGCATAAGTTGTTAAGGGAAACAGGTAGGTAAATAATTAGGGGTTACAAATATACAAAATCAGTGGCTGGTGTAGCGCACAAATTTTAAATCTTTTGGTCACTTTCCCTTATTTTGGGGTATTCCCCAATCACACTTCTACTATTCTGAGGTGAATCACATTGCATAACAACATGAAAATGTTTTCCATTCTATGTTTCTTATGTCAACGCTCGGTGACAGATATAGAAACTGTGATTATTTAATGTTGCTTGCCTAAAATCAACAAAAAACAGCACCTTCTGGTCATTGCTTAGTGGTTTAATAAGAGTTAATTTTAATAAGAAATTTTGCTTACCACCAACATAAATAAACATAGCACAAGTTGAAATATTTTAAAAGTCCATAAATAAGCGTTTGAATGCAGAATTTTAGCAATTAGAAAGCACTATTTTCTTTTTTTATTTTCCTTTTACAATATTTTAATAAGCGTTTCAATATATACACCAATCAAATAAAACATCAACCTCGGAATTTTTTGGAGCTACCGGGACTTTCGTGATAAACCTTTGTTTTGATGTTATAAATGTTGTCTCAAAAGTCACCATCGATATCGTGTGAGCGTAACATTTTACGCGGGGTCAAAGGTCATGGAAAACCTATTTTGGCCCATAATGGCTTTAATATGCTCCTAATGACTTTTGGAGTTATTACATAAAATATAGATCGAAAAATGTTCTACATATTTGATCTTGGGTGGACATTTTTTAATCAACCCATACCCACCTAGGGGCTGTAGACTGAAGTGCGTACCCCATATTTCAAACACCGCTAAAATGGTGGCATTTAATGATTAAGAGATGTCCATTCGTAAATTTATTCTTTAGGTTCCATTAAACAATTTGAGAAGAACAACTTCTCAAATAATCCCCTGGGGGCTAAAATTCACCTCCATGCAACTTTTTTTTTAAATCATCCCTCCTGGATAAAATATTAGCCCAATGGGACTGTTTTTGTTAAAAATGGGTTTAAATATAATCAATTAATAGGAAACGACACTTTTTTTAATCATGTAGCTAAAAACCGTTTCATAAAAAAATGTTTAATTTTTGGAAAGATGGGGGTGGATTTTAGCCCCCAGGGCACCTTTTTTTTGCATTTTAAATTGCCAAAATACTGTATTCAAACGCATATTGATGGACCTTTTGCTTTGTTTATTTATGTTGCTGGTAAGCACAATTTTTTACTAAAATTAAATTTCATAAACCCACTGAGCAATTACCAGAAAGTGCTGTTTTTTGTTGATTTTAGGCAACCCACATTACATAACCACAGTTTTTGTTCATATGCTTTCGCGACAGTCCTCGTTAATAATGACCGCGTTCGAATTGTCAGCGGCTTTTTGGTTTTGGCTTGATTAACTGTCATTGTTGATGTAGCAAAAATAAAAAATACCAAAAAATAAAGCGAAAATCAAAAAGCCGCTGGCAATTCGAACGTAGTCAATATGGCTGCTAAAGCTGGTTCAAAATTAAACGCAATTTCCAAATTTTATTTATTTATTCAAAAAATAAAGACTTGTGTCATCGAAAACAAAGCTTGATAAAGGAATCGATTAAGCAAATAGAATTTTTTTTATACAAATTAGAAAATATAATATATTGATAACTTTATTGACAGCTATAGAAAAATATTGTATTTATTTATTAGTAATATATTGCCAGTGGCGAATTACATGTCATAAATATTACTTTAGAAAAACAAAATGACGATTATCTTTTAGTACTTCGCCCAATCCCTAATAGTACTTAAATCTAAATCCAAACTAGGATGCGTCACCTAAATTAACTTGACTATTACAAAATTGTAACACTTTAACTACATATTCTTTTAGCTTTTTGTCTGTTACTAGAACCTTGGTGTCCAATAGATTCAATTTTTCTTTTGTTACCCCGGGCACTAGACTTCTTGCTCCCACTATGAATATTTTTAATATGTCGCACTAAACTGTCCCGATGCGCTGTTACAAAATCACAATTTTCACACTTCAGGTTAAATCCGTTGGAATGAACATTAGTAATGTGCCTTTTTAAGTTACATTTTACTGTGGTTGCGTAATTACAAATATCGCATTTGATGATGTTCTCAAGAGTATGAACGCTGTTAATGTGTCTCTGTAAATTACGTTTAGAGGAAGCTTTGTAGTTGCAGTTAAGACATTTAACTAAGTTCTCTCGTTTATGATGGCTGTTGATGTGTTCTTTTAGGTTTGTTTTGATTCCTGTTTCATAACTGCACATAGAGCATTTTAGTAAATTATCACGTGTGTGTATGTTATTCATGTGCACTTTTAAGTAGGTGCTGCTGGGGGATTCGTAGCTACAGAACTTGCATTTAAAAAGGTTTTCGCGAGTATGCTTGGCTCTGATATGGTTGGACATGTTTAGCTGAAGCATTGTTTCGTAGCTGCATAACTCACATTTTAGTTTGTTTTTTTCATCTTCTTTGCAACGTGGTATGTGACGATCTAAGTTAAATTTGTTTGCTGTTGTGTAACTGCACGTTTTACAGTGTAGTATATTCTCAATCGTATGTTGCATACGAACATGTTTATTCATCCGCCATTTCTTAGTAGTCTTATAATTGCATTCGTTGCATTTCAACTCATTGTCATGTTGGGTCGTTAAATGTTCTTCTAAATTGTCTTTTGATGTCGATGCACTGGTACATTGGTCATTAATATGTGTTAATTTTGGCACATTCTCGTCAGTAGGTTTAGACTTAACATGCTCACTCTCCACATGTAATTCCAAGTAGATTTCCGATATTGCTTCATAAGTGCACATACTACATGGATAATTAACGTGTGATAATTTTAGTAGGTTATCGTCAGTATTTTCTGTCTTCACATGTTCACTTTGCACATGTTCTTCCATGTCACTGATTGTTAAAGTCTTATAACTGCACAACTCGCACTTTATCCAACTTTTGCACGTATTCATTTTATGTGCGGTTAATGTTGAAGATTTAATAATATTTTTTAACTGTTCTGAAAATGGCACTGAATCTTCAATATGTGAAGGTTAAAATAACTTGTTTACCAGACAGTCTGCATAACTAATAAAGTGTTAGCATAAGAACGAATAGTGGCATTGAAAAGTGAAAGTATATATCGACAAATTTTTAAAAGGGGAGCGGGGATATAAGTATTCAGGTAGTGTTATTCGGTAGAATGTTTATCCTAATTACTAGAAGCTAGGTAAAAAAAATATTTTGCTGCCTAATTATTTTTCTAATAAGGAATCTAAGAATGCAATTTAATTATGTCAAATTAGCACTTCTAATTAGGCTACATTAATTGCTACTTACCTGAGTTATAGGTAAAATCCCCAACATGATATTGTTGATACTTTACATACATAACGCACATTATTAATTTAAAAATTGTTGCAATTCATAAATATGTAATGGAGCGTATTCGTACAAAAATTGGTTGGGGTAACCTAAGAGATCTGTCATACCACCCGTCGTTTTAGATGCTAACTGACATTTCTTCTGAACTTTATATTTTTATTAAATATAACGCTAATATACCAAAAAACAACAAACTGCCGGTTTAAAACATTCTACGTACCAGCTAAAAGGTTTGTATAAAATTTACGGAGTGTTTTACAACTTCAATTCTTCATAATTGTGCTTCCAGAAAAAACATTTTAAACATTCACGGAAATCCTTTTGTAAATGAGTCATAATTTCCTTTTTTTTCCTAATTCTAAAGAATTAAAGATGTAAAGCACTCTCTAAATGTTATACAAACCTTTGAATTGGTACGTAGAATGTTTTAAACCGGCAGTTTGTTGTTTTTTGGTATATTAGTTTTATATTCAATAAAAATATAAAATTCAGAAGTAATGTCAGTTAGTATCTGAAACGACGGGTGGTATGACAGATCTCCTAGGTTACCCCAACCAATTTTTGTACAAAGACGCTCTGTGTCAAAACCATGGAACCATGGACGTTACATTAATACGGTGAAGTTTTGATTACGTGTGCAAAACAGACCAATCACAGCAAACTTAGACTGACTATCCTAGAGACATTTTCAAAATTTTCCAAATTCAGATTGACACATAATAATTAAAATTTAAAAAACTATCAGACTGAATATCCGTCAAGCATTAATAAGTTCTTTGTCTTACACGCAGCTTCTTTTTGCCAGCTTCTTAGTTGCTATTAAAAAATGACATTTACTAGCCATTAAGAGCCTCATATCTCTTCCGACTACCATGGTGAGAGGCGAATCGGTGCGGGGATCGCTAGCATGAGAGGGCCTACCGTGGAATGGAAAAAGAGTGTATGTGCAAAAATCTGATTTTAAAATAATAAGGTTTTATTTAATATGCTTAACATTAAACTGCAGGTACACCTTCAGACGTATTAATATCTAAATATTTATCAATAAAATAGTGTTTAAAGTATGATTATTGTTTTCGCATGGTCCAAAAAACGTATAAATCAGTAAACATGTTAAAATCAGATACATTATTTTTCCATTGCATGGTAGAGGCTGGCGGAGAAGAGCCCTTTTCTATGTAAATATTAACGTAATTTAGACTTCAAATATCTTTGCTAATTCTTATCGGATTTTTAAAAACTTGGTGTCATTGGAAAGCTTATTAAATTTGTAATACTTATTATTTTTTAAAATTTGTTTTTAAGCGCTAAATTTCTTAAAAAAAATAGTTGTTGTTTTTGGCATGGTTTACCCACCTTTAAACTGCTATTTTTGCTAAACTAGGGACCCAAATCAAAATGTGCCAAACAAAGTATTTTAAAATAACATCAAAATTTCAAAGTCATTGCGTTAATAATAACTCTAAAAACTGCGGTCTAAGTTGTACACAAATTTGCATAAGAGAAGGTGGGATATCGGGCTCTTAATGTCATTTTTAACCAATAGTGGCGCAGAAGCCAAAAAAAGAAAACTGTATGTCTTGCAAGAAAGTGTAATAAAGATCAAATTTAAACTTATGAGCATGTTTTATTTATTATTACATTTTTAATCTTACAAGTGATACAAAACATTGAAATTCTGGGGGTACAGCATCCTTAGATTGTCCTTCATCGTCAAACGTTTGGTTCAGTTCTTCATTTTTAATATCACTAGAATCCAAATCTAAACTAGGATGCCTTATATTTTTTAGTTTAGCACATGGCATTTCAGGTTCCTTGTTACGTGTTTTTTTAGCCAAATGTGTATTACTTGAGTCTTCATCACTCTGTTCGGTAGCTTGTAATTTTCTTTTTCCAGACCGAGAAATACGCTTCTTATCACCACCATGCTGACTTTCTATATGTCGTGTCAAACTGTTTTTCCGGGATGTTTTAAAATCGCACATTTTACAGTTATGAACCCGAACATGATTATCAATGTGTCTTCGTAAGTTAAATTTGATTGTGGTTGCGTAACTGCACTGGTTGCATTTAAATTCTTGCTGACGCAAATGAACACTTTTAATGTGTCGGTTTAAAATACGTTTGGTTGTTGCTTCGTAACTGCACGTAGCACATTGAAGTAAGTTTTTGGGTTTATTCGTTTGTTCGTTTAGGTTATGTTTCGATTCTGTTTCGTCACTATGTGCAGTAGATTGTGTTTTTCTTGCATTCTTACGGGAAATAGGCTTCTTGTCACCGCTATGCTTTTTTTCAATATGTCGTTGCAAACTCAATTTATGTGATGTTTCAAAATCGCACATTCCACATTTCAGGGTATTTTCGCTGGCATGAACAGTATTAATGTGTCTTTTAAAGTTACCTTTAACTGTGGTTGTGTAATCGCAAAGGTCACATTTGATTAAACTGTCCTGAATATGAACGCATTTAATGTGTCTCTGCAAATTACTGCTAGATGTTGCTTTGTGACTGCACATTGGACATTTAAGTAAATTCTCAGGTTTATGAGTGTTGATGTGCAGTTTTAGGCTACTTCTAATTCCTGTTTCGTAGTTGCACATTTTGCACTTTAGTAAATTTTTACGTGTGTGCATGTTATTCATGTGCACTTTTAAGTAGCATTTGGTGGCAGATTCGTAACTGCAGAATTTACATTTGAAAAGATTTTCACGAGTATGATTGGCTCTAATGTGGTTGGTCAGGTTATGCTGTAGCACTGTTTCGTAGCTGCAAAATTCGCATTTTAGTTTATCCTTAGCATCACCTTTGCAACGTATAATGTGGCGCTCTAAGAAAAACTTATTTGTTGTTATGTAATTGCACTTTTTACATTTTAGCACATGTTTAGCTCGAACATGTTTAGTCAGCAGCCATTTTTTAGTTGCTTTATAATTGCATTCGTTGCATTTAAATTCATTGTCATGTTGGGTCGGTACATGTTCTTCTAAATTGTCTTTTGATGTTGATGCACTGGTACATGGGTCATTATCATGTGTTAATATTGGCATATTCTCGTCAGTAGGTTCAGACTTAAGATGCTCGCTCTCCACATGTAATTCCAAGTAGACTTGCGATTCTGCTTCATAAGTGAACATGCCACATGGAAAATTAACGCGTGATAATTTAAGTGGATTATCGTCAGTATTTTCAGATTTTACGTGTTCACTCTGTACATGCTCATTCATGTCACTGCTTGTTGAAGTCTTATAACTGCACAACTCGCACTTTATCAAACTTTTGCACGTATTCATTTTATGTACGGTTAATGTTGAAGATTTAATAATATGTTTCAACTGTTCAGAAAATGGCACTGAATCTTGAATATGTGAAGGTTAAAATAACTTGTTTACCAGACAGTCTGCATAACTACTAGAGTGTTAGCATACGAATAAATAGCGGCCTTGAAAAGTGAACGTATATATCGACAAATAAGTAAAAGCGGAGCGGGGATAGAAGTACTCAGGTAATATTATTTCGTAGAAGGTTTATTTTTATAAATACTAGGTAGAAAACACAATATTGTGCATGTGAACGTATATACAGGGTGTTTTCTAAACATGTGCACAAAATGAAATGGGTATGGTTTATGACAACATTTTAAGAAAAAAGTTTTGTATAAAGCTAGGTCCGAAAATGCTTCCTTACAGTAATACAGGGGGTCAAAATTTTTGAAAAAACATATAAAAATGTCGAATATTGATGACAAAAATAGAGTTATAATGATTCGTAGTTATTCTTTATTATGTGGCTTAAATTAATTTAGAAATTAAAATTGTTGATCCGAGGGGGTACATTTGGTGTATCATGGGGGATTTTAGGCTTCAATTTTTTGGTGGCGTATTTTTTTGCTACTTTTTTGACATAATTAGATACTACTTTTCCATTCTGGTTACCATATTTATGAACAACATAATGTTGACTCTCTGTATTTATGTAAGGAAGCATTTTCGGATCTAGCTCTATTTAAATTTTTTTTTTTTTAAATAAGGTCAGGAACTACCCATTTCATTTTGTGCAAATGTTTTTAAATACTTGAAATAGCCAAATAATAAAAGTCGTATTGTAAAAAGGTATATTGATGAATGGTAAAAAGGTGACTGGTTATTTATTTAACAGAAAATAAAGTAATAAGTAATTTAATAATACATTTCAGGAAACACCCTGTATATCGCCAAATACTAAAAGGGGAGCAAGGATATAAGTACTCAGGTAATAATTTTTTTTAGAATGCTAACCCTTAGAAGACCAGTGAAAATGTCACAAATATAGGGTCAACCGCGGAATTTCTTCCAGCAAGCTGAATTTTTGCATACATCTTTATTTTAGCGTTCTAAAAGTTGTCTTAAAAGTCACCGTGCTGAGCACGTCGGCGTCGCGAGATATTTGGTTCTAAAGGTCGCAAAAAACTTTTTTATGAAGCTCTTTTGAGTTAAATAAAGAAATGATGTGTCGTTTCCTACTAAATAATCATATACAGGGTGTATCACGACGAGTATAAGGCATACGTATCTCAAAAATGGTTTGTTATATTTTTTTCAAATTTGGTATGCATAAGTTTTGGGGTAACATGCATCTAGCTAAAATATTTTCAACTTTGTGCCACTTCCGGTTATACCGGAAACTAGTGTCAACTTTGTTATTTTAAATGGAACTACCTATTTTTTTTTTGATATTTTCATTCCTTTTCACATTTTAAGTAAACATTGCAAAAAAAAATTAAAAAAAAATTTTTAGTTATTTTTTAATTAAGGTTTTTCAAATTTTTTTTACTGTGGTAAGGGTTTAGAAGATAATCGATTTTTTAAAAACTAATGAATGATTTTAAATGCGGTTTTGGCTTACGGTTAAATAATGGTCCCAAAATCTACTTTTGTGATTAAAAATAAAAAAAAAAATAACCGGAAGTAAAATATCGGCCATTAAACCCGCCTCTTTAAAAATTAAATTATCTCACTTTTTTTAAATGTAATGCCATAATTTTTGTTATTGTTTCTAACTGGGGCTTTTAATACCTTTCAAATGATACATCATTGTCCTATACCTATCTCTAATAGTTTTCGAAATAATAATTTATTTTTATAATTACATGCAATAACGGCAAAATTAGAGTTTTTTTGGAAAAATCTAGTAAGTCATGAAAACAAAAAACAACTATTTGACGTTTGCCACATTTAAATTCATTGTGGAGTGACAAATACTTCTTCTTTTCTTTAAAATTTATTCTAAAATAGTTTTTTGTTTTCATGACTCACTGGATTTTTCCATAAAAACTCCAATTTTGCCCTAATAACATGTAACAATAAAAATAAATTATTATTTCGAAAACTATTAGAGATAGGTATAGGACAATGATACATCATTCGAAAGGTATTAAAAACCCCAGTTAGAAGCAAAAAAAAAAATTATGGCATTCCATTTAAAAAAAATGAGATAATTTAATTTTTAAAGAGGCAGGTTTAGTGGCCGATATCTCACTTCCGGTTGAATTTTTTTGCATTTATAATCACAAAAGTAGATTCTCGGACCATTATTTCACCGTAAGCCAAATCCGCAATTAAAATCATTCATTAGGTTTTGAAAAATCGGTAATCTTCTTAACCTTTACCACAGTAAAAAAAATTCGAAAAACCTTGATTACAAAATAATGAAAAACTTTTTTTGAATTTTTTTTTGCAAAGTTTACTTAATATGTGAAAAGGCATAAAAATACCGAAAAAAAAATAGGTAGTTCCATTTAAAATAACAAAGTTGATAGTAGTTTCCGGTATAACCGGAAGTGGCACAAAGTTGAAAATATTTTAGGTAGATGCGTCCTACCCCAAAACTTTTGTATACCAAATTTAAGAAAAATATAGCAAACCGTTTTTGAGATACGTATGCCTTAAACTCGTCGTGATACACCCTGTATACACTCATTTTTAACAACAACCCTATTTGACCAATATTTTAGCCAGAAAAAAATATTTAAAAAAAAATTACCCTGAATTTAAACATAATTGTAGTTTCTTTTTTTCCTGGCTAAAATATTTGTCAAATAGTGTTGTTGTTAAAAATGAGTGAAAATATAATCATTTAGTAGGAAACGTCACATCATCTTTATTTAACTCAAAAAGGCTTAAAAAAAACCCCCTTATTTATAAAAAAGAGGGGGGTTCTTTTTAGCTCCTAAAGGATGAAACAAAATTTTGTCCTTTTTAAATCGTGTAATGGGTCCTAAAGAATACATTCTTTAAAGAAAATTTTTCCATCAATAAATATCATCATTTTATATGCCCAAAAATGGGGCACCGGCTTTAGTCTACGCCCTCTAACTCAATAAGGGTTTATCGTACAAGTTTCAACTAGAGTCCAGATGGTGAAGAATTATAAGCCCTATAATTTGGTAATAACTACAAATAGCATTAGACGCACTAAGAAAAAGTTATTGGCCGAAATAGGTTTTTTGCGACCTTTGGGCCCAAATATCTCGTGACGCCGACGTGCTTAGCACGGTGACTTTTAAGACAACTTTTAGAATGCTAAAATGAAAGAGTATGCAAAAATTCAGCAGCTGGCTGAAATGCGATTTTCACTGGATTATAGTAGGTAGAAAAAAGATTTAACTTTACTCTTAATTATTGTGCAAATAAAGTATGTTATAAAGATGCAATGTTAGCCTAATTAACAGTACTAATTCGACAAAATTAAATTAAATTCTTAGGTTCCTTGTTAGGACAATAATTACGAAGTAAATTTAAATCTTTTTTCTACCTACTATAGGTAAGCATTCTACGAAATAATATTACCTGAGTACTTATATCCCCGCTACGCTTTTAGTTATTTGGCGGTATATAGGTTCACTTTTCAAGGCCAGCATTCACTATTATGCTAACACTTTATTTGTTATGCAAAAGTCTAGTAAACAAGTTATTTTTACCTTTACATATTCAACATTCAGTGCCATTTCTTGAACAGTTTAAAAATAGTATTTAATCTTCACAAATAACCGCAATGAATACGTGCAAAAGTTTGATAAAGTGCGAATTCTGCAGTTATAAGACTTCAACAAGCAGTGACATGGAAGAACATGTACAGAGTGAACACGTAAAGACAGAAAATACTGACGATAATCTACTTAATTTAACACGCGTTAATTTTCCATGTGGCATGTGCACTTATGAAGCAGAATCGCAAGTCTACTTGGAGTTACATGTGGAGAGCGAGCATCTTAAGTCTGAACCTACCGACGAGAATGTGCCAAAATTAACACATGATAATGACCAATGTACCAGTGCATCGACATCAAAAGACAATTTCGAAGAACATGTACCGACCCAACATGACAATAAGTTTAAATGCAACGAATGCAATTATAAAGCACCTAAAAAATGGCTGCTGACTAAACATGTCCGAGCTAAACATGTGCTAAAATGTAAAAAGTGCAGATACATCACAACAAATAAGTTTTACTTAGAGCTGCACATTCAACGTTGCAAAGAAGATGCAAAAGATAAACTAAAATGTGAGTTATGCAGCTACGAAACAGTGCTTCAGCTAAACATGTCCAACCACATCAGAGCCAAGCATACTCGTAAAAATCTTTTTAAATGTAAATTCTGTAGTTACGAATCTGCCACCAAAACCTACCTAAAAGTGCACATGAATAACATGCACACACGTAAAAATTTACTAAAGTGCAACATGTGCAACTATGAAACCGGAATTAAAAAAAGCCTAAAAGAACACATGAGCACTCATAAACCTGAAAAACTCAAATGCCCAATGTGCAGTCACAAAGCAACATCTAGCAGTAATTTACAAAGACACATTAAATGCGTTCATATTCAGGAGAACTTAATCGAATGTGACCTTTGCACCTACATAACCACAGTTAAAGGTAACTTTAAAAGACACATTAATACTGTTCATGCCAGCGAAAATGCCCTGAAATGTGGAATGTGCCATTTTGAAACAGCACATAAATTAAGTTTGCAACGACATATTAAAAAAATGCATAGCGGTGACAAAAAAGCGGAATCTAAACATAACCTAAAAGAACAAACCAATGATCCTAATAAACCCCAAAAATTCCAATGTAGTACCTGCAGTTACAGGGCAACAACGAAACGTGATTTGAATCGACACATTAATAGTGTTCATACCCGTGAGCATAAATTCAAGTGCCACAGTTGTAGTTACATAGCCACCATAAAATATAACTTACAACGACATATTAATAGGATTCATAACTGTAAATATTGCGATTTTAAAACACCTCGAAAAACCAGTTGTTTACGAAGACATATTGAAAGTCAGCATAAGGGTGAAAAACAGTTTTCTGCAAAAGGAGATACAATACAAGCTACTGGACATATTGACAAAGATCCTAATAATAAATTCTTGGCTGAAAAAACATGTAATAAAGATCCTGAAATACCATGTGCCCAACGAAGTTATATACGGCTTCCCAGTTTGGATCTAGATTCTACTGGTATTAAAAAAGAAGAAATTGACGAAACCTATGAAGATAAAGGCCATTTTAAGGACGCTGTACCCCCAGAATTTCAATGTTTTGTATCACTTGTAAAATTAAAAATGGAATAATAAATAAAACATACTTACATAGTTTAAATTTGCATTTTATTACATTTTTTTTAGTCGTCAAGTAGCATTTCACCTCTAACTTTTGAGAAACTCAATGGATTGACTTACTTGTTTTGCAAAACGTTCAAAAATAAATTTAAATCACTAATTAAAACTAAAATTGCCCCGCCAGTCCTTAATGAATTTTTTATCTTCGCAAACTGTATTGTATCTCGCTTATTTTTAAATCTACAGAAAAAATCATTCTTATAAAAATTAAAGAGAATAAAATTTAGTTATAAAAAAAATTGCAATTTTTTTTATGCTTATTTTTTAAAGAACAAAATCAACATTCATTATTTACCAAATTAAAAAAGAAAATTTACATTATTTACCCAGTTTATGGAAAAATTTTTGCTCTAGCTAGGAATGAATATTAACGCAAATTAAGCATAAATGCGCGAGACATTTAAATAGTTAAATAGGAAGAACAAGAAAACAAATGTCACTAAGCTAGTTCGAAGTTCAGACCTGCATTATAAAATATTTAAATTTTGGGGGCTGTAAGGGGGCAGAGCTTGCATTCCATAATTTTTTTAAACTGGGTTAATAATGTAATTTTTTTTTTAATTTGGTAAATAATGAATGTTGATTTTGTTCTTTAAAAAATAAGCATAAAAAAAATTACTTATAATTTGGGGGGTATAAGGGGGCAGAGCTCGGAGGTTAGTAACTAAATTTTATTCTCTTTAATTTTTATAAAAATGATTTTTTTCTGTAGATTTAATAATAAGCGAGATACAGTTTGCGAAGAGTATACAAATTCAGGAAGGACTAGCGGCGCTATTTTAGTTTTTATTAGTGATTTAAATTTATTTCTGAACGTTTTGCAAAAAAAAAATGTCAAGTCAATCCATTGAGTTTCCCCAAAGTTAGAGTTTTTCATGCTACTTTGACGCCACTACTTGCAATTTTCAGTAGTAATAGTACGTGTGCTCTATGAATTTTAGATTATTATGAACGAGTGCTTCTTGCATAGTAATGTCCCACAAAAGTAAGGGTGTTGTCTAATTACTTACCGAGTGCGAAGCACGGGGTAAAGAAGTCAAAGAAAACACCCTCACTTTTAAGGGACATTGCGTATTCAATAAACACAAGAGTTATTTTAGAATCGAAAGTTTATTAAGAGCACGAGGGCGATTCGACACGATTATTACATATATAAGTTCTATACATTAACACTAAATATGACTAACCGAAATAACAATTTTTCTAATAAACAGTTCTAACCAACTCTTGTCGTCGTATACATAAGTATTTAAGAATTAGGCTACATTTCTATTTTGGGTTAGATACAGGTAAAATCAAAAACAAGATATTTTTAAAGTATTTATTTACATAAATATTACATATTATAAACAGTATAAAAATGTCTGTACATTTTTACACAGAATCATATTTTATTATACATAAAAGTACTTTTACTTTAAAACTTGTTAAATAGATGTTTATACAGAGGAATTATAATGACAATCATCCCTAGATGTTTCGCATAACTCATCATTGTAAATAAACCAAGTATTATTAGAATCAAACTCTAAACGTTGAGGTGAAGAAATATCTTCATTTGAAAGTTTAAATTTCTTGCTACATGTCTCTTCGGCGGAAAAGTGTTTTCTTTTGTTGCAAAAACTTGTTTCCTTGTTTTCATCATGCATGACACTTTTTGCAACATGTTTTTGTACGTTTTCTTGTTTAGCATTTTTACCATGTCGAAGTGTAATATGTCTTGCCAAGTTTATTTTGTTCGTTGTTTGATAACTGCACGTAGCACATTGAAAAAGGATCTCGCGAGTATGCATGTTATTAATGTGTATTTTTAAGTGACAGTTAGATGGTGCTTTGTAACTGCACATAGGACATGGGAATAAATTCTCACGCTTGTGGTGAGTGTTGGTGTGGATTTTTAGATTACATTTTGTTGGCGTTTTGTAGTCACAATAATCGCACTTGAACAGTTTGTCGTGTAGGTGCATTTTAATCATGTGTCGGTCTAGTCTTGTTTTAGCACATGATTCATAACTGCACATAGGGCACATGAATAAGTTCTCGCGGGTGTGCACGCTGTTAATGTGCACTTGTAAGACTTGTTTATATAATGTACTGTAAGTACATAGATCGCATTTTAGTATTCTTTCACCAAAGTGTATTCTTTTCATGTGTCCTTTGACATGAATTACGTTTTTAGACCTGAAGCTGCAAAACTCACACTTGAAGTCACCAGTGTGGCCAGATTTTATGTGTAATTCCATGTTGTCTTTGCTTAATGATGTATAACTGCAGCTACCACATGTAAGCACATTTTCATTGTGCTTACGTCTTATGTGCATTGCCATGTGTTCCGTAAATTCAGTTTTGTAACTGCACTTGTCACAGTTAAATAAAGTTTCTGGGTGTTTTACCTTGATATGATAAGCCAAGGCATTTTTTTTGCTTGTTTTATAAGTACACTTGTCGCATCTAATCATCCTCATATTTTGAGTTTGTAGATGATTTTTTAAGTTGTCATTTGATTCAGTTAATTCAGTCTTTATGTGTTTGTCCACTGGTTCATTTTTATAACTGCACATAAAATCATAATTCTCTTCACCATGTTCAATCTTCACATGTTCACTTTGCACATGATCTTTTATGTCATTTGTTAGGGCAGTTTGATAACTGCCAAAATCGTGTTTTAGTATATTCTCGGACATTTTGACTTTATGTGCTGTCGAATATTGAGGGTAATAATTTTTAACTGCACTTTAAATTTGACTGACTTATTTTTAAACTCTACAGTTGAATACAACTACAGGAATGAATATTTGCAGTTAAGTCTTAAAATATATATGTGTTAAGTAATTATGGAGAGGGTATTATATTTATTAGGTCGCTTTACTTCTTGGAAATATTTATGCTAATTACCAAATTAGGATAATACTAATTTTGGGTTAATTTAACAAATAATATTGAAATCGTCTTACCTGCTAAATAATTATAATTGGCAAAACAGGGATAAATAATTAGTTAATTATAATCACATACTTAGGAAAAATCTGTGGTAAATAGGCAAAAGGGGATAAGTATAAAACTGTCATTTGTACATGTCACTATAAGAATGATTTTCTTGCAAAACAATATTAATGCAATAGTGAGAAGCTAGCTGAAAAAATAGGTTTTAAAGTACGTATATGGCTGATCCAAATTGTAAATATCTAAATGTTTCTATTAAAATTCAGTGTCCGAAAATAGTATATTATCATCCTAGGTAGAGAAGAGGTTCATTATTGACCTAGCGCAAAGATTGTATCCCGAGCCGCGCAGCGGCGAGGAATACAATTGCGCGAGGTCAATAATGACCTTCTCTACCGTGGATGATATATTATTTTTTTCACTACTAGCATTTTCTTGAAAAATGTTAATTTAAAAATATGTTCAATTTTTATTAAAACCCTGTATATGATTTTTACAAAAAATTAATCAAAATTTCCATGGAAACGACAATGACGTTACATCAATCAAAACAATTAAAAGTTCTTCAAATGGGTGTTTTTTTCAAAATAACTCATAATTTGCACGTAAATGGCGTAAATGGTTTAAATAATATGATGGTCACTGATAAGGAATTTGTAAAAATAGTAATAATGATAGAACACTGACACAGCTGCAGAAAAAAGTACGAAATGTTTATAACTGTACAATTTTTTTTTCGTTAAAATATTTGTGCAATAAAATGTTTTCAAGTATTTTAAAGTAGTTATGTTTTCAAAATAAAAAAATCTTCGTACAAAACTCACAAAAACTGCTGTAAGTACCGTTCTATTTATGAAAAAAACTTAACATATGTTTTGACATAGGATTTTGTCTCCCTAGGGAGACAAATAAAAATTGTTAACCTAGGTGGTAAAAAATGATTTTGAAGGGTTCTTAAAAAGTCAACAATGACACTCTTTGCTCCTAGTAGTGAAAAAACACATTTTTTCAAATGTCAAAATTACTTATCTCGTTTTGCCTCCCTATAGTCCGAGAAAATCTTACATTTGGTCAAGAAATTTTCCGGGCAGCACAATTTTTATGGGAAATTGGAGTATTTGATATTTAGAAACATAATTACCATGTGCGCACTCATGCGCATATTAGCATTTTGTGCTAGAGCCCCCCAAAGAGCCCCCTTTAATTGGTAATACTAGATCATGGAGGATTTACACCAAATTTTGGAAAAAGACACTTAACAGAATTCTAAAATAATTTTTGTAAAAAAATATTTCGCAAAAAAATTTCTTCACCCCCCAAATGGCCCAAAAATGATCAATATTTATCACGTACACCAAATTTTGAAAATAGGTTCATAATAAGGTTCTAAAAAACATTTAAAAAAAATAGAAACTGTAAAAAATTTTCTTCACCCCCCCATGAAAAATAGCCCCCAGAAGGGGCAATAATTTTTTTTTCAAAAATATTTTTTAAAAAGTGTTTTTAGGATCTAATTTTGCATCTGTTTGTAAAATTTGGTGTAAATTGAACGTGGTAAATATTACTCATTTTGGGGCCATTTAGGGGGCAAAGGAATTTTTTTGAAGATTTTTTTTTATAAATATCATTTTAGAACCTTATTTGGTGTCTATTTGCAAAATTTGGTGCAGATCCACCATGATGTAGTATTACGAATTAAAGGGGGCTCTATGGGGGGCTCTAGCACAAAATGCTAATATGCGCATGAGTGCGCACATGGTATTTATGCTTCTAGATATAAAATACTACACTTTTCTACAAAAATTGTGCTGCCCGAAAAATTTCTGAAAAATAAGGATTTTTTGTAAGATTTTCTCGGACTACTACCACAGAAATGATTAATCATTTTTCCTTTTACCTCTAGCCTTAAGGATAAAGTATACCTAGATTTAGTACTAGGAAAAAAGCGCTTGATGGCGCGCAAGAATTTTTGGTTAATCTACCTTCTTAGTAGTTTTTACCTGCAGAAAACTAGAGGGTAGAAAATGTAGTTAGACTATTTGCCAATAGATTGTGCCCTTAAAAATATGGTTTAATGACCCTACTATAGAGTCAGGTAGAATAAACTTTAGAATTGTTTATTAGGCTATAAATAGACTAGATAATGGTTTCTTAATGGGATTCTTTGGGTCATTATCTAATTTAGTTTTGGATTTTGGAACTTATACCTATCTATAGTCTTTGCAAATTTTTTTTTTTTTTTTGAGAGACAATGTTCTCTTGGGTATATGGGAGCAGCGCACAGACAACCCTTTAGGTATACCAAATAAGTTTGAGCTGCGCACACTTTTGTTATCGAGAGTTAATCCATTTACCCTCATTAAGAAAAGGATTTTTTTTAATAAATTTAAAATTCGATAAAACGCACGAATCTTCAAGAACTTTTGCTCTACGATGAAAATTAACGACTTAAGGTTTGGACTTAATGAATTTATAATACTTTAACTTTGTCTGCAAGGAGTATAAAAATAAAGATTTACTTGTATGTAAGGATAATTTTGCAAATCTCCAAAATGTAACCTTAATTATTGGACATGATTTTTAACAATATGTTTTTCCCCAGGTGAAGATCTACTTCATTTCTTAAACACCAGAATCCCAGACACCGCAATAGTAGAATCAAGAGAGCTCTGCGCCAAATACACTACAGATGGAATAACTTCAACTTCTTTCGGTCTTAAAGGAAACTGTTTTGAGGACGAAAATGCCCCATTTCGGGTAATCGCCAGAAGAATTTACAACTGGGAAATGTTTTGGCATGCAGTTCAAACAACGTGTTATTTTGTCGCGCCAACTTTGGTCAAGATCTTCGGAATGCGTTTTATAGATAAGCATTCGTCTGATTTCTTGCGGGAGGTGTTTTGGAAAACAATGCACGAACGAGAGAATAATAACGTGGTTCGGAATGATTTGATTGACATTTTGATTCAAATAAGGAAGGAGGAACACATTGACGATCCTTTTAAGTTGGGTAAGAATGAGTTGTGTAATATTGGTTGCCTAAATTTTAACAAAACAACCTTTCTTTGTTCATGGACTCAGGGAATATAAGATACATTTTGGCATAAAAAAGGTACTTACCCGCAAGAAAAAAGATCAATGAATATACGTGGTTTAAAATATGTAACACAATGCACTAAAATACCAAATTCTGTAAATTTAAAATGGTAGATTTTAGTACTAAGAGTTAAAGTGATGCTTTGTGTGACGAGGCAGAAAGATTGTCTGGTGAGCGAAGCAAGACAGACAATTCTGCCGAGGAAAAAAACAATTTGTAGCGTCAGTAAAAGTTACTTTTACTGTCGTCGGCAGTTAAAATAAAAACTCTATGATACAGTTTAGAAAAGTGCTACTGTATGTCGCTAAAGTGATGTTTGTTTGACGTTAAGAAAAATATTTTTTTTGGGCATTTTTAGCTGTAGGTATTTAGGTAATTTTATTCAGCACTTTTTAGATTGATTGTAAGAAACCAAAATGAACAAAGAAAGAATGTTTTTCTTCTGAAATTTAGGCAACCAACATTACATTACCACAGTTTCTATGCTTCGCGACATTTCTCGTTAACTTTTCAAAATGTAAAAAGCAGAGAGACTTTTTTGTAACTTAGACTTCTGTCCGTTCTCGGCAGATGGCAGTACCGGCACTTGTGCTTTCTTTGGCACTACAATTGTTGAAATATACAAGTCCGAGGGGCAATTCAATGAAAGAATTAGTGTACATTATTTTAAGAATTCGCAGAATTTGTAGAATTTGCTGAGAATTTGTGAAGAATTTGCTAAGAATTTGTTGAGAATTTGTTAGGAATTAGTGTACACAATTTGCCCCAGCCCATCTGATTTGCCTCTCGTACAAGTTTGTAACGGTTATGCATAGGTTATACCCAGATACATGATTCTGATGAGCCCCAATAGGGCGAAACAGCTGTCAATCACTTCAGTTTTGTAAATTTATATCCTTAAAAAATGAAAAAGGACATCTTTTTTAACTAAACAGTTCAGCTTTGGATCGTTGTTGTGAACCATAGATTTCACCATTTTAAATCTTTTCGAAAAGGGTTTAATTCTTTTTTTTGCAGAAGGAGACAAATTAGTTGCTCAAGCAACCCAGTTTTTTATTGCTGGATACGAAACCAGTAGTTCAACAATGAGTTTTGCATTGTATGAGCTAGCTAAAAATCCAGATGTACAAGAAAAAGTCCGTAAAGAAATTTTACAAATGAAGGAAAAATATGGTGAACTGTCGTATGAAGCTTTGCAAGACATGGTTTATTTGGATAAATGTGTCAATGGTTAGATTTATGAATCCTTTTTTTAATTAAAGATAATACAGAAATTATCTTCCGACTTTTTATGGGCACACTACACCAATCTTCGAAAAGTTGAATTTTAATTTTATCTCAGCTAAATAAATACATTTTTGATTTGCAGAAACTCTGAGAAAATATCCAATAGTTCCATTTTTGGACAGACGTTGTAACACAAACTACAAAATACCAAACACAAACATCGTTCTTGAAAAGGGAACCGCGCTGTATATACCAATTTTGGGAATACAGTATGACCCACAATATTTTCCAGAACCCAACAAATTCAAACCAGAACGATTTGATGACGAAAATAAAGACCTATTGGTGCCTTACTCTTATTTAAGTTTTGGAGAAGGGCCCAGAAATTGCATTGGTATGTTTAAAAAAATAAAAATTAAAAATTAAAGAACTTAAAAAAATTAGAAAAGTTTTTGGCAAACGAAAAATGTGTTTTAGGAAATCGATATGGTCATCTGAGTTCAAAAACAGGAATCGCCTATATTTTATCTCAATATGAAGTTCAAACCTGTGAAGAAACTCAGAAGGAAATGATTTTTAATCCAAGAGGATTTTTACTACAGCCTGTTAATGGGATTAAACTAAATTTTGTTAAACTTTCTAAATAAAATTTTCCGTTCTCTTTACACTTCCCGCAGGCTAAGTTAAAACGAGGAATATAATTGTGATCGTTTTTAAAATTCTTAAATCGTCAAAAATTCTCGTAGAGCAAAAATCAGATACGTGCGTTTTATCGAATTTTAAACTCATATTTTAGTTACAAAATTTACAAAAACTTTTTTTGATAATATTAAAGCCCTTTTCATTTTTTTTATAAAATGTATAGTATGTTATTTATTCCAATAAAAAAACAATACTTTCGTTATTTTTTAGTCTAATTAATAATTATACTTTCCGCAGACAAGTGAAATAGTATCATAAATTCGAACAGAAAATCCTAATATCGTCAATCTTCGTCGTAGAGCAAAAATGTTTGCAGACTTGTTTGCATGACTTTTTAAGATTTTCATTGTTTGTCCGTCCGTCTGTATGGTGTATGTCACGATTTTTGCGAACACGATATCTCGAAAGCCAAAATTCCAATCAGGTTCAAATTTTCAGGAAAAATATTGATTGCGGTAAGAGGAAGAACCCTATTGTTTTTAAAAAAGATCGGATAATTAAAAAGAGGGTAACGGTGCCTCCCAACTTTTACAAAATTCATATCTCGATTATTATTAAATTTATAGAACTTTTGTTTGACAGAATAAAAGTTTATTATATTCTTAATAAAAAAAGTATCATTTTAGTTTTTTTATTTACTTACTCTTTTACGTAAGAAAAAATTATAATCCTAGATTTTAGTAATAAACTCAGTTGTTCTAGATGGCTTTGACAAACAAAAAAATGTTGCGTTGAACTTTTAAATCAGAAACGTCAGAATTGACATTCACATAACCTCTTCACTAACAAAATTATATTATGTCGTTCTTATGATAATAGGTAGTTTGAATCTCTCGCAGATTTTTGTAATATAAATCAGAATAACAAACTATTTGTTTGCTTATTACTGCGAAGAGTATCTCATAAATTGTTTATATTAAAAACATTTTATAAATGAACTTTAAAAAAATTGACAAATTTGCAGAGGAGTATAAATTCTACCCATTACTAGTTTTTTTAATAAAATTAAAGAAAATTTAGTTCTGTATTGAAAAGTTTGGCAAACCATTTGCGAGATATTAAGTATTTTTTATTAACTAGACTTAAGGGGGTTTTGCTTTTAAACGGTGCCTCCTGGACCCCTAGCCTATAGGATATTTCGAGAATATTTCACTTGTTGTTCGTCCTATATCTAATCTTTTCGTTTCGGGAACATCCTGTGCTTTTTGACTTCTACAAAGAGTGTATGTAATAAGATATATAAAGTGGGTAAACTATACCTCCATCATTATGTAGGGGTGATAGCGCCAGGGTGAGGTAGAGGGAAAGAGATGTGAGACTTGAATGATGAATGTGTGTTTGTATTAAGCTTCGTTAGTTGGCGACAGACTTTAATTATCTCTCCAAGGATGTTGAAATTAGCTTTCATACAACAACATCCAGGATCAACGATTTCACATCATTTATTAGGTTTATACAGAATACGTTTTATTTTATGTAATCAGAAGTACCCATAGATGTCATTTATTTTAATATTTTAGTAAAATGAAAAACAACAAGTATAAAAGCACACATATTAAAGTTGGACTCACGAAACTTAAATTGTCTGGACGAACCCGAAAAACTACTACTTATTTATTAACCAATCATTCTTTTTGTTAAATTAAGTAGTTCCATTATTTCTTTCTTGAACCTCAATGTGTTAAAAATAATTTGATAATAACCAAATTTTAAACTAGTAGGTAAAGTAAAGCTCGTTAATAATAAGATAACATCGATCTAACTAAAGTATAAATTTGCAGAAGCAGTTTATCGTTATTAATGAAAATGAATGATCGCTTATCTCTAGAAACCATAACGTAAAGTTTGATTTAAAATTTTACAAAGTTTGCTAGTTAAATTATTTGAATAATGTGATTTTGCAAAATTAATGGTAGCTCTATAAGCTTTAATGAAGTTTATTCAAAGTTTTTTTTTTTTATTAATGGGTGTGCTTTTGGAATAATAACGAGTGTATTAATAACTGGAAGTGCATTCGATATCCCATCGAAAGCTTCGGTAAAAATTTATGATACATTGTTTTCGGTTATTTGTTTTGAAGACATCTAATCTGCATAATTTTAAAATAATTTAGTGGGGTGGTTGAGCCTATCGGGGAAAAAATACAGGCTTATATTAAATAAAAAATAAAGTTATACGTCTTCCGTAAAAAAATTCAAAAAACATTTCATGTATCAAAAAAAAATCAAAGTTCGGATTTTGATAAAGAACGTCTAAATATTTTAAAAATGTGACGTCAGAGAGGATTACGGAGATATTTGACAACTCATCTTGCGGGGCAATTGACAATTCCAACAAGAGAAATGTCACATTTTTTGGCAGACAAAAATTGATTTATAGCAAGGCATACTTCATTTTATCAGGCCGGCGCACTCTTATGTTTATTTTTTTGAATCCTGGAGGCCTTATTTTCTAGAAGATTCAGTTTTGTGGCGTCACTAAAATTAGTTTGGCTACTCGCTAACGGTATCGCTTTAGTCAGCAATAAAAGTGAATAACATAACCAAAGTTCGTTTTTCCTATCTTTTAAAACTGATGATTATTGTTAGTTAGGAATAAAATGCCCTTAGCCAATTATAATATAATAACAAAAACTATTTACTCTGTACCCTAAACATCCTTCACATCAAAAACTAAGAGCAAGGTATCCTGTAAAATTTTTCTAACTTCAATAATTCACTTTTATTGCTGACTAAAGCGAGGTCGTTAGCGAGTAGCTAAACTAATATTTGTGACGTCACAATACTGGACCTTCTAGAAAATAAGGCCTCCAGGATTCTAAAAAATAAACATGAGAGTGCGTCGGCCTGATAAAATGAAGTATGCCTTGCTACAAATCACTTTTTGTCTGCCAAAAACATGACATTTCTCTTGTTGGAATTGTCAATTTGGGTTAAAATTCAATCTATGGTCCGTTTCTTCTAGAGATCACACAAGAATAAGCCGCATAAATACACTACTGTATTGTTGGTTGCCTACACTTCGGGTTAACATCTATCATTTTACTCTGTAAAAGAACATGGATGTCCTATCCGGTGTCACAGTCCGCTCTTTATAGAAATTTTCGAATGATTATTTGATATTAAATATTTTTTTATTAAAAACGGGGGGCTCTAAAAATGTTTTTTTGTCCAAGATGTTGTTAAAACCTACTTTATAGAATACGTAACCAAAAACTAGCTTTTTTTTACTTATTCAACTTTTATAAGTTTGCTTATTTTCTAGACTAACAGTTTTAAGTAAAAGGCTGGTTTTAATAAAGATTAAAGGTATTTTGTTTTATCCTAATAACAATAATTAATTAATGCATTGAAGGAAAATACAGAGTTTTAATGAAAGATCAGTCTTTCGTTCTTGTTCAGTTCCTACATATTCTACGGCTATAGAAATTTTGAATGCAGAATGGACAAACACACAGAAATGTGGTAGATATTTAACTTTTAATAACCCTATTTCTTTCGGTCGAATACTCCTCAATACAGCTTCATGAAATCGGAATTCTAATCTCCTCGTGTATACTACTTCGTTTGGTATTGTATTCCGAAGTTTAAATTTCAGTAGCGCACTTAATCAAATTTAAAATGAACTAACTGTTCGTCAAAAGTTAGAAATATCGAAGATTTCCAACTTTTAAAAATTTTTAGAAATTCCGTCCGTCTAGACACTCGGCATTACAAATTCTCTTTATGGAGTCAGAGTTTATTCGAATTAAAAACATCTATCATGCAGTTAATAATTATTCTCCGTAAAATAAAGAACAATATGATTGATTTTGGGTTCGTAAATCAATGTAAAAAGTGCTGTCTAAAATTACTGAAAAAGCTACAAATGGTAAAAAATGAGTGTTTTTAAATTGACTAAATTTGGTATTTATTGCATTCTAATACATATTTTAAAATACTTAAGTATATTGTTCATTGATCTTTTTTCCCTATTTTTAATCTTAAATGTTTCTTATATTACCCAAGTTCATAAACAAAGAAGGATTGTTTTTCCTGAAATTTAGGCAACCAACATTACATAACCACAGTTTCTATGCTTTGCTACATTCTCCTTTAAGTTACGCAAGTAACCTTTTTAATGCTACTGGTGCTTCTCTATTTATTTTAACGCAGAATGTCGCGAAGCATTGAAACTCATGGTTATGTAATGTTGGTTGCCTAAAATCAACCAAAAACAGCACTTTCTGATCATTATTACTTAGAGAGTTTATAAGAGTTAATTCTAATTAAAATTTGTGCTTTCCATCAACATTAACAAACAAAGCACAAGTTATTATATTCTAGAAGTCCATCAATAAGCGTCTAAATACAGAACTTTGGCAATTTTAAATGCAAAAAGATAGTGCTTCTTAAGTGCCAAAATTCTATATTTAGGCGCTTATTGATAGACTTTTAAAATATTTTAACTTGTGCTTTGTTTATTTATGTTGGTGGTAAGCACAATTTTTAATTAAAATAAACTCTTATAAACCCACTGAGTAATGACCAGAAAGTGCTGTTTTTTGTTGATTTTAGACAACCAACATTACATAACCACAGTTTCGATGCCCTTTAACCGTGCAAATACGTCTTCACGGAGTTAATTTAAGATCTATGGAAATTTCAAGAGAAGTTTTGTTAATCTTTGATCTCAAAGGTAAATATTAGATTGATCAAGGGAACGAGATCAAAAAATGTAATTCTGTATTAATACCATACCATTGTGTTCGTAGATCCTTAATAATAATTAAAGTTAAAACTATCCCAGGTTTATGGAAATAGAGAATTAAAGTAGGTATAGTAGAGAACTAAAGCTAGTAATGTTTTAGAATAGATAGGGGTTGGATAAGCCGGGCTGAGGTGGGTGGTAGGTAGATGGTGGTTCTCTAGGGAGCTCCATTGTTTTAATCGAACTCATCTCGAGTTCTCATTTTGTGCAAATGTTTGCAGCTATGGAAGGGGAATATTAGCGATCCTAAGGGCGCCCATTGGCGGCGCTGGATAATATTCTAAATACTGGAATTTTCACTTCTATTTACCTCATTTCCTAGCTACACTATTCCTATACCGCTTCCAAAAGTTATCCGCAAATTTCACCAAAACTACGTTGTCGACAATTTTTTGAACTTAGAAGAATCCATTTATCTAATTTTTAAATGGAGGCAAATTTATGCCGAAATTTAATGAATTTTAATATATGGTAGTAATTAAATAAATAACAATTTTTACTATCAAAGAGTAATTAAATCACACGCAAATATTGTTACGATACTTTAATTATGAATGGTTAAATCGATGTAAATTGTTAAAAATGAATTAATGAATGTTAGTTGCCCGAGAATAACCAAAACCAAATTTTATTAGTAACGATTTTATTGTACATATTGAGGTACTTAAAAAATAGGCCAATAAACCATATGTAAATTATTTTCTTAAAACAAAAAAACCTTGTAGAAGGGATATTCTAAATAAAATTAGCCAATCGTAGTTGCAATTTTTAACATTGTTTTATATTTTAGTACAATCCTTTAAAGGTGGTAAAAAACACAATTTTTTGAATTATCATAATTTTTTTTGTCTTAGGCTGAAAATTAAATATCAGGATTTTTCGATTTTAGAAGAATAAAATTGGTACTATATTTTATTTGACAATTGACACTTCTTATTAAAAAATCAGGAGCTGCATATTTGCACTTCTTATCTACTAGTAAGTACCTCAAACTATGGAAAATGACCAAGTTTAGGTCTAAAAAAAGCTATGTGGGACTGGGTAGATTTTTTTTTAATACTTTTAAATGTTAATGTGCCAATGAAGTTGCATAAAAAATAATAATTTCGTTTGTGATTTAACTTTGTTTAGAAACAGCAATGCTTTTAAAAATGTACCCGAGTACGTTAAATTTAAACAAGATCGAATCATATTTCAAATTCTTGGAAGATTAAAATTAACAGTAGTTTTAAGCTCACAAAGGACACATCTGATACTATGAATCGCATATTTACACTCCTTCTCGACCAGGCAGCTATGGAAAATGACAAAATATGGCACCAAAAAAATGTGTGTAAGACAAAAATTTTTTTTTTGTCATTTTAAAATGTTAATGTGTAACAGGGACTCATGAAAAATGATTTGTGACTTAACTTTGTTTAGAAGCAGCAACGGTATTAATATGCTACATTGCACAAAATCGAATCACAAGATCGTTTATTTTGTTATTGTACACTATGTCCTTGGTAACATTTTAACATAAAAATAATAAAAATCTACTTACTCCCACATAGCTTTTTTATGCCTAAATTTGGTCATTTTCCATAGTTTGAGGTGATAACTGTTAGGAAAGGAGTGCAAATATGCAGCTGCTAATTTTTTAATAAAAGGAAGTTACCAGGAGTAAGCACTGGACTAAATCCCCTCAAAAGGATTTGAAATCATGCAGCAACTCGGAAACCGAATTTTGGCCGATTATGATATGGAATAGGCCAGAACGAAGAGAATTTTTTTGCGTCCCAATAATCCAAATCCTGGTGCTTCAATGTACCCAAGTCCTCAGCTATTGATTTTATAATTTAATACCAAATTAACAATTCATGTCTCGTCCTGAAGTGAACTCGAGCTCAAGCAACTTTGTCAAGGAACATTAGAGCTATACGAAAGCAGCACTAGCATATTAAATTTGCATAATATTGATGGAAAGCCAACTTTGCTCTACGTCCCTTATCTAGCCAAAGCAAACCCCCATGCTACCACCCTGTCAGACCACCACCCGCCTTTTACAAAGACCAAATGCAAGATGGAAGATTCGCAAACTAGATAAATATCTAACGTTTGCTCGTGTGCAAAGGGGATATCTAATGGCCAGAGAGATTCGCTTATTCGCTTCTACTATACCTATAGGACATAGGTACTTCGTTTTACTGGTACTACGAAGTTTAGACAAATAGATGGCAAGTTAGATTAAACGGAGAATTTTGCTCGATAAAACGGGCAACGGCATCCTTTACCCCGCTGATGAACATTACCACAGATAAAATTACCATCAGGCAGTGAAGGCGGATAACATTACAAAGAATTTTCATGGTATACCCATTTAAAATGTATCTTTAAGTGAATTTCTTAATTTTTTACTGTCTTTTTGCCACATAAAAAAGCAAACGCAGACCAAATGAATATGTATAATAGAGCTCCTCAAGTGCTACGTCACAGATCACAGATCCACACCAAACAACTGTCTGTGATAGTAAAATTTTGGTTTTGCTAGGTTTAACCACTTTTTTAAAACATCATTTTATGAAAATAAAGGGATTCATCAAAAATCCCTTGGTATAAATATTTGCTATAATGTCTAAAGGACCAAACATACATTGGTAATAGTAATAGACACAAGAGTCATGCGTTCTCTTTCTTTCTCCATTTAAATCAGAATGAGAAAGCATGATTCTTGTGCGCTATTACTATTACATACGCCTTATAACCAATCTATATTCGGTCCTTTAAGTTCAATATTTTAAGTTTAGTTTATTGCAAAACTCCAAAAATTACATTTTATTTGGGAATGTTGTTTCCCCTCAAAGATGTGAAATTTAAACGCAAATTGCTTGGGAAAGCAACCATATTAAGAGGTCTGGTAAGTACCATTGTAAAATTACCATACCCCTTGATATGGTTGCTTTCTCAAGTAATTCGCGTTTAAATCTGACCCACCAAGATGGCTCAACGTCATCATCAGATTAATAATGAATTTTTTAATTCTTACTGCAAATTTTCGGATAATTTTAAATAAAAATATCGTAAATAAAATATAGAGGAATATTTTTACACCAGCGGAACCTAAAAAACTCTTTTATTTTTCTTTAAATAATCTTTTAAATAGACCAATTTGGAAACACAGAATAAGAAAGAAATGACTGTCTGTAATGTTGGTTGCCTAAAGAAATGTCACAGACAGTATTTTAATGCAATTCTGTGAACTTTGATGAAGGACTTGACCATGTCTATTTCCAATTGAGTGGACACTACATAGATGGACCTTCACGTGGAATTCTAACCACTACTCTATGACTTTTTGCATTTTCGTTTGGCAATCCGCAACAACGGCAACATCGTTTAATCAAATGGTAAAAGGCGTAAACCTCCCAAAGACTCCTTCCTCATCCTCCTTAGCTGGAGTGAACAAATCCATTAATTAAAAACGTCGTATCGTAGGGCTTGTACAATTGGCCTCGGCCTGCCTGGAATACGGCCCTCAAAGCAGCTCTTGATCCAACGTGTGTTTGACATTCAAGAGTGGCGATACCGCGTGATTAATGATCAGAACAATTGACTATCGCCTCCGACAGCTAAGAAAAGCAAGGGTTATGAGTTGCTGTGTGTTGCTATGATGACAGCTAGAGTATAATAACCATTAATCGATTTCTCTTTAGTCTCTCTTTGTACAGGAATATTGCGCCAGCCATTAGCAGTAAAACTACATTTCAGATCGGGTAAATACAATTAAACTGTTTATTAGGTATTCCAAAGTCTATCTTTAGATGTTTCGTTAATGAGTCATTGCAATGTCACAAAGCGTAATTCAAGTATGTTGTAGAATTGATGTATTTTCATTATACTATACAATTTATTAAATTCATCATAAAAAGTTTGTTTCCAAAATAGTTCAGGGAAAAAGTTATACTTAGGCAACTTTATGAACACTACTGGTATAGTTCTACAGGGTGGCATTCACAGGGATCCCTAGAAAATTAGTGATGGGAATAATCGATTTTTTTGAAAATTAATTTTCTTCGTTCTATGAAATTTGACATTAAAAAAAGAAAATATTGGCATTGAGACTTTCAAGATTACTGTTTTTCAAAACTTTTTTTTTATAAGTCAAAATTCATAGAGCGAAAAAAATCGATTTTCAAAAAAATCGATATTTCCCATCACTATAGAAAATTGTCAAAAAAAATCCATCTGTTATATTCTTATCACATCTTCCTAAATGTCAGTTATTTTCGAAATTACAACAAAATATGTAAAAATACGGAGTTATATAGAAATGGTACTGAGTGCAAGAAATAATAAAAATATGGTAAAATAGTACTTTTGGTGTTTTTCATTGTACATTTAAATCTTTAAACGAGCACATCTACAGGCTGTCCATAAACGTGAAGGTACGCTCTTGGGGCATTCCCAGGGATCCCTAGAAAATTGTCAAAAAAAATCCATCTGTTATATTCATCGAGAAAAATGCGAACAAAGTTGTATAAATTCGGCAACACAGTCTAGGAAAATACATCTAAAAATCCCATCTATAAGTCTAAAAATCCCATCTAGGAGTCTTGATCATACACTTTTGCACTAGATTTTATTGACGCTGTTGTCAGCTTCATTTCATGAAAATTTTGTAAAATTAAATTGATTATAAAAATGTAAATCGACCATTTAATAAATAAACAAATGGTTGTATTAAGATATACTGTAGCTTTGTATTAAACCATTTGTTTCGCTAATATGTGCTGTTATATTCAAGATATAAGCATTTAAAGTTTCGCACTTTGGGACAACATATCTACGAGGGTATATGATATAGATTTTTTTTAACAATTTTCTGGGGCTCGCTAGACATGTCCCAACAACGTACCATCGCGTTTATGCGCCATTTTTTGGACACCCTGTATATTAGGGAAAAACGTATATATGTATATAAACCAAAAAATGTATCCGTAGTCAAAAAAAAAATCAAAAATAGTGTAATGATTTTTGAAGTCAGATTTTCGATTCAAAGAAATAACCGATTTAAATGAAATCATAATACGTTTGTTGCCCCATTTTTGTACTTTTCAAAACTACGCTTAGTTTTAATATACGATGGGGCCCTCATGTAGATGTGCTACTTAGTAGAATTGGCGGGAGCTCAAAGGAGATGCCTTATACGAGCACAGATTCGAAGATTTGTGAATTTGAAACGCCCGTCTTAAAGGATTGTATTTCTAAAACCGTACACCCGTTTAAAATATATCTTTCACCAAATGTCTTAATTTTTCAACCTCTATTTGTCATATAGAAAAAGAAAAATAAACGTGATCAGCCTGTATGTTATGAGTTTATCAGTAAAAAAATGTGTTTTTGTGTAGTGAACACACACAATTTCCGATGAAAAATTAATCCATTTTATACTAAAAAGCGTACTAAATCTTGATGAAAATGAGACAAAAAATCTATAATTGGATTATTTCATTCAGATCCCTCTTTTAATTATGCTTCAATCCGCTGCGAAAACAACTTAAAACAACTGTGTGTTTTTGTTGGTTCAATTTTTTCTAATATCAAACGCAACACACAGCATCGAGTGAAAGTGATTTTTTTGTTTATTGTTTTCAGTTCCGTTTTATTTTTTCAAGTTGGCCGGGAAATTGTGGAGCACCTACTACAATAGAGTGTGAGATAAGCCATTGATCGTCGGTTGTTTCAGCTTCCACAGCCAACTGCCTTATTGACATTATTTATTATTTCTATGAAAACAAACGTCATTTCTGAATCGCTACATTTTGCTCATATTTCAAATGCTCGACGGGGCATTTTGGTATCGATTTGCAATGAAATGGTAATCATGGAACTTTTTTAAAGTTGGCTAGGGTCAATATTTCATCGCTAAAAGAATTCTAAATTGCAAAGAGAAAGTGAAATAAATAATCCCATCAAATCACTTCTTTTAAGGCTATAGATTGAAATTTGTAAATGTGATGATCTGTGCACCCAAAAGTTTTTAAATGGAACCTCTTGAATGACAGTTATTTTCGAAATTTAAACAAAATATGTAACATTAATAACGAGGGGCAATTCAAGGAAGAATTAGTGTACATTTTTTTAAGAATTTGTAGAATTTGTTAAGAATTTGCTGAGAATTTGCGAAGAATTTGTTAAAATTTGTTAGGAATTTGTTGGAAATTTGTAGAATTTGTTTAGAATTTGTTAAGAATTTGTTGAGAATTTGTTAAGAATTTGTTGAGAATTAGTGTACAAAATTTGCCCATCTGATTTGTCCCTCGATTATTGCCTATGATTAAAAATATTTAGGATAATGTTTGTAATACATTGAAGTGGTACTGAGTGCAAAATATAATAAAAATATGGTAAAATTGTACTTTTGATGTTTTTAGGAAGCCCTCTTATTTGCGTACATCCAATATGCGTAAATTCCAAAATACTCTCCAATTCGCGTACATAGTCATTAAGTAAGAGTTAATCCGTTTACCTGCAGTAAGAAAAGGATTATCATTTAATTTGAGATGTTTATGTGCAGAAGTCAGTAATAATATTTTATGCTTTTATTTAGTATAAAGATCAAATAATTTTAAACTACAACTACTTTCTGATAATGTGTTGATACATTTTTTACATAACAACACCGAAAACAACACCTAGTAATATGTCCTTCAGTGTAATGCACACAATTTTGGACGCACTGCTAGGCACCGACATAGCTAGAGTTTATATTTTCATTTTAGCAGCAAAACTTAACCTAACCTACCTAACCTAATGTCCCCCAGTGCAAAAATGTCCCCCAGTGCTTTCATAAAAGTCAGTCTAAAACCCTGAAATTCAAAAAAAAAATATGCATATTGGACTTTACCCAGGTAAAAAAACTCACTACCTCTAACCTTTCCGTTTTTAACCATTTAGGTACGCAAATTGGGTATGTACGCAAATTGGGTGTACGCAAATAAGAGGACACGGTTTTTAGTTCTACATTAAAATCTTTAAACGAGTACATCAGCTCTATTTGGGAAAAACGTAAGTTGCAATTTTAATCATTTACAAGCTTAAAAAATCATGGTAAATTACCGTATGGTTTGGCATAGACCACGTAATGTATACAAACCAAAAAAGGGATCCGTAGTCGAAAAAAAAATGAAAAAAAATATTATAATGATTTTTAAAGTCAGATTTTCGACAAAAAGAAATAACCGATTTAAATGGAACCATAATACGTTTTTAGCCCTATTTTTGTAGTTTTCAAAACTACATTTAGTTTTAATATACGATGGGGCCCTCATGTAGATGTGCTATTTAGTAGAATTGCCGGGAGCTCAACGGAGATGACTTATACGATCTTCTAGGAGCACAGATTAGAAGATCTGTGAATTTGAAACTTTTAAATCACTGTTTTTAAATAACTTTTTTAGATCTAGCACCCTTATTCTATGCAAATACGACAACTATCTCACGATTATAATATTTAATTTAAGAAATACATCCACTGAGTCTCCAATGCATTAATAATCCATACAGTTAAATCCACAAGACGATGGACCTTATAAAAAGTAAAGGGGTGCGTTGCTTAAACAGGTTCGGTCACTTCCAGATGGACGTTAAGATTTCTATAGTCGTGAGAAGATTTTTAACTGTTCTATTAGAGATGCTGGTGATGTAGTCAATAAGTATACAAACTTTGCTTTTTTTAGAGGAACCTATTTCTTATGGTAATTATTTGTATAAATCAAGACACGAAGCATTAACCTAACTGTCTAAATTTACTTCATAAATATTTAATCAAAAGGGCGACAATATAGGGCATTAGTTTATAAAATATTTTTAGTTTAAAAAATATTTTTTTATATTTGCGTCCTGTAATATGCACATTATAAAACCCGAAATTTGGTTTTTTAAAGTTTCTGAATTGCTTCATTATTAAACCCAAAATTTTATTTTATTGGTTGGTTTTCCTGATGCAAAAAGATGAATTCTTTTCTTGCAAGGTATTTTTTATTTGCAAATTTTACTATTATAATCAATCGGGGGACATAGTTTTTTTGTAGAGAGAATAACTAGAAGAATTGGAGAACCGAGATCAATGGTTACATTTTCTCAAAAACGCCTATTCATTCAGTATTAAATGAGTAAAGTTTACAAATGTCATTATTCAATATGTCTAACTTTAATTTATTTTTTACTTCAAAATGTCAATGTTATGCTATAAGGTTGGTCATAAAAAACAAAATTTCATCTTAAGTTTTTAATTCAAATTAAAAATGCTTTTTAATGAATTAAATGAAGCAAATATAAAAAATAGTATAAAAAACTCGTTTTATAAGGCGTTTTTTATCACTTGTCCATTGGAAAACTCGCCGCTGCGCGGCTCTTTTTCCAAACCTGGACGCGTGCTAAAAAACGTTCCTTATAAAACTCAATGTTTTAATATACTATTTGCACATCGTTTATTAAAGACCCTCATTAACACACTCCAAATCGTTGATTAATGACCCCTATTAAGGCATGGATACGAGCCCATAGTAACGGTCTTCTATGTTTAAAATTGCTATCTATATTTTTTCATTACACACGGTTAAGTTATTAGCTTTAATTACGGTAAAGCAACAAAAACCAAAAGAAATTCAATATTTACCGTTGGAAAGAATGAGAAGCAGAACTTTTTACCACTTTTAAGGAAAAAGCATTCCTTTTTTATTCACAATTAATAAGTTTGGTGACAGCTCTTTTTCTTCTTCTTCTTCAACTTTAATAAATTTGAATGGCCGACGCATTGTTTCTGTTAGTTGGTAATATAACTGTTTTATTTTATAGTTTATTAAATTATGATCTACTGTAACCAGTTCGTATGTTAAATGGCGATTAATAAACTTACTTATTAACAAGCTCGTTGATTAATCTCCTAACTATTAATTAAATAAATTAAGAAATTTTAAAACTGACTTAGTTCGCGGGTTTTAAACTTCATTAAATATCACACCGCAATTAAATATTTAATAATAGTGAAAAAAACAGTTGAAATAAAACTTTTGTCTTGCATAGTATAAAATAAAATAAATAAATAATAAACTGAAGTAAAAGCTACTTAAAATAACACTTGAACTCATTACGTCTTTCATTTAAAACAATAATAAAGTACGCTCTAAAATGATATTTATTTAACATTTAAAATAACGTTATTAAATACGAAGTAAAACTTAAAGTTGTTTAATTAAAATATTTTATAGTATAGCACCTAAAACAATTGTGTTTAATTATCATGGATAAGAGGCGGGATGAGTTAAATGGAAGCTATACTGACCTTACCGAACAAACGGAAAAACTCATAACTTAATTAAAAAATGTTTTACAGGTGGCTGGTGTAGAAAATGGAATGGGTGAAAAGAGAGAAAAAGAGGGAAAATGCATTTATTGAGCGAAGCCGCTCACAGATAACGAACGATAAAATACGAGGGATACGTTTTAAAATATACTTCTTTTCTTTATTATCAGAATATACAGAATATTTCAAATAAAAAAGAATGAAGTTTTTATAGGGCAAAATAGATCATTTTTACTTTGCAAAAAATATATTACAACCAGATTTTTTATATGTGTTAAAACATCAATTAGGGAAACTAAATCCACAAAATGCACACAAATAAAAGTTTAGGATTAACGTGGTAGCCCCCCAAGAAGCCTCCCAAATTTGCAACATTAGATCACGCAGGATCTACACCAAACTTTACAAATAGGTGCTAAATAAGATTATAAGAACATTTTTTTAAAAATGAGGCCTTTAAAAAAATTTATTCTTCCCCCAAATTGCCCCCGAATCAAGTTGGATTTATACTAAACTTTTTAAATGATGCAAAAAATCTTAAATGGCATTACGAAAAAAGTTTGAAGCATTTATGTTGTTTAGAAGCTTTGTATCTGTATTCTGTCTACAAAGTTAACATGGTTAAATATTACTCTTCCGGGGTCATTAAGGGGGAGAAGGAAATTTTTTTCCAAAATGTCTTTTTAAATCTTATTTGGATTTGTAAAATTTGGTGCAGATCCATCTTGATGTACCATAAACTCTTATTGGTGTTCATTTTGTGGATTTAGCTTCCTGAATAGATGTTCTAAATCTGGTTGTCGTATATTTTTGCAAGGTGACAAATTATTCATCTTAGCCTCTTTCCCGCCGTTGGCCCACCTTCGCAGTCGTTATACTTGGAAAATTGAATGACCACCAGCATCACAATGACTCGAGTTAACATGACGCATATCTGAAGTTTCCCAAGTATATAACGGCGGGAAAGGTGAATAATGAAATTTTTGGTATTTTAGCTCAAGTTAATTAAATTTGCACATGAGTTAAAAAATATCCTTCGGTCTGATAGTTCGTCTATAATAAACTTTAATAAAATGCGGCAAAATGTTATTGATCAAAAATATTACCCTTGTTGTAAAATAACTCGACTCTACATGACAAAACCCTTTAAAAACACTAAAAAATGAAATTTGCTCACTTAATAAAAGAGCAATAATAAAAAGCCACAAAAACGGAAAGAGTGTTTAGTTAAATCAATGCATCCATATAAAAATAAAACTAACCCTAAATAAATTAACCCGGGTTTTTTAATAAAAATGCATCTAACCATCCATCTGTTGCGCAATCGGTCGATTAAACCCGAATCTATGTAAATACAGTATAAAAACACATGTTTCACTTCCATGTTAAATAACTGTATTTATTTTTACATTAAAGGGTTAGGTATGCGCCTAAATCTGAGCTTTTAATGTCCTAATGTGGTGGTCAATAGTCAATACGGGCAGGCAATCAATAAAAATGTTGTGTTTACTCATTAAAATGTGAAATATGACGTTTCATGTCCAAAGATCTGATATTGGTTTGGGGTTGAATTTCACATCGCATCCCGCCGTATGGTAATTAATGAACGGTTTGTTTAATATTAATGTTAATCGTTAAAAAGAATATTTTAAAAATGGCATTTATTTACCAAGGAGTTGGTTTTGGTCAGGAGAGTTAAAATTGCCAAATTTACAAGAACATATCTAAAGGGAGATTTATAGAACGTTACTTTCACTTTACTTCGGCGTAACTTAACAAATTTCCTTAATTTATGGATTGTAAAGTTACGTGAAATTGGGAACATGTATTTGCATGTGTCTGAACTCGCGACTTCTGACTATTTACACCTGGGCGCTAATTACGGAATATCGCTTCGTACGAAACCTACATAAGAAGACCAGCAGGTTTCGTACGAAGCGATATTCCGTAATCACCACCCATGACAATAAGGCTGAATATCTCATTTTTGCAAATTTTGCGCATGATCGGCCAAGCTCGGCTTTTGACAGTACTACTTACAGCTAAATGAATCAGCAAAGTAGCGCTAAAATGAAGTATAAATTTGCTAATACATTCCCATGTATTTTATTTAATTTTCTGTAAAGTTACGCCGAAGTAAAGCGGAAGTAAAGTGAAAGTAACGTTCTATAAATCGGCCTGAAGATCTTTGCAAATTTAATTAAAGTGTTGCTTCTACAAGACTATAGAGCTCGTTTTAGAGTTCGAAAATAATATTCTGTCACCGAATACCTTAACCAGTACAAAAAAGGGTCCCATTTAAGAATCACCACACACTTCACCCTTTGACCCTAATGTTAAAAAACGCCACAAGCCAAAATCCAACACGCGCCTTAAAAGGACCCGTAAAAGGATACCGGTTCAAGGACTGCACACTTTTATTATCAATAGAAGACCTGCTTGGTGCTTATCTACTTGTAACCTTTAGTCTTTACCTTTTGGCATTCCAACGTGGGCCATACAAACAGGTACATGAAACATGTGTTCATGTCAATAGGGTGTAATTTAATTTCAAAACAAGATGTTAAACAACATTGTTCAATAGGGTTGGTTTGTTATGAGCCATAGAAGAGACACAACGCATCTCTATGGGACTTTCACCAGATGATAGCTATAAGATCATTGCAAAAAGTTGCTAAGTATTTCTTTATTAAATTTAACAATATTAAATTGTCACCTGGGTAAGGGTCTCAAATGCTGAAGCTTTTTAACGAATAAAATAGAAATGGCTCTATGTTTTCGGTTATCCTTTGTTATAGTCATGTTGTCCCATTCCGACAATATAGTTTCCATTTTCTATTCTCTAAAGTTAATTGTAAAAGTTAGATTAGATGAAAAGCGGACTAAAAAAGCAAGAACTAAAACAAAGAAACAAAGTGGTTACTTTGTTATAGGGTAATTTTCCGTTTTGTGTGTGCTGAGAAGATTCGTTTTGCACAATTTATTTCAGCTTTTACAAACAGAGCAAATGGTTAAAAGACTGAACAAACTCTCTCTTGCAAAAGTCGATACGGACTCCCTAGTCGCAGCGTTTCTATTGGGCGAGCATAAGACCACGTGACAAAAGTACTAGAACTTATCTAGTAGATAGATACAAAGGGCTATTAAAATATCGTTTTGATATAAAGTTTTACCCTTTTAAATCTTCTTCTTTTGTCATATCGAACTTTTTCAACAATTAAAAATTGCGAATACCTAAATTGTATCCCAGAAATCAGCTTATTTTCTACAGGGTGTCCAAAAAATGGCGCATAAACGCGTTGGTACGCACTTGGAGCATATTCATCAAAAAAATGCGAACAAAGTTGCATAAATTCGGCAACACAGTCCAGGAAAATATCAAGAAAATACATCTAAGGGCCGGTTGCATTACAACTTTTAACTGTTGCTTAAAATATAAGTGACTGTTTTTCATAGAAAGCACCATATTAAACAATGTCAATGCTACAGTTGTCAAACTCTGTTTATGGTAAACAGCCACTTAACTTTAAGGAACACTTAAGAATTTGCGGTGAATCCGAGAATAAAAATCCCATCTATGAGTCTTGATCATACATTTTTGCATTAAATTTTATTGACGTTGCGTTGTCAGCAGCGTTGTTGCTTCATTGCAACGTTGTTGCTTCATTTCATGAAAATTTTGTAAAATTAAGTTGATTATAAAAATGTAATTAGACCATTTCAAAAATAACCAAATGGTGAAATGGTTTAAGAAAGACTGTAGCTTTGTATTTAACCATTTTTTTGCTGTTATATTCAAGTTATAAGCGTTTAAAGTTTCGCACTTTGGGGCAACATATCTCCGAGGGCATATAAGATAGATTTTTTTTAACAATTTTCTAGGGCTTTCTTAATATACCCCAACAACGCACCATCGCGTTTATGCGCCATTTTTTGGACAACCTGTATAGTCTTGTAAAATTGCAACCACAATATTGTTAAGTTCTTTTTAATCGAACATGGTTTTTTTATTAAATAATTGTTGAGCCAATTAGTTCCTTTCTGTCAATTTTTAGCACAAACGAGGTCCTTTTTCGAAGCAAGCCATATTCTTTGGGACAGAGTGAAACAGCAAAATTTGCGAACCTTAACGACAAGAGCATTTCAACGGAATTTAATTACGAGTATTAAGTCGCGCTATGTTAATAATGACAATAATTAAAGTGAAACTCATTTAAATAAAACATCTGAGGAATACAAATTTAGGTTTTAGGTACTCACGTTTCCAGCTAAAATTCTTCCCATGTAAACCTCCAGGGGATCGGCCCTTCTCAGTTAAACACCAACCATCCTCTTCGCACAAAATACTTTTAGGTAGGTTTACCGCACATCCCTCTGAAAACAACAATTTTTGGTGAATATAAAGCTGATGGTAAAAATTGAGAAAAAACGATGCAGAAAAAAACACCTCTTTTGGTTTCTTAAATTATAAAGGAAAGAAAATTTCGACTGTTAAAAAAAGGCTCTAATTTACCTTACTGATTTATAAAAACACAATATTACTGAAAATAAACAATGTAGATAATATAAGGGTAGTTATAGATGGGTTTGCAGCAGCAGTGCGAAAAGATACATCAAAAGGCATTACTCATGAATGAAGTATTCCATAATTACTGTTTACACAACAAAATCCAATGTTTGTTAATAAATAATTGTATTTGTCCAGCAATATTCAATTTTACAACATTTTATGCTTTACTTTACCTTTGAAAGCGTTTCGCGTGTATATGATACAACTGTCAATGGTTTTTAATGAACTGCAATGTTTGCCACATATTTTTAATAAAATATGAAATATATATGTAGAAATATTTAAAATAATCACAATTAAATTAAACGAAAGCTCTTAAAACTGCAAAAATCAGTATTCTATATAATGATAAACAAAAATGTGTTTTAATGGGACTTTTTTTAGTTCGAAAGACATTATTAGTGGTCTATTTTTTTAAGGTTGTGCAAAAAAATGCATCTAAAAATGTAGTTCCAAAAATAATACTCATTTAATTATTTGCATTAAAATAAGTAGTAAAATAACTAGTTCAGCCAGACATTTTTGTAAATCCAAGTTTAAAAAAAGTAAATTCAAATAGCAGCTGTAAATTAGGTTTATTTTAATAACCCAAATTTGAACTATTTATGTAATTTTTTGAACTATCGTGGACATGGAATTTAAAACAATTTTCTATCAGCCACCTTTGATTTTTTGAATTTTACTTTATTGTGAATGAGTTTTTTTTATGTCAGTTTTTAAATGTTATTTTGACAACAAATGCGTCAAATGTATTTTATTAAAATAAATTATGTAAAATGTGCTGCCGGCGGGAAAAATAGTAAGAAATTATTTCCTTTTTTAAATAATTTTGTTTTAGGATAACAATAAGGCTCTAATATTCGTAAAACATCACTGAAATGTTTCTTGTTAATGAGCACTTCACATAAAACTTGAGATGTTTAAGCCACTATTTTGACCATATTTACAATGCAAAAATTAATCGTTTTAAATTCCATGTCCACGTGTCATTACGAAATAGTTTTTTACGTGATCGGATATAAAAATGAAGAACGTGTTTCAATTTAAAACTAGAATTGTGTTTTAAATTAGCAGTATATCAACATTGTTTTTAAATATAATAATTTATATATTATATATTTATATATATAAACTACCTGAGTTAAAAAAGAAACAATTACAAAAAAAAAGAACGCTTGGCAATGTATTTTTGAAAATTACTTTTTAAAATGAGACAGTAGGTGTAAAATCAAATTTATTAAAAGTTCTTATTAAAATAATCTAAATTCATAAATGGTTAAAATAGAACCATTAAAAAGCTTCACTAAGAGATGTGTTAGATATTTTATGACAGTTAATACGTAATTCATTAGAGACTATGTACAGAACTAAGAGAATAGCTCCCCTAATATAACGGATGAATTCTATGCTTATAATTAAAACTTTAGTGAATTGTGCTTATATGCAGACGGTCTCTATGTAGATTCAAATAAAGGAAAATTAAATGCATAAATAAAATATCTTGATGATTACGAAAACTCTTGCTTTCCTTGTCAACAATTTGAAGGAATAATGTCGTAAATTCATTATTTGTAATTTTGCAATACTTTTTTTCAACTTGACAAAATGTTTTAATAGTTATTTAACCAGTAAGAGTGTTAATAAAGGCGATTAATAAACGAGCGGTTGTTAATAAGTAAGTTTAATAATCGCCATTTAACATAAGAAACTGGTTACAATGCTTTTTCGCAAATCGTAGCATTATTAAATAAATTATAAAATAAAACAGTTCTGTGGTATTGGTAAATAGGCAAAAGGGGATAAGTATAAAACTGTCATTTATACACGTCACTATAAAAATGATTTTCTTGCAAATATTAAACAATATTAATGCAATAGTGAGAAGCTAGCTGAAAAAATAGGTTTCAAAGTACGTATATGGCTGATCCAAATTGTTAATATCTAAATTTTTCCATTAAAATTCGGTGTCCGAAAAACACATTTTTTTTAAATGTCAAATATACTTATTCCGTTCTGCCTACCACATAGTTATTTCACCAACTACAGAAACAATGCGTCGGCCATTCAACTTTATTAAAGTTGATGAAGAAGAAGAGCTGTCATCGAACTTTTATTAATTGTGAATAGAAAATCAATGTAATTTCCTTAAAATGAGGTAAAAGGATCTGCTTCTCATTCTTTCCAACGGTAAATATTTAATTTATTTTGGTTTTTGTTGCTTGAACCGTAATTAAAGCTACTTTAACATTTGTAATGGAGAAACATAGATAGTAATATTAAACATAGAAGAGTGTTGTTATGGGACCGTATTCATGCATTAATAGGGGTCATTAGTCAACGATTTGAAGTGCGTTAATGAACGATGGGCAAAAAAAATATAAAAGTAATTAGTTGTATCGTTGTCAAAACATTTTTATATTAACTTGTACTTGATCAAATCTCTGTAATAATATTAAAAAACAAAATTACCATAATCAGAGTTAAGATAAAATTTTCTCATCATTTAAAATTCACTACCACGTATCTTCCTTTATAATTCTTAAAAACAGAATACTAAGCATAAAAATCTACATATCCATACAAGAAATAAAAAGACCTGTCGCACATTCACACGGTGACCAACAGATTCTCCACTCTTTTATTCAAGAAAAATATGCACCCTTTCGGTTTTGCACCGGCTAGCCCTTGATATATAAGATTTATGCAAATTTTTCTACAACTTGTTTTATCAAATATTTAAATAAAACTTGATGTAATAAAGAAGGAGTGCGGTGATCTTTGGTATCACTTAAAGAGTTAAGAAATAAAAAAGAGGGGAATAGAAATGCATGCCTTTAGAGCTGAAGGGTAGAAAAGGATGATTGCAAAGGGTTGATGAAATAAGATGAACCGGTTGGGCAAGGTGTCTTTAAGATCGAAAGGTATTTTTTGAAATTAATTTAGTTTCTTTTTAATCGGTGGTTGTATCACATGGATACATGCGTTTATTCAATCGAGTTTTTTTTTTTTTTCAAAAAACAATTTTATAAAAAGTAATTATTTCTTAAACTTTATGGTATCAGTATTTTGTTCCTATTTGTCCCTGAATTCCTGAATTAACAACAATTTGCGTACTATTATGGATTTACTGTCGATCTTGGTTGTTTCCTGTAACTTAATGGTGAGTTTACTTTTTTTTTTATATTTGTATAAAATAACTTTGAGCATGTTATTTCTTAAAAATTTCTTACGTGTTTGAATATTTTTTTGTTTTTATTTTTTGTGTTATTGTTTATTAACCTTCTTAAGTATTAATAACTAGAATCCAGTTTTAGCTAGTGTTAGTGGATAAGAAAGAGTTCGACCACTTTCCACAGAAACCTTTAAATCATTCAAACAAGATAAAAAAAAATATCTGAAAGATTTTCGGACCAACTTTTAAACTTTGTCAACTAACATCATTTAACATAAGACTTCAGTTATCGCCATTTTTTAAAGCTCAATAGAGCATATTCGTACAAAAATTGGTCGGGGTAACCTAGAAGATCTGTCATACCACCCGTCGTTTTACAAGTTAACTGAAATTACTTCTGAATTTTATATTTTTATCAAAAAAAAGCTAATTTACCAAAAAACAACAAACTGCCGGTTTAAAACATTCTACGTACCAACTAAAAGGTTCGCATAACATTAACGGAGTGTTTTACAACTTCAATTCTTCATAATTGGGTAAAATAGGGCATAATGACTCATTTACAATGATATTTTTAATGCAAAATCCGTGCATCCAAAAAAATCCGTGTTATTTTAAACATTCACGAAAATCCTTTTGTAAATGAGTCATAATTTTGTTTTTTACCTAATTCGCCATATTTGTGGTAACGTCACTGAAGCTAGTTCCCATGGTTTTATTGACTACGAGTCAAGAAGTAATTCTCGTAATTGTAATTTTGGCGACAAGTGTAATTGTCAAAACGTCAAAGCCATAAAACCGATTGGTTGTTTTAGCTTCAGTGACGTCCCACTAATATGGTGTATTATAAAGAATTAAAGATGTAAAACACTCTCTAAATGTTATACAAACCTTTTAGATGGTACATTGAATATTTTAAACCGACAGTTTGTTGATTTTTGGTATATAAGCGTTATATTTGATAAAAGTATAAAATTCAGAAGTAATTTCAGTTAGCATCAAATACGACGGGTGGTATGACAGATCTCCTCGGTAACCCTAACCAATTTTTGTACGAATATTTTATTATTAGTTTCATTTTAAATATTGGAAATGAAACTTCTATATTTTGTTTTGGTCCAATTGCATTATAATTTTTTCATTGCTAAAATTAACAACTATATTGTCTTCTGCAATAATGCATTAGTGTTCTCCGCATCTATTTATTATTAATAATACATTTCTGTCAATTTATCTCTATATTCACTGAAGTTTAAAATTTGTTTTGCTCTAGTTTATAGATATCTGAGCGTTAATTAAAAGTAGGGTACCTATCTACAGTAAAGCTAGGCAACGTGATCCTCCTACATACCGGCATGAAATAATACATTATTATTTTGTTTCTCTAATCTACAATATTTATAGAGAGTTCGAATTCTAATTAAACGGTTACAAAATATTATTTATAATGCAGGCGTTGCTCGCATTGCAAATAGTGACCTGGACTATCCCTGTTTGTCTACTGAATTAGAATAAACTAGCGGAGTGTGAACCAGAATGGAAATATCTAAAATTCCACATTAAACCCATTTCAAATTATAACTTTGTGATAACTCGAAAAGACAAACTTTTATAATGATTAGTGTACTTAAAGCAAAGGTGGCCAAAAATTTGGAAGATAGTAATGATAACAAAGAAATTCATCTTTCTACAGTTATGCTTTAGTAAATTATATGTAGAAGAGATAAAAGAACTATTTTAGTAAAAACTTTTACTAACGATGGTGTTTCTGTTTTTGAAACCTCGCAGTCAAACTTTGTTAAAATACAAACAGTTTTAATACTATATGGCCTCGAGAAAAATCGTATATCATAACAAACATCAAAACAATAAAAAAAAAGAAAGAAACAAAAACAATAAAATCGAAAGTTGGTAACTGGTGTAGTGTAACAAGCAGATTTGATTTTTAATTCTTTTCTTTTATACCTATTATGCTCCGATGAGTTTTCAATCGATGAAGTAATAGAATGGAAGTTATATCTACAGGGTTGATCAATTTATATTGCTCAAAGGCCAATATCGTAAGTAATAAGGAAAAAAATTAAAATGTTCTGTTTTTATGAAATGTGTAATGTTGGTTGCCTACATTTCAGAAATAAACAGCACTTCTTATTTTATGAGTTTAAGAGAATACAAGACAGATTCTTAAATAAAAAGAATATTAACTAGCAAGAAAATAGATAAATGATCTGACCTTAGATATTTTTAAATTATAATTTAAAATTTCAGCAAATAAAAAGCCCTACTTCAGGAGATTTTTCATTGCTTAAGGCTATAGATTCAAATTTATAAATGGGATGTTCTGCATTCAAAAATTCGTAAAGGTCATCTTCCTGAATGTCAGTTATTTTCGAAATTTCAACAAAATAAGTAAAAATACGGAGTAATACATCAATAACTATGATTAAAAATATTTAGGATAATGTTCGTGATACGTAAAAGTAGTACTGAGTACTGAGCAAGAAATAATAAAAACATGGTAAAATAGTATTTTTGGTGTTTTTCCTTCTACATTGAAATCTTTGAACGAGCACATCTATATTAGGGAAAAACGTAAGTTGCAATTTTAATTATTTCCAAGCTTAAAAAAACCATGGTAAATTAATGTATAATGGTTTGGCATAAACCACGTAATGTATATAAACTAAAATATGTATCCGTAGTAAAATAAAAAAACAAATGTAGCATAATGATTTTTGAAGTCAGATTTTTGACACAAAGAAATAACTAATTTAAATGAAACCATAATACGTTTGTAGCCCTTTTTTTTAGTTTTCAAAACTACATTTAGTTTTAATATACGATGGGATCCTCATATAGATGTGCTATTTAGTAGAATTAGTAGGAGTTCAACGGAGATGACCTATACGAGCTTCTAGAAGCACAGATTAAAAGATCTGTGAATTTGAAATCCTAGTCTTAAATTAGGCAAATTAAAAATTCTTAATGTATGAATTTCAGAAACTTTCTCTTCCAAGGTAACTTCCCTTATATTCGTGACAAAATCATCAATGATTATGTTATCCTTATCCATTTCTTTCTATTATTTATCTTCATTTTAACATAATTCTGTAACACGCTATATCAGTCAAGCTGCTGCTGCCAAGCGTCGTTTTGCGACTTGAACAAAATGGACGCCTTGTAGGGACGTCGCGACGGCATCATGTAAGGCCTGGTTTGGCCTGCCTGATCAATAATAATCATGTCGCTCTTTCGTTCGTGCTTTTAGTTCGGCTGATGTAGGTAGTCAGCTACTATAGCCTAGCCTTTTGCGCCTACTTTTAATGCGTTTGAATGCGTTGAAGCAGACAAGCAGCCATTTTAATTCTCTATGATGTCTAAATTTTAGTTTCCATTAAAGTTTCAATTAAATTCTTCTCTATACTAGGCATGATTAAATATTTAGATTAACGATTTATTAGAAACGCGGTTTAGACAAGACATTAATAGTTCATTACGCAACAACTTTTTAAAGGGGAATGCTGCGAAGCACTGTGGTTGTGCAATGTTGGTTGCCTAAAATCAACAAAAACTGCATTTTCTGGTCATTTCCCAGTGGGATTATAAGCGTTAATTTTAATTAAAATTGTGCTTACCAGCAACATAAATAAACAAAGCACAAGTTAACATATGCTAAAGGTCCATCACTAAGCGTTTAAATACAGAATTTTGGCAATTTAGAAGCACAATTTTTTGCATTTTAAATTGCCAAAATTCTGTTTTTAAACGCTTATTGATGGACCTTTAGAATATGTCAACTTGTGCTTTGTTTATTTATGTTGCTGGTAAGCACAATTTTTAATTAAATTAACTCTTATAAACCCACTGAGCAATAACCAGAAAGTGCTGTTTTTTGTTGATTTTAGGCAACTAACATAACTTAACCACAGTTTTTATGCTTCGCGACATTTGCCGTTAAGACAAATTCCATATCTAGGAAAAAAAACTATGGCGTTTTTAAGTGTCAATGTTCGCATTGAAATAAAAAATACTAATAGTACAATAATAAGTAAACTTAAAAGATAAATGAGCAAAAGACAAGGTTTCAAGGTCAGGTCAAGGTCATATCTTTTTAAAGGTCAATGGAATTTTTATTATTAAAAAACTATGTGAAGTTAAATGCAAAGTAAATGTTGGATATGTTTTTTAAAACATAAAAGGTTGTTTTTATGTTTCGAACTTTGTAGGCCCTCCTTAGAAAACGCTTTATAGTTTGATTTCCATTATCTCAAACACCACAATAGTTACAGATCTCAAACTTGGAGGATGGATAATCAAAAGACAAGAGTTCAAGGTCATATCGTTTGAAAGGTCTATAGCATTTTTATTATTAAAAAGCTGTGTCGGGTTAAATGCAAAGTAAATGTTGGACATGTTTTTCAAAACACAAAAAGTTGATTTTATGTTTCGGACCTTGTGGACTATCTTAAGGAAATGCTTTACAGTTTGATTTAAGCAAAAAATAATTACATGTTAATGTAAAAATAAACTTAAATGTCGAATCTACCACTACCGCCTCGATTTAGCTAGTTGCTATTTAGAAAAATTATGTCACTAACATAAAGTAAAAAAGCATTTCTCTAAAAGGAAAGGCTGTAAAAAAAGAAGCCCTCTTATTTGCGTACCTCCAATATGCGTACATTACGAAATACTGTCCAATTTGCGTACATAGTCAATTAAGTAAAGAGGGTACCTTAGAAGGACTCCAATATGTCTACAAATAAAATTTTATACCTGACGCAATTTCCAATATGCGTACCCTTTCTGGTTGGTGGCAGATTTGTATAATTTGGATTAACGCTAATGAGATCTTAAAATCAATGTGCTTTTTTTTTAATGGGAGATAGCTGGGAAAATTCCAATACATTTGGTAAAATCCGTTTTTTGAAAAAGTGCCCTCCTTCGGAAATAACGGCCATTAAACAGGTGGACTAAAAACACCTAATCGTAAATATTTACCAAACGATTTGTCCAACCATTATAAAAGTTGTACTATCAATAAAGGTAATAAAAACGGTCATTTTAAACCCATTTTGAAATTAGGGGCCCCCTTTAAAATGGGTTAAACACTAGTAGTGTTAATAAAAACTGCATGTAATTTCTTTACCTTTGAGAATTTTGTAATTTTATTTATTTTTTTAAATACCCCAATTCAAGTAAAAACTTTTTTTCTACTTGAAACTTCTGAGAAACTGTACCGTTTATGAATAAGCTGCCAAAAACTCTTTTCATGTACCCCATATTAAAGACACTAGTGGTAAAACAGTTTTTACTTTTTAAAGGGGGGCCCTAATTTCAAAATGACCATTTATATTACCTTTAAAAAAAAAGCACATTGATCGCGGACACAACTGTATTTACGTTACAAAAAATATGAAACTTAAAAATGTTTGAAAATGCTTAGCAATCTTAATTCAAAGAAATACACCTAAAAATAATAAGTTTATGTACCTAGATAAAAATAACAATGTAAATCGGTGTTCTAATTCCTAAGCTTAACTTTTGTTGATTATATAAGTACGCATTTTAGAATTTCTTCAGGTATAAAAATATAGCTTACCAAAAGTGGTACGCATATTAGACATTACCCAGGTAAAAAAACTCACTACCTCTAACCTTTCCGTTTTTGACCATTTATGTTCGCAAATTGGGTATGTACGCAAATTGGGTGTACGCAAATAAGAGGACACGGTAAAAAAAAGAGAACGCACGCATCTGGCATGGTGGTTTCATGTAAACATTGCAGTGTTTTTCAGGTTTTATGCTTGTTATTTAATATGACACTCAAATACAAGCATTTAGTAACGTTATTTCTTTCAAATAACTTTACTTTTACCACAAAACAACTTTTATAAGAATTATCGCATACAATAAAAGGAGAAAACTTACCCCAAATAAATTTATACTTTTAAAATAAACGAGGCAAAGAGAACTGATAAATCTATGTAGTTGGTAACCCTGGCTTTTTTAGAAGCGCGGATATAAAACGCTCGGAACCTGCGCTCTTTTACGAGCAACGACCGCCGACCGATGATGTCGGAAAAAAGTTTTGATCGTTTTTCTCCCATGAAAAAAAGTCAAGGTTAAACCGATTAATAATTTGTGAATGAGAGGTCGCTCATATGCATCGGTTCAAAGAACCTTTTTTTTTGTTATTTTTATTTTATATGTATTTTTATGTAATCGGTACATAGGGTGTCCCAAATTTGGTAGACACTTCGGTGGGCGACATTATTTGCAATAGAATCTGGCTATTAAATTTGTTCATGACGTTTTTTGCCTTAATAAGAAGCACTATTGTTTTGCATTTTAAATTACCAAAATTCTGCATTTAAAGGCTTATTGATGGACCTTTAGAATAAGTCAACTTGTGCTTTATTTATTTATGTTGCTGGTAAGCACAATTTTTAATTAAAATTAATTCTTATAAACCCACTGAGCAATTACCAAAAGTGGTGTTTTTGGTTTATTTTAGGCAACCAACATTACATTAACACAGTTTGTATGTTTCGCGACATTCCCCTTTAAACATAATTCTAGAGAAATGTTTTATTGGTTGCCTAGTTTAGGCGCAAATTAAACATTCTTCGAAGGTCCTTATAAACAATTTTATACTATAATTGTCACAAAAAACTGTTTTGCTTAAATAACCAAGTAGTAATGCTTTTGTTCCACAAAAGTTTGACAATAAAATTATTTATTTGGTTGCTTATAATTATAGATAAAATTGGGCCATATTAAGGCTTATCGAGGGATTTACAAGTTTACAAAGTTAAAATTAAATGAAAAACTTTAACATGTCCCAAAAATACTTGTAAGCAAAGAAACCAAAGTTTTAAATATGGTGATTTAAAAATGAATGTTTAATAGTTATTTCTCAACACTGCACAGTTTTTAAGGCTGTCCCTCGATTTAAACAATCTAAAACAAACATAACCTCAAAACCTGCTAAAATGCAGCAGTGGTTTGTTTAAATTTTTAGTTCTAAAAAGGTGATTCTTGTAATTTGGTAATCCCAAAGATGCGACCTAATTATTGGATATTGTAAATCGCCATACTTTAAGGTAATTTCTTTTTAATGGTATTAGAGGTATGTTACAGTTTTTTATTTAATTTTAAAGCACTTTGTAAAGTCTTCATGTGGCCCAATTTCATCAACAATTTTAATATACAAAATAAATACACCATTACTACTTGCTACTTCGTGCTTAACAGCTTTTTGTAAAAATTATAACCTAAATTCGTTAATTACAGGATTCATAGAATGGGTGATTTGCATTTAAAACTTGGCAACCAATAAATTATCTTTCCAATCGTGGTCTATTCTAAACTACAAATGATTTAAATAAACCATGCAAAAGGCTAAATTTTAGGTTATGTCAAAGATACCTGAGCAAAATTCAAATATTTTTGTTGGCTTCGAAATTTGACACACCCTTTATTTAACACTTGTCCAATTTAATGGTTATATCGCGTATGTTTGTGGTTTTTTTGTTTAATAATTGACAGTAGTTGTTTAACCAAAATATTTATTTGTTGTTTTGTTATTCTTGTTTGCATTTTTTGTAGTAAATAGTTCAATGTCAGTTTACTTTTATTTTTTTATCGTTATTTGCAGTATAAGCAAGTTTGTTGCTTTTTTTTAGTGTTTGTTTAAAGAGTTACCATTTTTTATTTGTTAAAAATCATAAAATTTTAGAACAAATATCATTATTAAAAGTTTTTTCCACATAATTTAAGTGAACAAATTTACCAAAAAAGAGTTTTATTCTGCATTTGTATCTACCAACACAGTAGGTAATTTTTTTACGTTAAAATTTTTATTTTTTTGTTCCAAAATTGATGCAATTATGTGCATAAAATGTAGCACAAAGATTCAACGACAAATAACGTTCTTGTTTAGAGAAAAACACAAAATAAAACTTGCAACAAATAAAATTTCATTAAAAAGAATACTCGACGTTTTCGAATTTTTGATTCCTTTGTGAAATTTTGCTTGTCTATGCCTAATTTTTCTCGTAAAGCCCTTTGCTATAGTCGATTCTACTTTATCTCTTTTTCGTCTCTCTTTTATGCGATCTCTCTTTTGCACTGGTGTCCGCCACCATCAGCTATGTTTTCATGCAAATTTCCTAATCCAGCGTCTATCTCGCTCGTTGTAGGATCCTTGTGGTCTTTTGGATTTAGATACATAGGGTAAATGAGCCAATTGTGCCACATCTAATTTTAAAATACTCTAAGACACTTATGCCCGGTTTCTCCGTAAATTCTTAACTGTTCCTTAAAGTTAAACTGACATTTTATCATAAACAGAATTTTACAACCATCACCTATACACTGACAACAGTCACTTAGATTTATTCAATGACTTAAAAAGTGTTCTGCAACCGGCCATAAATAGTTTACCAAATCATAATAACATTGATAAAATCATTAACGGCAATAAAAAAATTCCTTTCTAACTTATCATGACTTTTGCAGCGCCCCTAGAAGTATAGTTACCACCGGTAGAGTGCATAAAGATTGTCGTAACTTTTTTGTTCCTAACAATTATGTAATTTTATTTATTGTTGCTGGTAGATAGGTGTTTATTGGGATATATGCCTATTGCGCCGATGGTTAAATTTGAGTATACAAAAATAGTGTGTATTGCGCCACTTTTATGATACCTATTGTTTTGGGTCATTTTGTATACCTGGTTTGCATCTGTTTAATCCCTTCCTTTGTCACCCCAACAAATTAGTCTTCATTTTAGCACATCTTAACCTAACCTACCTAACCTAGTGTACCCCAGTGGAAAAAGGTCCCCCAGTGCTTTTGTAAAATTATATCTAAAGCCCTGAAATTTAAAAAACCAAACTAGAGAAAAATTAAGAATCCTTGTCAGCACATTGCCTACCAAGACAATACATATCTAATAGCGGAATCTGCGGAAAACGAAAAGCTACTGATAATATCACCGAAAAGCCAGCAAAAATTGTAAGATGGGAAATTCAACAAGCCCCAGCGTTTATTCGAGATAGTTAAAATATACCTGAGATCGACACACTTTCATAAAAATGTGTCAACACAATTTTATAAATTTTAATATATGAAGAAAAAAAAGACTAGTACTATTATAAAAATGTATGCTAAGAAAACAACCCAAAATTCTACTTATTTTAATATTTTTTAATTTAGAATATACCTGTAAATGTATTTAAATCGAGTTTTCTTAATCCCTTTTACCTGGGTATGCTTAGCTCCTGGTATAACAATAGACCTTTTATAAACAATAGCGGCGCAATGCAACATATTTCTGTATGACAAAATCGGCGCAATACCAAGTGTTTTCTTAATCACCGGCGCAATGCAAATACACCCGTTTATTGTATTCACTATCGTGCACAAAGCACATTTTTTTGGTTACTATTCCCGTAGTGTCTAATGTCACTCAACTAAAGTAACTTTTTTATCTAGTTTTAAGCAAGATAAGAAGTACAATTTGACCATTTTTAATTAATTATTTCAAATTGGTGAAATAAGCGCGAAGTTTCACGTAATAATAAAGTTTCCTATTAAATCCATCTTCCAGAAACAATAAATAAAATTACAAAATTGTTAGTAACAAAAAAGTTACGACAATCTGTATGCGTTCTACCGATGGTAACTCCATTTCTAGGGAGGCTACAATTGTCAAAACAAGTTTGAAAGGAGTATTTTTATTGCAGTTAATGATTCCATCAATGTTATTATGTTTCGGCAAACCATTTGTAAGATATTTACGATCAAGTAAATCAAGTGTGTAGTGAAGTAGACTCAAGCATGATTTAGAGATTAATTAGCGTAACTTCACTTATAATTACCGTATCGCGACTGAAATAAATTATACGAAAGATGAAACCGCATTTACACATCCAATTAACTTAACTTGACGTTTACTTAAGGTTCTATTTCTTAATTTTGGTTAATTTCAGCTAATTCAATGTAAAGTAAGCCTTTCACTAGAGCCATCTATCGGCTACTAGACCAACTTTTTAAAATTACAAAGATAATCGAAGAATTTCAGATGAATTTCTGTAAATAAGACGATTCTAACATTTACCGATAGATGGCGTTTACTAAATTAGCTTGTTGTAAACTAACGTGTAAATTTATACTATAAATGCCTTAATTTAGTCGTGTCAAGTTAAGTGGAGTAAAGTAGCTTTAAGTGGCGTTGAGTTAATTTAATTTAACTCTAAATCACACTTTAAAGGGCTGTAGTTTGTAAATGGTGCCTTATAGTCTAGGACATGTCGAGTGTATTTGTTTATTATTTCGTCCTCTATCTACTCTCTTAAAGTATGCACTCGTTTTAGGGACACATGTATAGATATAAAATTGTCTTATCTCATGGTTATGGTAAAAAAATAAATTTTGGTAAAAATGAGTCACCTTGGGAGCATTTCCCCCATTCTATCTTTCTATTGCTAGCTCATAGGTTGGGCGAAACATAATATATTTTCCATACTGCATACGCTAGACACATGCTATCGCCATGTTCGTTAGTTCAATGCATGCGTTCACATTCTCTCTTCTTTCCTCTTCTATGCCCTTTTGGGAATTCACATCAGGTTTTGCAAAAGCCTGCCGGGATCTACATACATTTTATGTATAAAATTTACTGGTCGAAACTATTTTCAAATTAAATTATAGATTGTTCTACATGGGATTCAATTCGATGAATGTTTTGCGGTTGGTCAGAAGAAATGAGGTATTATTTGAATTGGGTTAGGTCAGTGAACGTGTATAAGAACAGAAAACTGAATAAATAGTGTTGCAAATACACACAGTATTTTTTTAGGGAGAATACTAACTGGCCGCATCTCCCTGAAAAGACTACTAGCTGGCCGCGCCTAATTGCAGGGTGCATGGTCGAACTGGCCGCGCAATTTTTCTGGTTTGATCGTACTGGCCGCGACTCATTAACTTCCTTGTACCTAGATTTATTTTTATGTATCCAATGTTTTATTAATTTATGATATTAGAAAACTATAAAACAGAGAATGCTTTGGATAATATACAGACTTTATTATCATTAAAACAAGCCAGCAACATTGGAAGTACTCGCATGTGTTTTTAAGTTTTATTGTTGCCGACAGACTTTTTTAAAAGCACCGGAGGACATTTTTCCACTGGGGGACACTATGGGTTAGGGTAAGTTTTGCTGCTAAAAAGAAAATTCAAACAAAGGTGCTTATTCACCAAACTGCAATGTAAATCATTATTTCAATAAAATTTGTCAAGGTGAAAAATTGCCTATTTTATTGAAACTTTTTGGGCATTATAAAAGAATACTTAATGTAGCACTAATTAGAAAGAAATACTCTCTAAAGAATTTTATTAATGCTTTAAAATAAATGATGCAATACCTAGTATGTCTCAAAGGTAATTGTGCGATATCTTTTTTACAAGAACTTTTGTACATATCTAGTGCCTAAAAAAGAAGAAACTAGTTTGCAAAAAAAATATATTCAAATATGATTAAAAAAAGATTCAACGCCAGCATCCGACGGCTTCGTGAAAAGTGTCCTAGGCTATAGGTTTTTAAAGATAGTGAACATTTTAACATTATAGAAGAAATATATAAATTTGTTCTTAAAATACTCCTTTTAAATAAATAAAAAAGGAAAAATGAAAAAACATTTGCACTTATGAAAAAAAAAAAGATACAATTATTAAAAACAAAATTATAGACAAAACCAAAACATTTGATTTAAATATTGATAAAGGTAACCAATAACACGATATGTGTCAACATTTCGCATAAAACGAGAAATCATTTTCCAACTTTATTACCAAAAAATGCTAAAAAAAAAAACCGCAGTACAAATCCCAAACATACCAACATACTTTCTCGATTTAGAAATAACGTTTCAATGAAAAAGTAAAAGTATTTCTTAAAATAGTAACGAAAAATGCTTTTATTTTAAAAATCCCTAGTGCTACAACACAGCTCTGCTTCAGAAGCGATCAGCCACAAAAGGAGAGGCACCAGTAGTGGGGATAGAGCCCCAAACAAGGGGAAAGGGGTAGACTCACCAGAAAGAAGGAGCGCGTTCTAAAAGCGTAAGAGTGGTAAGACAAAAAGAGATAAAATGTGCGCGACGGAATGCTAGGTTAGTCCCTCCCTTTCTTTTCATCGATCTAACAAGACCCAAAATGGCCTCCACACCAAACCAGCGCGTTTATAAGGCTCAAAATCCGCGCAAAACCCGCACAAACTCACCCTTAGCGTCGTATTTTTAGAGGCTATGTTGCTTCAAAAAATACACGCTGACGTAAGGACCACTATTGCCTGGTTTTGCCTTTAAACCCTTTGCATTTTTAAAGCTTTTCGCCCTTATGACATGCACGTGAGGGGTGTTGAAACACCCGCATAAAAACTATCTCTCAAAGCCGCCGTCAGTGAAAAATATGTGTGCTTTGACGTAAATTAATGTGCGTAACGTAAATTTAACTATTCTACAATAATTTACATGAACGCCAGAGATTAGAAACTAATTAAAGGGCGGATGGGAATCTTTCTGCTAATGACTTGGCTTGTCATGCCCTGATTATTTTTATTCAATGCTGATTTAAGTTTTGAATAGCTAGTTTATTTTGTAGCTCAATTTCTCATTCTTTATAATTACGAAATGACATACAGTATCACGAAAAGGTTTTTATTTCTTTATTTTAAACTTATTTACTTATGGATGATTTTTGTCCATAGTAAATTTAGCTACGCATACTAAAAGTAAAAAAGGTGTTCTCTTTTTTCTCTAAATACATGTTTTATAATCTTAAGCTTCATTCACAATGAAAATTAGCTTGCATGCGGTAAGAGTTAAGGTAGCTTGTAAGAGCTTGAAATATTTATTTGGGATATACCATTCACAATAAATTACCTCATGCAAGCTAATTCGTTGTGAATGGTATATCCCAAATACATATTTCAAGCTCTTACAAGCTACCTTAATTCTTACCGCATGCAAGCTAATTTTCATTGTGAATCCCACTTTAGATTTATTCAAATTAGATTCGTTGCCTTGATCAATTCATCAGGGGTTTACAAACAGATTCTTTTACCGTTTTTTTTTTGCACCAAAACAAAGCAAAAAAGTTCTTCTCACAAAATGCTTTTCTCATGTATTGGGACAAGATATATTTCGGGAAGGACAAATTTTCTATAAACCTAGATTTGCAGAGATGGCGGAATCGATTAAAATAGGGAAAGAGCTTATGGCAAGAGGAATTTTTAAACGACCCCTTTTCAGAATCCCATGTGTGAAAACCTAGAGTGCCTTGATTTTGACAGATATTTTCGCTTTATAGAGTGGCGCCATGCATCATTCCATCTTTGTCATACAGATGCTGTCATCTATTGTAGTTGAAAGTTGTAATTGTTGTCACTTTGCTTATTATGTTGAGAGTTGACAGAATCTGTATGACAGAGATGGAATGATGCATGGCGCCACTCTATAGAGCGACAATATCTGTATGGAAACTTAATTGTCAAAATGTTGATGTGTCCAATAAGGAATTAATCGAAGATCCCACCCAAAAGGTTTTGGTCAGCCGAGAAAGATTTGGAGTACGGTTAATCGTCTTAGAATGTGTCACGGATGTTGCAATGATATGTTGTATAAATTGCACAATCGAGTCCATGTGGAAGCGGTGAATCTACAGAAACTATTAAACATATTGTAGAGGACTGCCCAAATATCAATTTTGAAGGTAGCTTTTAAGAAATATATAATCTTACACTTAATGCATTAAATTGGATATCAACCCTGAAACCTATGTAATTTTGGCAATTAATTGTACCTTGTAATAAAACTGGATTGTAACCCTGGTATGCTGGAGTTATTTTTCCCATGGTTCTTCCTATGGCTTTGAAGCAAATGGTTCATCAGTATGTGAACTTTTTCCTTGGGCATTCTAAAATGAACCATTTTTTGAATTATTTTTATTGTTGAATGTTCATATTTATAATCCGCTTTTTTTTACCAAAAGGATCTTCATACAAACAGGCTGTGTAGTCAAATTCGCCATTTTGATTATGATTTGATACCTGCAACTCTTTGAAACTTCCTTTGGGTATACGAATTTTCTATATTCTCAAAACTAATATTATATTACAAACAAACTTAATACACACGTCCGATGATATAATAGAGGTTCGTACCTATATCAAATGAGTTTGCTAACGTCGGTAATAATTTAGACATGTCTTTCTCTTTATATGACAAGTTTAATATTGAAGTAGTTTTGTGTTTCACAAATTTCCTCAAATTTCCATTAGCAAGTTTTAATTTATTCTCAAACATTTGATGCAATTCATTAAACTTTACATATTTGCGACATATAATGTAAACAGAGTTCAATATTACCCTTGCTTGGATGGATGGATGGATGGATCGACTTTCCCCTTTCAACCCGCACAACTTCCTAGTTGCTGCTGATGGAAGTTGGAAGCTTTACATAAAATCCTTTAGCTTAGACAGTGGCGTATCATTAAATAACTAGGTTGAAGTTTGTGTTTTTTTTTAACGAGCTTCCTAAATAGAAATGAAATTTTCCTTGCAAGAAAAAAGCACAAGAAACTGTATTTCCTAGGACAGAATTGCAAATTATTAACCGTCAGCATAAGCATTGTAAAGTAGTCATTCTTTTTAAGGTTTCCTTTTGAAAAAACAATAAATAAAACATAAGTAGTAGAAATCCCAATGCAGCCAGACATTTTTTTTATATTATTTTGTTATTTAGTTTAAAAATAAAAGACCTACAGAAACAAATTTCCTAAGCTTTATTAGCGTTTACCTAAGACAATTTAAGTCCATACCTTTTAAGAGAAAAAATAAATTAATAGAATTTGAGAATTGCATTAAATTGGACCAGCTTTAACAGCCATTTACACCATTCAGTTTCTTAAATCTATACCTACTTTTAGGTCATTGTAAAAGTGACATTACCTATTTTTTTTGCTTTAGTTACATTTTAGGTATTTTAACTATAAATAAAGATAAATACATTCCATATTTCAGCCAATTTGTCACGTCCAAAAAATGGTGCTTAAACGCGTAGTACGTTGTTGGGGCATGTCTAGGGAACCCCAGTAAATTGTTTAAAAAAATCTATCTCAATACCCTCGGATATATGAGGTCCCAAAGTGCAAAACTTTAAATGTTTGTATCTTGAAGATAACAGCACATATTAACGAAAGACTTGACTAAATACAAAGGCAAAATCTATCTAAAATTATTTAATCATTTGTTTATCGTTTAAATCATCAAATTACATTTTTATAATCGGCTATAATGTGCCAAGGACATTGATAATTCGCAATAATGGTCACAGATATTCGAACGCGCGTTGCCTGGTAACCACTCGACGCCGAAGGCGGAGGGTGGTTACCTTTGGAAACGGGCGTGAGGAATCTGTGATCATTATAAGAATTAATCAATGTTCGAGGGATATTCGGTCGGATAATTTTTGAAATTATAAAGAAAACAATGAAACATTTTATTTATTGAAAACACAATTGTTAAAGCTACAATTATCAAAATTAAAGGAAACAGAGGAATTAGTGGAACTAGTGTTTGCACGCATATTGTTGATAATTTTATTGTGATGTTCTTCATCAAGTACCAAGTATGGTTTTATAGAGTTGGGATTTTTATGTCCCGTTATTTTTAGAAGCTGCTGTTCTTCTATCCCACTTTTAGCCAAATTGCTAACTGCTGACGATCTATTGGAATGATTGGTAATTTTTTTTGATTTGGTGTCTAAACCAATGGCTTCAGCCGACGTTTTTGTCCAATTTAGAATGGTGTTTCTTCCCAAAGGCATGTCATCGTACCACCTGTCCCCTTCAACTTTCCAAAAACGATTTGGGCGCAAGAATAGCCTACGACTAGTAATGTTTTTGCCCCGTTTTAATAACAATTTGTGAAACAATCTAACCGGACAGGCATTAATATTTGTAGTGTTTTGGATGAGCCATTTGCTAGAAGCGCAACTTTTAGATCCACCTTGGCACGTCTTAGTAAAAATGGGGTTGTACTCAATTCGATTAGTAGGGGTTCCATCATTATTTGTTTCGATGACGAAAAAATCTATTAAACATGCCAAGGCCTCTCCACCCCTCCAAGCTAATTCCACCGCAACAACATGGTAAAACTTTCTCTGAAGCCCTTCCGGACATTCATCATTCCATAGATCGACAATTTTCCCCAATTCTAAAACACTCAGAGGTGCCGAACTAATCTTACGTTTTGTTGGACTGCTTTGTAACTTTTTTCTGGTTGCATCTCGTGCATTTCGTGCTTCCTTAAATACAATTCCCAGAAATGGATTAATAACAATTTTAAATTCGTTAAAATATTTTTCTTCTAATAACTTAGCAGACACATTCCAAATCGTTTTTACCGTGCTTTCCTTAAACTCTTTACCATCTTTTTTCTTCATATTTACTGCCCAATCTTTTAGAATTTTTGCTAGTTCTTCAATGGATCGGTTTCCGTTTAGTTCATATTTACGTACTTTACAAAAATCTAGAAACATGTTCCAAATGTATTTTTTGCTTTGGATCGTATTTTTTGGGGTTGTTTCTTCGATTAATTTGTTTATGGACTCATCATTTTCGTTTCCAAATCTAATTTGAGGAGACGTCAACATTTTTCGTTAATGCGTTTTTTAAATTGTCACTTGACGTCAAAGCATACTTTTGTTACTTAAATATTTATAAACCATAGATTGTTGCCATAGTGATTGATAATGTGCCTAGGACTGTTATCAGTCTAAGTTTGCTGTGATTGGTCAGTTTTGCACACGTGATCACAAATACGCAAATTTGATTGGACTTTGACATATGTCAAAAATTATCAATTTAATTTTGCAATAATTTTATGAAATGAAGCTGACAACAATGTTAATATGATCTAATGCAAAAATGTATGCTCAAGAATCTAGATGAGTTTTTAAGATATATTTTTCAAACTGTGTTGCCGAGCTTGTGCAATTTTGTTCGTATTTTTCTCGATGAATAAACCAGATGGATTTTTTTTGACACTTTTCTAGGGATCCGTGAGAATGCCTTAAGAGCGTACCATCGCGTTTATGCGCCATTTTTTGCACATCCTGTAGGAAAGAATACATTTTTATGATTTTAAGCAACAGTGTCTCAAAAATTTAAAATTTGAAACATTAAATACTATGTTAATAAAATTAGAAAAAAAAATTGTATATCAGTATTCCTACAGTTTTGTGAAATGAACTGAAGTGTCGAATCCACCGAACTGAATGCTTTTTATCTATAAATAATATTAAATGCGACAATAATCTCGTTTTGTTTTAGTAATTTCAGCGAAACTTTTGGCATAATAATATAATAGCTACTCAACCAACAGCTTTTGCATTTATGTATAAAATACAAAACACAATAAAGTTTGTCTATATAAATTTAATATCAGGCTTCCATAGAGATTGCGGAATATAACAATGGCCAGGGGTGTTCACCCCTTTGGGGTTTGTAGGGTGGTTGAAAGTTTAAGAAAGTTAGTTTTGGCAGGGATAGTCGCTCTGCGACAAGTGCATTTTTCTTAAAATGTTGCGCGAGGCACACTTCAAAAGATGCGCCGATCGTTATACAAGATCGGGTAAAGCGCACGCGTTAATAAGAGCTTTCCATGGCACTCTAGGATTTTAATAATAAATGTATGCTCTAAGGATCTTATCAAGAGCTCTGTTAGTTTTTATCTTAGAGTTTGGTCTTAAAAAAATTAAAAAAAGAGATAAAAAATTTAAAAAACATTATGAAAAAATCATTCGTTAATGGAAAAATTTAAGAAATTACTATAAATTTTCCTTGTAGAAAATAGTGTACAATTAAGAGGTGCATTAAATAATCATAAAAAGAAGCAGCAAGAAATATTAAATAGTAAATTGATATTAATTTTTATTTTAAAGGATTGCATAGTAGGTAAGAATAATCTACTAATTATACTTCTTGCAGTCAAAAACAAGGAGTACCTATACAGGTGTCCAAAAAATGGCGCATAACCGCGATGGTACCGTTTTGGGACATTCTCAGGGATCCCTAGAAAATTGTAAAAAATAATCCATCTGTTATATTCATCGAGAAAAATGCGAACAAAGTTACATAAATTCGGCAACATTGTCTAGGAAAATAAATCTAAAAATCCCATCTATACGCCTAAAAATCCCATCTATGAGTCTTGATCATACACTTTTGCATTAGATTTCATTGACGGTGTTGTCAGCTTCATTTCATGAAAATTCTGTAAAATTAAATTGGTTATAAAAATGTAATTCGACCATTTAATAAATAAACAAATGGTTGAATGGTTTAAGATATAGTGTAGCTTTGTATTAAACCATTTGTTTCATTAATATGTGCTGTTATAGTCAAGATATAAGCGTTTAAAGTTCCGCACTTTGGGGGAACATAATATCTCCGTGGGAATATGAGATAGATTTTTTTTTTTATTTTCTGGAGTAGCCTAGACATGCCAACAACGTACTATCTCGTTGTGCGCCATTATTTGGACAGCCTGTATTTTATGGAAAAATGGAAATAAATAATTAATTAAATTCTAAAGCATCAAATATAGTTGAGGTTATAGTAATAAGCGCAGAAGTTAAAAGATAGGCAATGCGTGCGCCAATACATAGTTAGTGCATAAGCATCTATGTGTTCATACAAGCGTTGCCTACCTTTTAACTTCTGCGCTATTACTATAACATATGCACTATTATTATAACCTCAACTATATTTGATCCTTAACACTCTATTTTCAGGAAACATTTTTCGTGTCTGGGCATATGGGTATTTCTACTACTTACTCTATTGTTTTATTCTTTGCGCCATTGCTTTTAGGTGCCTTGATGGTTATTAGCCACTAAATTAATCAATCAAGGAACCCTTACTTTATACTTTTAATTTTTAATGGAAATTCAACATCTGATTAGGTAAAATCTAACGTAAAATAAATTTAATAAATAAATCATTGCCATTTTGCGTTCTGGAGAAAGAGCTTATATAGCTAAAAAAAATTAAGCAAGGGATGAGTTACCCATTCAAATAATGTAAATTAATTTCCCCAAAAAAAACCTTAACAATGTCCCAAGTCTTCCAAAAAATCTACAAACTCTTACAAAAATACATTCGATAAGTTATCGACACATCTAAAAGGAGAAAACGCGTTTAAAATTAGCGAAAACACTAAAACAAACGTAAAACTAAAGATACGGTTCTGCAAAATGCATCCAACGAGTAGTAGTAAAATGCAAAATGTTCAGGTTTTTGTAAATGCACTTCTCGCGTGCATAAAGGGAGCTTACAGAGGGATGGTTGGAGCATCAACCTACCCGCGCCACTCATTTCGACTACATTATTGAGGAGGCGAATTATTTAATCGCTTTTGCAGACGAACCACATAAATATTGAAAACGGGCTTTATTTGCCTGCAAAACTGCATTTATTCTCTAATATAGTCACTTGTGTTAGTGTGTACCAACCTATACATTGCTGCCTGCATATTGGTCAGAAGATACACACAGAAAAAATATTTCAACAATGATCTAAATGTTCGTCTACATCTATGGAACTTGTGTCATTATTATACTCTTCGCAGACAAAGTCGAAGAGTATATTTCGATTACTCGGACCTGCTCTAATATTCATCCTAGATCAAAAATTTTTGCAGATCGTTCGTTTCATGACTTTTTAAGACTTTTATTTTTTGTCCGTCTGTCTGTAACGAAATTTGTGACCACCATAACTCAAGAACGGTTTATCGGATCGACTTGAGATTTAACACAAAAATCAATGCCATTTAGAGGAAGAGCCCTATTGTTTTTGGAAAAAATCAAGTAATAAATAGAGGGTTAAAATCACCCCCAAAGTAAAAAAAAATTCATATTTTCGTTAATATCAACTTTAAGAAAAAAAATATTCCTAATAAAATTAAAGATTGTATTTTTCCCTATAAAAAAGCGTCTGGTAATTTTTTTGTATCCCGACCCGTTTACAAAAAAAATAAGTTTTACGTTGTTTTCAATAAAATAAAAAATGCACCTTTTTAATCATCTACTGCGAAGAGTATCATATAGAATGTGTAACAATTATATAAAAATAAAAAAAATAGTCATAAAAAATGAGCTATCTGCGAAGTTTAACTTTTTAAATGATCTATCCCACTCACTGATCTAACCCGCTCTTGTTATTATTTTTTGAGTTACCAAAGAAGAGACTGTATTATAAGTGCGTTTAAAAAAATATACTCATTAACATCGTTTCTCCAATTCTTCTAGTTACTCCGTCTACAAAAAAGTTTGCAGTAGTAAAATTTGAAAATGAGAAGTACCTTTTTGCATCTAAGAAACCAACCTAATAAAATGATGTTTGGATTTAATAAGGAAGCAATTTACCAACCTTAAAAAACAAAATTTTGGATTTCATGATATGCGTTTTATATTTGCGTTCAATAAGCACATTATGAAACCCAAAATTTGGTTTTTAAGGTTGCTGAATCATGCTGAATGGCTTTATTATAAACCCAAAATTTTATTTTATTAGGTTGGTTTTCCAGATGCAAAAAGATAAATTCTTTCTTGCAAGGTACTTTTTATTTACAAATTTTACTATTATAAACTATCGGGGAGCATAGTTTTTTTGTAGAGGGAACAACTAGAAGAATTGGAGAAACGATATCAACGGTTACATTTTCTCAAAAACGCCCATTCATTCAGTATTAAGGGAGTAAAATTTACAAATGTCATTATTCAATATGTCTGACTTAAATTTGCTTTTTATTGACAAAATGTCAATGTTGCCAATCCAATAATAAAAAAAATTAAGTTAAGTTTTTTATTCAAATTAAAAATGCTTTTTAATCAATTAAATGAAGCAAATTTAAAAAAATAGTATAAAAAACTCGTTTTATAAGGCGTTATTTGTCCATTGGAAAATTCATATCATAAAAATGTAATTCGACTTTTTAAACTATAAACAAAAACAGTTTAGGATAAACTGTAGCTTCAAATAAACCATTGTTTTCGTTAATATGTGCTGTTATCTTCAAGGTATAAGCGTTCGAAGTTTTGCACTTTAGGACCTCATGTCTCCAAGAGTATATAGGATGGATTTTTTTTAACATTTTTTTAGAAATTCCTAGGCATGCCCCAATAACGTGCCGTCACGTTTATGCGCCAATTATTGGACCCTATAAAACGCAAATAAAAAAGTGATATTTTTATCACCAAACTGTTCTCTGGGTATATGCATATTGGCTTGAACATACCTACAGAGTACCTATCTAACAATTCCACCACCTTTCACAATTTATTTACAATTCAAATTAAAGAATAATATTTTGTGGTTGTTCGGAAGCGTCGAATTTCTAGTTTTGTATTTTTTTAACAGTTTTAAACAGTTTGTGCATATCCTCTTACTTAGTAGAAATGGTTTTTCCTCAAAATATATGCAATTTTTAACGAATTTTGTTGTTTTGAAAATCTACACATAATGGTGTGATTCAAAAGAAATAATTTTCAAAATCCCTCTTCTGTCGATAAACGAATGATTTTTTTTTTTCAACGTGTCCTCTTATTTGCGGACACACAATTTGCGGACATACCCAATTTGCAGACATAAATGGTCAAAAACGGAAAGGTTTTTTTACCTGGGTAAAGTTCAATATGCATATTTTTTTTTTGAATTTCAGGGTTTTAGACTGACTTTTATGAAAGCAATGGGGAACATTAGGTTAGGTTAAGTTTTGCTACCAAAATAAAAATGTAAACTTTAGCTATGTCGGTGTGCGTCCAAATTTGTGTGCATTACACTGAAGGACACATTACTAGGAGTTGTTCTCGGTGTTGTTATGCAAAAAATGTATCAACACGTTATCAGAAAGCATTTTAGTTTAAAATTATTTGATTTTTATACTAAATAAAAGCATAAAATATTATTACTGACTTCTGCACATAAACATCTCAAATTAAAGGATGATCCTTTTCTTAGTGCAGGTAAACGAATTAACTCTTACTTAATGACGTCTTGTCTGCAAATTGGAGAGTATTTTGGAATGTCCGGATATTGGATGTCCGCAAATAAGAGGGTTTCCTTTTTCAAGTGCTTGTGCTAAAGAAGTCTTAAATAAATCACAGAGAAAAAATAATTCTTTTTTAAATTTAAATAAAATAGGCATGAAAATCTTTCTTCCTAATGACCAAACATAGATGTATATGGTTTCAACAATTTCAGGACCAAAAACCTTATTAATAAAAAGGTTATTCGATTAATTATTAAATCAAAACATGCTTTGTAAGCAAGTGAATAGCAAACTTGATTAAAATCTTGCCACCATGAATTCAAAGTATTGAATTTTGCTAACCCTTTGTGCACATTTAAACCTTCTGCAAGGGTTACAAAGAAAGAAACCCAGACCATCCATCTTTCAGGAAAAGGCAAAGGGCCACGTAAATAGAATCCTTAATAGAGCAAAGGGTAATATTACGATGAGGCGCGGGTGGATAGTAAAGGAGGGTTAAGGGGGTGAAAGAGGTAAAGGGAGGTGTAAGAGGGTGCTAAGACCGCATTCAGCCACCCTAGGGCCACCCTTTGCTTGTCGTTTTCTACCAAGCTGATCAATACAGCTCCCGAGGTCCTGCAAAGTCTTTCGCCGGGTCTACAAGCAAAACCACTCCTTATTTGCTGGCTGAAGGTGCTGCGCCAATATCGGCCTTATGGCCGATGCTAGAAGTAACGTGCTTTGTCTACAGGGCCGTTTGCACTCGGTCTTACTCTAAAATTAGGTTGGAGTTGGAGAACATAATTTGTATAAGGAATAAAAAACATATGTAACCAATTTATTATGAGCTGGATTAAGAAAGCCCTTTTTATGAATTTATGGGAGCGCTTTATAAAAATATTCATTCATTTCTTAAGTGAGGGAGGAAAGTGTTGATGACATCAATTCTTATATTTGACATTTTACCAAAGTTGCTACTAATGGGCGTGTTTGACAAATAACAAATTTTAATTATTTGGTTAAAAATAAAAAGTAAACTTGGGCATGAGTTTTCACTAAAAATCTTTTGTTTAGGTAAGAAATAAGTAATTTTGGATATATGCATGTTGCGCCGATGTTTAAATTTGAATATACAAAAATGTTGTGTATTGCACCACTTTTATGGTTTCTATTCTTTTGGGTCATTTCGAATACCTTTTTTGCATCTGTTTAATCCCTTCCTTTGTTACCCCAACAAATTAGTCATTAATTTTTATTTAGCAGCAAAACTTAACCTACCTAACCTAGTGTCCCCCAGTGAAAAGAGGTCCCCTAGTGCTTTCATAAAATTCTATCTAAAGCCCTGGAATTTAAAAAAACAAACTAGAGAAAAATTAAGAATCCTTGTCAGCACATTACCAAAACAATACATATCTAACAGCGGAAAACGAAAAGCTTCTGATAATATGACCGAAACGCCAGCAAAAATTGTAAGACGGGAAACTCAACAAGCCCCAGCTTTTATTCGCGATAGTTAGAATACCTGAAAATGTATTTAAATCGAATTTTCTTAATCCTTTTTACCTGGGTCTTCTTAGCTCCTGGTATAACAATAGACCTTTTACAAACAATAGCGGCGCAATTGCAAACTATTTCTGTATAATCAAATTGACACAACAGCAAATGTTTTCTAATCACCGGCGCAATGCAATGCAATGCATTACACCCGTAATTTTACTTAGAAAATAAAGAATCGATTAAGCAAATATGTCCATTTGGATTTTGATTACGGTTTAATGAAAATTAATATTTCGCAGGCGAAAATTAAATTCTTTTTATTTAAATTTTTTTTTAAAATTTGCTGCTTCCTGGGCATAAATACCTGTACATTAAATGCATAAGACATTTTTTTAAATAACTAAATGGTAAAACTTTACATCGAAACATATTTTTCTTATCCTCAAAAACATCAATCTAAGATTCAAACTAAAAAAGAGCTCAATGGTGTGTTTGGGCATTTTTTGGTCGACAAAAACAATTTTTTGAAGCATTTGACGAAAATTAAAGTATCTGATGCTATACCGAGTGCAAATGGCCCTAAAAGGAGGGCGCAGTAAGAATTGCACGGACGGACGGGCGAAAGGAAGAGAGACGTAGCTCGAGTGAGTTTAGGGGAAGGACTCTGCTAAAGAATTATAATGAGAAAAGTTAAATACGCCGCATCAGAGATGAGTTTTAATATCTTTTTCTCAATTCTTTAAAAACTGCTTTTAATTAACTTAAATTCGTATTTTAGTCGGTGGAATTTTAACGCTTTTTAAATGCTTTTAAATTATCAACTTCCTTTTCTGTTTTAATGTACTTTTTATTAACTGTTTTTTAATACAATGGCATTTACATCAGCTTAATTTTTTATTGATTAATGATGATAAAAAGTAAAAGCAATATGTATTGATTGAAAATACCCCATTTAAAATCAATATCTGAACCTATTTGTTTTTTTTAACAAATAAGAAGTTTAATTTGAAATAGATTTTACTTTATTAAATCAATAAGATTTTTGAGCACTTATTTGGAAAATGTTGCAAAATAATTATTGAATCAAAGTACTGTTTTCCGCTAAGCTAAAGATGTGTAATTTTTGGGTGACTTAAGCTGTTCTAGCATAATTGTTAATCTGCAGAAAAAGCCGAATTGGTAACAGTGTGTAAAAATTAACAGACAAAATTAGTACAACTATTGATATTAGCCAAATATGAGCATTTCATTTAGAGAAAATAAGTTGTAAATAATTTAAAAAAATTGCAAGTAATGTTCTTTTTGGGATGATCATGGACGATGCGATAATGCATTAGAAGTCAGATTATCTATTTTAGAAAATCCGCCTTCAAAATTGGTGTTTGGACAGTCCTCTACAATATGTTTAATAGTTTCTGAAGATTTACCAAATAAACATAATGGTCAAGGTTATGCATTTCACTTATTATTTCATAACATAGTCGCCGTGACACGTTCTACGGCGATTAACAGTACTCCAAATCTTCCTCGGCTGAGCAAAACCTGGAACCTCTTGAGTGGGATCTTAAATTAATTCTTTATTGGATACATCAACGTCTTGCCAATTAGTTTTTCACACAACTGATTTTCAAAAGGGGTTCTGTACAAATTCCTCTTGCCTTAAGAGCTTTCTTAATTTTAACCGATGCATTCTCTGCAAAACTAGGTTTATAAGAAATTTATCTGACAAGAAATGTATCTAGTTGGCAACAGTATAGTGCCTTGAAGAACTCCAGCGTTTATTCAGACTACTAAAGGCAACAAAATTACTGTATCTGTTAGATCTTTATGAACTTTATTATCTTTTATTTATGGTTTTTGCTGCACTTTTACAAATAATTCAGGCCATTTTAAATGATTCTAGTTTTTGCCCTAAAGAAAAGAGCTTGTCAAGCCAAAATAAAAGGATAACAAACTAATCTATTCCAAACATAAACTTGCCAAGTAAAGAACAATACTAACAAAAACAAAATAAAACATTGCTTTAGCCTGGAAGTGTTATTCTAACATGACCTCAACTCTAATTAGAAAATCTGAGCACGATAGCCGTCTAGGCACATTGCCTGCTCTAGCAAATCCCAAATTGTGAATTTGTCACAGACACTAATCCATCTTATCACGCAGCATTAAGGGCGAGAATAGCTCGCGTCTCCGATCATTAGACCAACCCTTCTTGGGCTTAGTTACTTTGCATTTACAACTTTCGGGAAGCTGGTCCCTGTCTCCTTTCCAACCCAACCTTATGTACAGTCTGGGCCGAAACTCTGACAAGTTAGTTTTTGGATTTTAGCAAAAATGCAGATATCTTAAATTTTATCATCAACCGAGGGTTCCAACGATTACTATTGTAACTCGAGTTACACTACTTTACGTCTTATAGTACAAAAGATTCCCCTTGCTTCCCTGCATCACCTCTCCTAATATGAAATCATTCTGACCAATAATAAACACGTAGGAACTAAACGTTTTTTAAAATAACTTGGTAAGAATTCACAAAAAAAACAATACTATGTTAAGTTAGGAGCACACATTTAGGCGTTATTAATTATAACTTAAGATAATTGATAAATTTGGGTGGTAAACTATTTTAAATAGCTAATATATTTATGTTATATTATATTCTATCTCAAGTTATAATATTTTACGGCTCAAATAATAGAAAATAACTAAAGTTACACTAATGTTGCTGCCTCCTAAAAAGAAAATTAAGTTAGCCCTATAGTATTGTAAGTTTAATTAGAATACTTTACGTCTGGATATGTATTGTTCTAGTTCGTTAGTTATACTTCTTTACGACAGTAATATACAAAACAATTGTATAGATATACTACTTTACATCTTAAATATATCAATTTATGTTGAGTTAGTATATTTTACGACAGTAATATACTGAACAATCTTTGATAAACTAGTTTACGCCTAAATCATATAAAATTATGTTGAGTTATAATGTTTTGCATGGGACTTAAAACATTCCAACTTATGTTACAATAAAAAAAACTTGACCGTTAAGTAACATAAGTTAATTATTTAAACAATTAAGGGTTCTTAATAACATTTTTTGTTAAAAAACTATTTGTTGTAGTCCTAAGATACTTTATTCGAAAAATTGCGCTAAAAAATGTAATAGTTTTTAAAATATTTACAAAAAACTCCCATTATATTTGTTTTTTCGCTCTCCTGAAAAGTGGTCATTTTGAGTTACAAGAGTAATCGTTGGAGCCCTCGATTACTGGCCGCATCTACCTAAAAAGACTACTAGGTGGCCGCGCCTAATTGCAGTGTGCTTGGTCGAACTGGCCGCGCGATTTTTCTGGTTTGATCGTACTGGCCGCGACTCATTAACTTCCTTTTACCTAGATTTATTTTTATGTATCCGATGCTTTATTGAGTTATGATATTAGAAAATTATAAATCATAAAATCCCTTGGATAATATAGACACTTTTATTATTATTAAAACAAGCCAGCAACGTTAAAAGTACTCAATGCATGTGTTTTTTAGTTTTATCGTTACAGACTCTTTTAAAAGTGCTGAAAGGCACTTTTCTACTGGGAAACACTAGGTTAGGGTAAGTTTTGCAGCTTAAAAGAAACAAAGGTGCTTATGCCACCAAACTGCAATGTAAAACATGTTTTTAATAAAATATTGATAGCTATCGTTGTTATTTTATAAAAGAAAAATTCATTTGGTGTTTCTATTCATCCGACAAAACTTCTGCCACAGCTTCTTTTCTACCTGCAAAACATGGCAGCAATTAGAAAAAGTGCCGCGGCCAGCTTCACCATGACTTAGGCAGGAAAATGCGGCCAGCTCGACTAAGTACCTCTCATTAAATTTTATAACGAGGCCAGCTCGTATATGCCCTGTGTCTTGTTCTATTTTTAAGAATAATATATCTGCTGATTCTGCACTCGGAATGATTCAGACCTTTAACGTCTGGTTGAAATGGGCATTTCTTTTAATGTCAGTCCAAGTGTTGGATCCCGTTTTAATAACCACCAATTTAAATCAGGAACTTTTGCTAAGGCTTCAAAAAGTAGACCTAAAGTTTTATTAGCAATAAAAGAAAGATATTCAACGTTTAAGTGCAAAGAAAACCTTAAGGAACATGAGGATCCTTGAGCAATCGGTGCTTTTGCTTTCATTTTACATTTTACATTTTTCTCGTTTATTTGACCAATGTAACCGTTTGGGGTCAAGAGTTTTCAAAACTCCTTTCAAAAATGCTCTAGATTTTAAATTGACTTGGCAAAATCGACTTATTAGTACCGCTAAAATGAATGCAGAAGCCCCAGTGACATTGAAAAGCCGGACGCGCAAGGTTCCTCACGAACTTCAAGGCTCCCGTTTAATATATTTCTTTTATTGGTAATGAAGCTTTAAGGCCGATTTATAGAACGTAACTTTCACTTTACTTCCGCTTTACTTCGGCGTAACCTAACCGAAAATTAAATAAAATACATGGGAATGTATTGGCAAATATATACTTCACTTTAGCGCTACTTTGCTGATTCATTTAGCTTAAAGTCGTATAAAGTCGTACTAACTCGAGACCCCAGCTTAGCCATCATGCGCAAAATTTGCAAAAATGAGATATTCACTCTTATTGTCAAGGGTAGTGATTACGGAATATCGCTTCGTGTACGATACCTGTTAGGTCTTCTTATGTAGGTTTTACAAAGCGATATTCCGTAATTACAGCCCAGGTATAAATTGTTAGAAGTCGCGAGTTCAGACACATGCGCTTAACTGATCCCAATTTCATGTAACTTTGCAATCTGTAAATTAGGCAAATTTGTAAAGTTAAGTGAAAGTGAAGTTACGCCGAAGTAAAGTAACAGTTACGTTGTATAAATCACGAATCACCCTTTAGGTCTACACTTCCTGGCTCCTCAGAAAAGGATCCTGTTTTTAATTGGCAATTATTAAAATGGGACCCAACACTTTGCTTATCAATTTGTTGCAAATTTAAAGGAATAAGCATACTAGGAAATTTGTTTTTTTTTTCTTATTTGTTACCATAATCCTGTTTTGTTAGATTTAAATTTTATTTTTCGTAAATGGTTATACTTTTTTAGTTTTCAAACTTGGGTACACTCTAGTCTAAATAGCAAACATTGGAACACCCTGTATTTAATTTCCCCTTTCCACTCCTGGCGCCCAACTTCATATACATAGAGGTGTACACTCTGGGTAAAGTTCGCAAACTTATTTCAACCCCTTTCCTTGTTTCTATGATGCTGACTAACGGTAGATGGGGAGGTAGGTAGGGAGGTACACTCTCGACGGACGTTAAGAAATATATCACTTTAATTATAAGCATTCTGTCTGCATGGCATGAGATGGCGTTGATTTGATGGGGGAGATCTCTCTTCTCATTTATTTAATTAGATGCTCTTACTTGGAAATTTAATTATCACTTTTTGAGAGTACTTGGGTTAGCTAGAAATGGACAAACATTAAAGTAGTTTTATGTTTGTGTTTAAAAATAAACAGTGAGAAGCAAACCCATTTTAGAAATTACTTTAGACAATATGACTTTTAAAATTTGGGTAAATTTGGACAAAATGATAAGGTTGTATAAATTTTACCATCTCCTAGATTGGACCGGTACTATATCTCGCAAAAAAACAAAGGTAGCGACATTTGTTAATTCATACGTCATCTATGCTCCATGTACTTTGTCTTTTGATTTTACAAAATTCTACAAGGTAAATAATTCACATGCAGTTTTTATTACCAGTGTTGAACCCATTTTAAAAGGTGCTCCAAATTTCAAAATAAGTTTAAAATGACCGTTTTTATACCCATTATTGATTGTAGAAATTTCATAATGATTGGAAAAAATATTTGGTAAATATTTACGATTACGTGTTTTAAGTCTACCTGCTTAAAGGCCATTATTTCCGAAGGGGGGCACTCTCTCAAAAAACTGTTTTTACCGAATGTCTTGAATTTTTCCCAGCTATCTCCCATTAAAAAAAAAGCACATTGATCGCGGACACCCTGTATTATTGAACGAGCCGTAAACTAACTTAATTCCTTTTCTGCAACTTTTTTTAATTGTTTATTTAATATAATGGGTTATATAGCCGGACACTTTTTAACATAATGCCCAACATATTACATTGTTGAAATTTTAACAAATTCACCAAAAACATTTTGTTACGTCCAGCTATTAAGACAAAACCCTTTACATTTCAAATAATAGCCAACATTATAAAGTTACCCTTTACGGAATTAAATTTTGTGGTAACGTTCACCTCTTCTAAAAACCCCCAGGCTGTTGGTAAAGTTGTCCACACGTTGTCCAGTAGCTTGGCCTAAGGTCTATTCAAAGATTCTAGGGCGATTTATAGAACGTTACTTTCACTTTACTTCCGCTATACATGGGAATGTATTAGCAAATTTATACTTCACTTTAGCGCTACTTTGCTGATTTATTTAGCTGTAAGTAGTACTGTCAAAAGCCGAGCTTGCCCGATCATGCGCAAAATTTGCAAGAATGAGATATTCACCCTTATTGTCAAGGGTGGTGATTACGGAATATCGCTTCGTACGAAACCTGTTAGGTCTTCTTATGTAGGCTTCGTACGAAGCGATATTAAATATTCAGAAGTCGCGAGTTCAGACACATGCGCATAACTGTTCCCAATTTCACATAACTTTACAATCAATAAATTAACCAAATTTGTTAAGTTACGCGAAAGTGAAGTTACGCCGAAGTAAAGTGAAAGTAACGTTCTATAAATCGCCCTTTACATTAACTTCAATTTAACTTATTTCAGATTGGCATACGTCAAAGAGATAAAACATGCTCATAGCGCATGCTTTGAATTAGTTAAATTAATGAATCTCTTTATGCACTATTAAGGCACTAATTTAGTCACGTTAAGTTTATGATAATTCAAGTGGCGTAAGCTATTTTAAGCATCTTTAAACGGACCTTTTTAAGGTCAAAGTAAGGTTAATTTAGACTTTCTGAATCAAGCTGTAGTCCATATGGTACGGTTCTAAAAGCAAAGTTTCAAACCGAAACTTGTGCTAACCCTGTTAGTTTTTTAGGAGTTCTGCAAACTACTAACTAGTGGAATAATTGGAATTTATTTACCCTTTGTGTTTTAATAAGGAATTTAGAAGTTTAAGTACTCTGGTCTGGACTCTAGTTTCATCAGAGAGTTGTGAACCTTTTCTAAAATTATTGTACCGTTGATTAATATGCTAAACAAACTTTTGTTTATTTAACGATTATGTCCGGTACACTTTAAATTTTGGAATATTTAAAAGCATTTTCAAATTTATAATAACCTTATTTAGTATTTTAAAGTTTTAAGTTGGTTTGGTGGATTATTCAACGTATTACTCATACCTTTGGATTAAAAACTTTTTTTAATTTATGATCATTGGTTGATTTTGATTGGAAATAGTTTTTATTTTAAAGGTTGATTTCCTGGAATTCAGAAAGATGCATTTTACTTAAAACCTTTTTATATTTACATGTTACTTTTAAAAACTACGAGAGAAAATTACTAATAAAATTTAAGATAGTCTACTCGCCGTATAGGAGGAGTTCAACTTTTTTTTGGACCCACTGGCACACCAAGCTTAATCGAAAGAGCTTTTTTTTTAATACCGAAAAAACTTGGTGTCCCAAGTCAAATCATGGGCCTAACTGCGGTAGCCCCTTTTAAAAATGATATTTTAGTGACATTTTCACATTTAATTTTGGGCAAATACAGGCATAAGGTGAACTCTGTGTAAATCGGGACTGTTAAGAGTACTTCTATCTTTTAAATGATATTTTTACCGTCCAAATTGGCCCAATGGGGCTCACAAAATTATCAATTGAAATTAATTGTCAAAACTGACGTCTTCCAATTTTGGGGCGAAAAAAAGGCATTTTACAGAGAAAAATACTGAATTTTTTTGACAGTATTTAAAGAAGCATCTAAATACCTTTCCAAAAATAGCACAAAAACTTTCTACCACCCAATATTAGTTCTTAAATCCGCAAAATATAAAAAACAGATAGTTACGCTTGAGTTATGCTTACGTTTTTTAGTACGGACGACTTTTTTCGTGTTTTTTTTAACACGAACACTTATTGTAAGCTAAAATCTTGGGATTAACATTTGTTTTTATCTTTTTTCACTGTAATTAAAGATAGATCTTTACATTTGCTCTATAATTCATTGTTTGGTAAAAATAAGGAGCTGTCCCATTTTTATATTATGTATCCCTTTAGTTGGTTGGTTCATATTAAATACTGTTAAAAGAATTCACTATTTTCCACTGAAAACAGCCTTTTTTTGCCCTAAAATTGGAAGACGACAGTTTTTGACAATTAATTGTATTTAAATGTGAAAATGTCAGTAAAATATCATCTTTAAAAGGGGCTACCGCAGTTAGGCCCATGATTTGGCTTGGGACACCAAGTTTTTTCGGTAGTAAAAAAAAGCTCTTTCGATTAAGCTTGGTGTGCCAGTGGGTCCAAAAAAAAGTTGAACTCCTTCTATGCGGCGAGTAGACTAAGACTAGGATACATTTTTTGAGAAATTTAACGACCCGCAATTTAGATAATTTAATAAAAGAGGTCATTTTCTCCTCTACCTTATTTATTATTAGTAAAATAAATCAAATAAACAATAAGGTATTCGAGAAAAAAGACTTCTTTTATTGAATCAAAATGAAGAAAAAAATGTTTCTAGTATTTTAATGTTGCATGTTTTTTTTTTAATTTTAAGCGCACTAAACAAGTTTTTAAAAAACTAATTGCTTATTTTGCTTTTTTACAGATGCTTTATCCTGCTTTCGCTTTTGCATAACACCTTCGCTTATCGCTTTTAAATTAAATTATTGCTTGTATAAAATAAAAAACGTTTCTCACGTTGCATTTTTTTTTATTTTACTCCTTGATTTGTATTAAATAAAATTGCAAAACCTGTAGTGCTTTATTCCCTTGTTCTTGTACAATAAATAAATCCTTTATTTCGCTTCCTTTAAAGTGGTCCTGCAGCTTAACCCTTTAGATAGATGCCTGGCGACACCTACTTCAGATCGACGCAAGCTTAAACTTCGCTTATTTGACACGGAGGGGCGCTCATCTTAGTTTTTATTTTAAGTTTTTGGACACAAAAAAGTATGTATGATGTTTTTTTTTTCCCAAATTGCTGCTTTTTAAAACCCATCTAAATTAGCACATGTATTTTTACGGTTTTGGTTTATTTTTTTTACTTTTGGAGTTATTTTGCGCCTTATTATTGTTTTTAAAAAAGTTAGAATTTTTAAGAACTTATATTTTTGGTCCTTTTAATGTTTTTGGGTAAAAATAAAGTAACAATACCAACTAAAACGGTGATATTAATCAATAAAGAAGGAGACTCCAACAGTGCGTTAAGCAAGAAACTTGTAATAAATTTACCAACAATCGTGCAAATTGAAAAAAAATTAAAAAATCGATTTGGCCCACTCGTCCAAAAATTTGGCACTTATTAATTTAGTAAAAGACAATGTCACTTTGGTACCGCTAAATCTTTATAAAATCTCTTTAACGTTAAGTTCAGAATGTCTGATTTAAGAATAATTTTAAAAATTAACGAGAATTTCTTTGGTTCATCTAAAGGTTTTCAAATTTAAATCCAAATGAGCCCATAAACGGCGTTTAATATCCAAGATGAATCTTTATTAAGGATACCGTCCTGGAGACCACAACCTTAACCCAGTAGTAAAATTATTTTTAAATAACATTAGGTTTTTGGAAGGAAAAAAATCAGACTAATATTTTAAATGGTATGGTATGTGCTTTTAGAGGCGTAAAAAAAGAAAAAAAAATCTTTTGTGGAATGTTCGTCTATTAATTTAAAAATAATGTGCAAAAATCTAACACATGTGGTGTAAAAATAAAGTTTTAAAATTAATTAGAATGTTAAAAAGTGGCCTATGCAGAATGTCTCAACTAAAACTAATCAGGCATTTTTTAACGTTCCTGCTTTAAATGAAAAAAAAAACTTGATCCTGTCGATTTTTAATTGAGAAGAGACCTAATGTTCTGTAAAAAAAAATTTGGTATTTTTGAAATTTTTTATATTCTTTGAGAAGTTTTTTTTATCCCAATCCAAAGATAGTTTTATTAGCGGGAAAGATCGCAAAACATAGAAACTGTGTTCATGTAATGTTGGTTGCCAAAAATCAACAAAAAAAACACTTTCTGGTCTTTGCTCAGTGGGTTTATGAGAGATAATTTTTATAAAAAGTTGTGCTTACCAGCAACATTAATAAACAGAGCTCAAGTTGACATCAATAAGCGTTTAAATGCAGAATTTTGGCAATTTAAAACGCAAGAAATAGTGCTTCTAAATTGCCAAAATTCTATACTAAAACGCTTATTGATGAACCTTTAGAATATGTCAACTTGTGCTTTGTTTATTTATGTTGCTGATAAACACAATTTTTAATTAAAATTAACTCTTATAAACCCACTGAGAAATGACCAGAAAGTGCTGTTTTTTGTTGAGTTTAGGCAACCAACATTACATAACCACAGTTTCTATGCTTTCCGACATTAAATTATTAAAGAAACAAATTAGGAAATTAATGGTCTTCCATGCGTAGCAAAAAAACACTTAATAGCCTCATAAGCACTATCCTGCGGAGTATCCTTCTGAATAACACAAGCATTAACAATTCTGTCTATTTCCGCACTATCCAAAATTTCTGAAGCACTCTTCTTTTTAATGGTGTCCACCTGGAAAACGCCTTCATCATTTTGGAAACCAATTTTCTTGGAGAAGCACAGTAGGTATTCTTTATAAGCAGGATCTGGGGTAAAGATGCCTTTTCTGCCTTGGAGTATAAAGTTTACGTTAACATTTGTTTCTTCGACGCATTCTTCAAAATATTGGGCCAGTTGTTCTACTTGCACATCTGAAAGGGCCTGAAAATGTACTTAGCCCAATTATTCTAATTAAAATTTGTAGGTTCCTTAGAAAAAAATCTGAACCATGATCTGCTTATGCAGGATTGTTGGCACTACCCCCAGGAATATAAAAGTAAAAAATTCCCACAAAATTTCCGTGACGTTTAGCCCCCATCTTGCATAGAAGTGAGGAGTTAGTTTTTTGTTCATGCCTAAACTATTCGGCACTTTTGAAAAAAGTTTTAGAAATGTTTAGGAACATTATTTTCATAACAATACAATCATTTTTAAAAAAATTATAAATCACCAATATTAACGCTTCTATAGCTCTTTAAAAATCACCTTATTTCATCATAATCGTCTATCTTAGTCATAGAGTCCGAGAAGCATAGATTGCAGCGTTCTCTGTAGGACCAAATTAGCACATCAAAGTGCTATAAAATCGTTCATATTAGTAATTTATTATTTTTTTTAAAATGATAGTATTATTAAAATAATGTTCCTAAAAATTTTTAAAACTTTTTTCAAGAGTGCCAAATAGTTTAGGTATTAACAAAAAACTAACTCCTCACTTCTATACAAGATGGGGGCTAAACGTCAGGGAAATTTTGTGAGAATTTTTCACTTTTATGTTCCTGGGGGTAGTGGCTACAAATCTGCATAAGCAAATCTTGGTTGGGATTTTTTTCTGGGGGCATTATTAGAATGATTGGGCTAATTTGCTGTTATCAAAGTTTAATTTTTTTGCCAGCTGGTGAGTTAAGTTATCATATAGTTGCCATTTATTTATGCAACAATTAAAGTACAATATTGATTTTCTTACCTGAATTTTGCAAATTGCCACTACAAAAATAAAAATTACTTTTATTTCTGGAAGCTTCATATTTGTATTTTTTTTCTTAAAAACTAGAAGATACTTTTTGCTTTTCAACTGGTGTTTATTTTCTTTTATACTACAGTTAATTACTGAATAATTGGTGTTTATGCAAATCCAGCTAATGGAAAGTTTAAGGTACAATTATTTTAATTTTAGTGTTTTATTGAAATAATAGAAAATTTTAATTGTCAAGGAGTTTGCTTATAATAATACCATACATTGGAGCTTATCTTCAAGGGAACCTGCATTTCCAAAAATTCGAAAATCTGACTTCAAAATCATTATAATATTTTTGTTTTTTGAAGTCATACCTACTACACAAAAAAATATATGATTTAAATGAAACCATAATAAGCTTGGAGAACTATTTTTTTAATTTTCAAAACTACATTTAGTTTTAATATACAGTGGGGCCCCCATGTAGATGTGCCATTTAGTAGAATTGGCGGGAGCTTAACGAAGATGACTTATTCGAGTTTCTAGGAACACAGAACTTAATCATCTGTGAATTTAAATCTCTAGCCTTAAATTTTTTAAAATAACTCATAAAGAAATTCTTGACCTTGAGCGATTACGAAGTATTGATATGCTTCAAAATCTAATCCATAGATTTTTAACACTAGGGTCTTCTGCGATTCAAAAATGTGCCGTTTGAGAACCGTGCCCCTGTACTTTTTAACTAGTTAAAATAAAAAAAAAAACGCTTTTTGTGTTGGGAATTGCCTGTTACAAATTTAATGAATTTAGGGGTAGGTATAAAATTTTAAAATTTAATGACATACTTTTGACACTGAACATTAAGAATTAAATGCATCATACATTTAAACAATTTAAACCCAAGATTATTAATTATATGTTGAGCATTTATTAATTATATTAAATTAAATATTTTAACAAAGTATCATTATTTTTAATGCACCATATTTTATGTTTTAATTATGAGGCTAAGCTTTTTTATTAAATGGTATAGAATCACTGTGGCCATGAATTTCTTTAAAAGCATGCATTTTACTTTTAATAATTGATAGATTAAAACAATTACGTATTTTGTGCACAAAATTTTGCTTCTTGGGAAAGGTAGCATAAAGTGTGATTTATAGTTAAATTAAATTAACTTAACGCCATTCAAAGCCACTTAACTTGGCGCGACCAAATTAATGCGTTTATAGTTAAATTAACACGCTAATTTAGAACAGTAAACGACATCTATCGGTAAATGTTAGAGTCGTATTATTTACCGACATGTGTGTCTATTTTTCGAGTATCTTTGCAATTTTTAAAATTTTATCTAGTAGCCGATAGATAACACTGGTGAAGTTGCTCACTTTGGCACTTTACCCTGAATTAGCTGAAATTTGTCAAAATTAAGAAATATAACCTATAAGTAAACGTAAAGTTAAGTTAATTGGAGGTATAAATGCGATTTTATTTTTCGTATAATTTATTTATTTCGCTTGGTGAATGTGTCAAATTCAGTTAAATTAACAAATTCCACAATTGTACAAATGAAACGTTCATTAAAGAAAAAGAGGCAAATTACACTTCCCTCAGACGAATTCTCCAGTCCATTTACTATTGAAGAACTTAAAGCAGCTATTACTTTAACAAAAAATCGCAAAGCAGCAGGTTTTGATGGAATTTTTCCTGAGTTTGTTAAACATCTTGGAAATAGGGCATTACAATGGTTACTTTCTTTTTATAATAATATTTTAGCATCAGGTAATATTCCATCGGACTTCAAGAAAGCCAAAGTTATTGCCATCTTGAAACCAGGAAAACCAGCTGAAGAAGCATCAAGCTATAGACCGATTTCGTTGTTGAGTGTACTGTATAAGGTTTTAGAAAGGTTACTTTATCAAAGAATTTACCCATGTATTGAGGAGGTTCTTCCAATTGAGCAGGCTGGATTTAGAAAAAATAGAAACTGTTGTGATCAGGTTTTGGCACTAACTTCTCATATTGAAGCAGGTTTTCAAAATCGATTAAAAACAGGAGTAGCTTTTGTAGATCTAACTGCTGCATATGACACGGTTTGGAAGGATGGTTTAATTCATAAACTATATAATACTATTCCATGTGGTAAAATTGTAGGCCTTATAGAAAATATGTTAATAAATAGGAGATTTAGAGTTTTTATTGGGGAAAAAAGTAGTAAATTTAAAACATTGAACAATGGTTTACCCCAGGGTTCAGTTTTAGCACCACTTTTGTTTAATTTATATACCAGTGATTTACCCCAGACTACTTCCCGTAAATTTATTTATGCTGATGATTTGGCATTAACTTTTCAACATAGTGATTTTCAAACAATAGAGGCTTCCTTATCTACTGATTTGGACATAATGTTTAATTACTTTAAAAAGTGGAGACTATGTCCAAATCCATCTAAAACAGAAGTTTCATGTTTTCATCTTAATAATCATCAAAAACTTAGACAACTTCAAATTAACTGTAATGGAGTATTATTAAAACATAATTTCTATCCTACTTATCTTGGAGTTACATTGGACAGCTCTTTGTTGTATAATAATCACCTGGAAAAAGTGAGACAAAAAATTAAAACTAGAAATAATATTTTAAGTAAATTGGCGGGAACTAGTTGGGGTGCAAATGCTCATACTTTAAGAACAGCGGGATTGGCACTTGTTTATTCAACAGCGGAGTATTGCTGTCCTGTTTGGCTTAACAGCTGCCATGTTCCTAAAATTGACACCCAATTAAATTTAACCATGAGAATAATTTCAGGTACGATGAAGTCAACACCTACGCCTTGGTTGCCAGTCTTGTCAAACATAGCACCCCCTGATATAAGAAGAAGACATGCGACTAAAAGAGAGTGGGACAAGATACATTTCGAGTTGGACAAATTTCCCATAAACCAAGATTTGCAGAGGTTGCCCCCCAACCGGTTAAAATCGAGGAAGCCCTTATGGCAAGAGGAATATATACATGAGCCCTATTCAGTATCCGATGCTTGGAAACTCATTTGGCAAAATGTTGATGTGTCCAATAAGGAATTAATCGATGATCCTACTCAAGAGGTTCCAGGTTTTGATCAGCCAAGGAAGATTTGGAGTGCTGTTAATCGTCTAAGAACGTGTCACGGACGTTGCAATGATATGTTATATAAGTGGAATGCACTACCTAGTCCATTATGTGAATGTGGTGAATCTCCAGAAACTATTAAACATATTGTAGAGGACTGTCCAAACACCAATTTTGAAGGCGGTTTTTATGAATTACATAATCTGACTCCAAATGCATTAAATTGGATATCAACCTTAAAACCTCTGTAATTTTTTTGGCAATTTATTGTACCTTGTAATTTAACTGGAATGTGACCCTGGTATGCTGGAGTTATTTTTCCCATGGTTTTTCCTCTGGCCCCTCCCCCCGAAGCAGATGCTTTATCAGTATATGAACATTGTCCATGGGCATCCCAAAAAGAACATTATTTGTACTTTTTTATATTATTTACAACTTTATTATATTCTTGAATGTTCATATTTGTCACATACCAACCCTTATACCTACTATGACTTGTAATGTTTATTAATAATCATACGAATATATATATATATATATATATATATTTCGCGATACGTTAATTCCAAGTTAATTCATCTATAAATCAAGCTTAAATTGTACCACCTACTAAATTGAAGCGATGCTATATCTTGCATATGATCCGGATATATTTTTTATTCTGCTTTAGCTTTTTAGTGTCCTTAATGGTTTAGTAATAAATTAAAAAGAGAAGTGTTTCAATTTAGGCAACCTTAACCTATAAAGGGCGATTTATAGAACGTTACTTTCACTTTACTTCGGCGTAACTTCACTTCCGCGTAACTTAACAAATTTGCTTAGTTTATAGATTTTAAAGTTACGTGAAATTGGGAACAGGTATGTGCATGTGTCTGAACTTGCGACTTCTGACTATTTACACCTGAGCCGTAATTACGGAATATCGCTTCGTACGAAACCCACATAAGAAGTCCAGCAGGTTTCGTACGAAGCGATATTCCGTAATCACCACCCTTGACAATAAGGGTGAATATCTCATTTTTGCAAATTTTGGGCATGATCGGCCAAGCTCGGCTTTTGACAGTACTACTTACAGCTAAATGAATTAGCAAAGTAGCGCTAAAGTGAAGTATAAATTTGCTAATACATTCCCATGTATTTTATTTAATTTTCTGTAAAGTTACGCCTAAGTAAAGCGGAAGTAAAGTGAAAGTAACGTTCTATAAATCGGCCTTTAAGCTCACAGGTTTGAAATGCTACCGAATTTTAATATAGTAAGTCAGACTTTAGACTTTAAATTAACGCCAATCTGAGTAAAAAAGACACAATTTCCAATATATTGGAATTAAACCGCAAAATATCCATTCTGTAGAAAAAATATGCGAGACCGCTGCATGCCGCCGAGAGAGATTGCATTTTGGCGAGTTCTGCAAGCGGCCATGGACATATTTTTTGCATTGTTAAGCTTACGGCAATAAATAATGAAACTCTTTAACAAAGTGTAGCAGCCATGCAGCCCAGAGTGAAGCTCCACATTTTCTATTTCTGTCTAACCCGCTAAATTTCTATATATCTATCTTTCTCTACTGCAGGCCTATGCTTTTCTGCATAAAACAGGCGCAAATTATTTTACAAGTTTCTATGTATTTGCAAAAATGTCATATGCAGCAACAGCGATGGTCCATAATTAAAACTACTGAAACTTTTGGTGTAGTTATCATTTTTTGCTTGGCTTCTATCTGGCGATATTTATGGATAATTGATGTATAGGTATACAGTGTGTGCTTCCAGAAGTTTCTAGCATTTTTTGGCAAACTAATTTAAATTGTTAGAGCATTTTTCGAATGGCCAAAGTGGTAATTACACTATTAGCGTCTTTTTTATAAGCGTAATTGAAAATGGACATTCTTCAGATTATAACACGATTATTATTGTCCAAAGAGTAAAACCCCAAATTGGCGTATATCTATCTATTGCAGAAACGGAGTTATGGCCCCCCAAAGGGCCACCTTTAATTCATCACAATGGAACTGCACCAAATTTTGAAAATAGATGTCAAATAAGGTTTTTAAAAGATTTTTATGAAAATAAAATCTTTTTAAAAAATTCCTTCACCCCCTAAATAGCCCCCAAAGAGAAACAACCAATCACGTTGGATTTACACCAAATTTTGCTGATAGATACATAATAAGATGCTTAAAAATATTTCCTTATAACTTTTTTTCAAAAAATAATTCCTTCGCCCCATAAACGAAGGGGACTTTTAAGGGGGGCATAGAATTTTTTTTTTTTTTTTAAGTTATAAATAAATATTTTTTGACATCTCATTTTACATCTATCTGCAAAATTTGGTGTAAATCCAACGTGATTGGTTATTACTCTTTGGGGGCTATTTAGGGAGTCAAGGAATTTTTTTAGAGATTTTTTTTTTATAAAAATCTTTTAGAAACCCCATTTGACATCTATTTCCAAAATTTGGTGCAGTTCCACCGTGATGAAATAAAGGGGGCCCTTTGGGGGGCCATAACTCCGTTTCTGCAATAGGTAGATATACGCCAATTTGGGGTTTTACTCTTTGGACATCCAGTTACATCATATAAAAAAGGCGGCCCTACCAGGAATTTTGTCGATGTACCCTCATTATTTAGGACAGATTGACTGTAGTATTAACTTAAAGATGATAATTGGGGTGTGATATATAGCTAAGTTCAAAACCCGAACAAAAAGTCAGTTTTTTAGTGCATTTTTCTTTAGTCTATTTCTTCCGCAAGTATAGATGGAGTCTGATGGAGAAAAGGATAATTAACATGACAATGAAATACAGCAACTTATTTTAAAGTTTCTTTTATTGATCTAAATACTGAATTTGTATTTTAACAGGTTTATAAAAATAATAAAATCAAATTTTCTTTAAGGCAAACGCTTTCTCCGTAAATATTTAAATAATTTCCAGCTCTGGTGAAGTTTATCCCTCGATAACTTTGAATTTAATGTTAAACCAAAGAATGTAATCTTGAACTGAAGTTACACTTTTAGTCGGCGTCACAAAGTTAACCTCACGTAACCTATTAAAACACAAATGAAATTTTCTAAAATAAAATTTCTTCTAATTTATGTACAACAAGTTAACAGCTTATTCGTTAGAAATCAGAATACAATGCTTAAAAATAGTATTTAACAGGAATGTCGCGAAGCATAGAAATTGTGGTTATGTAATGTTGGTTGCCTAAAATCAACAAAAAACAGCAGCACTTTCTGGTCATTGCTCAGTGGATTTATAAGAGTAAATTTTAATTAATAATTGTGCTTTCCAACGACATAAATAAAAAAAGCACAAGTTAACATAGTCTAAAGGTTCATCAATAAGCGCTTAAATTCAGAATTTTGGAAATTTAAAACGGACATTAAAATTACTTATAAGACGAACACGATTCGATTATTATTTTATGAAATGACTTATTGAAGTTATTACAGGTGCATTCCTAATGATCCATGCTTGGAAATTCCAATATTGGATTGGTAGTTCCCATTGGTGACCCGGTAGATACAAAAATTTTTGCAAATTTTAGCGAATTATTAAAAATATGCTCTTTAAAAGCTACCACGACCTAATTTGTAGTTTAAACAGGGTGTCCCAAAGTTAGCGCACTATCTGTATGGTACGTTGTTGGGTCAGGCCTAGGGCCACCCTGTATAAAGCAATTTTTTAAAAATTGGAATTTCTAAGCTTGGATTTTGCTAAATAGTTAGTTTTGAAGTTTGGTTTAATTTATTTACACATTTTGTTTAATAAAACAAAGCATTTGAGGTTTTGTTCTGATTTATAAAGAATATTATTACGAATAATCATCATGTTATGCGTGGATTTTTTTTTTTTTAATGAAGTGGCAAAAAGACAAAAAATGTGTAACATTGCGGTTTTTAAAAGCAGTAATGTATGTAAAAAATTCAGAACTTCATAAAGTTATTGAAAAACTCTAGCTTTATTGCAAAAGAGTGAGTCTTCCTTAGAATAAAATTCATATTCAAACAAATAAGAAACAAAACAAATTGGAAAAAGTACATTTTTAAATTAAAGTTTAAAGCAAACTATGCGATATTTCATATTACCAGTAAAATTTTTTTTTTTATTTATTAATGTTCGCTAAGCTAGTTCCTATGTATCTGGTAATATCATTAGAAAAATCAATGTATCGACAAAATAGTTTTTTAGTGCATTTTTCTTTAGTCTTACTCCGCAAATATAGATGGACATAAGGATCACTAACATAAAAATAAAAAACAACTTATTTTAAAGTTTCTTTTATTGATCTAAATACTGAATTTGTATTTTAACAGGTTAATAAAAATAATAAAATCATGTTTAAGTTTAGGTAGATGCTTTCTCCGTAAATATTTAAATAATTTCGAGATGTAGTGAAGTTTATTCCTAGGCAACTTTGAATTTAGTGTTACACCAAAGAATATAAACTTGAACAGAAGAAATTTTCTAAAATAAAATTTCGTCTAATTTATGTAAAAAAACAACAACAGATCATCTGTTTGAAAACAGAATACAATGCTAAAAAATATTATTTAAGTTGTTACTACGAAATATCTGTAATTTATAGGTTAAATGCTTTAAGGGGATGCGTAAGATCGTTTTTATCACAAAATTGATCGAGTGTAGTTTCTACTTAAGTTTATTTTCTTAACGTACATCCAAACTATTTTTATGGTATATTATCAGCAAGCGCTAGGAGCTACCTAAAATATTCACGGAGAAAAATGGAGGAGCCTCAAAATTAGGTGGTAACTGTTAAAAGAATAACCTCATGTGAAACATGATCATCAAAACAATTAATAGCGTTCCACATAGTTTCTTCGGGAGTGTCCTTAATAATAAGACATTCTGACATCATCTTGTCAACAGACGCAGCGTTTCTGATGTGCTTTATTAGATTTTCTCGAATAAAATCCATATCAAAGGTACCGTCCTCGTGTTGATAACCGACTTCTTTGCCCATGCAAAGCCCGAATTTCTTAAACTTTTCTTCATCTGTATAAATTCCGTTAAGGCCCTTCATCATTATTTCGTTGTCAACACCTGACTCTGCCTCGCATTTGGTAATGGGGATTTTCAATATTTCCATTTGATGGGGGGATATTGGAACGGCCTAGAATAAAAAGGTCCAAGTATTAAAAATAGGGGTGTATTTGCATTGCGCCGGTGATTAAGAAAACACATGCTGTTGCGCCGATTTGGTCATACAGAAATAGTTTGTATTGCGCCGCTATTGTTTATAAAAAGTCTATTGTTATACCAGGAGCTAACAAGACCCAGGTAAAAAGGATTAAGAAAACTCGATTTAAATACATTTTCAGGTATTCTAACTATCGCGAATAAACGCTGAAGCTTGTTGAATTTCCCGTCTTACAATTTTTGCTGGCTTTTCGGTGATATTATCAGTAGCTTTTCGTTTTCCGCTGTTAGATATGTATTGTCTTTGTAATGTGCTGACAAGGATTCTTAATTTTTCTCTAGTTTGTTTTTTTAAATTTCAGGGCTTTAGATAGACTTTTATAAAAGCACTGGGAGGCCTTTTTTACTGGGAGACACTAGGTTAGGTTAAATTTTGCTGCAAAAATGAAAACTAATGACTAATTTGTTTGGATAACAAAGGAAGGAATTAAACAGATGCAAACCAGGTATACGAAATGACCCAAAACAATATAGGTATCATAAAAGTGGCGTAATACACAATATTTTTGTATATTCAAATTTAAACATCGGTGCAACAGCCATATATCCAAAAATAGTGTCTAATAATAATATTCTTGTGTGGATTTTTTTAAAATCTGGTTCTTTAAAATAAAAATTTGATAACTGTAATAAAGTGGTACAAAATACAATTAACTTACGTGCACATAATAAAGAACAACCAAAAATAGAAAGAAGTATGGAACCATTTTTTTTAAGTCAAACTTTTAGCAGTAAGTTAAATTCAGAAGTGATTTTTTGTTCTTCAAACACAAAATTTATAACCAAATGCCAAATTCGGTTGCTTTTAAATTTTGCGAGGAGAAAATAATTATAATAATAATAAAAATGCATTATTATCTATGCATGCATTTAAATTTTGATTTAAATTATATTTCTTTAAAAAAATGAATTGTCTTGTCACGTAACCCAAAATTTGAATTTCCTGCAATTAGTTTTGATCTTAATAATTCATATATTTAGTTCTTGTTTAGGATATTCAAAAACTGCAACTACAATTTTCGACATGCAAGATGGGTTTTCTGATGAATGAAATTGACAGTGTTTAATTATTTTCTAAGAAATTCATTCATAAATTAAAAATTACGTATATTAAGAGTATGGTTTTTAAAGTTAAGAAAGGTCTAATTTTTTTAAGTTGCTATTATTAAAATTGTTGTAGGAAATTTTTTTAAAGAAAAAACAAGAAAAGAAACTGAGGGAAGATTGAGGCTCAGTGGGGCAACCCACCGTGTCTTAACTCAGTCCTTTGAGATACATTTTTGTTATTTATGTATTCATGTTCCATTTTGTACTATAATTAATTAGTGATGGGAAATATCGATTTTTTTGAAAATCGATTTTTTTCGCTCTATGAATTTTGACTTATAAAAAAAAAGTTTTGAGAAACAGTAATCTTGAAAGTCTCAATGCCAATATTTTCTTTTTTTAATGTCAAATTTCATAGAACGAAGAAAATCGATTTTCAAAAAAATCGATTATTCCCATCACTATAATTAATGTCTCAATAAATCGATTTATTATTATTATTAAAATAATTAAACAAATCTGAGCAAATTTCACGCTTGACAACCTTATAGAAGTCCGGACACGGACGGACAAGGACCATTTTTTTTTATATAAACTATTAATAAACTTATACCACAGGCAGCCAAAATTTTTCAATTTTTTTTAAAGGATTTGTTAACAAGGTTAAGATTCTTGAAGCGTACCAAAATAATTAAGTATGCAAGTATGCTAAATCGTTTGAACGACAAGCTTTGGGGCATCTGTCACGCATCTAATGACTGTTCGTCATAATTTAGTATGCTAAATAATTAAGAGTTGGTCGTAGTTCCTTAATAACAATAGACCTTTTATAGACAATAGCGGCGCAATGCAAACTATTTCTGTATGACCAAATCGGCGCAATACCAAAGTGTTTTCTTAATCACCCAATGCAAATACACCCGTTCGAGAATCTTAGCCCAGAATAAAAGACACGGCCAAGTGCTACGTCAAAGATCACAGATCCACATTGAAAAATTGTCTGTGAAATTAGAATTTCGATTCAGTCAGATTAACCACTTTTTCAAGACAATATTTTATGATAATAAAAGGATTTCTCAGAAAACCCTTGGTATAAAAATGTGCTGTAATGTCTTAAATGCGATATTTCAAGTTTAGTTCATTGTAAAACTTTGAAAATGACAGTATATTTGGTAATGTTGTTGCCCCTCCAAGATGTGAACTTTAAACGCAAATTGCTTGAGATAGCAACCATATCAAGAGGTCACGTAAGTACCACTGCAAAATTAGCAATTTTTCTATTACCTAGAACAAACCATACCTCTTTATGTGTTTGCTGTCTTAAGCAATATGCGTTTAAAGCTGAAATCTGGGTGGATCATCATTATTTTCAAATAAAAAAATATTTTTAAATACTTATGGTGAAAAATGTATGCTGGAAATCTTAAAATATTGTAAAAAAGATATTAAGGAACATTTTTTAACCAATGGTGCCCAAAAAAGTCTTTTATTTTTATTTTAATAATGCTTTAAAAAGACCAATGTTGTAAAATTAAAAAAAAATTACCTTTTTCTTTGGTCCGTAATGTTGGTTGCCTAAAAAAATTCATAGACAGCATTTTGATACTCTTCTATGAACTATGACGTAGGACTTGAGAAAGTTTATTAAAAGAAAACACCCAAAGGATTAAACAAAAATCCAGAAAAGAAAAAAATACAATACTTTATTATTATTATTTTATTGCTTATTTCAAAACTGGTAGAACAAACATAGGATACAACAGAGTCACACTAAACAAGTTAGTGAAATACTTTTTTTTTCTTAAAAATTATTTTTTTTGTCAATCATACAACAAATTACTGAGTAATGGTTTCTAGCAAGCTCTCATGTGAAACTTGATCACTATAACACGTCATGGCAAAGAACGTAGCTTCTTCAGGATTATCTTTTTTTGTCAGACAAACTCCCATGATTCTATCAGCTTCAGCTTCGTTTTTAAGATGGTTGACTAAGTTAGGTCGGATTGTCTCAATAACAAAAGAACCATCATCTCTTTGGTAACCGATCTCTTTAGCCATACAAAAGCAGTATTTTTTAAACATAGGATCATCGGTGTAGGTTCCATCGTGTGCTTTTAGAATAATTTCAACGCTGACACCTGATTCTTTTTCGCATTTGACGTGGGGTACTTTCAGTTTTTGTATTTGTTCTTGTGTGATTGGTGCTGGAGCTCCCTAAAAAGAGAAAAGTTAAAGTTTTCTAGGCATTTAAATGCAGAAATAATTTCATGAGCAGTTTTTATAGAGTTCAAAAAATGCTGTAAATATCAAAAATTTGCCATTTGGGATGTTTACTATACATTCACAATTAAATAAAAAAATAGAGCAGGCGAGCCATAGGGTGATAGATTTTACCCAGTATATTGTCATTAATGTCACTTGTGTTTGCTGGTTATGCAAGAAAAGTTAAAAAAAAGTAAAAAAAACATAGTCACTGCATCTAAATCAAAAACAATGGTCTCAACATATATAAAAGTGTTTACTTTTTTATTAAATTACTTTATTCACCTTTCCCGTCGTTGGCCACCTTCGCAGTCGTTATACTTGGGAAACGTCAGATATGCGTCAGATTGACTCAAGTCATTGTGATGCTGGTGGTCATTTAGTTTCCCAAGTATTACGTCGCGAAGGTGGTCACGACGGAAAAGGTCTATAATGAACTAGTTATTAAACTATTTGATAGTTTATGCAAAATAGGAATTATTTGTGCAAGTACTTACTGTTAAAAAGTTCTTTTAGGTATCATAGGATAAATAAGCACTTTTACAAAATATTTACAATTTTTTTTAATAAATTTAACAAATCTCAAGCAATTTAAATTTAAAAACAAAGAATAAATAACTTACTTGAACGTAATGTAGTGCTACCAAAAACACAATAAAGTACCCGCTCATATTTTTGTTTTTTATTTTAATTTAATGTCTTCAGTTCAAAACTTGATTCGGATCTATTGTTTTTTTTTCCTTAAACCAATATTTATATAAAATTATATTATCGTTCTAGCAAGGATGTAGATGTCCGATAGGAAGTACCTATCTTAGTATTTTAAATATATCTAACTACGTTAAATAATGATAGACTACTGAAGGAAAAATAATTGATTAATTTAATGAGTTGTAATTGTTTTTAAATACTGTAACTATAATTTTGTATCCGGAGTAATTTTGGTCATGCAAATTTGTTGTTGAGGTTTAAAAGAATATGTTATTTAAGATTTAAATTAGTGCGTTGTTAAAAATTACCTATTAATCGAAAATTAAATTTTTTTTTTTTTTAAATCCTACACCATAAGTTATCCACAAAATAAGTACCATTAAAACCAGTGAAAAATGAGATTTGCTAGGCTTTTCTGAAAATTTTTACAATTTGGCCAAACTTAAAAAAAGTTCCAGCAAATAATCAAAAGCAAAAATTGGATTTCATCAGATTTGGCTTCTACCTACTTTGAGTCATTAATACTAGAAATTTTTTTAAATGGGTCTCTTTTCAGTTTTATATTATTCCATCCCAGACAAATATTAATCTTTACTTTTAATTAAACTTTCTCATTAGCATGCAGATAGAAAGCCCCTATTCATTAGAAGTTCATGTAGTAATATACTTGAGTTTAAAAACATGCAAGAGCAAGATGGCTGGGCAAATATTTAATAAAACATGGCGTCCTTTCTCTTCATACAGCACAGTCCCTTAGAGATTGAAGTTGTAAAGCTTTGAAATTAGCTGCTTTCCCATTTTCCAACTTCTAATTAGTTAGGAGGCTGCCGCCTTTTACATTATCATGTTTGTAGCTTGCTTTAGATATGGCTTTGCTTTAGTTTGTTAAATGGAAATGAGAAGATATGACCTTAGATATCCAATGAAATAAACGCAAAGGAAAATATACTGCTTTGAAACGTCGTCTCTATTCTAATTTTCTGTTGGGAGTTGAAAATTGGGATTCCATTTAATTATTTGTAAGCAGAAAATACATGTAGAGCAAATTATTTAAAATAATAAGGTCCCAGCAAAAATTATCTGACAAAAATTATTAATTCTAACATAAAATTAAAATGTTTTCAAAAGCAAAACAATTGAGAACTAGCAATGCAACATGATTTGAATTATGTTTTTTCTACTTCCACCTTTAAAATGACACTTATCGCACGACTTGATTAATCATAAAGAAATCCTTTAGCTACGTCTTGCAAGCCGTTGGTAAAATAGCACTTTACCCACGGGGTGAAGTTGCAACAAGCCACGGACCGAAGTTAGCTTACTTGCAGAAAATGACAGATGACATTGTTTGAATTTATTTTAGTTGTCAAAAACGTATAATTTGGTGTCATATTTCAATAAACATGAATTTTAATTAAAGTTACAGTGCAAAATTAAGTATAAGTTTACATTTCTTAAAAATTAAAGTCATTGCAAATGTTGTTAGTCTTAGTTTTTACGGATGTCAACAACATATTTTTAAAATTTAAAACAGTATTTAGTGCAGCAGGGGTAGGATTTGGATTTAACATATCCGTTTATTGAATATTACAATATTCTTCATTTCTCACTTCTTAAATGTTTTTTCTAACCTAACTTTTCTTCAAGTCGAAATTTTTTTCTTCAAAAAAGTCTGGTATTGTTTGATTTTGAGGTCGTAAAGAAGTATAGTTCGTAACTCGTATTATAAACGCCTTTATACAACGTGTATAAAGACTCGTTTGTAACACTTGATGCAAAAACTACTATTGTAACACCAGATTTAAAAAGCAAACTTTGCACACTAGAATGGGTTTTTTTCGAGCCGAAGATGAGTGCCACAAAGAAATTAAAGTGTTCAAAGTGGTTTTTAAACGCGTGGTACACAATACGTTTTCTACGTCTGTATTAAAATGAGAATTTTTAACAAAAAATCTTTTCAAAAAAATCACAAAGTAATAAGAGATGGTTCGCATTAATAGCAAAATGAAAAGAAGCAGCATCATTTATAGACAAAAAGCAATAAATCCGTAATTAGTCCCTAGATAAAGCAGAAAAAAATAAAACACTTCGAAAAGTCGGAATAAACCTACCTATTTATCCAGAGCTCAACTCTCAAAGCAATAAACCTAATATTGATTAATGAAATTGGAATACAGTTCAAGTGAATAAAATAAAACTAAAAGAACGATAGTGCTGGTAAGTCGAGCAAACGAAACGATTGAAATAGAGACAAAGGCAAGCATCCGGAAGAAAATGATACACGATCCAAATTGTCCATAAATACCGATAGAGCTTGATAGAGGGCGCTTAGGAAAGCTGCATTAACCAATTTTTCTCATCTTTAAAGAACATCTAGATACCTGAGCACCATCGTTTGGAATTAATGACCTACGAGGTATGCCATTTTAAACCTTTACATAAAGGGTGTAGGCAAGTTAGACCAACAATTGTTTAGTTTGGTTAGGTAACATTTATTGGAACTATCCGTGTTCGAAAAAAATTTTTACAACAACAAATTCTGCAAATTCTTCACAAATTCTCAACAAATTCTTAAAAATTCTTAACAAATCTTAACAAATTCTTAAAAAATTCTACAAAATCCGAGGGGCAAATCGGTAAAATTGTGTACACTAATTCACAAATTCTAGAATTTGTTGACAAATTCTTAACAAATTCTACAAATTCTAAACAAATTCTAAACAAATTCTTCACAAATTTTCAGCAAATTCTTGACAAATTCTTAACAAATTCTTAGCAAATTCTGCAAATTCTTAACAAATTCTTAACATATTCTACAAATCATAAACAAATTCTACAAATTCTAGACAAATTCTACAAATTCTTCACAAATTCCACAAATTCTTAAAAAATGTACACTAATTCTTCTATTGAATTGCCCCTTGACAAAATCTAAACAAATTCTTAAAAAAATGTACACTAATTCTTTCATTGAATTGCCCCACGCTACCTCCACTCCATTTTAAACAATTGGGAGGCACTTATTCTTTTTTGGACAAGTGCTAAGAAACGCCTTATAAAGCGTGTTTTTTACAGTGGTGAGGTCACTAAAACCAGTTTCCATGGTTTTAGTGACTACGAGTCAAGAAGTAATTCTCGTAATTGTCATTTTTGCAACAGGTGTAATTGTTAAAACGTCAAAGCTATAAAACCGATTGGATGTGACGTCACACTAATATGGTGTATTTAAATCAAAAACTTAACTATTTTTATTGGATTGGCAACATTGACATTTTGAAGTAAAAGGTAAATTTTGGTCAGGCATATTGAAAAATGACATTTTCAAACTTTGCTGATGCTCACTTAATATTGAATAAATAGGCGTTTTTGAGAAAATGTAACCGTTGATATCGTTTCTCCAATTCTTCTAGTTATTTCCTCTACAAAAAAACTATGTCCCCCGATAGTTTATAATAGTAAAATTTGTAAATAAAAATTACTTTGCAAGGGAAGAATTTATCTTTTTGCATCTGGAAAACCAACTTAATAAAATAAAATTTTGGATTTAATAATAAAGCAATTCAGCAACATCAAAAACCCAAATTTCGGGTATCATAATGTGCTTATTATAGAACGCAAATATAAAAATTCTTTTTAAAATCTTATTTAGCACCTCTTGTAAAATTTGGTGCACATCCATTGTGATCTAATGTTGCAAATTAAGGAGGTTTTTTGAGGGGCCACCACGCCAACCCTAAACTTCTATTTGTGTGCATTTTGTAGATTAAGCTTCCTTAATAGATCTTCTAACACATATAAAAAATCTCGGTGGTATATATATTTTGTATGAATTGGCTATGTTTATTTGTTCCATGAAATATTTAGGTGATTTTAATAATTATTAAGACAAAACTAGTTTTTTCAACTAAAAAAATGTCAAATGGTCCAACTTGCGTCCACCCAGCACATAACATACGCGTCCTACTTCACCTCTTCCTACCTTCCAACGCCGCCCCTGACCGCAGGCTTACCAGCTCCGCCAGCTTGATTTATATGGCTGAAATTCGAGCGGCGTTAAATTCAAAAAGATTCTAATGAGATGAGAGCACTACAAACTTTTTCCCACCAATGAGGCTAAAGAGGCGTTTCCCTCCTCTTTGGTGCTTTTTTGTGAGTGGGGGTACATAGGTCTCTTGATACCTCCGACAAGCTTTGGTTTAAAAATGCAGCAGACATGCTATGCGTGCCCTGTTGCCAGATGTGGCATCGCATTTTTTAAACTTGATGCTGCTGTGTTACACATAGCAGGATCACAAAGGATTATGCAAAAATGGTTAATATTATAGTTTTAATTTTCAGTGGAAATTAGTTTGTCAAAAGTAGTTTTATACTGGGTGTTGTCAAAAATACTTCTTTCTACTTCCGCCTTTAAAATGACACTTATCGCACGACTTAATTAAACCTTAAACAATCTTTTAGCAATTGTCTTGCAAGCCATGAGTAATAGCATTTTTCTACTTCCACCTTTAAAATGACACTTATCCCATGACTTGATTAAACCTAAAACAATCCTTTAGCTATGTCTTGCAAGGCGTGGGTAAAATGGCACTTTACCCACGAGGTGAAGTTGCAACAAGCTCTTTACCAACGAGCCGAAGTTAGCGTTACTCGCAGAAAATGACAGATGACATTGTTTGTATTTATTTAAGTTGTCAAAAACGTATAACTTTAACGTATTATTTTAATAGAGATGAATTTTAATCAAAGTTACTGTAAAAAATTAAATATGTGTTTACATTTCTTAAAAATGAAAGCCATTACAAATGTTGTTAGTGATAGTTTTTACGGATTTCAACAAGTCTGCTAGGAAAACGCGTTGAAGCTTAAACAGTGAGTTGTTTCTGAGTATTTTATAAGTTTAGACAGTATTTAGTGCAGCAGAGGTAGGATTTGGATTTAACATAACAGTTTATTGAATATGCTACTTGTATCTAAAATGTTTTTTCTAACCCAAATTTTCTTCAAGTCGAAATTTTTGTCTTCTACAAAGTCCGACATTGTTTGATTTTGAGGCCGTAGAAAAAGTATAGCTCGTAACACTTTTTTTAAACGTCTTTATTGACTTTTTTTAAGGTGGAAGTAGAAAATAGTTATTTATATATCAAAGGCGTAAAGTAATTGTTTTTCGCCCGTTGAGTTAACGTAAAACAATTACGCTCGTGATATATACACTATTTTTTTCATGACCGCAACATTTTTTAATATTCTTGTTATAGTCTTACAATATAAGTTAGAAAAAAATAAATATTTAAAACCTTACTTTACGTACACAAAGACGGGCCAAAAAGTGCACTATTGCGCTCGGTCGTGAAAAAAATTATAAAAATTTGAATTTTTTAATTGATCTATCATCTTGACATTTTGTTTTGCGGGCGCAAAAATATCTTTTGCGCCCAGCGGGCTTAAAAGACGCCCATGGTCGAAAAAACCTAACTTACGTACACAAAGGCGGGCCAAAAAGTGCACTATATTGCGCCCGGTCGTGAAAAAACTACTTTAAATGATTTCGTTGAAATAACAGTAGAAAAGCTAAGATAATACAAAATTATACAAATCAAATGCAGACAAATTTTCATATTTCTCCGAGTCTTTGTAAAAACCCTTTCAACTTTTCTTTTACAATGAATTTAATTTAAAACCAGCTTTTAAAGGTTTAATTCTGAATTTAAAGCTTCGCTGACTTTGCCTTGTGAGTTCTCTTTAAACAAAAGCAATATTTAACCTCAATTTCAGTCTGTGGAAGTAAAATGTAAAATGAAATTTTATCCAGAATCTAGGGCTCAACCCGAGTTATTCCCGAGGTTTAACCGGGGGCTCAACTTAGCAACATAAAAGTCCAATATAAAGAGGATGTAGATAAGTGAAGCGCAAGGGTTACCACCACAAAAAGCTGTAAATAAGACTAAACAAAGAGTTCAAATCCTTTTGCGACCCTTCCAGCTTGGTGATAGGTACTACAGCCTGTTGGATAATAAAAGAGATAAGACACTTTTCACTGAAATTGAGCTGGTGTTGTAGATCTAGACAGTTATCAAACTAAAGCTTCATTCACAATGAAAATTAGCTTGCATCCGCTAAGAATTAAGGTAGCTTGTAAGAACTTGAAATATATATTTGGGATATACCATTCACAATGAATTAGCTTGTAAGAGCTCATGCAAGCTAATTCGTTATGAATGGTATATCCCAAATACATATTTCAAGCTCTTACAAGCTACCTTAATTCTTACCGGATGCAAACTAATTTTCATTGTAAATCCCACATTATTTACCAAAATTTGAAAAGCACACTTTTGGCACTAGAATGGGTTATGTGGAATCGAGCTGAAAGCGAGTGTCACAGAAATTTGAGTGTACAAAGTGTTTCTTAAACGTGTGGTACAGAATACTTTTTCTTCGTCTGCATTAAAATGACAATTTTTAAACAAAATTGAGATAAAAATATTTATCAATTTCATGCCATTTATTAAATTATCGGATAAACTAGGCTAAGAACATGTATCAGACTACTTTCGGCACGGTAAATAACGTGTGACGTGACTGTGTGTAAAGTTATACTTTCAACACATGTAATTCGTGCGTAAAATTGTATTCTCTAGACATCCGTAGAAAAGTATTATTTTTGTAGTCCTTGTAGACAAAGTCAAATACGTATATTGTGATTGTTTAAAAATTCTTAAATCGTCAAAAATAATTCTAGAGCAAAAATTCTTGCAGATTCGTGCGTTTCATCTAGTTTTGAACAGCATTTAAAAACTCCGTCTGTCCGTCCATCCGTCCGTCTGTCTGAACTCTGTCACGTTTATTGAATACAGGAACTTAAGAACGATAAGTTATGTTTAAATTTTCAGAAAAAATCGTTTTGCATAATTAAAATTTTGGTTGGAAATGTTTTTGGAAAAATCGGATAGTAAAAAACGGGGGGCAAATCAGATGGGCAAATTGTGTACACTAATTCTACAAATTCTAAACAAATTCAACAAATTCTTAACAAATTATTAAAAAAATTTACACTAATTCTTTCATTGAATTGCCCCTCGGTAAAAAAGGACGACTTCGGCTGGAAAAAAATTTCATTTTAGTTATTATAAAATTTAGAGAATTTTTTTTTTATAATATTAAAGCTCTTTTAATTCCTTGCAAAAATTATATATTGTTAATATAACAATTGCCAAAAGATTTGTGCCTGAAAATATTAAGGGTTTATCAATTATCAGACAACCCTTGCGCACATAATCTACATTTAAAAATTTGGCAGATTTAAAACGAACTTACCAGATTTTACTAAGGTAGATTTTCGTAACTTTTCAAAGACTTTCAAACTGACCTAAATGAGTTTCAAATGTTGGCAAAAAAAAATATGGCTGTGCTTTAAATTGTCTTGTCTCTTTCATATATTTTGTAGACTGTAGTGCTAGGTACCTACTTTAGTATCCTAAAACCACAAAAACTTTATCCTGCCACCATCAATCCTACTTTCTGCTGCAGGATAAAACTGTTTTTCAACAGAGTTGGCCATGGACGGTGTGTTTTTTAAGCTACTTTCTGCATTGTTGCCAAATTTAACCTTATGTGAGAGGTTTTTCTATCTACATCGGATCAGCTTTCCATGCGTTTTTGTAGTTGTTTTGTTTTTTAATTTGGTATGCATTTCGCATTAATTATTTTGTAGGAAAATGATGATCATATTTATTTTATAGTTGGTTGAAATAGTCAAAACACAGAATTTAAACAAAAAATGTAAAAATGATTCTAGAGTTTCAAAAGAAAAAACATTGACATCTTCTGTGAAGTTTCACCGTGATCCTATATTATAAATTAAAGGGGGTCTTTGGGGGGCCAATGGCCATAACCTCGTTTCCAAGACATGTAGCCAATTTGAGGTTTCACATTTTGGACCTCCATTTATAACATATTGGTCGATGTCCAAATATGGATTGATTTTACTAAACATAGTAATTAGTTTTAGTTTAAAATGTATTTTTTAGAAAATTGCGATCACTTTCCGAACATTACATATGATTATTGTTAATAGTCTTTACAAATAAGCACAAAACTTCGAAAGATTTGTAATATTTATTTTCTTACAAAGCCAGGTAAAGAAAATAAAAAAAAAAATAAAACGAAACGAAACAAAACAAGAAATTGTCAATTTCCATGTTTCTGACGTTCCACGACAAGAGTCTTGGTCGTTATTATGTTGGTATAGACACCGTCAAGTCCTACGTCACAGTTCACAGAAGTGCATTAAAATACTATCGGTAAAAATTTTTTAGGCAACCAACATTACGGACCAAAGAAAATTGTCATTTTTTTTTCTTGTTCTGTGCTTCCAACATCGGTCTTTTTAAAACATTATTTAAAGAAAAATAAAAGAGTTTTTTAGGTCCCATTGGTGTAGAAATATTCCTTAATATCTTATTTAGGATATTTTAATTTAAAATTACCCCAGAATTTACCGCAAGAATTAAAAAATCCTTTATTAATCTGATGATGATCACCCACCAAGATGACAGCTTTAAACGCGAATTGCTTGAGAAAGCAACCATATCAAGGGGTATGGTTTATTCTAGGTACCTAGAAAAAAATGTTAATTTTACGGGTGTATTTGAACTGCGCACAGCCCCTGAAAAACACTTATAACTGCGCCCAAAGCTGAGTTTGAGGAGCGCACATTTTAATCCTTCTACCTGGAAGTCCCAAATTGTATTTTCGAGAAATACTAGAAATTAATCTAATTATCTGCCTAATCTTTTTACCTTAGACTCTGGGTTGTACCCTTAGGGAACATCGCAGGTTTTTTTTTTAATTTTAGGGTTTTAGACTGAATTTATGAAAGCACTGGGGGACACTTTTCCACTGGGGGACACTAGGTTAGGTAGGTTAGGTTAAGTTTTGCTGCTAAAATGAAAATATAAACTCTAGCTGCGCGTCCAAAATTTTGTTCATTGCAATGAGGCACAAATTACTAGGTGTTGTTCTCGGTGTTGTTATGTTAAAAATAATTCAACACAGTCAGAAAGCATTGTAGTTTAAAATTATTTGATCTTCATACAAAATAAAAGTAGGTAGATATAAAATATTTTTAATGACTGTTGTACCTATATCTAAACATCTTAAATTAAAGGATTATCCTTTTTTTAATGAGGGTAAATGGATTAACTCTCCATAACAAAAGTGTGCGCAGCTCAAACTTATTTGGTATACCTAAAGGGTTGTCTGTGCGCTGCTCCCATATACCCAATTTTACAATGGTACTTACCAGACCTCTTAATATGGTTGTTTTCTCAAGCAATTTGCATTTAAAATTTACATCTTGGAGGGTGCACAACATTAACACATAAACTGTATACTATAGAGTATTACAATGAACTAAACTTGAAATATCGAATTTAAGACATTATAGCACATTTTCATACCAAGGGTTTCCAAAGAAAGCCTTTTATTTTCACAAAATATTGTTCTAAAAAAGTGGCTCTGACAGAATTAAAATTCTACTTCACAGACAGTTTTTTAATGTGGATCTGTGACGTAGAAGTTGACCGTCTGTATTGGTACTAAAATTGAAAACACGGATTTTTTTATTATCAAAGAAGAACTTTGCCAACGGCGCCATTTTATTTTAGTTTATAAACAACACCATAACATAAAGTATAGTTAGAGTCTATGCTGACCTAGCCAATTTATATTCATTATTAGCAGAACAAAAAATAAATTATTTATTGTATTTGTAGATAAAGCGTCGCTTTTATTGTTTTGGAGCGAACAATAGCTGACCGTCGGAAACTCGACAAAGCTTGAAAATCTCGCACATCACATAAATAGAAACCAATAAAAAAACAAACCCAAAACAAAATACGAACATTAATGAATGTAGAATTGAATGGCATAAAAATAAATAAAAAAAATTACCTATTTTGTGTCGAGTAGTGAAAGTGTGTCAAATAAATAAAAAAAGAACAAATCGTGAAAAAAAGCGAAACAAATTTCAACAATTAAATTAGTATACAATAAAATTAATTACTTTTATATAAATAGCATTTATTACCGCGCATTTTAACAAATCGCAATGCAATGATACATATGTATACAGCAAGAAAAATGAAAGTTATTTATCGATTTTATTTGGTAAATATTTTGGGTCATTGATTGCATAATCTACTGGCCTTTTAATAGGTACCTACCTCAATAACTGTATCATTAATGCATGATAAAAAGATTACAATAATTATGCTCGTAATTATGTCATTATATTGTTATGCCGTCATCGTTTACAATTTTAGCCCACTTCATTCACTGAAATATTAGTGTTTTTGATTTTTCTTTTTTTTTGTTGATTGTTTTGGAATACGTTATTTTTGTAGACGGAAGGTGCTTTTTGGAGGGAAATTGTAACAAAATCTTGGCATTTTATTTAAATTATTTACCAAAATAACTACTTATGACAGGAATATTTTTTTTAAGATTAAAGATTTAATTTCATAGAATTCTAATCTGTGCTCCTAGAAGCTTGCATAAGTCATCTCCGTTGAGCTTCCATCAATTCTACAAACTAGATGAGGGCCCCATCGAATATTAAAACTAAATATAGTTTTGAAAACTAGAAAAATAGGGCTACAAACGTATTATGGTTTCAGTTGACCCGGTTATTTCTTTGTGTCAAAAATCTGACTTCAAAAATCCTTATAATATTTTTGTTTTTTAAAGTCAAATTTATGACAAAAAGAAATAACCAATTTAAATGAAACCATAATACGTTTGTAGGCCAATTTTTCTAGTATTCAAAACTAAATTTACTTTTAATATAGGATGGGGCCCTCATGTAGATGTGCTATTTAGTAAAATTGACGGGAGCTCAACGGAGATGACTTATACGAGCTTCTAGGAGTACAAATTAGATCTATAAAATGGAATCTTTAGCCTTAAAAAAAATATATTTTTAATTTATTTTATTCCTATAAAACAATCCGTAGAAATTGTTAATATCCTAATAGAAAACGAAAGATAATTAATATTTTTTTGTTTTATTTTTCAGATGATTTAGGATCTCGGAACTTTAACTGTCAACTAAGTTAACGTAAGTGTTTTTTTTTTATTTATTTTATGCTGAAACTTTCTTAACCCAAACCATTTTTGTTGTATAAAATCACAATCCTCTGATTTTTTTGTCTCAAAGTTTGTTTTTCAAAGAATCCCTGTGAATCTTATATTTCACTATTTTATACTAGACCTCCTTGTAATGCAGTAGTTGTTTATTTTGGTCGCCTCAGCCTAGTTGAATAGCGCCAGGTGATCTGTTGGCGAGTTCGCATGGCCATACGATAATAGACTGCCTGTGCGTGAATCACTTTTGTGTCAACAGATGGCAGTAACAGCACTTAGTAATGAGAAAGGCTGCCGGTCACGTTTAGTACAGAGATATTTGTATCTCAGGAGACCTTCGTTCGAAAGCGAAGTAAAGCCGGTGGTTCCGTGTGCATATACTCGTGCACGTTAAAGATCCGAACCTGAGGCTGGAATTGTCTCGGGTCTCGTTGGAGGCATGTACAATGGGCCCAATTAAGAGGATAAGTTCATCAACCTTGAGTTGACCTCTACTTAAATCCAGATCCAGTTTTTGTACTTTCTTTGTTACTTTCTAAAATATACAAATATCCTTACGGTTATGCATCGACTATACCCTGATTCTGATGAGCCCCAATAGGGCAAAACAGATGTCAATCACTTTAAATTTAGAAGTTACATACCCTTAAAAAATAAAGAAGGATATTTTTTATAACTTGGTCGTTCCGCTTAAGATCGTTTTGAATCAACTATTTTGTTTCATTTTAAAGCATTTTAGAGCAAAATACCAAGTCTTTTGAAATACATTCCTATTCTAAAATACCATGTACAAAGGAAACAATTCCTTTGAAATACATTTATTTCGTTAATTATGCTTTTTGTAGGCACAGGTCTTAATAAATTTAATTGTTTACTACTGCACAAAGAACCATTAGAAACTGCATAATTAGAACAGAAATTGTGTAACGAAATAAAAAGTATAAAGGTACCAGCAAAAAAGTCCGTAAAAAACAAAAAAAAAACATAAAGTGGCAAATTGTTGCAAAAACAGGCATGTAAAAAGCAATATGCAGCTCTGAGCAAAAAGAATTAAGTAGAGTGCTTTGAATATATAAACTTTTGTTTGAACTTTTTGTGGATCACACAAGTAATTTAAATTCAGCTAAGGCGAAGGCATTTTATTCACATTTTGCGGAGATTAAAGCAATATTTTATACGCTTTTCTAGCAAAATTAAAGTTTTTTGTTTGGGTGAACATGCAGAAACTGGCGACCTTATCTTCTAATGTGAATTTATGCTCCGCATTTTGTCGCATTTTAAAACTTTATTGGTAATTTACTGGTGCATTGTTGCCAACACTACATCAGAATTATTAATACGCAATTGTATACCTCTCGGGTATAATCTGATATACAGGCCGTCACAAAAAAAATTCTCATGTAGGTAGATTAATTAGAAAAGTCTAAAAAATAAATAATTTACTAGAAACATCTACACTTCGTTTTCCAAGACACTAGGCTGGGACGCTGTCAAATTTCTTTTGTAAATTTTATCTTAATTTTCACATAATTCAACCATATTCATGATGGTTGTTTCGTTGCTTCTCCATATTTTGCGAAAATAGTCAGAAAAATTCCCAGAAATTAGGAAATTAATACCAAATTTAGTAAAAGAAATTTGACAGTGTCCCAGTGTGTTGTAAAAGTAAAGCTTCATTCACAATGAAAATTAGATTGCATGCGGTAAGAATTAAGGTAGCTTGTAAGAGCTTGAAATATGTATTTGGAATATACCATTCACAATGAATTAGCTTGTAAGAGCTCCTGCAAGCTAATTCATTGTGAATGGTATATCCCAAATACATATTTCAAGTTCTTACAAGCTACCTTAATTCTTACCGCATGCAAGCTAATTTTCATTGTGAATCCCACTTTAGTGTTTCTTATACTTGTATTTAAGACATGTTAACATATTTTCATTTAATTTTGAAGCACTTTGTATTACCTTCATATGGCCCAATTTAATCGACAATTTTAAAGCTTCATTCACAATGAAAATTAGTTTGCATGCGGTAAGAATTAAGGTAGCTTGTAATAGCTTGAAATATGTATTTGGGATATACCATTCACAATGAATTAGCTTGCATGAGCTCTTACAAGCTAATTCATTGTGAACGATATATCCCAAATACATATTTCAAGCTCTTACAAGCTACCTTAATTCTTACCGCATGGAAGCTAATTTTCCTTGTGAATCCCACTTTAGGCAAAAAATAACTAATTTTACTGTTAACCTGTAGTGGTACCAAAACATTTATGTTTCCTAACTTACGATAAACAGTTTTTTGTAAAAATTTTGTTTAAAATTCGTTTATTTAGTCCTTCGTAAAATTGTTAATTTCTTTCTAAACTAGGCAACCAATAAAACATATTTCCAATAATATTTCATTCCTGAAAAAATAATTTAAATGTCTTAAATCATTTTTAATTTTTCTGTCTGGACATACATGTTTTTGTACTACTAGCGTTAAATGGTGGCGCCGTTTTGCATAACTTCTAGAAATAACTTGCTTTTGTCATTTTTGCGAACGAAAGAATCATTCATAATTTTTTTATGTTTAATTTTGCAAAGAAATTAAAGACAAACAATTTTTTCAAGAATTTTTCTTTGGTTTATTTTTATACAGAATTCCTTGCTACTTTTAAAATTCAACGGTTTGTTCTATGAAAAAACCTATGTTCAATAATTCCTATGTAATTTTATAAGAACTGGATTTAACCGTCTCGGCATTTGCAAATTTGAAAATGTCTAATTACCTATAGTTGTTGGTACATTAATTTAAACTTGTTAGTTAAATTTTCTGTAAAAGTTTCTTTTATGCAAGAAAACGGCAAAATATTATGAAAGAGAGTTTCTTAACCTAAACCTAACTCCTATAATAAATGCTCTACAAAAGTAATATGAAGAATATTAAAAATTTGCCATTTAATAAGATGATAAATTATCGTCAAAGCTAAAAAAAAATTATTAGCTTTTATCTACAAAGACAAATATAAAAAGTAAAAAAAAACCTTTTTTTTATTTCATAACGGTAATATTAATGACACTATTTGTTGGCACCATTATCTAAGAACAAAATCACATCCCATCAGCGCGTGTAGAACACAGAAGCGTAATCTAATTTACGACGAAAAATTAAAAATTGAATAAAGCCTATTATGTCTACAAACAAGGGTATACAATTACAATGGATGACAAAATGTATAGCCATAATAGTGTTCTGTTGTAAAAAGTAAAACAAATTACTGTTCCATCATCGTCAGCAGCATAAAGCGCCCTCTACTGGACGTTGCTATAATTAGCCTCCGTAAGTGGAAAGAGGCAATTAAGTGGTTCCTACAGACCTATAGCCCAATCATCCTAATAATGCCCCCAGAAAAAAATCCCAACCAAGATCTGCTTATGCAAGTTTGTAGCCACTACCCCCAGGAACATAAAAGTGAAAAATTCCCACGAAATTTCCGTGACGTTTAGCCCCCATCTTGCATAGAAGTGAGGAGTTAGTTTTTTGTTAATACCTAAACTATTCGGCACTTTTGAAAAAAGTTTTAAAAATGTTTAGGAACATTATTTTAATAAGAATACAATCATTTTTAAAAGAATAATAAATCACCAATATGAACGATTTTATAGCACTTTGAAAATGTGCTAATTTGGTCCTACAGAGAATGCTGCAAACTATGCTTCAGGACTCTATGACTAAGATAGACGATTATGATGAAATATGGTGATTTTCAAAGAGCTATAGAATCGTTAATATTGGTTATTTATAATTTTTTGAAAAATTATTGTATTCTTATCAAAATAATGTTTTTAAAACTTTTTTCAAAAAGCCGAATAGTTTAGGTATTAACAAAAAACTAACTCCTCACTTCTATGCAAGATTGGGGCTAAACGTCACGGAAATTTTATGGGAATTTTTCACTTTTATATTCCTGGGGGTAGTGCCTACAATCCTGCATAAATAGATCTTGGTTGGGAAGGAACCTACAAATTTTAATTAGAATGATTGGGCTACTATAGACATTGTAACATTGACTAGATGTATCTTTTGGGCATTGACAGTGAGAAATGAGATTCTAAAATTCATTAGAGAAGGAAAATTGGACGATACTTGGATAAATGAGAGCATTGTGTTCTTTAATTAATACTTTAGCATCGTCCAATTTCAGGAAAGCTCGCCCAATCGGTCCAATTAGGACGCTGTGGTGTCAGGGGATCGTTTTTATTAAAATTTCAGTGTGTACTCTTGTGGGCTATTGCAAACTTCTATTATAAATTGGACCCTATTTTCCGGGGGTTCTTTGCTAAAAATTAAAATTTGTAGGTGCTTAAGGAAAGTTATTATTATTCCAGTTTCTGTTGAAGAAGTATTTTAAATTTCATAAAAGGTCATAAAAGAAACTAAAACATTAGAATTTTATTAACAAAAAAAAATATAAAACTCAAATTTGGTGTGTCTGGCCATAATGATTATTATACCACTAGTTCTTTAATTTTGTGTTAAACATATGTTTAAAAGAATATCTTCAAGTTTATTAGGAATATACGTGTTAAAATACGAAACACTTAATTTTTAGTCAATTTCGAAAGCTGCAAAAAAACGTCTTTTTGGCTTATTGTTTACATGAAACCCCCTAGAAAATTATTGTCGTTTAATCTCAATTTTTTTATGAACATTCATGATTGGTCATCATTTGCGGTTTTATATACGATTTATGAAATTTCACTGCCAAACGGACTCAAAAATTAGGATCCCTAGATAAAGCCAGTTTAGTTTTGTGCCTCCCCAAAAAATTGGACTGTCTAACAGAAAATAATTTTTTTACATTCAACTGTTTATGGAAGATTTTTTGAATTAAAGTAATTTTATTGTCTTTGTTTTGTTTTAATCTTGCGGTGTGTCACTTGTACATTTTTAGGTTTTAACTGGCGAAAGCATCCATGTATTTCCGGGACACTAAGACTGGTGGGTCCATGTTTTAAAAGTGTGCCAAAAGTAGAATTCAACTCGGCAAGACATTGTTGTTGGGATAATTTTGTTTAAAAAAAATATTGTGGTTTAAATACTTGTCGTATCCTAACGAAACTTTTAGTATAGGCCTAATAAACTTAAAGAGTTTGTTTGGCACTTGTGGTGAAGTTGATGGCACCCTTTATTTTTCTATATGCAAAATATAAAACAATGATTCTCTTCAAACCACATTTATTTAGAAAAATCTGAATACGCATTTGCTAAGTTTCAGCAGAAGATAAAACTTTATCTTCTGCTGAAGATGACATCTTAGCTGTCGAAATACGTATTTAGATTTTTCTAAATAAAGTGTGGTTTGGAGAGAATCTTTGATTTATATTAAACATTCGCCACAGAAGTTATCAAATATCTCTATATGCAAAATATAAAAGAAAACCCTTGTATATCTACAGGGTGTCCAAAAAATGGAGCATAAACGAAATGGTACGCTCTTGGGGCATGTCCATGGATCCCTAGAAAATTGTCAAAAAAAATCCATTAGTTATACTCATCGAGAAAAATGCGAACAAAGTTGCATAAATTCGGCAACACAGTCTAGGAAAATACATAAAAATCCCATCTATAAGTCTAAAAATACCATATAGGAGTCTTTATCATACACTTTTGCACTAGATTTTATTGACGTTGTTGTCAGCTTCATTTCATGAAAATTTTATAAAATTAAATTGATTATAAAAATGTAATTCGACCATTTCATAAATAAACAAACTGTTGAATGGTTTAAGATATACTGTAGCTTTGTACTAAACCATTTGTTTCGTTAATATGTGCTGTTATATTCAAGATATAAGCTTTTAAAGTTTCGCACTTTGAGGCAACATATCTATGAGGGTATATGAGATTTTTTTTAACAATTTTCTGGGGCTCCCTAAACATGCCCCGACAACGTACCATGGCGTTTATGCGCCATTTATTGGACACCCTGTATAAGGAGATCAATCTAAGCCAGATATTTCAAAAAATCATTGTCTTAAATAATAGTGATTACTTTTAATAAGTTTGTTCATATTAAACATAATGAGGTTTAGAGATTGTGCAACTACCATTTTGTTTCATAATACCATTTTTATCATGATGCAAAAGAGAAAATTAAACCATAAGTTAGCAACTTGAACAAAACACAAAGAGCATAGTAATCGTGTAATTTAGCAAGTAGGCAACCAGGATGAGATAGGCGGCCTCAAAGGACATCTATAATGTCTGACGGCACATGTATCTAAGTACAAAGTTGGTAGTGGCCTAGTGGGTGTATGGCTCAGGCCCAGGCCCTAAGGTCATTCATCACGTCCCTTTATTCCCTCTGCGGACCTCACACTAAGACCGCCGCCGCCTTCCTCCCCCAAGGGGTCGGGGGGTGGCAAGCACAACCGCGGCTCTGCCTCCTCATCCTTCTTTTTACACACAACTTCCTACATCCTCCTTCTTTCGCTTGGCGTTTTCAGAGAGGGACTCATTTTATTTGTTTTGTTTTTATGCGGGGTTTTATCAAAGGACGTTATGGTATTTCTAGATTAAATTCCTGATAGATGAACAAGAAAAAAGATTCTTTAAAGTTTAAGTATTGTGCTTGAAAGTAGCAGTTATTTAAAGAAACACAAATAGTAAGTTAGGATAGTGCTCGAGTAGAGCTCGTAATGCGTTAAAAAGAAAATTTTCGAAATATTTTTTTTGTGGTAAAAAATATAAACATTTTTTAAGCATAAAATTCATAATTTTGTTTTCTACTACTTTAAATCGACATAATATTATGTCCATGTGTTAAAAGTGGTACAAAAACAAATTTTAATTTATTTGACTCCTATACAGAGTGTCCTAAAATCGGCAACACCTGTATGGTATACTTCGTTTCACAAAACACCGGGACACTGTCCTCATCTGCTTTTCAGACGTCATGACGTCAAATTGTGTAAATTGTTCACGCTATGTTAGATTGCGTTTTGACGACTGTTTTATATGTGCTAATACTACCTGTGCTAAGGCATATCATAGATCATGTCTTGGAATCTCGGAGAACGTGTTTGTGAGCCTGAAATCTTCAGGGGAGCTCGAGAAGTGGCTTTGCGAAGATTGCCCCGAACTAATTTTGACACCAAACGGGCGCGATAAAAAGGTAAACAACAAACCTAACCCTACTTCTACTACCTCCGTGGCTTTAAACCAACTACCTGGAAAAAAGACACTCGATTCATTTGAACTACCTGGAAATAAGTCATCATCAACGATACATAACGCGGGAAAAACTTCTGCTTTTGAATCAACTGAGATGATTGATATTATTAGAACTGAAATTCAACGTAGCGTCAAGGAAGTACTACAATCCATTCTACCGAATTTGCTAGAACCCCTCAAAAAGGAAATTATCGAACTCAATAAAACTGTGGCTGCTCTCAAAGCCTCCTCAAGCACTAAAGCTATAAGTACCTCAGTACCACTGGTTCCAAACAAAAAGCGTCGCCTTTCAGTATCTGAACTCTCAGTAACTGATTCTGTAGTACCACCACCCACTACAGCACCACCATCAGCTCCAGTACCACCTCCAGTATTTTCGTTTACGCCTGGCCCAGGTGCTCAGATGCCGGCCCACACCCTAAATCTACCGCCTATTTTTCCATGGACTACAGTACCAAAAAAGGACGTAAGAAAAAAAATTCTAAAACTCAAGCTCAACCCACACCGACAGCTGGAGCACCTATCGCCCCTATTGCCCCTTTCGGAGCCTTCAAAAATACTTCCGCCCAGAAAGACCCGAAACAAAACAACAAAGGCAACAAGCGCAGACAATCTGTAATTATGGGAACCAGCACAGTCAACGAAACTGACTTAAGTGCCTATATAAATAAACTTAGCGTTCACGTGTCTAAGGTTCAACTTTTGCACACTAAGGAAACCCTGCTTAAGTATGTAAATACCAGACTACCAAACATGGAGGTCGACTGCACTGAGTTAAACGTTAAGTCCAAGCAATACCGTAGCTACAAAGTCACTATTCCATCTAACTATAAGGATCAAGTTCTAAATGCAAACTTTTGGCCAGCAGGACTTCAAATAAAGCGCTTTATTCATTACAAACCAAAAGCAGCTGAGGGCGAAGAACCAACACAAGGACAAAAATCTCCACCTGATGCCATTACGACATCACCACCTATAGGGATAGCAGCCTTGCCCAAAGCCACGCCTTTTTTAGACCAAGAGCAGATGGTCGAATCATAAAAAAAGCGAATTTGATCAAACTGCTTCACGTAAATATACAATGCATTCGCAATAAAATAAGCGAACTTGAAGCACTGTTGCTAACAAAATTCTCGCAACTAGATATCTTTTGTGTCAGCGAACACTGGCTTACTGATTCTGAATCCGCGGGCCTAAAGATGAGTAAATGGAACACAAGTACTTTTTTTGCCCGTTCTACGTCTATACATGGAGGAACAGTGATTTTTTGCCGTGATTATCTCTTGTACAAGGAGCTAATCGCCATAAACTCTCTTTCTGTCGAAAGTCACTGCGAATTGTGTGCCATTGACTGTATTAGTTTTAATGTTATTGTAATTTGTATCTACAGACCACCTTCGGGTGATTTTAACGTGTTTTTGGCAACTGTTGATAATATTTTAAACCTATTACCAGTAAACAGTAATGTTATGCTTTGTGGTGATTTTAATGTTAATTTTAACTGTCCATTGTCAAATCGTTGCAGGTTATTTTTGGATCTACTTAATACTTTTGGTCTTATCAAAACTGTTAATCAAGCTACCCGTGGGGAGAACTGTCTTGACAACATCTTCTTAAACTTTTCTCGTGTTGGGTTGGATGTTGAAGTGGTTGATCTTTCGCTGTCTGATCATTTGGGCCAATGTATAACGATAAATTCTCCGAAAACTGATACACTTGCTGAACGTAGGGTGTGCAGACCAATCACACAAAGGGGTTTGACATCATTTTTTAATATAATAAGTAATCTAGATTTTAACTACATTCTAAACTTAGAGAGTAATGTTCATAATACTTTCAATACTTTCCAAAATAATATTTCCGATGCATTTTCCATTGCATTCCCTGAGAGAAGTATTGTAAGTAGGAAGTGTGATTCTGGAGCTACATGGTTTACAAGGGAATTGGGTGAAATGAGATCGCATTTTGAACTTCTATCAAGTTTATATAACTATTATAAGACACCCGAGCTAAAAGTTATTAAAAATAATTATCGTACTACTTACAAAACGGCATTAAAACTAACAAAAATTAGAGCAAACGATAACAGAATTAAAAACTCTAAAAACTCTGCAAAATGTATGTGGGACATCATAAACAGTAAGCGTAAAAACAAAACTAAGTTAGACATGCCTGCATTGTCCACAAATGCTTTTAATGATTACTTTATTAATGTGTCTACAAATATATTAAATAGTATTCCTACATCTAATTTTAATCCGGTCGACCTAGTAGTACAAAAAAATACACCTATATTTTCCCTACGAGAAATTTCTTTTGTAGAAACAAGAGATATTATTATGGGACTAAAAAACAGTAACTCGCGTGATATATATGGTCTAAATGTATCAGTAATAAAAAAAAATGTTAACAACCTGGTCAAACCTATCACACTGTTGATTAATCGTTGTTTTTTAGAAGGCATCTTTCCAGATTGCTTAAAACTTGCAACTATCTTGCCACTACACAAGAAGGGGGACACATCTGTTATCGCAAACTATAGGCCAATTTCTCTTTTACCTGTGTTTAGCAAAATTCTTGAAAGGGCTATTGGTAACAGAATCACACAATTTTTTGAAAGTTCCTCTCTTTTTAGTAACAGTCAGTTTGGATTTCGCAAGGGGAAAAGCACAAGTGATGCTATTGCTAGTTTTGTTGAAAGCGCCCTGATAAGTTTTGAAAATAGTGAATATTTTATTTCTATATTTCTGGATTTATCTAAGGCCTTTGACTGTGTCTGCCACTCAATTCTTCTTGCAAAATTAAAAAGATACAACTTTGACAATAAAGCCGTTGAACTAATTGGATCTTTTCTGTCAGGTAGATTTCAAATGGTAAACGTAAATGGAGCTAAATCGTCGTTTAGAAGGGTAGAAGTAGGAGTGCCCCAGGGATCTGTCCTTGGGCCGCTCCTATTTTTAATCTTCATAAATGATTTTACTGATTACATGACAGGTTCTGACACTAGTTGCGTTTTGTTTGCCGATGATTCTACCATCTCAGTTAAGTCCTCCAGTTTGGATGCTGCAGTTGAATTGAGTGAACAGGCACAGTTAAGGGCCTTGGAATGGTTTAATTCCAATAAACTTTGTATGAATTCCAATAAAACAAAGAAAATGCTATTTACACTACTGTCTCACAATGAGTTTATTGAAGATTGCACGAACACAAGGTTTCTTGGCGTTTGTATTGACAATAAACTCACGTGGCACTGTCATGTTGGGGAGCTTTCAACAAGACTCAGCAAGAACATTTTTGTGCTTCGCAATTTTTCCGATACCGTCTCCAAAAAGGTATTAATAACAGCATATTATAGTTTGTGCGAATCACTCATTTCGTATGCTGTTCTTACCTGGGGAAATGCATCTGAAGCTCGGGAAGTAATTTTTAGGCTTCAGCGAAGAGCTGTAAGAATAATTGGCGGGGTAAAATACAGGGATGGTTGCAGACATGTTTTCCAAACCTACAACATCTTAACGTACCCGTGTATTTACATTCTTCAATGCATTCTTTATGCCAGCGAAAGGTATGCATCCTCTACGCTTCAGCAAAGTGTACACAATCACGATACACGCCACAAACTAAATGTTAGGCCCAAATTTTATCGTCTTAGTAAGAGTCTGAATTCTCATATAGGGAAGGGTTTTTCCATATTCAACAAACTCCCAGACACTGTAAAGAGTCTTCCGGTAAAGAAGTTGAAAAGTGTTGTCAAGCGGTTTCTTGCCGCGGGTGCTTTTTACTCCATTGAAGAGTTTTTAGGTAGCGACTTAAATTCCTTGCAATGATCCGTTATTATTTTATTTATTATATTTTACCTAGGTATAATTTTTACTTCTTTTTATATTTGACATTATGTAAGCTTTTATAAGTATTAACATCAATAAATATTTCTATTTCTATTTCTTAATTTTTCCATAATTTAACCATATTCATGAGGGTTGTTTCGTTGCTTTTCCATATTTTGCGAATATAGTTACAAAATTCCAAGAAATCAAGAAATTAATACCAAATTTAGTAAAAGAAATTTGACAGTGTCCCAGCGTCTTGTAAAAGCAAGTGTACATGTCTGGCGATCCCTAAAAAATTGTAAGAAGAAAATCATCTTTTTTTATTTCTGAAGAAAAGTGCTATTAAAAACCCATCTATTATTCTTGATCCCACCTTTTTGCATCGGATTTTTCAAAATTGTTGTCAGCTTCATTTCATCAAAATTTTGCAAAATGACACACTTTGTATTATTTCAAAATAAAAAAACCTAACTTTTTTTTCAACTTACAAAAGAAGAATTCTCTACGAAAAGAAAGTGCCCTTTTATAAAATTTTACCGTTTTCTTGAAACCAACATCCACGGAAAATTAATTTATCAATTCATTTAATGTATCTTTTGCAAAACACATGTAGGGTCTTTTTACAAATTTTAAATTTCAAGAGTTGCTTTAGTTCTTTTAATATTAGCTTGTATCGTGTAAGAATTAAGGTAGCTTGCGAGAGCTTAAACTATGTATTTAGGTTGTATTTCACATTAGCTCATGCAAGAAAATTGATTGTGAATGATATGGTTTAAATACATATTTTAAGCTTTTGCAAGCTACCTTAATTCTTACAAGATGCAAGCTAATTTTCATTGTGAATCCCACTTTACAATAAATTAGCTCATGCAAGCTAATTCATTGTGAATGATCCAGCCTAAATACATAGTTCAAGCTCTTGCAAGCTTCCTTAATTCTTACAAGATGCAAGCTAATTTTCATTGTGAATCTTACTTTAAACGTCTTAAATAGTACAAAAGATAATAGCAAAAGAAAACCTAACCTCGGAAGTTGCATTTTTCTGTTTACAAGAAAACTTAAAGGCAGAAACCGAGGCAGAAACCTTTTTTAAAATGCCTCAATGCTACCATACATTACTATTTTGGGTTTATCAATGTCTGGCTAAAGTGGTTTTTATATTACTATTCCTTTAAAAAAAGAATTAAATATTAAATTAACCAGAAAACTAAACTGCAAAAACTATAATTACTTAAGAATCCTGTTAAAAATTTAGAAGTGTCATATGTATACTGTTTGTTGTCTTTTTTTTATGCTTTAGTTTAAAGGATTTGTGTCATAATGTATAAAAATTCACTAGCAATGCATGCTTGCAGTTATATTCTTTACAAAATATCTTTTTATATTAGAAGAGAATTTTAATGAATACAGCTAAAAATTAAAATTTTTATGTGAATTTAAATTTACGTCAACTCTTCTCTGTCAGCTTGCCCGTCCATAATTAAGAATTAAACTAACTAAATTGGCAGCATTTATCGCCCGGCGATAATTGGAAAAGTTCTTCAGAGCACATCTGCTGTACGCACTTCAAATATCCCAAATCCAAAAGCAAACAAAAAAGCTCCTAGTACGTGCCATATTTTTAATGGTAATGTCTCCTCATCCTTCTTCGAGCAGCCATTAAACCACCCTTTGGCGCCCACCTACCCTACTTCTGTATTGCTGAGATACGTAAATGAGGGGAGAAAATCACCAGGCATGGCGAGCTGCTGCCTGCTATGTACGAATATATTAGCCCTTTCTCTCTGTGCCCAAACTTATTTAACCCATTTCTATGCATACATTTTAAACATACCCCAGGAGCTGCTGGGTAAAGCTACCCTTTGCAAGTTGAAGTTTAGATGGTTCGAATAGATGAGATTTTATTAGGAAACCGCCCGCCCGCCATTAAATTTTATTATATATTCTGTTGGAGATTCTGCAGGATATTGCTAGGATGAAGAATTGCCTTTATGGACTAGGTTTTTAAAATTAATGTCTTTACTATTTTTAAAATAAAAATAAAACAAAATAGGTTTGTTCCTTCATTGTCGAAGGTAAATTTTACCTTTTTACATAAGAATTTTAACTAGGAAAAAAGTTTAAAATAATTTTGCTTAGGTCTTAAAAATATTTCTGTTAATACCAGCGATTATTTATTTTATATGTCAAATTAGAGGTTTATGCGAAAATTTGAAGTATTTTACCGCGAATTATACTGGAAATCACCCGTTGGCAGCAACCTAAGCGAAATATCTTGTTGTCAAGCACTGATAGCGAATTAATTTACCTGAAGAGAAGTCAAAGTTATAATTTTTTGTTAATTTTGCCAAAAATTGTTCTTTTGGTTAGTCGTATTCAGTGTTTAAATTAAATTAATATTATTTTATTGGGTAATTAGTATTTATAAATTAAATAATCGTGTCGAATATAGCCCTCGTGCTCTTGATAAATTTTCGATTTTAAAAGAACTAGTGCTTGTTGAATACGCAATGTCCCTTAAAAGTACCCTGTTTTCTTTGAGTTATTAATCTCGTGCTTCGCACTCGGTAAATACTTGGACAACACCCTTATGATAGCGCCGCTTCTTAGTAATTTAGGTTTCAAAAAAATCATGTTGCTTTTTCTTGTCAATTTTAAGTTTAAATTAAATTTCATTAAAGGTACAAAAAATTTTGTCACGAAATAATCTTCCAAATATCATACGAGGAAAGAATTTTGCACGACAATCTTAAATTTTAATTTACTCAAACTTCGTTGGCATAAAGCAATTTTATTCGTCACATTAATGGCAAAAATAAACTTGTTCTACGGACTCTACGGTGATTTTTTTCAATAAATGTAACTAGAATTACTATGCAAAGAAAGTTTTCGTCAAAAATTTATGAAAGTCGGCAATCTTTTTTCCTCCAATGATATTAGCTACGAAAAAAGTTCAAAATAATTTTGCTTCAGGCTTAAAAAGATTGCTGTTAATGCCAGCGATTATCAGGTTTTATATTAATAGAATAGAAAGAATAGCAAAAACAAATTCTCGTAATGTTTTGTCAATGCAAACTTAAAAAACTGCTGTTAGTATAGTCTCATTAATTTTTAATATCTAAACTTTCTTTCAGTGCTAATCGGTATGTAAAATATGAGTAGTATACAAACTAGTACGTCAAGACAGAAGAAAAACTAATAAAAGACCATTGAGATTCTTGTTTTACAATTACAATATATTGTATTATAAAAAAAATATGCACCACGTCTTTTCAAATTATTTTTTTGAAAATCAACCTATCTTCTCTATCTATGCTTTATGATGTTATCTATCATAATGTTCAGTATGAACTCCCAAAGTTTTTAACATTTGAAAGCAAACAAAGAAAAAACTAAGCTAGTTTTTATAATAATAAAGTAGGACTGTTCACCTCGTAATCTTTGCCAGAAAACTTTATAGAACATAAAAAATTAATTACGTTGCAGTTGGCTGTTCAGCCAAACCGTAAACAAACTAAATTGACTTAAACGCCTGTAATAAAAAGTCGGCTCCAGCGAAAACGCTTTCAAGTAATTTTCACCGACTACGAGAAAAAAAAACTATTTAGCATAAAACTGTCATAAGTTCTTCCGCCTGACGGCTGCACACCAATTAACTGAAATTCTCCCTTATGCTAATAGCTCTGAACATAATAGCTTTAAAACTTTATTTTCAGCATCATAATGAAAAGTCCTTAACGTTTTCCTCTTCTAAAAATATTTATTCTGGCCGGCAAATTTATGGCATTTGAAAGTAATGTTTGTCCGCTCCCGTGGAGCCCGCGCTCCGGGCAACGGAGGTGGATTCCGGGTTTTTTTATGCAGTTTTTCACCAATGAAAAGTTTCAGGCACGCCTCTCTGTGTTGCAGCGTTCTCTTTTTGCATTTTTAAATTCTTCTTTCGGCGCGAGCACAGCCTGGCATAAAAAATGCGGGTGTAAATACTGCCTACGCTATTTAAACAGCGTTTGTTAAACTTTCAAAGTATGTTTGGAACGATCTAGAAAAATTGCTTCTCATTACGTGGGGAAAAGGTTAAGCTGACAAGAGAACAAAGTTGCTTGTCTCGAATACCACCGCAATGATTTATGAAGCTATTTGTTGCCCTGTTTGGATGAATAGTTGTCATGTAAACAAAATTGACACACAATTAAACCAAACTATGAGAGTAATCACTGGTACAATAAAATCTACACCAACGCCTTGGTTGCCTGTGCTTTCTAACATAGCTCCACCTGACCTTAGAAGAAGACATGCAGCTAAAAGGGAATGGGATAAGGTTCAATTTGAGTTGGAAAAATTCCCCTTACATATTGACTTGCAGATGCTTCCACCTAACAGACTTAAATCAAGGAAGCCCATATGGCAAGAGGAGTTTATTCATCAGCCCTTTTCCATCACTGATAAATGGAAAAATAAGTGGTAAGAAATTGATGATTTAACCAACAAAGAATTGATTGAAGATCCAACGAAGGTAGTTCCAGGGTTTGATCAGCCCAGAAAAGTTTGGAGTATGGTTAATCGCCTTAGAACGTGTCACGGACGTTGTAATGATATGCTTTATAAATGGAATGCATTACCTAGCCCGCTTTGTGAATGTGGTGCATTGCCAGAAACGATTAAACATATTGTAGAAGAATGTCCAAACACTAAATTTGAGGGTGGTTTTCAAGAAATACACCAAATAACTCCAGAAACTTTGAATTGGATATCAACCCTAAAAGAGCTGTAACTTTTTCGCTGGGATTTATTGTACCACCACAATTTTGACAACACTGGTATGCCTGAGTTCTTTCCATGGTTTTTCTCGGCCGCGAAGTAAATGCTTTACCAGAATAATAAAAATCGGCCATGGACGTGAAAAAATGAACATCACTTATACCTTTTGGAAATTAAACATCTTCCATTTTATAATGTTCATTTGTACCTATTTTTGACATGTATTTATAATATCATACGAATATATATATATACTTGTAAATGGGAGTTTCACGTCATTTAACAATATTTTTTAGGTGATACAACAGTTGCTTTAGAAAATATAATGAAAAAAATTTTAGAAAAAACTACATATCAAGACGACAAGTAAAGAAGTAGTTTTAAATTCTAAGAACGCCAAATTCTTGCATTATGACTAGGGTTTTAAATTCACAGATCTTCTAATCTGTGCTCCTAGAAGCTCGTATAAGTCATCTCCGTTGAGCTGCCGACAATTCCACTAAATAGCACATCTACATGAGGACCCCATCGTACATTGAAACTAAATGTAATTTTGAAAACTAAAAAAATGGGGCTACAAACGTATTATGGTTTCATTTAAATCGGTTATTTTATGTGACAAAAATCTGACTTCAAAAATCATTATACTATTTTTGTTTGGTTTTTTCGACTACGCATACATTTTTTGGTTTATATACATTACGTGGTCTATGCCAAACCCTAATACGTTAATTTACCATGGTTTTTTTAAGCTTGTAAATGACTTAAATTGCAACTTACGTTTTTCTCTAAAATAGATGTGCTCGTTCAAAGATTTCAATGTAGAATGAGAAACACCAAAAGTACTATTTTACAATATTTTTATTATTTCTTGTACTCAGTACCACTTCTATGTATCACAAAGAAACATTATCTTAAATATTTTTAATCATAGTTATTGATGTATTACTCCGTATTTTTACATATTTTGATGAAATTTCGAAAATAACTGACATTAAAAGAGATGACAATTACGAACTTTTGAGTGCACAGAACATCCCATTTATGAATTTGAAAGAGCCCGATGAATATTTTAAATTAAAGAGGCAAATACTTTAAAGTAAAGTCCAAATCCCTTTGGAGATGTATATTAGAAAATAACTTTATACTCCCGTGTTTGCTAATTCAACTAAACATTTTGTGACAAGACAAACTAAACTTCCAAAACAGAAGTGTCAGAAAAACTAGAAGTTAATAAATAAACAGACAACTGAGGCAACAAAATTAAACTTTTAAGCAGCTAAAATAAAAGACAATGCATATGAAACCTACAATTTCAAGTTGCCTATTTAAATTAACAAAAAACTTGGAATTGTTTTCATGATAAAATTTCTGAAAATTGTTGAAAGAAAAAAATTCTTGACGAAGCATTGGCATTAATATTTTAAATTTTATATTAAAAACGCAAAAGCCTTTTATTAAAACAAAAGATAACCCCGGGCAGCTAGCTAGATAAATTTGCAATAATTTAGCAGGGCCGTATTTCTATGCACAAAAAACAAATCCATCATGTAAAACGTTGGAGCTATGATAACATAAAACTCGTTGGGCCTAACGTGTCATACAGACGGGCTATATTGCAGAGACCAGACACAAGTATTTAGCAACAATGAATGCCTTGGTTGCCCGTCTTGCCAAACATAACACCTTCTGAGTGACATTAGAAGAAGTCATGTTGCTAAAAGAAAGTGGGACAAGATACATTTCGAGTTGGACAAATTTCCTATAAACCTATATTTGCAGAGGTTGTTTCCCAATCGGTTAAAATCGTAAAAACTCTTATGGCAAGTAATATCCAATGTGTGAAAACTAAATTGGCAAAATGTTCATCTGTCCAATAAGGAATTAGTCAAAGATCCTACTCAAGAGGTTTCAGGTTTTGATCAGCCAAGGAAGATTTGGAGTACTGTTATTTGTCTTAGAACGTGTCACGGACGTTGGAATAATATGTTTTAAGTGGAATGCAATACTTGGTCCATTATGAATGTGGTAAATCTCCAGAAACTATTAAACATATTGCAGAGAACTGTCCAAACACCAATTTTGAAGGTGATTTTTATGAAGTACATAATTTGACTCCTAATGCATTAATTTGGATTTCAACCCTAATACCACTGTAATTTTGACAATTTATTGTACCTTGTAATAAAACTGAATGACCCTGGTATGCTAAAGATATTTTTTGCATGGTTCTTCCTCCGACCTTTAAAGCAGATGCTTTTTCAGAAAATCAACAAAAATTTTGCTGTTAAGTATCAGTCGCAAATTTTTGTAAAAATCTGTTTGCTCATAAAACTTCTGTAAAATTCTGAAAAAGAAACACCCTGTCTAAATAATAAAGAACTTCTGAGAAAAGGATTTTTTGCCTTTCTGAGGGTTTCGGTTTTGTAGTCTTACTGAAAATTTATAAAAAAGCGTGGCATGGCAGGTGTAAGCGTGATTTATAGAACGTAACTTTCACTTTACTTTGGCATAACTTCACTTCCGCGTAACTTATATATATATTTCGCGATACGTTAATTCCAAGTTAATTCATCTATAAATCAAGCTTAAATTGTACCACCTACTAAATTGAAGCGATGCTATATCTTGCATATGATCCGGATATATTTTTTATTCTGCTTTAGCTTTTTAGTGTCCTTAATGGTTTAGTAATAAATTAAAAAGAGAAGTGTTTCAATTTAGGCAACCTTAACCTATAAAGGGCGATTTATAGAACGTTACTTTCACTTTACTTCGGCGTAACTTCACTTCCGCGTAACTTAACAAATTTTCTTAATTTATAGATTGTAAAGTTACGTGAAATTGGGAACAGTTATGCGCATGTGTCTAAACTCGCGACTTCTAACTATTTACACCTGGGCGGTAATTACGCAATATCGCTTTGTACGAAACCTACATAAGAAGACCTAACAGGTTTCGTACGAAGCGATATTCCGTAATCACTACACTTGACAATAAGGGTGAATATCTCTTTTTGCAAATTTTGCGCATGATCGGCCAAGCTTGGCTTTTGACAGTACTACTTACAGCTAAATGAATCAGCAAAGTAGCGCTAAAGTGAAGTATAAATTTGCTAATACATTCCCATGTATTTTATTTAATTTTCGGTTAAGTTACGCCGAAGTAAAGCGGAAGTAAAATGAAACGTTCTATAAATCGCCCTTAAGAAGGTGCAATTCCTGAACATTTTCTATCGATTGGTTGTTCAATAATTCAAAGAATGTTTATTTTTGTAACCGTAAGTTTTGGGTTACACTTAAACGAACGTACCTATCGTTATTGCTTTGTTTTCTGTCCAATCTCTCTAATTTAGACTACATCTACCTAACTCGATCCCATGTCGAGGTGATCTAGATAGCTGTGCCAGTACCTAATCCACCTGAATCCAGCCATCCGATTGTGATTTGTATCGCCAAATACCTACAAAACGATGTATTCTAGTCAAATGTGAATGAATGGGAACGTGACTGTTGGAGTTTTGCGGCACTTCTGCGAACAATTGCATGCCGCGGTCCCAGCAAGCGAGCTCCACAGTTTATGAAATGAATTTGTCAAATACTCAAATTTGTAGTTTAGGAGCAATTTTCCCTTATTTTTAATTTTTGTTCCTGGTTTTATTGTTTTAGAATTTCTTTTATATCGAGTTTTATAAGTTTTGTTCACAGTATTTTTTTTATTTTATCCTAGTAGTATTATCGTATTTTTTCTTCTTTTTTAATTTTCATAACGTTCTTGTATTTTTTTTTTATTTTTCTTCCTCTACTTTTACAATTATTAAAGCGCTAGAATTTTTTTAAAAATGGTTGTGAAATAGATTTTGTTTATATGTAATTACAGTACAATACAAGAAAATATAAATTGAAGAAATTTACTTAAGAGCCTCATATCTCCTCCGACTACCATGGTGAGAGGCGAATCCGTGCGGGGAATGCTAGCATGAGAGGGCCTACCGTGAAATGGAAAAAGAGTGTATGTGCTAAAATCGGATTTTGAAATAATAAGGTTTTTTTCAACATGCTTAACATTGAACGGCAGGTACACCTTCAACGTATTAATATCTAAATATTTATATCAGTAAAATAAGGTTTAAAGTATGATTATCGTTTTCGCATGGTCCAAAAATCGTATAAATCAGTAAACATGTCAAAATTAGATACATCCTTTTTCCATTGCACGATAGAGGCTGGCGGAGGGAAGCCCTTTCCTATGTAAATATTCTTGTAATTTAGACTTCAAATATCTTTGCTAATTCTTATCGGATTTTTAAAAACTTGCGTGTCATTGGAAAGCTTATTAAATTTGTAATACTTATTGTTTTAAAATTTGTTTTTGAGCGCTCAATTTCTTTAAAAAAATAGTTGTTGTTTTTGGCATGGTTTACCCACCTTTAAACTGTTATTTTTGCTAAACTAGGGACCCAAATCAAAATGTGCCAAACAACTAGTATTTTAAAAGAAGTTAAGGTAATACTATTAAAATTTCAAAATAATTGCGTTAATAATAACTCTAAAAACTGCGGTCTAAGTTGTACACAAATTTGCATAAGAGAAGGTGGGATATCGGGCTCTTAACTTTTTATATTTATTTAAGCGCGAGTTAAGAATAACTTCCAATTTAGGGTAATACGGATTTTTTTTAATTCGTATATAAATACAATACAATAAAGGAAATACAATTTAAAGAAATTTACTTAATTCACAAATGACAAAACTCTAGAAATCAAAGCAATTATTCACGATTGAGAAGTTAAATAAAATTACTTATCGTTTGATCTAGAAGCTTTGGCAAATATTCATTATACAAGCTTTTTCCCAAGAGCTTTTCCAAAAGAATTAAACCCGTTGAGGCGAATTTTCCAGATTATCGAGATTTTTCTATATTGACATCCTTTCATGCAAATTTCTTTACTTTAGCATAAAAGAGCGAGTAATCTTTTAATCCTTTTGGCAAACATTCATTTCCTCTCACACAGAATGTTTATGCCAGTCAGAAAAAGATTAGAAATTATTCATTGATACATTTGTTTAGCCATTTTTTGAAATTTTAATTTCATTCTTATTTAGGAATTGCTGTTGTTAAAATTTAAAGAAAAGAAAAAGATAAAAATTATCCTGCAGAGTTTAAAAGTGTACCATTATATGGTAAAATAAATTACCAAAACTAATATTTCTTTGTGTCGAAAACCTGACCTTTGGAAACAAAAACAGTATAAGGATTTTTTTTCAACACAAATATACAACCGATTTAAATAAAACCGTTTGTAGCCCTATTATTCTAGTTTTCAAAACCACATTTAGTTTTAATACATATACGATGGGGCCCTCATGTAGACTTGCTATTTGGCAGAATTAAAACATAACTAGTTTTTTTAGAATTATAAACATTTTTATGATTATATTTGTCAATCTGACTAAAAGGGCCTTCTTTTGGTTACAGATCACAGGATCCATTGAATCATGATGCATTCTCTACCAAACATAAGAAATTGGCTTATGTTTAAAGAATATTGACGCTAAAAGGCTAGTCTTGGATTTAAAAATGTGCCAAGTGCTATTGCCATGATTGGTCAGTTTAGCACACGTGATCTCAAAAACACGAAATTGATTGGTCTTTGAAATATGTCAAAAATTAGTAGTGTAATAAAATAAGTGCATTAAAAATAACAAAAAAAAATTATCTGGTTTAATTATATTTTTATATAACCAGCACAGTTTTTAATTAAAAAAAATAAAAATGTAATCGAGTTTAATTTTTTTTTTTATTAGTGGCTTTACGCCTTTTGAATTGAAGGTTAAATAGATGTAGACGTTACTTATCTAATACATAAACCTATTTTAATTTTTTTTAATCGTATTGCGTGGTTGTAAAATGATATTTTTATGATATATAAATAAGAAAATCAATATGAAACTTAATTTTAATAAAATGAAATTGTTCTTAGTGATCTTTGTTGTTCTTGTTTTGTGCTATTCAGCCAATAGTGCTTGTAAGTATGTAGGTTTTAGCAATAACCAATAAAGCCTAAAAGAGGCAAGAGGATTACTTTTTCTTCCTTCCCTTTTTTTGGGAAAGTTAATTTCCCGAATTGTTTAGTATTTCCTGCACTATTCGGGAAACAATTGTTTATAACCCAGTGATTAAGGAATTCAACTGCCGAAAAATTATTTGTTAACTTTTTCTTTTACCATTATCTTTATATTGCCATAATATACAACATATCAAAAGTCCCCTAAGAGCCCGTGCCAGCGTCATGCCATTTAAGAGGGTCAAAGGTCGAAGAGGACAGTTTTTGGTAAATAAGTCTCTTTCTATTGGTCTCACAAAAAAAATGTAATTGTAAATTTTAGATTCGACAGTTATGTACAAAAAAATTCATACATTTTTTTTCATCGAGCGACCGTTATTGCGTAGTGGTGTCAATTCTGCATGACGTTGGTTTATTTTAACACCGACTGAAATACACAAAGGTGGTAAATTTCTTTCAAAATTTTTTAACCAAAGTTTTAATTAAACCTCTAAGATACATAATCGGCAATAAAAGGTCTTCTAAATTATCAACTGCTTGTATACAGGTGCTCCAAAAATGAATTTGGAAATGTGTGTAATTCCTCAGGTTAATAAAACAAATTAAAATTTTTACAAAGAGGTGTTAGCTCTTGTCCTTTCAATAAGTTACAACCCTTTAACAAAACCCCAAAGTAATTATTAATGTTTAAAAAAAAATAATATGAAAAAATGCGACAAAATTTTTAATACAAAGCAAACTATGTATTTAAGGCCTTCTCAATAAATTGAATGGAATTACATAGTGTTCAACATGATCATGTTTTCTATTGCTCCCAAGATAATGGTCCCATCACTTTAAAATTCCATACAATTTATTGAAAAGGCCTTCAATACATAGTTTGCTTTGTGTTGAAAATTTTGTCACATTTTCTTATATTATTATACTCTTCACAAGAGTATATTGCAATCGATCAGAAAATCCTAAAATCGTCAATTTTCGTCGTAGAGCAAAAATTTTTGCAGATTCGTGCGTTTCATGACTTTTTAAGATTTTCATTTTTTGTCCGTCCGTCGGTCGGTCGGTCGGTCGGTCTGGTGTATGTCACGTTTCTTGTAAACACGCTATCTTAAGAACCAAATCTCCAATCCAATTAAAATTTTAGGGAAAAATCAATCGCTATAAGAGGAAGAACCCTATTGTTTTTGACGAGAATCCGAGTACTGCAAAGCCCCCTTTTCAGCCCCCCAAATGAAAAAAAAAATCGTAGCTCTGCTATTATTAAATTAACAAAAAAAATTATTCGACAGAAAATGTAGACAATTTAATTCTTCACTGAAAAGTATTCTTTAGTTTTTTTGTCCGACCCCCCAATTACCCCCCAACACAAAAAAACCTCCTATCTCCGTTATTATTTAATCTACAAAAAAAATAATTCTTACAAAATTAATAAAATTTTATTATCTATTAAAAATGTTGGATCATTTTTTGTAAAGTTGGCTAGTAAGGTTAAAAAACTAAAAGATTTCAGTAGCAAAAAACTTCTAAGTCCAAAACGCGTCACGCGTCGGTCAAGAAGGCCATGCCAAAAATATTTCAAACAAAAAAATAAAGTCAGCTGTAAGAACAAATAACCTCAAATATCTTAAACGTCAGAATCAGAACTGACGTTTATCCTCTTCGTTAACAAAATTCTTCGTGTTTTTTATTAATAGTTTGCACTCTTCGCAGATCTTATTTGCCTACATTTTTTTATATAAGAAACTATTAATTATCCTATAATAGTTTTCTTGCGAAGAGTATACCATAGAATGTGTAGCAATTATATAAAAAAATTGATTTAGCTTTGATTTATAAAATATAAGACTACACTTCTACCGATTCTGAATTCTACTCGATCTACTTATTTGCGAAGAGTAACTTCTATGCGTTTCGACTTCTACCCATTCTAGTTTTTTTTTAAGATTAATAAATGCTTTGGGGCTTTGTTAGAGGGTTGTAACTCATTGAAAGGACAAGAGCTAACACCTTTTTGTAAAAATTTTAGTTTGTTTTATTAACCTGAGGAGTTACAGACATTTTCAAATTCATTTTTGGAGCACCTGTATACACGCAGTTGATAATTTACAAGACCTTTTATTGCCGATTATGTATCTTAGAGGTTTAATTAAAACTTTGGTTAAAAAATTTGAAAGAAATTTACCACGTTTGTGTATTTCGGCCGGTGTTAAAATAAACCAACGTCATGCAGAATTGACACTACTACGCAATAACGGTCGCACGATGGAAAAATATGTATGAATTTTTTTGTAGATAATTGTCCAATCTAAAATTTACAATCACATTTTTTTTGTGAGACCAATAGAAAGAGACTTATTCATCAAAAACTGTCCTCTTCGACCTTTGACCCTCTTAAATGGCATGACGCCGGCACGGGATCTTAGGGGACTTTTGATATGTTGTATATTATGACAATATAAAGATAATGGTAAAGAAAAAAGTTAACAAATAATTTTTCGGCAGATTGCATTAATATTTGTTTTATTTTCCTGGGTTATTAGGTTGCTTGGCAATTGCAGATAAAGTGTATTTTATAGTATATGAGTGCAAAAATTACGATTAAAAACAACATTAACCTTAGTTCAATGATTTTTCAAAAAAAAATTTTCGAATCTTCAAAAATTTTTTTTGTTTTAGATGTGCGCAGGCTCGGGCGAAAAACCGATCAGTTTTTGCCAACGGGTAATTCCCTATAACTAAATTTTTGTACAAATATTTTTTTTGTTATTCTTGTTTTAGGTGCCAATAAAGGATAATGAATAAAGATAATGATTACAGTAAGTAACTTGTTTTAAGGCTAGAGATTTAAATTCAGTTTTGATGCTCTGTGCTCCTAGAAGCTCGTATAAGTCATCTCCGTTGAGCTCCCGCCAATTCTACTGAATAGCACATCTACATGAGGGCAACATTGTATATTAACACTAAATAAATTTTTAAAAACTAGAAAAAAAGGGCTACAAACGTATTATGTTTTTATTTAAATCGGTTATTTCTTTTTGTGTCGAAAATCTGACTGAAAAATCATTGCAATATTTTTTTTTTACTACGGACACATTTTTTAGTTTATATACATTACGTGGTCTATGCCAAACCATAATACGTTAATTTATCATGGTTTTTTAAGCTTGTAAATAATTAAAATTGCAACGTTTTTCCCTCGGTTTTTTCCTAATAGAGATGTGCTCGTTCAAAGATTTCAATATTTTCTGGGGCCTAAGTTGTACACAAATTTGCATAAGAGATAGTGGGTAGTAGGGCTATTAATTATTAGATATAATAAGAGAATGACTAGAAATGAATTGCTTATAATTATAACATTACCAGTGTGTGAGTCCAAGATCTAAAAAGCTAGCATAGGAAGGTTCCATTGAAAACGTTTGTTTATTTACGTCCACTGACTCATTAGTCCATATAACTTACATTGGGTAAACAAAAAGATCTTGACCCCAAACAATGAATTTTTATACCTTCTCTATTGTAAATATAAAATCTCTTTGATAATAAATGACACAATTTGCCTACGACTACAGATTGTAACAAGTAACCCAGTGACCTAAAAAACATCCCCAATAAAACAATAATTGACGAACGTCACTGGCTGATCAAAATAAAACAACAAGTAGCCTTGCTGCACGCCCTATAAAAACAAAACAAGTCAAATATTAGCGACGTCATAGAGTAACACGCTGAATGTATTTGTTCAGAGCGAGTTTAAAAAACGCGCATTCCAAAACAATAATACTCAATCAATGATAGTATGAGCCAATAACCAAAAGCGACGTGTGGACAGCGGGCTGCGGGGGAGAGCCAAACGTGACAACCCTGTTTACAAATGTACCGATTGATTCTTTCAATGTTTCAATGTTGGTTGAGCCCTGTGCTGTGTGTCAAGTGATAGTGATAGTCTCCACTGGGAAAGTTATCTAAGTGTGCTATGCTGTGGAATTGCTGAATTAGGCACGCCCACCTCCTGTGTCTTAAGCGGGACACATAACCTCACTTTGGAAGCGCTGTTGGTTTCAGTTTTTAAACTGTCAACTTTAAAAAGTTTGGCATAATTCCTTGGGTTAGTAATAGAGTTACAGCTAAGGCTTCATTATGGTTAACAAAGTTGCTTTTTTACGGGACATTATCAATTTTTGTGGATACCTTTCGGTCTACAGAAAAATCAATAACATAGGGTGTTACAGTACTATTTTTGTATGTATTATTTACGCGTTTATGAGTAAATCGTAGAAACCAATTGTCTTTGGACAGGGTGTACAAAAAATAGCGCATAAATGCGATGGTACGTTGTTGGGGCATGTCTAGGGAGCCCCAGAAAACGTTTAAAGAAAATCTATCTTAAATACCCTCGGAGATATGAGGCCCCAAAGTGCGATAATTTAAACGCTTATATCTTGAAGATAATAGCACATACTAAAAAATGAAATGGCTAAATACAAATATCTAATATTATGTAACCATTTGTTTATGTTTTAAATGGTCAAATTACATTTTTATAATCAATTTAATTTTACAAAAATTTTACGAAATGAAACTGACAACAATGTCAATATGATCTAATGCAAAATTGTATGCTCAAAAATCTAGATGAGTTATTAAGATGTATGTTACAAACTGTGTCGCCGAATTTATGCAACTTTGTTCGCATTCTTCTTGATGAATATAACAGATGGAATTTTTTTTTACAATTTTCTACGGATCGTCGAGTATGCCCTAAGAGCGTATCATCGCGTTTATGCGCCATTTTTTGGAGACCCTGTATATTGTATGAAAAAATCTTGTAAAATTATACTTTTATTAGCCGGAAATGCAACCCTAACATTGCAAAAACTTTTTTGCTTTGGTTTATTATTAAAAAATTGTAATTGTTCAAATTCAAGTAGTAGTAGAAAGTCTACTATGGCCAGACAGTAAAAATTAACATTTTAAAGATAGAAGTTCATTTGTAAAAAAAAATTACTAATTTATAATTTAAAACACGGATGATATTTGACCAGATTGTTTTACAAGTAAATTATACATTATTTGCCCGATAATTGCACCTCAGATTGTGGTATATGAAAGAAATGAAGTCGCTAAATTCAAGTAGTAGAAATTCGACTATGACCAGACAGAATTAAAACTAACTTCTAACAAATATATCATCAGAAAACATCAAACGCATAACCCTACGACAGTTTAATAAAGTATTTCAAAACATAATGCAGCAATCGACAAACTACACACAGAAATACTCAAAGCAACATAACTCTCATAGTAAAAAAAGTTAGCCCATTTTCTAACAAGCAAGGGATGCAACCTCGCTGAATAATTTAGATTACACATTGCAGATTGCAAAGCAGACTATACGTCCGTTATTTTCTGCAAACTATGCAAACAACCCTTCGCTTAATCCAGACTGGACCGCATTCGAGAATAATAATTTGCATTTTAGAGCATTCCTACCTCAGGTAGAGCCGGGAGCGCGAGCTCACTTTAATAGATAACAAAAGGTTAAGTTTGTTATAGATCGTTAGATTCATCATCCATGCAAAACCTGTTATCTGCAACTCTGCAAACTTTTGCATATAACTGGTTTTGCACGGGCACGAGCTCAGCCAGTTTTGCAAATAATCAAATAACGACAATGAGGATCACCTTAGACTAGGGTCGCTTGCATAATAGTTTTTGTCTTCACAAGGTAAAACTTTAAAGGGGTAGTTGTCTGTAACTGTTACTTCATTTCAAAATGCTAAAAACATAAAAGGTCCTTTAGTTCATTGCCAACCGTTTCTGCGAAGCCCTCTTATTTGCAGACATCAAATATGCATAAATTCCAAAATACTCTTCAATTTGCGGACATAGTCATTAAGTAAGAGTTAATCCATTTACCTGCAGTAAGAAAAGGATTATCCTTTAATTTGAGATGTTTAGGTATATGTGCAGAAGTCAGCAATAATATTTTATTCTTTTATTTTGTATAAAGATAAAATAATTTTAAACTATAATGCTTTCTGATAATGCGTTGATACATTTTTAACATAACAACACTGAGAACAACACCTAGTAATATGTCCTTCAGTGTAATGCACACAATTTTGGACGCAGTGCTAGGCACCGACATACATAGCTAGAGTTTATATTTTAATTTTAGCAGTTTTGGATACACTTTTATAAAATTTCCTCTTGTAGGTATGATTTTATTATCTATTTTAAATATTGTTAGAATCTAATTAATCTTCAAACAATATTTAGAACAAATTAAAACAAATTTTCGCTGTTTTATAATGCCTGACGCGGCTTTTCTGTCCAAAAGAATAGGTTTTATATTCGGGAAGGGCAGTAGTAAAAAATCAATTCTTTCACTTTCTACTGGGCATGCCCCAATCTAAAAATTTTATTGGTTTATAGGTACAACATTTATATCATTGCGTTTAATAGTACGACTGAAAATAGAATTTTTATGTTGAGACAAAAGGATTTTACTATTTGTACTATGGTTTAATCGAGAGTTTAACTTATAAATTATTGATCTTTAAGGTTAACGTTGGTTGCCTAAAATCAACAAAAAACAGCACTTTCTAGTCATTGCTTAGTGGGTTTATAAGATTTAATTTTAATTAAAAATTGTGCTTACCAGCAACATAATAAACAAAGCACAAGTTGACATATTCTAAAAGTTCATCAATAAGCGTTTAAATGCAAAATTTTGGCAATATAAAATGCAACAAACTAGTGCTCCTAAATTACCAAAATTCTGTATTTAAACGCTTATTGATGGACCTTTAGAATATGTCAATTTGTGCTTTGTTTATTTATGTTGCTGGTAAGCACAATTTTTTATAAAAATTAAGTCTTATAAACCCACTGAACAATGGCCAAAAAGTGCTGTTTTTTGTTAATTTTAGGCAACCAACATTACATAACCACAGTTTCTATGTTTCGCAACTTTCCCCTTTTAGGAAAAAAATAAACATTTAACTGTGTTTCATTTTCTGAAACTCTTTTAAAATTTCTTGTTTTTCTTTTTTTGATTTTATTGGCTGACCATATATGTATTTATACTACTCACTAAAATTAATGTTAAACATTTTGAAACAAAACAATGACCAAAAATTCTGGCAAAGTCTATTTTTAAAGTATTAAGCATATTAATTTTTTACAAAATTAATTGAAAATTGATTGACGTAATATTCTATCTTGTGCTTAACTAGAAAATTTAATTAAAACTTGTTGATGCAATAAAAATTCAAATGAGGGAAGGTAATTACTTTTAACATGTTTTTTACTTATTGTTTTCTACAAGGCAATATTGCTTATACCTACATATATTCTCAAAAAAACAATGCGAGGGGTAATTTACTGGGAAAATTAATGTACGTTGTTCAAAAAATGTATAAAAATTTCTAGGTAAATTTTAAGTTCTTTCTGGGATTTGTAACATTTGAGGTCTTTTTTTGATGTACACGATCTAGACAAGTAAATTGTGCGTCCTTATATTTGCGGACACCCAATTTGCGGACATACGGAAAGGTTAGAGGTAGTGAGTTTTTTTACCTGGGTAAAGTCCAATATGCATATTTTTTTTATGAATTTCAGGGTTTTAGACTGACTTTTATGAAAGCACTGGGGGACATTAGGTTAGGTAAAGTTTTGCTGCTAAAATAAAAATATAAACTCTAGCTATGTCGGTGCCTAGCAGTGCGTCCAAAATTGTGTGCATTACACTGAAGGACATATTACTAGGTGTTGTTCTCGGTGTTGTTATGTAAAAAATGTAGTAACACATTATCAGAAAGCATTGCAGTTTAAAATTATTTGATCTTTATACTAAATAAAAGCATAAATAGTATATTACTACCGTGGGTGGAAAGGGTTTCATTTCTGTCGAGAGAAAAAGATGGTTTACCAAGGCGCGTAGCGCTGCTGTAAACCATTTTTCGAGACAGAAAGGAAATTTCCACCGAGGTTAGTATACTATTTTATTTACAACTGCTTACATTTATGTTTAATTTTAAAAAGCTTTAATTTTGGAAATTAATATTATTCATTTTTAACATCTTAGTTAACATGATTATTTTTTTTTAAGTTATTACCTAGGTTACATTACAATTGCTTGACATTGAAGTAAAAAAATAATAATTTTTAATTTTCAAGAAACGTCATTTCTCGCATTATTTTAAAGTCTTAAACCAACTAATATTAAAAAAAACATAATGTCGGATAGTGATGACGAATGTACAGAATTGAAAGAGTGTGCGCAAAAGGCCGAAGAGGATTTGCTCCCTCAAAAGAGTTAAATCCGACTTGTTTTCATTACCCAGGCGGAAAGTAGTTACTTTCCGCCCGGGTGGAAAGTGACAGCTTAATAAAACCAATAAAGTGACATTTTCTAACTTTTAAAGAGTCAGAAATGTCATCATTTCATATGCAGTTGTAAATAATAGTATATTACTACCGTGGGTGGAAAGGGTTTCATTTCTGTCGAGAGAAAAAGATGGTTTACCAAGGCGCGTAGCGCCGCGGTAAACCATTTCTCGAGACAGAAAGGAAATTTCCACCGAGGTTAGTATACTATTTTATTTACAACTACTTACGTTTATGTTTAATTTTAAAAAGCTTTAATTTTGCAAATTAATATTATTCATTGTTAACATCTTAGTTAACATGATTATTTTTTTTTAAATTAATTACCATGGTTACATTACAATTGCTTGACATCGAAGCAAAAAATATTTATTTTTAATTTTCAAAAAATGTCATTTCTCGCATTATTTTAAAGTCTTAAACCAACTTATATTTAAAAAAAACATAATGTCGGATAGTGATGACGAATATACAGAATTAAAGGAGTGTGCGCAAAAGGCCGAAGAGGATTTGCTCCCACAAAAGAGTTAAATACGACTTGTTTTCATTACCCAGGCGGAAAGTAGTTACTTTCCGCCCGGGTGGAAAGTGACAGCTTAATAAAACTAATAAAGTGACATTTTCCAACTTTTAAAAAGTCAGAAATATCATCATTTCATATGCAGTTGTAAATAAATATTATTACTGACTTCTGCACATAAACATGTCAAATTAAAGGATAATGCTTTTCTTACTGCAGGTAAACGGATTGATTCTTATTATGACTATGTCCGCAAATTGGAGAGTATTTTGTAATGTCCGCATACTGGATGTTCGCAAATAGGAGGGCTTCAGTAAATTGCCCCTTGCAATAATATAAAGATAATGCAAAGGGAAAGCGTCTGATGCTTTGTTAAACACGAAGGCAAAATATATGACAAAATCACGAATGCATGCAAATGAGTTATTAAGTTAATTAAATAAAATTAGGTCTGACGTATATTTTATAAAACTCGGGCAAATAATTAACTTTGGGGAAATTAGTTTTCTGCATTATTCCCACTGGACAGTAGGTGCTCGTATTAAATATTAAATTTGATATTTTATTCATCATTTTATACCTATTGTCTTATAGAATTGAGAGTTGAAGATAATAAATATATTAAATAAGTTAATTAATATTTAACAAACACTCTAGACAAAGCATTTTATTATTAAAATTTTGGAAAGCTTTGAAAAACAGAAAAAGCAAAAATCTGTTTAGAGATAGCTTTTCTACGTCTTCCAATATGCAAAAAATACAGTTTTGCAAATGGATTTTTAAAAGTATGCCTAATTTTTTGGTATTGGTTGCTTTCTCAATATTTTTAGCTTCTTCTTTTATTTTTTTATTTTTCGTTGCGCTTGGAGCTTTCAAAGACAACCTTAAACGCGTGAAAATTTTTAAACATGTTGAAATTGTTCAAAAGTTTGTGAGATCAAATCGTAGATTTTAATTGTATAGTAAAAAAGCAATTTACAAAATTGATCTAATTTGTATGACAGTGTTTTAACAAATAAACAAAAGCTCCTGGAAAAGTGTGGTTTGCAGATTTGTTCCTAATACATTCTAATTAGCAGCAATACAAAGTTTTTGACAATTTATTTTTTTTAAATTATCCCAATTTTTTATAAGAGGTAATGTCCAAATCTAATCTAATTTTTTTACTGGCATGGCCACAAATAATGTTTGCCACAAAAGATTGCCATTAATTCTTCTGTAACAAGCTGCTGAATTCGAATCTGACACTTAAAGGCAACATTAAGCTCACAACCCAATTTACTTTTATTTAAATGTTTTTACTTGCAAAAACACTCTTTTTAAAAAAATTAAAGCGTTGATTTGTATATTACGACATAAAATTAATCTAAAAATTCAATTCCAAGAAAGGCATCCGAGACATTTTTGGAGATTTTCAAAATTTAACTAACTTTAGAAAGTTTTATTGTAAATGCTATACCAGTATATGAAAATCGGCCATGCACGTGAAAAAATGAACATCACTCTTATACCTTTTGGAAACTAGACATCTTCCATTTTATATAATGTTCATTATGTACAGGGTGTCCCACGTAAGATGACCCAACCCCTTATCTCAATAACTAAAAATGTTAGCAAATTTTTGTTTTCGCAGGATTGTTTGTAATAAACCAAATTTTTATTTTTAGTAATGTTTTACTCTACAGGGTGTTCCATTTACTCGGAACACACATTCACTTCTTTATTTTAAATGGAACACCCTATATTTTTTTATATTTTTAAATACTCCCAAAAATAAGGATTATTTTGGTAAAAGTCCAAAATCTCCCACTTTTTTAGTTTTTGCAAAAAAAATTTTTTTTCGAAATTTTTGCCAGTTGCAGCATTTTTTTAAAAAAATCATTGCGCTTTTCATGGGTGATATTTTTGCATGAAATTTAAACAACGTATAATCAAGATGCTTAAAAAGCACTTTTATCTACAATTTGACCAAAAATCGTAACCGGAAGTGAAAAATCCGCCATTGAAAATCGATACATTAAAACCGTTTTATTTCTGAAAAATTAAATGCAAAGCTGTATTTTTTTTTGGCTCATTAAATTTACTTTTTAATTTTCTTTCATTTGATACCCCACTTCCCTATACTTATCTCCAACCCTTTTGGAGATATTCGATAAGGGTAGTTTTACAAATAGTTTTTACCCCAATTACAAAAAATATATCACATACATGTCCCCTTTCAAAGGATAATCGACTTGTCTTAGCCTTTTTTTAATTAGATTTAAATAAAACATAATTGGGGTAAAAACGATTCCTAAAAACACCCTTATTGAGTATCTCCAAAAGGGTTGGAGATAGGTATAGGGAAGTGGGGTGTCAAATGAAAGGAAATTAAAAAGTAAATTTAATGAGCCAAAAAAAAATATAGCTTTGCATTTAATTTTTCAGAAATAAAACGGTTTTAATGTATCAATTTTCAATGGCGGATTTTTCACTTCCGGTTACGATTTTTGGTCAAATTGTAGATAAAAGTGCTTTTTAAGCATCTTGATTATACGTTGTTTAAATTTCATGCAAAAATATCACCCATGAAAAGCGCAATGATTTTTTTAAAAAAATGCTGCAACTGGCAAAAATTTCGGAAAAAATTTTTTTTTGCAAAAACTAAAAAAGTGGGAGATTTCGGACTTTTACTTAAATAATCCTTATTTTTGGGAGTATTTAAAAATATAAAAAAATATAGGGTGTTCCATTTAAAATAAAGAAGTGAATGTGTGTTCCGAGTAAATGGAACACCCTGTAGAGTGAAACATTACTAAAAATAAAAATTTAGTTCATTACAAACAATTCTACGAAAAGAAAAATTTGCTAGCATTTTTAGTTCCTGAGATAAGGGGTTGGGTCATCTTACGTGGGACACCCTGTACCTATTTTTGAAATGTAATTGTATTTATAATATCATACGAATATATTGGAAAGAATTGAAAAAATGTAATTGCTGGTTTCTTGCCTACATCTTCCAATTTGCATAAAAAAACATAGTTTCAGGAGAATTTATTTTCAACGAAAGAATTTAATATTAGGTGTTTAAAATGTTGAAATTCGAAAAATTTAACATCAACATAACAAGCTTTACTCTCGGCTACACCTTTCCAAAAAAAAAGAAGTTAAAAAGGTACTTAACAATAATTATAACGTAATAGAAAGCATTACACTGACATCTAATTAAACTTTTGTAGTAAAAAGTTCCAACTACTAACTTCCTACCTAAATCAGATTAGTTTCCTTTTTAAAATGTAATGTATAAAGTTTTGGGTGTGGTCCTTTCGTCCTTTCTAAATAACTAATTTAATGTGAAATGGCCGCTGCTGGCAAGCAAGGGGAGGAGTTCAGGCCAAGCCACAAAAGTTGTGCGGCAACTCTAAAAACTTTTCCTCAGCCATGCAGGCACAGCATCGGAGCTAACGGGCAGAGAAGAAGGATGGGTAAGCTGCCCCCAAGGTAAACTTTTACTTACAGGGTGAGTGCAGTTACTAGAAGGGTTGGGCGATCCTGAATTCATCCGCGTCTAAAAACTACCTGAAAATAAGCACATGAATTCATCTGGCAGAGGACATTAATTCATCCGACGGGCCATGGAGGGTTGGTACCTGAGAAAATAAGTAAAACTACCTGAGAATAAAATAAAAATAATATTTTGTCAAAATAAACTCCATATATTAAACAAAAATAAAATGAGAACGCTCTAAAAACACTACGAGATACTTTTACACTGGGAGACCCAAGGTTAGGTAGGTTATGTAAAGTTTTGCTGCTAAAAAGTGTAGAAACACTAGCTTACATGAGGAATTTTAAATTTGTTGCACCTGAAAACATAACAATTCTAATTACAGCTAAAAGTAGATATTCCTAGGCTTCTCTAGCAGTTTTCTTTTTTTTATCTTCTTGCCTGGTGAGTTGTATTTCTGATCAACCTAACATCTTCTACGCATAAGTTCTTGGTCTCGACCATTGGTTATAATTTTACTTCGTATGATTTTATTTATTTTTATTACCTAGATACCTTTCTAAAGGGGATTAACCCTTTACAGGATTATCTTGGTTCCCGGATGAATTAATGTGCTACCTTTTTCACAGCGGGTGGTGACAAGGGGTAAAACTAATTAGGGAGGATGAATTCATGTGCGCCCGAAGGGTTGGGTATAATGATCATACATTCCTTGGTAAATATTTTGAATTTTCTTTTATCTTCTTGCAATCTTGCAAGCAAACTAACAAAACGATAAGTATTAACAGGGTGTTTCTACATTTTTGACTGAAGAAAATTATCTCAACAACTATGTTTTTCCGAGTTGATTTTTACTTTTGGCGACGATGCACCACATTAATAGACTATTACCCACTGATTCTTTAAATTCAAACATGGACCCACCAGTCTTAGTGCCCATCCTAAGACAGCTCTACCAAAAACAAAAGTGTTCTGGAAATACATGGATGCTTTGCGCTAGTTAATCCCGAAAATGTAATACACTGCAAGATTATGATATTCTAAGGCAATTTAATGACTTCAATTCAGAGAATTTTACAGAAACAGTTAAATTTGAAAACAAGTATTTTCTGTTGGACAGACCAATTTTTTAGGAAGGCATAAAAGTAGACTGGTCTGAATTAGTGGCCCAGAATTTTGAGTCTGTTCGTCAGTGGAAATTTATAAATCGCATACAAAACCGCAAATGATGACCAATCATGAATTTACATGAAAAAATTTGAAAATAACCGAAAATGTGTTTGTAGGGGTTTTATGTGAAGATTAAACCAAAAAGAGGTATAAGTTTCCTTGCAACTCGCAAGGTTAGCTCTTAACAAAACCTTCGGTATAGTTCTAGTAAACTTACAGGGTTTGCTTGACACTTGTAGTGCCATTGGTGGCACCTCCTATTTGTCTACAGGTGTCCAAAAAAATGGCGCATAAACGCGATGGTACGTTGTTGGGGCATGCCTAGGGAGTCAGAAGCCAGAAAATTGTTAGAAAAAATCTATCTCATATACTCTCGAAGATAATGTTGCCCCAAAGTGCGAAACTTTAAACGCTTACATCTGGAATATAACAGCACATATAAACGAAAAAAATGGTTTAATGCAAAGCTACAGTTTATCTTAAACCATTCCACCATTTAGACCATTTGGTTATTATTTAAATGGTCGATATACATTTTTATAATCAATTTAGAATTTTTTTTATCAAATGAAGCAGACAACCACGTCAATAAAATCTAATGCAAAAGTGTATGATCAAGATTCATAGATGGGATTTTTAGATGTATTTTCCTAGACTGCGTTGCCGAATTTTTGCAACTTTGTTTGCATTTTTCTCGATGAATATAACAGATGAATTTTTATTTACAAATTTCTAGCGATCCCTGAGAATGCCCTAAGAGCGTACTATCGCGTTTATGCGCCATTTTTTGGATACCCAATATATGCAAAATATAAAAGATAACCCTCGAAATTTGAGAAAAAAAATTACTTGTTGGCCTTTATGAATCTACTATAATAAAGATCAAACCAAAACAAAAAATTAGAGCAATGTTTTAAACTTTTTACCTAATGTGAGAAAAATAAAACGTTTTTTGTCTCACCCCGTAATTCCCCAAGCAGCCCAATGCGAACCTTCCATTCCCGTGAATTGCCCGGCTTTTCTGTCGTATAATTAACTGGCTTCACGCTATTTTGGGTCTTATTCCTCATTTGCATACGTTTGTTTTTCAGCCTTTTTGCTTCTAAAGGATGTTTCCAGGCGTGTATAGATTACCTAAGTTTTAATTTTGTGTTTGTTGGCTGTTTTTACTGGAAAGTTGCGAGCGATATGCTGTTGGCTCAGCCAAAGAACAAGATTTATCGGCTTTTTTATAGCTTTTCCTGTAGCTTGTTAGTTTTGTAAACATTCTTGTAATTTAAGCGGACTTACATAGATTAAAATATTTCTGAAATAATTAACGTTGAAATTTATTCAAAAAAGACTGTAAAATGTTTTATTAAAGACGTGCATTGTTACTCTTTGTTAAATAGTAAGGTTATTTTAATTTCATTGTTTAAATTTAAGAGCAAGAAAGACTTACAAAAATTTTAATTTTTTTTTTAAGAAACTGTGGTTATGTTATGTTGGTTGCCTAAAATCAACAAAAAACAGAACTTTTTGGTCATTGCTCACTGGGTTTATAAGAGTTAATTTTAATTAAAAATTGTGCTTACCAGCAACATAAATAAACGAAGCAGAAGTTAACATATTCTAAAGGTCCATCAATAAGCGTTAAAATACAGAGTTTTGGAAATTTAGAAGTACTATTTTTTTGCATTTTAAATTGCCAAAATTCTGATTTTAAACACTTATAATTGGCGTTGAGAATGTGTCAACTTGTGCTTTGTTTATTTATGTTGCTGGTAAGCACAATTTTTAATTAACTCTTATAAACCCACTAAGCAATGATCAGAAGGTGCTGTATTTTGTTGATTTTTGGGCAACCAACATTGCATAATCATTCTATGCTTCGCGACATTCCCCGTTAAATAAATTTTATGTAACTTTTCCAAAAAGTATATAATTTGCATATATTTTTTTTTGTTACTTCCTGGATTTTTCCATGGCCATATTGCCACTCGTAGTACAAGTAGAAGTAAAAATTAAAAAAGAATTAATTAACTGTTTTTAAATTCAAAATATAACTTTTATTTTTATTGTTTCAGATGCATGATCATGGATTACCACATCAAATTATATCGAATAATGGACTCTTTCATAGTTTTAAAAGAAAAAATATAAGGACAGATATTATTACTATTCTCCACCTATTAGAATCTTAGTTAATATTGTCACGAATAAGAATGTACCCTTTGATTGTATGACTTTGCTAATTTCTGGGTTGGCGATTATCGCTGTTACTATGGAGCAATCCAAAGTAACTAGGTGTCGGTCGACCTACAAAATTAAGCAATAGCTTTGACAATTAAAGGGTACTCAGCAAAAACACATTATGAGTTGGCTAAGCCATCACAAAAGAATTGTTTCGGCACTTGGGTGTGACCCGTTAAAGTGAACTGTGCTCCCCTTTCTTAACATGTAAGTACCTTTTATAATCCTTAGTACATAGTTAATTTGTAATAAACTTAATAAGTAATTTGAATTAACCTGCTTGTTTCTATATCCCTCTACTCGAGTGGGGCCTTAGGGCCCACTCTAAACCGAGATTGGGGTAGAACCCCCAAAACCCCTCTTCTCGTAACATGGTGGAGAAGCAGTTTTTCGGTTCCGGGTTGTAATCTTCATATTACAACCCCTGTACCAAAGCCTTTAATTTTTAACATTGTTGTCTAGAATTGTGAAAATTACCTTTACACAATTTCACATAATTTAAATTAATAGTAAAGTTAATAATATTAAACAGAAAAAAATGCTGAGTTATAAATTCCTATAAGTAGGTCGCTAAACCTGAGTGGTACTAGGTCGAATATGATACCCACTTGTATGGTAAAAAACATGACCTATAATTTCTAGGAATGAAATTAACATTTTAAGCATTTTATTTGGAACATATAGAGACAATAATATATTGAAAATTAAATTTTTATTAAAATAGATGGGGTATACGAAATAAGCAGTGTAATAGTAAATAACACTGCATGGTCTCCCATATGGATGAGAATTTTTTTTGTTTTTCTAACGTTATTTTTTAATGAAAATAAGAATATTAGAATTTTAAATTTGTTAAACGTGTTACAAAAATATTTTTTATACGTAGTGGTTCTTTTGGTGGTAACTTATATTATAGTGCCGTCCTTAAACAATTAAAACCGGCTGAAAAGTTATTCATAGTACCCAAATGCGAGAAAAATACTGCTCTTTTATTTTTTTTTAGATAAACAAACAACCCGCTGACGAAAAATAGTAGACCAAGAGGAAAAAGAATTTTACATTATAAAAGTAGAGGATAATTTAACCACTTTTGCCCCAGCCCTAAAGATGCCACTAGACGACACAGTTGCAGGTGCAACACGCTTTAAACGACAACCTGCCTCGCCGGACTACGTACCTCCCCCTAGCTTCTTCCCTGGGTCATCTAACGCTAAAACCTTCATAAGAGATTATGAGAGAACTGCGTTGTTCAATGGATGGACAGGTGCTCATAAAATAGCGTTTTTAGAGTTAGCAGTAGAAAAATCGGCCAGAAGATGGGCACAGGAGTATAGATCGGATGACGGGAATGAACGCAAAAGCTGGGAGGACATGAAAAGAGACTTTATGGATGCGTTTGCAAGTGCAGACACCACAAGAGCTTTGGAAGCCAAATTTTATAACCGGCGCCAGGGAGCCAGCGAGAGTATCGCGAGCTACTATTATGATCTGAAGGAGGCCGCCATGGATGTCGATCTCCAGATGAGCGTTAGAGAGTTTCAGAAGAGATTCGAGTACGGACTACAGTCTTCTAATCTGGAACAGTACATATTTACTTGTGAGGCAGCCACAAATCACGAAGATTTTCGGAAACGGGTCATGGTGCTTCACGATGCCCGTGAGCGAGTAAAAATGGCTAGCCTATGCGAAGATACCTCACTGCTTTTAATAAATCAGCGTACCGACAAAGTTGTGGAACCAAACCACGGACACGCGCGTTTTAAAATGTACGATGAGCCAAAGGACGGGTACAATCTACAGAGTCGCGAGTTTCAGACGCCATTCGATGAGAGACCCGGTACTACAAGCCACAACGACGCCGAACAAAATAAAGACCACTACTTTTTCGAATGTGGCCCCTGTTATGAGCCAAACTACGACCAAAACTGGGATCGAAACTATGGACTCCCACACTACGAACCACCCCACTGCGGATCCTTTAACTACGGATCTCATAACTGAAAATGACAAATTGTTGTCTGTGCAATAAGTCATAAATTTTAATTGTACATGTTTCAATATCCTACAAATTGTGTTTATTTAATATAGGTTTATTTAAGTTTAAGTTTTTTAGAAATGGGTAACGTTTGTGATTTTTTTGTGATTTTCAGGAAGCTATTACTATTGTTAACATTATTTTTGAGCGATTGTTGTCTCGCGGACGTGCACACTGGAACTTTTTGGCGTGAGCTTCCCAGGGTGATGGTCTACAAGAAGGCGGATAAACATGTTCCTACATACAAACTGCATGTACCTACATTGGTAATTTCTTCGGATCTATTGACGTTAAACGTTTGGAATCCAAACTGGTGCGCAACGTTTATGGAAGAATTCCTTAGAGGGACTTTACATAACGTACCCCATACAACATGCCTGTGCGCATCCTAATGACTGGATTACAGATTAAAAAGAGATGTACCTTCTTGATCGAACCCAAAAACCACCTAGGAACTTACAGCCTGTCATTACGCGGCGTTTTAACTCAGAGGTGAGTTTTCATGTTTATAAAATGTTTTGTAATGCCCGGAAGAATCGTTCCCGGAAGAATTGTTCCCGGAAGAATTATGCCCGGAAGAAGCATTTCCGGATAAATGTTTATACGCGACCACACCAACACCCCAGTAACGGGTGCGTGGCCGTAAGCCTCCTGTTATGCAAAGGGATCGCCACTCATGTTAATTGAGCGGTATGGCTAACAGGTTGGATTTTTTTGTATGCAAGCTATAATTTTGCCCACGAATTATAGCTTGCCTGGAAGAATCGTTCCCAGGATATATGCCCGCTATGCTCGGAAGAGTCATTCCCGGATGAATGATTATTTGTTTTGATGTGTTTTACGAGGAAAATCCTCGTAGTTTTGTAAATGTAAATTCTTAGTTTTAAGTTTGTCCGGAAAATCGTTCCCGGATTACCGCCCAGAAGAATCATGCCTGGAAGAAACATTCCCGGATGAATGTTTATTAGTCTTAAGTCGTCTTATTTTCGCGAATTTTTTATTACCGGAAGAGTCTTACCCGGAAAAATGTGTATTAATTTTAATAGCCGCAAAAATGACATAACACTAATATTTGTTCTTTTTATGTTTTATATACCAATGCACGACAATTGATCAGCCTCGACAACAATAAGAAATAAACCCCAACAGTTAATTCCAGCTTCTTATGGACCATGGACCAATCCATCATCCCGTATTTTTTTCAATACCCCAATACCATAAAAGCACAAATCGATACTATTAAGGAGGGACGGACTTGGATCATGGAAACTAAGATATCGGTTACTGTAATTTGCTGTAACCACTGTTGGGTAGAATTTTTGTTAAAAAGTTGGTTTATATTTTGTAATTGTCCTGAGATTTTTATTTATTTTAAAGTTTTTTCATTGAAATATTTGTAAACCCATTTCTAAACAATTTTTTTTTTGTCTGTGACCTACAGCATTTAATGTCCTAGATAGATTTTTTAATAGTGTAACTTTTGACGCTGTGGGTCCAGCTTTTACGGAAGGGGGAGATGTCACGAATAAGAATGTACCCTTTGATTGTATGACTTTGCTAATTTCTGGGTTGGCGATTATCGCTGTTACTATGGAGCAATCCAAAGTAACTAGGTGTCGGTCGACCTACAAAATTAAGCAATAGCTTTGACAATTAAAGGGTACTCAGCAAAAACACATTATGAGTTGGCTAAGCCATCACAAAAGAATTGTTTCGGCACTTGGGTGTGACCCGTTAAAGTGAACTGTGCTCCCCTTTCTTAACATGTAAGTACCTTTTATAATCCTTAGTACATAGTTAATTTGTAATAAACTTAATAAGTAATTTGAATTAACCTGCTTGTTTCTATATCCCTCTACTCGAGTGGGGCCTTAGGGCCCACTCTAAACCGAGATTGGGGTAGAACCCCCAAAACCCCTCTTCTCGTAACAATATAGTTATATAAAATTAAACAACTTAAATACCTAATATAAAATACAAAAAATTGTTGTGTTTAATAAACAGCATTTTAAGTACACCAGATTTGTTTTTTTTTTCTTAGTAAACAAATTTTATTTAAAAAAATTTTGAATTAAAAAAAAATTAATATAATATTACTCACCTTCTCATATTTTATTAAAATATTTCCGTAGTCCGTATCTGTGCTATTACTAGAGCCGGCCAGCCGGAGGGGAGCGAACCAACCCCTTTTTACAGAGTTCTACAGAAAGGGTAAAATAATGAAGGGTAAAATCTAGTTTCCTAAAAGTCGGTTGGGGATGAAGAAGTTTAGTTCATCCGTTGATTTGTAGATGGCGCTGATGAAAATTATTCGATATTCACTTTAAGAAGTGAATAATTTATAAAAATGTAACAGAAGTGTGATTGAATAAAACTTAACCAAAGAAAAATACTTTTTTAATTATTTGTAAGTTAAGTGAAATTTTTAGAAGAAGCATTCTTGTGTTTTAATAGAAAAACAGATTACTATTTAGTTTATATTCCTTATGAATATATCCTTTTCTTGAACCAAAAATAATAAATAGAAAACGAATCCAATTCAAGTTTGGTATGAGATAACTCTTATAATTAGTTTTTTCCTAACTATTATTCTGTTAAAGGAGTAATAAGTAGTATAGTTCCACCTTCAATCAGACATACAAGGTGTCCAAAAATGGCGCATAAACGCGATTGTACGTTGTTGGGACATGTCCAGGGAGCCCAAGAAAATTGTTAAAAAAAAATCTATCTCATATACCCCCGGAGATATGTTGCCCCAAAATACGAAACTTTAAACGCTTATATCTTGAATATAACCCCAAATATTAACGAAAAAATGGTTTAATACAAAGCTACAGTCTATCTTAAACCATTCCACCATTTGTTTATTTTTTAAATGGTCGAATTACATTTTTATAAGAAATTTAATTTTACAAAATTTTGATGAAATGAAGCTGACAACAACGTCAATTTAATCTAATGCAAAAGTGCATGATCAAGACTCATAGATGGGATTTTTAGATGTATTTTTCTAGAATGTGTTTCCGAATTTATGCAATATAACAGATGGATTTTTTTTTACAATTTTCTGGGGATCCCTGAGAATGCCCAAAGAGCGTATCATCGCGTTTATGTGCCATTTTTTTGGACACTCTGTATCTAAGATTACGACTTAGTTTATTCCTAGTGAATAAATCCTTTTCTTTAACTGAATAATCAAAAATAATGAAAAGAAGTAAAATATATGGGGCCTATTCCATGTATAATCGACCAAAATTCGGTTTTCGAGTTGCTGCATGATTTTAAATTCTTTTGAGGTTTAGTCCAGTGCTTACTCCTGGTAACTTCTTTCTATTAAAAAATTAGCAGCTGCATATTTGCACTCCTTCCCCATTAGTTAGCACCTTAAACTATGAAAAATGACCAAATTTAAGTCTAAAAAATGCTATGTGGGAGTGAGTAAATTTTTATTATTTTTATTTTAAAATGTTACCAAGGACATAGTATACAATAAAAAAAAATAAACGATATTGTGATTCGATTTTTTGTAAAGGTAGCATATTAAAACCTTTGTTGTTTCTAAACGAGGTTAAATCACAAACATTTTTTTTTACCTAATGCGTCTCTATTGTCACATCAACATTTTAAAATTATTAAAAAAAAAATTTACCCAGTCCCACATAACTTTTTTTAGTGCCATATTTGGTCCTTTTCCATAGCTGCCTGGTAGAGAAGGAGAGCAATTATGCGGTTCATATTTTTTTTGTAGAAACATATGTCTATTGTCAATTAAAAACTACTACTAATTTTAATCTTCCAAGAATTTAAAATACGATTCGATCGTGTTTAAATTTAACGTAATCAGTAACATTTTACAATCAATGCTGTTTCTAAACGAAGTTAAATCACAAACAAAATTATTTTTATTATGAATCTCCACTAGCACAATAACATTTTAAAGTAATCAAAAAAAAAATTTACCCAGTCCCACAGAGCTTTTTTTGGACCTAAACTTGGTCATTTTCTATAGTTTGGGATAATTAATAGTAGAGAAGGGGTGCAAATATGCAGCTGGTGATTTTTTAATAAAAAGTAGTGTCCATTGTCAACTTAAAATTACTACCAATTTTAATCTTCCAAAATCGTAAAATCGGAAAATTCGATTTTTTGTCTAAGACAAGAAAAATTATGAAAATTCAGAAAATTGTTTTTTTTTACTACCTTTACAATGGGTAAGGATTGTACCTACCAAATATGAAATAAATCAAATAATAGCAACTATGATTGGTCGATTTTAAATGGAATGTCCCATGGATATTTGATGATTTCTGTGGCGAATGTTTAATATAAAACAAAGATTCTCTCCAAACCACACTTTATTTAGAAAAATCAGATTTTTCTAAATAAAGTGTGGTTTGGAGAGAATCTTTGTTTTATATTAAGTAAAATATAATTTAAGTTTGGTATGTGATAACTTTCATAATTAGTTTTTCCTAATTATTCTATTAAAAGAGTAATAAGTAGTATATTTCCACCTTCAGTCAGACATATAAAAACAACATCACAACAAAACAAACCCATGCATAAACTGGTCCTTCGTCCTTATCTTCCGGAATCAGCTATTCACATAAGATATATGACCGTATTTTGTAACTTTGTATTACCAAAGTTTAACCAAAATGGATTTAAAGAGCAGCCGAGCGTACTCTTCTTTATCTAAGTAATCTTTGTAGAGAGTCTGCAACGAGCACTGCTGACTGTGACATGTAACCATTATGTTGAAATTCTAATCATGAAGGTATATTTAGCTTCCACTCTGATTGTTCCTTGTTTTGTACAGCTATTTTCAACATCGAATAAATTGGTTAAATAATTCTAATGAATATAAAACAAAAATTGGGTTGTTAACAATTTAAATTGCAGGTTAATTTGAAAATAATTTTGACTAAAAAATTAATGATAACAACTGTCCGAAAATGGCGCAACACTTAAGCTATGGTACGCTGTTAAGGCATGCCCAGGAATACTTTAAACATTGTTAAAAAAATCCATCTATTCTTATCTCAGAAGAAAATACTGTTGACGTGCGATAAATTTGGCAACTGTGTTAAGACACGTGCATTTTAAATCACATCAATCATTTTTGATCATAAGATTTTATTGACGTTGTTGTCAGCTTCATTTCATTGTTGTTTTAAAGATACAAGCGTTTGAAGTTTTGCATAAATAACATTCTTTTTAGGTGGTCGCAAATTTAATAAATTTTGGAAAATAGCCTAGAAAACACTGTATTCAATTTGAGAAACTTTTGTATAGGTAATTAAAAAAGGCAAGGTTTTGCAATTCGACAAAGGCTTCAAAATCACAGGGTGTAAAAAACTGACACATGCATAGCGATTGCTGGATGGATGACATTTTTTCTTTTAATTTTTAAGAAAAATACAGTTAAAGATTGATAAATTGGCAACACAGTTTAAAAAAAATATATCAAAAAAACTCATGTATAAATTTTGATGAAACACTTTTGTATAAGATTTTATTGACATTGTTGCTTTCGAGGAACAATTCAATGAAAGAATTAGTGTACATTTTTTTAAAAATTTGTTGAGAATTTTTAACGGATTTGCTAAGAATTTGCGAAATTTGTTAAGAATTTGTTGAGAATTTGTGAATTAGTGTACACAATTTGCCCATTCGATTTGCTCCCCGAGATGCTTCATTTCATAAAAATTTTGTAAAATGAAATTAATAATAAAAACGTTATTCGATTATTTAATAAACAAACAAATGGTAGACTGTAGCTTTGTATTAATCATTTTTTCGTTAATAAAACCTTAAGGCATGGCGATCGAAATTTTTTGCACTTTGGAGCCTTATATCTACAAGGGTATATGAGGAGATTTTTTTGAAGATATTTCCAGTAATCCCTAGGCAGGCCCCAACAAGGTTTCATCGCGTTTAAATGCGCCAATTTTTGGACGTCCTGCATACTTTTTCTATGCTTTATGTGAATTTCAAAATTTTGTGATTATTTTGAAATGAGACTTTATGTGACTGTTAATCTTGTCTGTAAAGCCTGTTTATCTTCTGGTACTAAAATTACATTTAATTATGGCAGCATTTATAATTAAAAGAGTGCAATTTATAGTGGATTCATGAACTTTATTTAACAATTAAATTAAGAATTAATTTAAGAAGTACGGCTGCTTATTGGTCTATAATTTGACATTGAAGTTTATCGTTTGTCAATGTCAAATAATAGACCAATGAGCAACTGTATTTCTTATTTTAATTCTTAATTTAATTGTTTAATAAAGTTCGTGAATCCACTATTAATTTAGGCAACTGTATTAACTAATTTTTTGACTTTTGACAATATTTCTCTAAGGCATCGTTATAACCAAACGTGTTTAATAATACGTTTATCTCATCTTACAACATAGCAAGTCTCAGTGCGTAGCTATGCAGTCCCACGACACTGTTGACCCTAGTGCATCATTTGCATATTGCTCCCGAGCCGCCGCGCGGTCCAGCAACTGCACCATAAACTTTACCCTTCTGTGCTGCTGGACACGCTGGACAAACACCTTACTTACACTTAAGAAAAGCGCCACATCTAAATAAGTAGAATTGAAAACCTGCTTTCTTGAAAGAACCCCTTTAGAATACTGTTAGGAGTATAAAAGTCATATTAGCATACATAATTAAGCAGCTCAAATACGAGAATGTTCTGAGATTTGTGAATATGGGACAGGTTCTAGCTGGACCATAACTTGCAAGGTTGGTGAGGTGATGGGAATTTCAAGATGACCAACGGTCAAGATGAATGCATGTTGGGAAAGGATTTTTTATATTTAGACTTAAGAGTCTGGATTCAGTTATGGGCCGCTTTTTATACCGAATGCTTTGGTTTTGCTGTGTCGTCGCGATATTACCGTTTTTGATACATTTCTATGAGTTTGGTTAATGCAAAATAAGAATAGTTTACTGAGTACGTAAATTTTAATAATTGTAAAAAGGTTTAATGAAACTTAAACTAAATACCAATACCAAACGCGACATCTTGTTTTTCAACTAAGAGGTGCTTAAATAAAGAGATTCTAAGTTGTGAGGAAAAAAAAAGGAGTTGGACATCGCAGTAAAAAGCAATGAAAAACCTTCAGGAAGCGATTTAATGTTTAAAAGTAAATAATGTGTTCTTCTCAAAATCACATCAATTTTTTTAACAAGTAAGTTTTCCCATATGGACCAATTACAGTATGTTAGAGTGCCTCGATGTCATTTTGACAGTTATTGTCGCCTTATAGAGTGACGACATGCATCATTCTTTCTCTGTCATACAGATAACGTCATAAATTGTATTTGTAAGTTGTAATTGTTGTCATCTTTGCTAATATGTGAATGACGTTATCTGTATGACAGAGAGGGAATGATGCATGTCGTCACTCTATAAGGCGACAATAACTGTCAAAATGACATCGAGGCACTCTACAGTATGTAATTTATGCTATGTCATACATATCATTGCGACGTCCGTGACATGTTCTAAGACGATTACAGTACTTCAAATAAAAAAGGCTTCCGGTCACGTTTAGTGGAGGGATATTTGTATCTAAGGATACCTTCGTTCGAAAGCGAAGTAAAGCCGGTGGTTCCGTGTACGTATACTCGTGCACGTTAATGATCCGTACCTGGGGCTTGAACTGTCTCGGGTCTCGTGGAGACATGTACAATGAGCCCAATTAAGAGGCCTACGTGCATCAACATTGAGTTGACCTCTATTTAAAAATCCAGATCCAGTACTTTAATTCTTCCTCGGCTGATCAAAACCTGGAACCCTCTGAGTGGGATCTTCGACTAATTCCTTATTAGACAGATTAACTTTTGGCCAATTAAGTTTCCACACATCGGATACTAAAAAGGAGTTGTGTGCATATTTCTCTTACCATGAGAGCTTCCTCGATTCTAACTAGTTGGGGAGTAACCTTTGCAAATCTAGGTTTATAAGAAATTTGTCCAACTCAAAATGTATCTTGTCCCACACTTTTTTAGCGACATACCTTCTTATTATGTCGATGTTTGACAAGACGGACAAGCAAAGCGTAGGGGTTGACATTATTTTAACCAAAAGTCCCACTTCTATATAGAAACGCATTTTGACCAAGTTGGATCCAGTATTATAAAACCGAACAAATAGAACTCAAAGGATTCATAGTTACGTGTCCCTGTCCCACATTTGATAAAACGCTTCATAACAAACAACTATAAGCTTGTCTTAGTATCCCCTCGAGTGTAAAACCTTCTAATAAGCAGGAGATAGGTAGATATCCCCACAAGGACTATTCTACCTAGGCAAATAACTGATTTAACTTAAACCAAACCTTGTTGTTATCTACTAGGCCATTCCATCCTGCCACTATAAACTTTATAGAGTTAGATTAGCTATAGTTTACACACGTTGTCCTTATCAGTTGGCCGTACTTGCCCGCTTAAATTATACATCCTTGCTAGGCGACAGTCTAATACAGGGTGGACCTATTCTAAGGGGGTGTATTTGCATTGCGCCGGTGATTAAAAAAACACTTGTTGTTGCGCCGATTTGGTCATAAAAAAATAGTTTGTATTGCGCCGCTATTGTTTATAAAAGGTCTATTGTTATACCAGGAGCTAAGCAGACCCATGTAAAAAGGATTAAGAAAACTCGATTTAAATACATTTTCAGGTATATTCTAACTATCGCGAATAAGCGCTGGGGCTTGTTAAATTTCCCGTCTTAGAATTTTTGCTGTTTTTTTCGGTGATATTATCAGTAGCTTTCCATTTTTCGCTGTTAAATATGTATTGTCTTGGTAATGTGCTGACAAGGATTCTTAATTTTGCTCTAGTTTGTTTTTTTTTAATGTCAGGGCTATAGATAGAATTTTATAAAAGCACTGGAGGACCCTTTTCCGCTGGGGGACACTAGGTTAGGTAGGTTAGGTTAAGTGTTGCTGCTAAAATGAAAACTTATGACTAATTTGTTGGGGTGGCAAAGAAAGGGATTAAACAAATGCAAACCAGGTATACGAAATGATCCAAAACAATAGGTATCATAAAAGTGGTGCAATACACAATATTTTTGTATACTCAAATTTAACCATCGGCGCAACAGGCATATATCTATATTTACAATGGAGAAGGTATAAAAATTCATTGTTTTTGGCCAAGATCTTTTTGTTTACCCAATGTAAGTTATTTGGACTAATGAATAAGTGGACGTAAACGTAAATAAACAAACGTTTTCAATGGAACTTCCCCATGCTAGCTTTTTAGATCTTGGACCCACACACTGGTAATGTTATGATTATAAGCAATTCATTTCTAGTCATTCTATTTCTATGGTCATAGACAAATTCATTCTCTTTGCTATGGTGGAAAATCAAATTGACCTAAAAAATAACTAAATAAAAAAAAAATATATATATCATTACAAAAAAAAAAAGAAAAAAAAAACAATTACAAAAATAAAAAAAAAATATATCCATTAACTACAACATAAAAATAACATTTTGTAATACTTACTTATCGTTTGAAATTTTTCTTTACTTTATTTTCTTTCCTCGTGTATGTTATTCTGTACTCATTCTTTGTATAAATAAATATAATATTAAATTAGCATTTAAGTTAAAACTAGCTACTTACTTTTCATTTCAATTTATATCACGGACGAGTGTCAAACACTTATGTGAAATTATGTTTATTATTTCTGTTAATCCTGTTATTTAATAAACATTTTTTTATTTTTTATTTTTTTATGGTTAGAGTACACAGGCCATCCTGTACATAGAAATGGTGGTAGAGGGTGGAGAGAAGTAAGCGATTTACGTCTTTGTTCTGGGTAGGTCCGATGGATGTTTTGTGTTGGCTCTATGTACCTACCACTGCATTATAAGTAAGGGACGGTCGTCGGTCTCGATTGTAAGGCGTCGGTAATGGCGGCCTGACCGACGCTTGTACAAGACTTTATGGTGGTCGTTAGGCAAAAACCGACACTTAAATGCATCATTAACAAAAACATTATATTTAACGTTAAATAATCTGCCAAAAACTCAGTTTAGATAAGGTTTAAAGTACTGAGTTCTTACTCTATTATTGTTGACCATTATTTCTGATAAATACTACATAGATGCAAAAATTTGTTAAGAAACAAATTTAAGACAAAACGCTAACAAAGAAAATTTTGTTTAAAGTCCTGAAAACAGAAAAATTTGTTCCTCCTTTCGCGTGAACATAAAATAAGGCTAAAAGAAAGTGAAACAAGAAACATTTCGATTTTACAGATTTTCTATAATCCAAGATTTGCAAAGGTTGCCCCCCACTTAGTTAAGATCGAGAAAGCACTTAGGTATGGCAAGATAAATGTATACACAACCACTTTTCAGTATCTGATGACCTAATTGGCAAAATGTTGATGTGCCCAATATGGAAATAATTAAAGATGCCACTAAAGAGGTTCCAGGTTTTAATTAGCCGATGAAGATCGTCTTAGGACGTATTACGGACGTTGAGATGTTATGTTATATAAGTGGAATACATTATTCCATGATGTAAATGTGGAGTCTCCAGAAACAATTGTAGAGGTTTGTCCAAGCACAAATTTTGAAGTCGCTTTTTATGAAATACATAATCTGACTCCTAATGCATTAAATTGGATATCAACCCTGAAACCTTCGTAATTTTGGAAATTTATTGTACCTTTTAATAAAACTGGATTGTGACCCAGGTATGCTGGAGTTATTTTTCCATGGTTTTTCCCCTGAGCTTGAAACATTCAAACAGATGATTAGTATATGAACATTGTCCATGGGCATCTCAAAAAGAACGTTACTTACACTTTTTTTAATTTTTAACAATTTTTTCTAATTATTGTTCATTTTTGTCACATACCAATACGTATATACCTACTTTGACTTGTAATCTGCATTAATAATCATACGAATATAAGATGTACATGTATAAGCCAACCATTAAACATATTTTTTATTATGTTCCTTTCTTAAATAAAGGCAACAACCTGCACGTGTGCCGAATGTTTAAATATAGTATTATTTCTTCCTACATTTAATAAATTACCTAAAGCCACAAAACTTGCACCCAGGGCATACATGCAAGTTCTAAATTGAGAAAACCATTTAACGTGGAAATCTTACATAAAACCATGTTTAATAAAACAGAGAAAGTTAGAGAAAGGGACTTGGTAATGGCCAGACATCACACGAGGGAAATAATCCTTGAATTCATTTGCATATATTTAATTATCATCGTGGAATTGACATCCAGAGTTATGCCGCAGCCGTTTCAAGATGAGATAGAGAAAAGGGGTTGAATGAGACTTAATATGCGCCGCGGCGAAACTGGACGCCATCTTAAAGAGGATGGAAATCAATACTGTAAGTTTAAGGGAGAGTCCTCGGAAAAGTCCTTAGAACTAGAGGGTGGATGTTGTGGGGCTTAAGGAATGAGAACGGTTACTTCGATAAAACATTGTGTTAGGGGGAGGATAATTAAATTTTGGATATGGTTTCTCAGGCTAGCGTGTTGACTTAAGGATATTATAAAGGATCTTGATTATCTAATGAATAAGAACATTTCAGGAGACTTCTATGCTCAGTTTTCATAAATCTATCAAACAAAAGATGTAAATTTAAATTAAAAAATTAATTAAAAACATCTTTGTTTTTGTAGCATTAGCAAGTTCTTCAAGAAAACGAGCATATACGAGCTGGCCACGTCATAAAATTTAATGAGTACTTAGGTCGAGCTGGCCGCATTTTCCTGCATTGGTCATTGTGGAGCTGGCCGCGGCACTTTTTCTACCTGCAGCCATGTTTAGCAGCTAGAAAAGGCGCTGCGGCGGAAGTTTTGTGAAAGGATGAGTATAAACACCAAACGAATTTTATAATTTATAAAATAACAACGATAACTATCAATATTTTATTAAAGAAATGATTAACATTGAAGTTTGGTGACATAAGCACATTTGTTTAAATTTTCCTTTTAGCAGTAAAACTTACCCTAACCTACCTAACCTAGGGTCCCCCAGTGAAAAAATGTCCTCCAGTGCTTTTAAAATTGTCTGTCGGTAACGATAAAACTCAAAAACACATTCATTGAGTACTTTCAACGTTGCTGACTTGTTTTAATGATAATAAAAGTCTGTATATTATCCAAAGGATTCTCTGCTTTATAATTTTCTGATATCATAACTCAATAAAGCATCGTATACATAAAAATAAATCTAGGTAAAAGGAATTTAATGAGTCGCGGCCAGTACGACCAAACCAGAAAAATCGTGCGACCAGTTGGACCAAGCACCCTGCAATTAGACGCGGCCAGCTAGTAGTCTTTTCAGGTAAATGGAGCCAGTTCAGTATTCTCCCAAGAAAACATTTAGACAAAGATAAGTAGTATAAAAACTAATATGGCCAGACAAAAAGTGTTAATTAGTATTCTGCTTTATCAAACACATTTTCTATTTTTTGGATGCTTGAAAAATATGTTGAGTTCAAATAAAGCGCATCAAAATTATGAGAAAAGACTACAGGACCAAAATATTTTACAAAATTGGCAAGCAAAATTAGTCCTTAACCCCCCTACTAAATGCGGCAAATAAACATGGTAAGGTAAGACAATATTTCAAAGTTAATAAACTAAAATAGAGTTTCAAGGTTTGGTGTTAAAGCCCTATAGCTGCGCCAACGGTGGTAAATATATAAACTAGAAACGTAGGTTGTGCGGCCCGTAATAACAAAGACAAAGTGGTTTAATTCCGTGTGGAATTATGGGTTCTTGCATAAATGAAATCAGGAAATGAATTCTCTTGGACAACGCTCTGTAGTGATACTTCCTTTCCTTTCACGGCGGTGTTATTTATCGGCCACTTTCCGTTCTGCCTTTACTGACGGCCGGGATCCTCTCTCTGGACACTGGATATCCTTCTACCCTCTAGCTTGGCGCTTCCTTTGCCTTTGTGCGGAATACTTCATTGTTGCTAAGACTTTAACAATGTAATCCGCATATCATCCTAATTACTTTGGAAATTGATGATGGTCAGAATTGCCTTTGTTCGGCAACGAGCCTCAACCTATCTAAGACGGAAAATTTTGCAAAATACAAATTATAAAATCATCTCTTAAGATTGGTGCTTGGGTATTCACTCTTGAACCCACATTTAACAAGAGCGGGTTAGATAAATGAATGGGTTGGGTCTATTTTATGACTTTTTTTGTTTGTTATATAATTGTTACACATTCTATATGATACTCTTCAAAGTAGATGATTAAAAAGGTGCATTTTTTATTTTATTAAAAAAAACGTAAAACTTATTTTTTTTGTAAACGGGTGGGGATACAAAAAAATTATTAGATGCTTTTTTATAGAAAAAAATACAATCCTTAATTTAATTAGGATTATTTTTTTTCGTAAAATTGATATTAACAAAAATATAAATTTTTTTCCACTTTGGGGGTGTTTTTAACCCTCTATTTATTATTTGATTTTTTACAAAAACAATAAGGCTCTTCCTTTGAATGGGATTGATTTTTGTGTTAAATCTCAAGTTGATCCGATAAACCGTTCTTGAGTTATGATGGTCACAAATTTCGTTACAGACAGACAGACGGACAAAAAATAAAAGTCTTAAAAAGTCATGAAACGAACGAATCTGCAAAAAAATTTCTCTAGGATGAATATTAACGATTTTAGACAAGGTCCGAGTAATCGCAATATACTCTTTTGCGAAGAGTATAAAAATAATACACTACCTAGTAACTTCTGAATTATAACTTCTTTTAGAGGCAATTAAATACAAGCAATATTATTGACGTCGACACATAATACTGAAAACTTACAACATCAAAAGCAATAGAGCAAAACTATTAGGTTATATTGTAAACGAAAATGTATTTTGAATAGATATTCAAATTCCCAGAAGAGAACTAGCAGTTCTAACTGAATACATTGACTGTGTTCTCTGGCCTTGCTGATTCCCGGCCTTTGATATTGAAATTCTCTAATACTAACTTCATAATTTATATCCTGTTTTATGCAAGGAAATATTCTGGCGCTCCTAGCTCCCCTCGTGGCTCCCCAACTATTTTGTGCTTTGCTAGTTTCTAGTTCGTTCCACCATCAAATTTTATGATAGTTGGTCCAAATTCTCACATTTGCACTTTAATGTCTACGATAGATAACAATTGTAGGTTTGGAAAATTACATTTATGCTAGTATTGCGACTTAAATTAGCTTTGATTAGGCAAAGATTTTCCAGAATAAAATCGAATCAAGGAAGCCTTATGCCAAGAGAAATTTGTACATTCGACCCCTTTTCAGTAGGTATATATATATTTCAAAAATGGGTACATAGTGAACATTATAAAATGGAAGATGTTTAATTTTGAAAAGGTATAAGTGATGTTCATTTTTTCACGTCCATGGCCGATTTTTATATACTGGTAAAGCATTTACTTCGCGGCCAACATAAACCATGGAAAGAACTCAGACATACCAGTGTTAGTCAAAATTGTGGTGGTACATAAATCACAGCTGTTTCAGGGTTTATATCCAATTTAAAGTTTCTGGAGTTAATTGGTGCATTTCTCAAATTTAGTGTTTGGACATACTTTTACAATATATTTAATCGTTTCTGGCAATGCACCACATTTACAAAGCGGGCTAGGTATTGCATTCCATTTATCAAGCATATCATTATTACGTCCGTGACACGTTCTAAGGCGATTAACAATACTCCAAACTTTTCTGGGCTGATCAAACCCTGGAACTACCTTTGTTGGATCTTCAATCCATTCTTTGTTGGTTAAATCATCAATTTCTTGCCACTTATTTTTCCATATATCAGTAACGAAAAACGGCTAATGAATAAGGTCCTCTTGCTATTGGCTTCCTTGATTTAATTCTGTTAGGTGGAAGCATCTGCAAATCATGTAAAGGGAATTTTTTCAACTTAAATTGAATTTTATCCCATTCCCTTTTAGCTGCATGCATTTTTTTAAGGTCAAGGTGGAGCTATGTTAAAAAGCACAGGCACAGGTATAAATTTTATTGTACCAGTGATTACTCTTATAGTTTGGTTTAATTGTGTGTCAATTTTGTTGTACTGAGTTCTTTTTATGGTTTTCTTGTAATCCAAGTAAATGCTTTACCAGAAGAATAAAAATCGGCCATGGACGTGAAAAAATGAACATTTCTTATAGCTTTTGGAAATTAAACATCTTTCATTTTATAATGTTCATTTGTACCTATTTTTGAAATGTATTTATAACATCATACATAGGTATATATTATTTTAAAGTCGAATAAAACATACCAATAATTATTATATTTGTCGTTCCAATGTTTAAAAAGTTTCATAAAGATTATCGTTCATCCTAAGAAAAAACACGTCAAAGAAAGAAATGCTCTCAGATACAGATTTTAGTTTCTCGGAAGATTCTCTACAGGCTCTAACTTCAAGAAGCAGGTATTGATTTTGTCACAAACATAACCAATGGTGCAAATATTCCATAAAGTTATCCAAGATGGCAGGCCGGGTGTTATGAGAGCTTTCTAAAGCTGCCAGCAGCAGCAGAGCTACAGAATAGAGGCTGCCAAGCAAGCAGGCAAGTAAGAGAGGGCGGTTGAATGGCGTCTAACTTAGCAGGGCGGCTCCTGATATGTATTGATCCTTGTCCCAGGATGTAAGAAGCATCCCTTACATCCTCCCCCTTGCACCCCCGCAACTATTTGGCTCCTTGGCCCTGCTGAGGGTTTCTCTGCACACTTTCTTTTTTTGGGTTGACATGTTGCTAAACAAACTTCTTCTTGATGATTGCCTAGTTTTTGAGGCATATTAACTATTCTATGGAGGTCTTAATTAGCAAATTTTGACAATAATTTTTACAAAAAACTGTTAAGCGTGAACTATAGCTAGTAGTAATGCTTTTTGTTTCCACTACACAGCCTTCAATTTAAAAACATCGAAAACGGTGTTGTGTTATGGATAAAAAAGAGTACAGCCATTTAAATAATGACGATAAAGGAAATCTCATGCTAATTTGTTGTTGTCAGTGTTTAAAAATTAGTCCGAAAATCTTTCTACCAAATTTTTGGATATACTTAGGTTATGTAACGTCTCAAAATTCTAAGACATGGACTGAGTATAAAATAATTATATTCAATAAGAAATATGATGAACATCCAAAATGTACCTAATAACGTTGTGCTAATTTTATGAATAATGCTCCCATTCTTTGTTTGATTTAAACTTCCTATTTTTTGAAAAAACCTTTTTTTGCGAAAAAGCATTCATAGCAAAATAATTTTTGTTTCCAATTTTAATTAGACTTATTTTGTAGACGAATAAGGGTCTAACATTAACATATTCTAAAGGTCCTTCAATAAGAGTTTATACAAAGTATTTTGGCAATTTAGAAGCACTATATTTTTGCAATTTAAATTGCCAAAATTCTGTATTTAAACGCTTATTGATGGACCTTTAGAATATGTTAACTTGTGCTTTGTTTACTTATGTTGCTGGTAAGCACAACTTTTTATTAAAATTAACTCTTATAAACCCACTGAGCAATGACCAGAAAGTGCTGTTTTTTGTTGATTTTAGATAACCAACATAGCATAACCACAGTTTCTATGCTTCGTGACATTCCCCGTTAAAAGAAAACGCCCTATACGAATCAAAACAGTGCTTGCTTAAAGAAAAGATTATCTTATTTAATTTAGAAAAATTTAAAAACCGATTTCGTACTATTTGTACTTAAAATTATTTTTAATCAGTATGCACCCTTTCTTTGGTCAGTCAAAACCTGTACGAATACGAATGTAACCGTAAAGAAACTCCCAGCTAACTCCCAAAGGGTTAGAATGTTTAAGACGGCATGAACAAGTTGTGATCTAGCAACCTTGGATCTGTTTCTATGAGAGCTTGTTAAGCATCTAGAGAGCATGGGAACGAATACAGGTTGATCTGGATGCTGCGTGTGGATTTCTTGAATAGGATGACTTGTGTAAAATTTTATCTTTTTAAGGGTCTTATGATGACCGTTGGTCAGTCTCATTGTGTAGGATCTAACGAATTTCTTTCAATTCACATGCATTATTCAATCCGATTGCAGATTTATTTTCTACAGCTTACAATGAGTCTATAAATATAGATTGAATCAAATTATTTTTTTTTTTAATTTTCTTGATTATTTTGTACCTAAGCGGTTAACACATTAATTTTTCTTTTGTTATTAGCTTGCAAAGGCAACTTTGAAAGCGCAATGGACAAGTGATAAAAAACGCCTTATAAAACGAGTTTTTTATACCATTTTCTATATTTGCTTTATTTAATTTATTAAAAAGCATTTTTAATTTGAATTTAACACTTAACATACACTTTTAGTTTCATTGGATTGCCATCATTGACATTTTGAAGTAAAAAGTAAATTTAGCTCAGACATATTGAATAATGACATTTGTAAAGTTTACTCACTTAATACTGAATGATAGGCGTTTTTGAGAAAATTTAACCGTTGATATCGTTTCTTCAATTCTTCTAGCTATTCCCTCTACAATAAAAATATGTCCCCCGATAGTTTATAATAGTAAAATTTGTAAATAAGAAGTACCTTGCAAGGGAAGAATTCATCTTTTTGCATCTGGAAAACCAACCTAATAAAATAAAATTTTGCAATTAATAATGAAGCAATTTAGCAACCTAAAAAAACCAATTATTGGCTTTTATAATGTGCTTATTATAGAACGCAAATAAAAAAAACATAAATAAAAGCCAATTATTTTGAAATTAAGAATGAAGAAAACGAAATTTTATTTAATCTAGTAGTATGTTTACCAATATGATCAGACAAAAAGTTTGTCGCGCCATTTAACGATTTTTTTCCGTTATTTTTGTAGTACCAAAATGTATGTACGAATACTACCTACATTAAATACTTATTTCTACTTGACTTTAAAGACATATCAAATGGCACTTAAGCCTCGTACCACTAATAGTCTGTGGCCAAACAAGGTAGGCATCCAACTTAGGTATCCTAACTTCTAGATATTGATTAATACACGGGATAACAGTGCAAAATTAATTAAAGGAGTTTGCAACCTTCATTAATAACCTAGGAGGAGAACTCTTGCACAACACGAGGCCGCAGAAACCTCAAGTCGCCGCCCTGAAATTTCCACTTTACTTTCTGGGAAGCACAGCCAATCTACCTACCCTATCTACTAACTTACTTCATCAAATTAAATCATAGTTCAAATTACATTTTCCTCTGATACCGCCGGGTTTGCTAAAAGCCAACTCAAATTTTGCTAGGTTATAGTTTACAACTTTATTCAGCATCACTAACAAGCTATTTGAGATATTTTTTTAAGGTAGATTATATTACAGACTACAGAGGAGATCCAAAGGCGAAAATGTTGACTTTAGAGAACCAACATGAAACTTCAAGATAGCAAATAAATAGAAGTTTAATATTTCTAGAAAGACAAGGACAAGTGCAAAAAAGCGCCTTATAAAACAAGATATTTAGGTACACCTACTATTTTTATTTGCTTTATTTTTTTCTAACTGGATTTTTAACATTAACTCGTTTTTGGAAAATTATAGTCGTTGATATCGTTTTTCCAATAGAATTAACTCGTTTTTAGAGAATTATAGTCGTTGATATCGTTTTTCCAATAGATCCTGTCAAGTCCTACGTCACAGTTTATAGAATTGCAATAAAGTAGAGTGCCTTTATGATTTGACAATTATTGTCGTCTTATAGAATGACGACATGCATCATTCTTTCTCTGTCATACAGATAATGTCATCAACGTTATAGCCAAAGTGACAACAATTACAACTTACAATCACAATTAATGACGTTATCTGTATGACAGAGAAAGAATGATGCATGTCGTCACTCTATAAGGCGACAATAATTGTCAAAATCATCAAGGCACTCTAAAGGACTGCCTGTGAATTTTTTTTAGGCAACCAACATTACGGACCAAAGAAAAATGCAACATTTTTCTCCTTCTATGTTTACAACATCGGTCTTTTTGAAACATTATTTACATAAAAATAAGATACTTTTTTGGGTACCATTGGCGTAAAAATGTTGCTTTAAATCTTATTTACTACATTTTAAGTTTAATTTACTGTAGGTATTTAAAAATCATTTATTATTTGTAAATAATTATGAGCTACCAAAATGTCAGTTTTCAACGCAAATTGCTTGAGAAAGCAACCATATCAAGGAGTATGGTTAGTTCTAGTTAATAGAAAAAAAAATGTAAATTTTACAGTGGTACTTACGAGACCTTTGGATATAAATGCTTTCTTAAGCAATTTGCGTTTTAAATTTACATTTTGAAGGCGCATCATTACCAAAAAAAAAATAATTTTTCGACTTCTTCAATGAATAAACTTGAAATATCGTATTTAAGACATTGTAAAAACTTTTTCTACCAAGGGTTCTCTGAGCTTATTATGGAACGCAAATATAAAAATACATAACCAAATTTTGTTGATTTTAATACCTAGCTACGTCAACTCTTTAGTTTACATTAAAAGCGACCTACTTTGGCCAGTGTTTCTAATTTTGATATTATGGAACAAAACAAAATTTTAAAGTATCGGGCAACAAACTTTTGTCTATTGGATACCAAGATATTCTATCCTAGATAATAGACAATGGAAATTCGCATGAAGCACGTTAAAATAATAGTTGGATCTATAACGAACCGAGAGATATGATAAAGAATATGACCCAAAAAGATTTCGATAAACATTATATCAAATTTAGCAATGCAGAATATAGTTCAAAATTCAAAGAAAAATAAAGAACACTAGATGAAAAATGTAGCACAATTTATTGAAATACACTTTTCCTAAAGATTAAACTCACATAGTTTTAAGTTGGTGATTGCTAAACGCGTTATATCAAAAGCTCCCAGTATTAATGTTTTCCAACTAAATTGTTAAAGTCTTTATTTACCACAATACTATTTCCTTGGTCCTTTTCCTTGCCCATCAACAACACAGAAATGGAATAAGACAAACGGAGTAGATTTCATAGACAGTTCTAAATATGTAATCCGTTCCCCCAGAGAACAATGCGTTATAACACAATAACTCTCTTGTGAAATTAAACCCTTTATGTTTCAATATATTCATTAGTCTCTCACAGTATTTTGTTGTTGTTTGTAAAACAGATATTTGTTACCTAGTATAGGTATCAAAAATACTTTGGGTATTATTTGGTGCCTTTGTAGAGCAGCAAAATTTGTATTGATAGAGTGTTAGTAGTATAATTATTACTATGACCAGACAAACCAGAAAATTAAATAAACAAACAATATGTGTTCTTTTTATAAATAAATAAATATTTTCAGTTTTCCAAATACCACTTCAATATCTATCTAAACCGCCAAATGATTTATTTCGTTCTCCGTCATTCTCCAGAACTGAGAAGGACATTTTCCCAATTTCCCGGATTTATAAACTTGGTTGGGATAATCACGTTATGAAGACGTCCCATTTCCCAATATAAATTACCTTATTAGAATCTCGTTAGATGCTCTAACTTTATTACCAGAGTTAATCAATTCGAATTATTAGAAGCTTGTGGTCACGTGCAGATACATTTTGTAGTCATTAATGTTTTTAATTATTTTAGAGGACTGTCCAAACACTTCGTCATATTAGTGTGTCGTCACTGAAGCCAACAAAGACAAAATCGCATCGTAGTATCCATGGTTTTGACGTTTTAACAATTACTTTTTGACACGTTGTTGTCAGGACTTCAAAACCATGGAAACTAAGATGCGATTTTGTCTTTGTTGGTTTCAAATATCGTCATCACTAATATGGCGAATTTAAAGGCGGTTTGTATAAAATCCATATACCTACTTTGACTTGTAATCTTCATTAATAATCTTACGAAAATATATCAATATATTATACATATTATTTAAAAGTAATATTTGTCGATTTATGACAAATTAAATCCTTAATAGGATTTATTCTATAAAATTTATTAACATGTCAAATGCAAGCATAATATGGTTTGACTGGTTTGGACCTAAAATTTATTGAAATATGTACAAGTACTTTAATCGAAGTCATTTAAGTCGTATTTATTAGAGGTTAGTTACTTTCAAACATTATCTTCCTCCAGAAAGTTATTATCAGCGAATTTCGTGAAGCATAGAAACTGTGGTTATGTAATGTTGCTTGCCTAAAATCAACAAAAAATAGCACTTCTGGACATTGCTCAGTGGGTTAATATGAGTTAATTTTAATTTAAAATTTTGCTTACCTGCAACATAAATAAACAAAGCACAAGTTGAAATATTCTTAAGGTCCATTAATAAGCGTTTAAAGACAGAATTTTGGCAAATGCATTTTAAATTACCAAAATTCTGTATTTAAACGCTAATTGATGGACCTTTAGAATATGTCAACTTGTGCTTTGTTTATTTATGTTGCTGGTAGGCACAATTCTTAATTAAAATTAACTCTTATAAATCCACTGAGCAATGATCAGAATGTTGTTTTTTGTTAATTTTAGGTAACTAATATTACATAACCAGAGCTTAGCGACATTCCCCTTTAAGAACTTTTTGAGCTGAAGAGAAAAAAAATTAAAAAATATTAGTTTTAAAACATAATGTTAAGATACATTTTAGTAGTGTATTTACCAGTATGGCAAGACAAAAAGTAACTTAAATAAAATCTTCATTACCAACAAACATTAATTCATTAAGAATTCCGTACCAACCCAAAATCTGAACATAAACTTCAAAAGAATATTTATAATTCATATTACGAAGTCCTTAATTCTGAAATGTTAATGCATGTTGCAGTATAATGTATCTCATATATGGAGGGACACTAATCTTCAAGTTTATAGCACAGACTTAATGAACATCGTTATAAACATTCTCAATTGGAATAAAGCCCAAAGTGCAGACTCTATGTCTCATGTTAATGTGTCTTTCTCTCTGGCGGTGATAGACATTCTCGGAACACTGCATGCACCAACTTATATGATTATTATTCAAGTTGTAAACTTTAAACATTTAGATGGAGAATTTAGTCATTTAAATTCGTAATAACACAAGTTATAATGTGTTTTATTCGTCATTAAATGAGCAGTAGACCTACATAAAATTGGCAATTTAAAAAACCGTAAATTAAATGGATTGGAAAAATATATCTCACCCAGACACAAGAGGGGGTATTTGCATTGCGCCAGTGATTAAGATAACACTTGCTGTTGCGCCGATTTGGTCATACAAAAATAGTTTGTATTGGGCCGCTATTCTTTATAAAAGGTCTATTGTTATACCAGGAGCTAAAAAGACCCAGTTAAAAAGGATTAAGAAAACTCGATTTAAATTCATTTTCAGGTATATTTTAACTATCGCGAATAAACGCTGGGGCTTGTTGAATTTACCGTCTTACAATTTTTGCTGGCTTTTCGGTGATATTATCAGTAGCTTTCCGTTTTCCGCTGTTAGATATGTCTAATGTCTTGGTAATGTGCTGACTAGGATTCTTAATTTTTCTCTAGTTTGTTCTTTTAAAATTTCAGTGCTTTAGATAGAATTTTATAAAAGCAATGGGGGACCTTTTTCCACTGGAGGACACTAGGTTAGGTAGGTTATGTTAAGTTTTGCTGCTAAATGAAAACTTATGACTAATTTGTTGGAGTGACAAAAGAAGGGATTAAACAGATGCAAACCAGGTATACGAAATGACCCAAAACAATAGGTATGATAAAAGTGGCGCAATACACAATATTTTTGTATATTCAAATTTAAACATCGGCGCAACAGGCGAAATAAAAACAAAAATAGTATAAAGATTGTTTAAGTTAGATTTTCGACGAAATAACCGATTTAAATAAAACCATAACACGTTTGTAGCACTATTTTTGTAGTTTTTATATACGCGCGATGGGGCCCTGATGTAGATGTGCTATTTAGTAGAATTGGAGGGAGCTCAACGGAGATGACTTATAAGAGCTTCTAAGAGCACAGATTAATAGATCTGTGAATTTGAAACCCAAATCTTAATAATGATAAAAATATTTACAATGCCTATTTCTTCCTGTTAACTCCTCATTGGTTTATTTTGTTCAACACTTCTAAAATTCTTCTTCTAGTCTCAAATAAAAAGAAACATGCAAAAAGCAAAATCCACTTACACAGAAATTCTAAGCATTGCAATAAATCAGCCAAGAAGCATTATAAATTCAAGCATTACTGCCGTATCGTTCCCTACATTATTAAGTTAAATTCCAGAGAGATAAAATCTTAGCAAGCTTAGGATGAGGGTCGAAGGTCCACCACCCACCCTGATGATGGCCAAGCAGCCATCTTGATTCCTTTAAACACCCTCTCAGTCTGCAATCCTTTCATCTCTCTCTAATTTGTTCCAAACCGCCCTTCTTAAGCATCAATACTCTCTCTGCAGCTACCCGCCGCATCGTAAGAATCTACTTAAAGAATCTGCAAACTAGCGCAGTCGATTCTGTGCCTTATGGTAAAGTTGGATGTTGATCATAGTCGCCTGAGGCAGTTAATTCGTTCGGGTTTATTGTGCGGAAAGAGCAGCAGTAAAGAAAGGATTGCTGTGATGAAGACTGTTTGAGATAATTTAGGTTTATGTTTCATTTATTTTGTTCGTGTTGTGGTACACACTTACAAAAGTATTGCTGGTGATTTAATTATTTTAATTTGGCGTTTTATCCTATCTTTTGTTTTATGAATTTTATTCATGGTGATGAATAAAATCCAGGAACGTTTGTTTTATAGTCGAAGTTATCATGCTATTTTACTGAGATAAAGTTTTATTAACAGAAATAAAGAATGCCATATAATTAGGTCAAAAAACTCAAAACATAGGAAAAGAAAAACTCTATACAAGCGCCTTTTTTCAAAATTTCAGAAACAGATATTTTGTAAAATAAAAATCAAAAATATCTTTATTGAGTCAAACTCAAAAGGCCATTGACCGAGGTCCTTCAGCCAAAGTACATGTCATAATTTGATTATAGTTAACAAAAATATAATAAGGAAGTGTTTGGTAGAATTTAATGAATTCAAAGTAAGAGAAAAAAAATCATGTTTATGGGTGTAGATTTAAAATTTCTTCATAAATGGTCAGTGGAATGTTTAAATTTGCTGGTTTGGTTTGGTAGATATTTTGTTTTAATTAAAAATGGAAATATGTTCTGTTAAACGCCTACTTTTAGGAGCAAATCTTCAATCTACATTCTTTGAAGGTTCTAATAAACGAATTTAGGCAATAATTCTCACATTCTTCCTGAACTAGCAAGTAGTAATGCTTTTAGATAGAGAGCTGGCAACAAAAAAACACGTTATCGAATATTGTCATGATTCTTTTAGCATTACCTAATATTTAATATTTCTTTAATTATTCCAATAATAAACTGACATTGCTAACAGGCATCGTTCTTTTTAAAAACATCAGAAGTACGATCGTTTCTTTCGTACAAGTAAATTGATAAGTGCACATTCGGACCATAACACTGCCAGAACTTACAAAGTAATTTGAATCTAGTGTAATCTTTTCTGCCTAATATAAGCGCTTTTGGTTACAAAGTTCTCTGTTCTTGGAAAGCAGATTTTAAAAACGACTTGCCCATCATAAAGTTTTGACAGGATTGTGGCTCGTATGTGCAAATATCAATTTTCTTGTACCTAGAAAACGATAGAACTTATGATGTATTTAACATTTAAGAAGAACGTTTTTCTGTTTGACTTTCCATTTTCCTAATCTAAAAAAAGTAATACGAAATATAATGTAGTTCTTAAAAAATCCTGACAAAGTTGATCACGTGAATGTACTCATAAAAAAAAATACGACCATTAACTTTAACAAAACTACCTATATTGGATCAATAAAACCTTATAAAATTTCCCGACCTCTCCAAGACTAGGCAAATAATCCGCTAGAATTAACAGAAACTCTAAAACCCTGAAAATGACGTTGCTAACAAACAATTCTTCAGCTGTTTTCCCTCTCCTTTTTCTCAACAATGAAACTAAAATATGCGCACTCGTATAAAACGTGCTGTTTGTTTTATCTTATCCACGTGCTCGCGTCGTACTACGTCCAACATGTGATAAAAACCTTGAAAATTAAAATAATATGAATGAAAGTATAAAGCATCCGCGTCCAGGATAAAACACACCTAAGGTTGGAAGTAGGTAGAGAGGTAAGAGGGGTAGGGAAGTAGTGGGGATAGACCGCCCCATGACCAATCCAAGAAGCTAGACCCTGGATCGATGAAAGAAAAGTATCTCAGAAGAGAAAAAGACGTTTTGTTCAAAACTTATAACTGTAGTGGGGGTATGGGTAAGAAAGAAGTAGAAGCTGACCGTTGGATCAATACTAGGGATGTTGGAAGAAACTTTAACTGTTATACAGGCTGTCTAAAGAGATTTTATATTTACAATAGAGAAGGTATAAAAATTCATTGTTTGGGGCCAAGATCTTTTTGTTTACCCAATTTAAGTTTTATGGACTAATAAGTAAGTGGACGTAAATAAACAAACGTTTTCAATGGAATCTACCTATGCTAGCCTTTTAGATCTTGGACCCACAAACTGGTAATGTTATGATCATAAGCAATTCATTTCTAGTCATTCTATTTCCATGAGACTGTCCCATTGAAAAAAACATCCAAAATCAAAAATATACTGCAATTGCTGATTCAAGAACTAGTTTTTCTTCTGTTTGGGCTCCTTGTGAATCTAAGATTCCACCATTTTATATTAAACGAACTTATGTAAAATATTTAAAAAAAAATAGAAAAGCTTTATACTCTTATGGTATGGTCCGAATGGTCTCCATTGGTTTGGTTGCGATAACGTCAGGTTTTCTTTTGATCATTTTTGCTAACTGAAAAACTTAGTTTCATTCGGATCTGTTTAAGCGCCCAACATTTGACGTTTAAACTCCACAAAAAGAAACAAACGATGAAAAGTGGCCTATTAAAAATACCTATTATTCCCATAAAATCTTACATTTGGTCAAGAAATTTTTCGGGCAGCACAATTTTTGTGGGAAAATGTGATATTTAATACCTAGAAACATAATTACCATGTGCGCACTCATGCGCATATTAGCATTTTGTGCTAGTACCCCCAAAGAGCACCCTTCCATTCGTAATACTAGATCATGATGGATCTAGACCAAATTTTGCAAATAGACGCCAAACAAGGTTCTTGAAATGTTTTCGTTAATAAGTTTCTTCTTTAAACATTCCTTCACCCCCTAATAGTCCCAAAATGAGAAATGTTTATCACGTTTGATTTACGCCAAATTTTGCAAACAGATGCAAAATTAGATTCTAAAAACCCTTTTCCAAAAATTGTTTTTTTTATTTCTTTGCCTCTATTTTTTTTGGAGAGTAAAAATATCCTTTAGAAACATCAATATGAATGTATCTATTACAAAATTTGGTATAAATTCACGTGATGAATATTACTCATTTAGGGGGTAAAGGAATTAGAAGAAATTGTTTTACGAAAACCTTTTAAGGACCTTATTTGGTGTTTATTCGCAAATTTGGTCTAGATCCACCATGATCTAGTATTACGAATGGAAGGGGGGCTCTTTGAAGGGTTCTAGCACAAAATACTAATAGGCGCATGAGTGCGCACATGGTAATTATGTTTCTAGGTATCAAATACTACATTTCTATACAAAAAGTGTGCTGCCCGGAAAATTTCTAAAAAGCAAGGATTTTTTGTAAGATTTTATGGACTATACTGTATGGTTTCATTACCTACTATGACTTGTAATGTTTATTAATAATCATACGAATATATATATATATATATTACACGCAGCTTCTTTTTACCATCTTCTTTGCTGCTATTGGTTAAAAAACAATAATTATCTGTCATCATTATCGTCATTTTTACTAATAGTGGTGAAGAAGTCGCCAAAAAGAAGCTGCTCATAAGGTTACCATATAGGATACATAAAATTTAAATATTATAACCGTTATCTTCTTTTTGTGAGACTCCACTACGCATGACCTAACCAGTTACCAAGCTATTTCTGCGGTCACCCTGATGGTTCACTGAAAATCACCAGGTTTTTAAAAAGTGCCATTCGGAACACAAATTTACCAAAGGTTAAAAACTAAAAAGCCATTGAGGCCATACTCTTAAGGTTTTTGTTAAATAAGGACATTTGGAAAGCGGGTAATCATAATTAAGAAGCTATCCTACTTAATTGTTTTTCTAAATTCCATTCCAAATAATTGTTTTTTATTTCAAAAATTGGACCTTCAATAATTTTCGTAGTTCATATTACGCAAATCCCATTGCAAAACGTCATAAAACCCATGATTAACAACCAACATCCTTGATTCTTAGAATGTTGATGATGATAAGTTATGAAAGCATTATTTGCATGTTCCATGGTCTGCATACAAAAATTAGCAACCAAGCCAAGTTTTAGTTACTAACATATGCATGCAATCTACCAAACTTCACTACAGCAAAAATTAAAGCTCGTAAATTATTTTGACAAGGGCTTTAGTTCAGCTAAAACTAGAAAGGTACCTATTTGAAACTATACCAACTTGCTGCATTAATTTGATCGATATTTAAACTTTCAAAAGTTATAAACTCCTACGTAAATATTTGATGCTTGAATTATAAGCTGCCATGATCAAACTAATTTATACCTCAGAACTAGGAGATTTTTTTTATGAAGGTAAATAGGATTTAACAGTTTATGAGCGTATCTAAATGAAATTGTCAAAAACGGAAAGTGAGTTTTTTTACCTGGGTAAAGTCCAATATGCATATTTATTTTTGAATTTCAGGGTTTAAGACTGACTTTTATGAAAGCACTGGGGGACATTTTTCCACTGGGGGACGCTAGATTAGGTAAGTTATGTCAAGTTTTGCTGCCAAAATGAAAATATAAACTCTAGCTATGTCGCAGTGCGTCCAAAATTGTGTGCATTACACTGATGGACATATTACTAGGTGTTGTTCTCGGTGTTTTATGGAGAGTTTATACAACTTCTTTAGTCCAACTTCTTTCCCCTTTACCTCATAGTCTTCACCTCCGAGTTCACCTAATTGAAAATTATGGTTTATACAACTCTAGCTCTTACCTCTAGTTTGGAACAAGATACATAACCTTTCTAGTAATATGTTTTTACTCCCCACATAATTTGTTGTTTAAAATTAACCTATAATCCCTATTTCAGACATTTTTATTACAAAAACTTATAACAGAATTAAGCAGTTTGCTTATTTTGACATTTTTAAGGTTAGGATACATGGCCAACTTTATGCAGGCCCGCGCATTTTACACCTGCGGTTCTTTTTAGATTGTTTGCATATTGTTTAGTATCCGTCAGACGTCAGAAAACTATTGTCTAAAACGTCAAAAAAAAACTGCGGGGTAAATGGAGGTCAAGGTGTAGAGTGCGTCGACTTGTAATAACGTTGTTCCCGTTAGAAAAACATATTTTATTAGCCCAGGTAGTTCAAATGTTAAATACGTAGTTTAAATGTTGATTGCGTAGTTCAAATGTTACTGCAAAGAAATCTTACCTTTTAGTCTGTAACCTAACCATAAAAGATAAAATAGTTGAGGTAAAGACTATGAGAGACGGAGGTAAGGATTTTCTGTTTGAACGCTAAATGATATTTACACATATTTATCTCAGAAGACTATGAGGTAAAGGGGAAAGAAGTTGGGGTAAAGAAGTTGTGTAAACCGTGCATTAATGCTAAAAATGTATCAACACATTATCAGAAAGCATTGTAGTTTAAAATTATTTGATCTTTATACTAAATAAAAGCATAAAATATTATTACTGACTTCTGCACATAAACATCTCAAATTAAAGGATAATCCTTTTCTTACTGCAGGTAAACGGATTAACTCTTACTTAATGACTAGGTACGCAAATTGAAGAGTATTTTGTAATGTACGCATATTAGATGTCTGCAAATAAGAGGGCTTCTATTTAATTTGCCACATGCCCAAAAAAGGGTTTTTAACATTGAAAATATGGGTCAGTAATATTTTACAATATTTCTACCTTACAAAGAAAATCAATGAGTACTGTCTCTATATTCTTTGTGTAAGGCACCTGTTTAAGGAAGTGGAAGATCTAAAAGTAAGCGTCCATGCGAGAACTGTACAATTACACAAAGTATGTTGGTATAATCAGCTTAGGGTGAATGGTAGACTCTATGTTTTAGTCTCTATGCTTGATCATCAGTGAACTTTCTGAGGAAGCGTCCATGTGAATGAGGCGTCAAAGTGGAAACTTGGACCGATGATCACACAAACGATTGTATTTTTTGCTTTTAATGTTCGTAGAAGAGCGTATTTTAGTTATTAGGTAGATAGGTACTTGGAAAATGGAAACTTATTCCTTTTGGTGTGTTCTAGACCAACCGACGTAGATGTAATGTTGAGAATGATTGATTACCTTGATAGCTAATGCTTCTATAATAGTTTGCTGTTTCTTTGCCATATGCCTGAGAAGAAATGTATGGGTGTGATGCAAATTTTACATACAGAAAGTTACCTTAAACCCTTTTCTGTTTAAATTTAATTCTAACCAAGAAAGGACTCTTTTTAAAAACTTAAACAGTATACAGAATATACGAATCTTCCTGTGCTGCAAAAAAAATATTAATATCTTGTCCGAATTAGGATACTGCTCTCCAAAATTGAACCAGTGAACCGACTAGATTAACCTTGGAGCATTGGTATAAGAAGCCATTCAATTGATAAGATAAAACTAATATATATATATATTCGTATGATTCTTCTTAAAGTTACAAGAAAATTACAATACGTTGTTCGGTATTGGTGGCGGCAACTTTTGCAATAATATTAATTAGTTATGGTTTGAAAGAGTTAAAAAGAAAGTAATTTTTATAAATTTCTCAATAATTACTAACCACGCACTGGAAGAACCACACTTGCTGTTAATACACAATGGTTATGGAGCATAGATACCTGCCTTACATATTTAATTTAAATGATTCTTACTTCAAATGATTCTTAGATAAGAGTATATGAACTGGGCAACTTTCTTTCAAGTTTAAATTATTTTACTATTTTTTGGAAACGATTTCTGGAATTTTTTTGTTATATGTGACAGTATATTAGTAGGTAAATTCTTAGGAATTTGCAACTAAACATTTAAAAGTAAATTCGTGCATACAGGGTGTCCAAAAATGGCGCATAAACGCGATGGTACGTTGTTGGGGCATGTTTAGGGAGCCCCAGAAAATTGTTGAAAAAAATCTATCACATATACCCTCGTAGATATGTTGCCAAAAAGTGCAAAATTTTAAATGCTTATATCTTGAATATAACAGCACATATTAACGAAACATATGGTTTAATACAAAGCTACAGTCTATCTTAAACCATTCAACCATTTGTTTATTTATTAAATGGTAGAATTACATTTTTATAATCAATTTAATTTTACATAATTTTCATGAAATGAAGCTGACAACAATCACATATACCCTCGTAGATATGTTGCCAAAAAGTGCAAAACTTTAAATGCTTATATCTTGAATATAACAGCACATATTAACGAAACATATGGTTTAATACAAAGCTACAGTCTATCTTAAACCATTCAACCATTTATTTATTTATTAAATGGTAGAATTACATTTTTATAATCAATTTAATTTTACATAATTTTCATGAAATGAAGCTGACAACAACGTCAATAAAATCTAGTGCAAAAGTGTATGATCAAGACTCATAAATGGGATTTTTAAACTTATAGATTGGATTTTTAGATGTATTCTCCTAGACTGTGTTGCCGAATTTATGCAACTTTGTTTGCAATTTTCTCGATGAGTATAACAGATGGATTTTTTTTGACAATTTTCTAGGGATCCCTGAGAATGCCCCAAGAGCGTACCATCGCATTTATGCGCCATTTTTTGGACACCCTGTATAAAATATGTTTTTACTTGCTCAAACATTGACCTTCTGGTAAATGTTTGCAAATAAGTAGTGTATTTCCTAATATGACCAGACATTAATTTTTCGTTTTGCTTATTTTGATCACTTTTTTAATACCAATTTGCAATTTAGATAATAATGACTGTATATTTTAGAAAATAAGTTAATCATTTTAGTTTCACTTTGAAGCAACTTAAATAGTCTTTAATTTTTTTCTAAATAGCATAATAAATTTGAAGGGTATCTAATTAAAATCCTGGTTTAATGTAAACGTTTCTATAATGACCCATAAAGAGAAAGACTTGGTTGAAGGTATAATAGCTCCAGACAGGAGATAGGTAGGGTTGATTATTAGATAGCGGGCGGGCGTAAGGGTGAAAATCGTGCGAGTAAGAGTGTAATGAGGCAAAGGGGTTGAATTAAGCTGTTGGGTGGTCAGGGGGTGTGAGGGAGGGGAAGACTTGGTAAGGAGCTGGACGATCAATACACTGACCATTCGCCTCAAGGATCTTGCAGAATGCTTTTACTCACAAGGGTTTATGGATGGAACGGTATGTTATGCAGAGTGTCCCATAATTGGCGCACCATCTGTATGGTACGTTGTTGAGGCATGCTTAGGGATCCCCAGAAAATTGTCAAAAGTGCAAAACTTTAAACGCCAGTACCTCTAAAACAACGGCACATATAAATAAAAAAATATGGCTTAATACAAAGGTATCCAGTCTATCTTAAACTATTTTAGTATTTGGTTATCTCTAAAATGATCAAATGCCATTTTTATAATCAATTTAATTTCACGAAATGAAACTGACAACAATGTCAATGAAATCTGATGCAAAAAGGTATGAGAATCATAGATGAGTTTTAAAGCGCCCTATCCTTAACAAAGTTGACAAATTTATCAAACATTAACCGTATTTTCCACAGAGATAAGAAGAGATGGATTTTTTTACAATTTTCCAAGGATCCCTAAACATGCCCCAACAGCGTACCATACAGGTGGTTCACAGGTGCGCTAATTATGGGACACCTTGTGTAAGTGAAATGCACTACCAGAAACTTTTAAAAATATTGTAGAAGACTATCCAAACATCAATTTTGAAGAAGGTTTTTATGAATTCATTTAATTGGATATCTATCCTGAAACCTCTGAGATTTTGGCAATATAATGTATCTTTTTATAAAACTGGATTGTGCTCTTGGTATTCTCGACCCATGGTTTTTTTCTCTGACCTTGAAGCAGAAGCTTTATTAGTATATGAATGAAAATTATCCATGGGCGTCCCAAACAGAACATTACTTGTACTTTTTTGGACCATTAACAACTTTTTTTTCTCTGATAGTTTTCCGAGTAGTTTTCCTTATTCTAGTACTCTAGTAGAAAGCTCTGTTTTGTTCAAATTATTTCAGTTGAATGTCGCGTTTGGGTCATTAGCGAGGCGTCAGCCCGGAATTATGGATGGCCATTCTTATGCACTTCATTTAACCATAGACTTCAGACAAGGATGTTTTTCTTGCTTATGAAATAGGTAACTACTCATCCGAGTTAAACACTAAATATTATTAACCCTTTGTGTTATTTGGGACACAATTGCTACGCTTTAAAGAATATTTAGGTCTTGTTAAGGTAGGAATATAGAACACAAGTTAGTTTTTACAATGAGAAAGTTTACAGGGGATTCAACAGTATAATCTTGGCGTATTTTTTGGCTAAAGCTAGTATTTTCTATTTGTTTATATGATTCATTTTTAGGACGTAGTTTCCGTTAAAACCAACCTCTTCTAAAGTATATAACAAATTGTAAATCAAATTAAGTAGTTTCGTATTCGAATATTTGATTGTAGAGCAGGTTAATTATTGCTAATGAAGTGCAATTCATTCATAGTAACCAATATATGAAAGTTTAGCAAATAGCAATCAAATCAGTAGAGAAATCAACATTTCCAACAAGCGACCGACCGACGTAGGTATATGAGTTATTATTGGATGCTAAGTGTAATGTAAGTGACATTAACTTGGCGTCTGCTAGTTTCATAAATGCTCTCATTGATTGGACATTCTGTATTCAGCTCAAATGATTTCATCAAGTTTCTAACTGCATTCAATTCAGGGAAATACCACAAAACTCTTGACTAATTACTAACTTTGAGTGAGATGAAGAACGTCATCAGCAAGGATAAATTACCATTTAATATACTGTTCGCAAGAATAAAGTACGAAGCGTTTTAGTCGATAATAAACATAAAATCATTCCATAACCAAGAAAAATAATCTTAAGAGTTGGGTTTCAAATTCACAGACCTTCAAATCTGTGCTCCTAGAAGCTCGTATAAGCTATATCCGTTGAGATCCCGCAAATTCTACAAAGTAGCACATTTACATGAGGGCCCCATCGTATACAAAAACTAAATGTAGTTTTGAAAACTAAAAAAATAGGGCAACAAACGTATTATGGTTTTATTTAAATCGGTTATTTCTTTGTGTCGAAAGTCTGACTCATAATTATACTATTTTTTTTTTTGACTACGAATACATTTATTTTATTGGTTTATATACATTACCTGGTCTATGCCAAACCATAATTTAAAATGGTTTTTTTAAGCTTGTATATGATTAAAATTGCAACGTTTTTCCCTAATATAGATGTGCTCTTTAAAAAATTTCAATGTAGAAAGAAAAACAGCAAAAATACTATATTTTTATTATTTCTTGCACTCAGTGCCACTTCAATTTATCACAAACATTATTCTAAATATTCTTTATCATAGTTATTGATGTCTTACTCCGTATTTTTACATATTTTATTAAAATTTCGAAAATAACTAACATTTATGGAGATGACTTTTTACGAACTTTTGAGTGCACATCCTATTTTATGAATTTAAAACGCAAGTCTTAGGTGTGATTTAGAGTTAAATTAAATTAACTCAACGCCACTCAAAGCTTCTTTACTCCACTTAACTTGACGCGACTAAATTAAGGCATTTATAGTATAAATTTACACGTTAGTTTACTTAAGCTAATTTAGTAAACGCCATATATCGGTAAATGTTAGAATCGTCTTATTTCTGTAAATATACAGAAATTCATCTGAAATTCTTCGATTATCTTTGTAATTTTAAAAATTTGGTCTAGTAGCCGATAGATGGCTCTAGTGAAGGGCTTACTTTACATTGAATTATCTGAAATTAACCAAAATTAAGAAATAGAACCTTAAGTAAACGTCAAGTTAAGTTAATTGGATGTGTAAATGCGATTTCATCTTTCGTATAATTTATTTCAGTCGCGATACGTTAATTATAAGTTAAGTTAATTTATCTATAAATCAAGCTTTAATAACAAATTGTCCTGTGTAGACTTCATTGCATCTGAAATAATTACATTCACTCCATTTTTGTACCATATTGTCATGAAAGCGAATAATTTGTTTTTTGTATATACCTAGCTTAAAAATGTTGTTGCTTTGCTGTGCGAAAATTACTCTTGCTCGTGCTCTTCCCATAGATATAATACCTCTATCAGACATTGTAGACTGTAGGTAGATATTGTACACACAGAAAAGCGGAAAGCGGATACATGCTACAGGGAATTTATGTATGGAAAACAATGAGAGCCAACAGTCTTCTAATAAATAGTGCTACCATTAGATGTAAATCCGATTTACATTATGAGTGTGAACATGTACTTGCTCATACATAGGCCACAGGGTACAATTGTCTCTCTTTGAAGTTTCTTGAAATATTTTAATATCCAGAATTAGGCTGAGTATTAGTAAAATATTGTATCAAAAAGATTAAAGTAAGATTCACAATGAAAATTAGCTTGCATCTTGTAAGAATTAAGGTAGCTTGCAAGAACTATGTATTTAGGCTGTTTTATTCACAATGAATTAGCTTGCAATTGCATGAGCTTATTCATTGTGAATAATATGGCTTAATATACATATTTCAAGCTCTTGCAAGCTACCAATTCTTATAAGATACAAGTTAATTTTCATTGTGAGTGAACCAAATTTACAAGAAAGACGTGACTGAATGAATGTATGAATGTGTATTTTCCTTCTATAATAGGTTCATTCATTATAAAACCCAAAATTCAATTTAATAAAATTGTTTTTTTAATAAAATTGGTTTTTTAGATGCAAAAAGATAGATTCTTCCCTTGCAAGGTACTTTTTATTTACAAATTTGACTAAAAACCATCAGAGGACATAGTTTTTTGTAGACGGAGCAACTAGAAGAATTGGAGAAACGATATCAATGGCTACATTTTCTTAAAAAAGCCTATCAGTAATCAGTATTCATTCAGTTCTATGTAAATAAAATTTACAAATGTCATTATTCAAAACATCTAACCTAAGTTTACTTTTTATTCCAAAATGTCAACGTTACCAATCCAATAAAAATCTAGACGGGTGCTAAAAAACGTTCCATACAAAACTTGCTGTTATATTTTAAGGAGTATTTGGCAGTTGTTCATTGGAAAATTTGCTACAATATGGCTCATTCACAAGTGGCAAATCAGATGGGCAAATTGTTCCTAACAAATTCTCAACAAATTTTTAAAAAATTCAACAAATTCTACAAATTCTTAACAAATTCTGCAAATTCTTAAGAAATTCTTCACAAATTTTTAACTAATTCTTAACAAATTCTACAGATTCTCAACAAATTCTTAACAAATTCTAAAGATTCTCAACAAATTCTACAAATTCTTAAAAATATGTGCACTAATTCTTCCATTGAATTGCCCCTTGCTCATTCTACAAGCTTGGACGCGTGTTAAAAATATTTCTTTTTTGGAACTTAAATAATATTCTATTTTTTATTATAACTTAATAAAAAATTTAGCAATTTTAAAAATTAAATCTACAAACGCTAAATTTCCATGTAATAAAACTACATAAAAAATAAAAGCTACATTTTTTACGCATACGCCACCTAGACGCGAGTAGATAAAACACCCTTAAAAACTTTAAAACCTACAATACTTCCAGTTTTTTCCGCACTCTTTAAAGAGTGCGCCAGCTACCACGTGCCTACCTACCTCCGCTGCGAGCCTGAAAAACCTGCGAAGTAGTAGTGGGGGAAGCGCCCCTACTCAACCGCGCTCTTGAGGTAGTGGAATGGGTAAGGAAAGCGAGGGAGGGGGGTGTGCTTAGCCCCGCCCTTAATATGGCCTCCTTGAGCCTTTATGATGTTAATCCGCGCGAGAGAGAAGGCTGTGAATAAGAGAGTGTGCACTCTATGGAAGCCTGTTATCTCATTTGTAAATGGTGTTCTTCTTTATGGGGCTATGGAGTGAGGTCGCGGGTGGCTATGGAGCCCAGTTTACACAGCACGATTAATAGCTTTGATAATGTAGGATATTGTGAAGCTCAAAGTCGTTATACGTGCCTGGGGTTTAGGGCTTTGTCTTTGGTTAATGTATCGTTACCTATTTTTATGTGGAGGATGGTATTTTTGCGGTGGTTATTAAAAGAGTTGACACCGTTGTGTCGTAGGTTAATTCTGAATGAATATTTTGAAGCGCATCGACATAATGATTTTGTGAAGGAAGAATGTTTAAAATAAAAGCAACAGCAACAGCAATGATTATTTCCTTATCACGTTTTGATTAAAACTACTCTGGAATCATTAAGTTTTGTTCTTACCTTCATCAATAATGTTTTGTTTATTTTCAAACTTTGCAAAAGTAATAAAAGTTGCAACAGGACATTTGCAATTTTTTTATTGCATTTAAAATGTTTAATAAAAACATAAATCCCTAAAAAATCGTCAAAAAAATCTATCTGTTATATTCATCAAGAAAAATGTGAACAAAGTTGCATAAGTTCTGCAACACAATTTGTAAAATACATCTTAAAAGCTTATCTAGATTCCTGAGCATACTATCGTGAACATGGAATTTAAAACGATTTTTTATCAGCCACTTTTGATTTTTTGAATTTTACTCTTTTGTGAATGGGGTTTTTTTATGTCAGTTTTTGAATGTTATTTTGACAACAAATGGTCAAATGTATTTTATTAAAATAAATCATGTAAAATGTGCTGCCGGCGAGAAAAATAGTAAGAAGATACTTCCCTTTTTAAATAATTTTGTTTTAGGATAACAATAAGGCTCTAATCTTCGTAAAACATCAGTGAAATGTTTCTTGTTAATGTCCACTTCGCATAAAACTTGAGATGTTTAAGCCACTATTTTGACCATATTTACAATGCAAAAATTGATCGTTTTAAATTCCATGTCCACGATAGTACATTTTTGCATTATCATATTTTCATCGTTGTCAGCTTCATTTCATAAAATTTTTGTAAAATTAAATTGATTATAAAAATGTAATCTGACCATTTAAAAAATAAACAAATGGCAAAATAATTTTACATAGATTGTTCCTTTATAATAACCATGTATTTCGTTAATATGAGCTGTTATCTTAAAGCTCTATTTAAGGGTTTAAAGTTTTGCACTTTGGAGCCTTATATCTCCGAGGATATTCAAGATAGATTTTTTTTAACAATTTTCTGGGGCTTCCTAGACATGTCTTAAGATCCATCCATTTTTGAACACCCTGTAGTATAACCCTTTTTATTAAAAAGGAAATTTTTTTTTTCATATTTTTTAAACATGTTTACAACCTTACTTTTTAACCGTGTAAGTTAAGCGTTTTTGATTTAATTTCCATTTGCACTGTTCTTCTTAAAATTAAACCAAGAGCAACTTTTAGAATTTTGTCCACAATCCACATAAACCAAATAAACACCCTGTATTTCTGTCAAAAAAAAACGTATTCGTATTCGTTTATAATATAAAATCATGTTCCAATAAAATAAACCAGTTTTGAAACGCATCGCAGCTTCCCTTAACATCTATAAAAGAACGCAGATGTTGTTTTCTGGATGCTGATCAACATACCTAAGTAGCTGGACCAGTTTTACCACTGACCACTGTCCACGCTATTGTTAAATTCATAAATGCCTAACGGATTTTTTAAGGAAATTATCATCAAAATCCTGTTTTTATTCAGATGTGTTCACGGTTTCCTCTACGCAAGAAGTTTAAGTTTGAAGCAACAGACTAAAAACCAGTTTATCACCCTCTAAAGATTTGGTTATATTATTTTACGTTTGGATTGTTTAGCTTTGAATGCTGCTTTAGTATGTGTTTGGATTTGATATCTAAATGATTCTGTTGGTTTAAAATTTATTTTCTATAATGTAGTTTGATTTTAAAAAGGTAAGTGTCTAATAAAATATGTAAAAACTGCTTATATTGTAAAAAAAACCCTGTCTTTTTATGCTGCACAATATTTTTCATTCCTAATAATGATTCTTTATTTATAAAATTCATGGAAAATTGTTTTTGAATATTTTTTGTTATGGCACTTCTTTTTTATTGCATATTTTTTTATCTTTTTTCAATTATCTATATTTCTTTATAGAATTTTTTGTAAAGAGCTCATCTTACGACAACTCTATCAGTATTAACTAAGATTTAATATTATTTTGCCGAAAATAAGAACACTTAGCTCCATCTAGTAAAGTGTAAACCAACTTGAACGCTTTTCATGCAGGGAAATTCGATAATGGAAAACTAATTTTAGTTTCAGTTTCTGACACGAGTTGGTAATATTAATTAGAAAATACACTTGTAATAATTATTTTGAAATATTATAAGGTTGGTGTAGCCACTGGCAAATACAATCATTTCTTATATTGTCATTCTGCATCCTTCTCTTCTTTCTAATGATTTGGGTATTAAAGCAGATTCTAAAAAACTATCACTTTACATAAAACTATACTATAAATGATTTAAATACATTAATATTTACAAAGAAGTCTTCAGGCATTTTATCGAGCATTTAATTATTTGGATTTTCTTCTAAAGGAAATGGGGTTACAAAAATGTACAACGCTCTGAATTTTTCATAATAATAATACTTTATTATGCTAATAGGTGAATTTTTGTAGTAAGTCGATCCAATAAATCGGTTTTAAGTTTGTTTTTGCCATGCTAACAAATTTTTGCTTAAATTTCAAAAGTAAGGAAACGAAGAAATCTACCTAAAATAACATTTTTATTAATTATAAATTAATTTTGCAAAATTTCCATGAATTAATGCTGAAAACAATGTCAATAAAATCTGAAAGAAAGGTGAGATCAAAAATCATGGATGGGCTTTTAAATGGACTTTTTATATTTGCGTTCTATAATTATTAGCACATTATAAAACCCGAAATTTGGTTTTTTAAGGTTGCTGAATTGCTTCATTATTAAACCCAAAATATTATTTTATTAGGTTGGGTTTCCAGATGCAAAAAGCTGAATTCTTCCCTTGCATGGTACTTTTTATTTACCAAGTTTACTATTAAAAACTATCCGGGGACATAGTTTTCTTGTAGAAGGAATAGCTAGAAGAGTTGGAAAAACGATATCAACCGTTACATTTTCTCAAAAACGCCTATTCATTCAGTATTAATTGAGTAAAGTTTGCAAATGTCATTATTCAATATGTCTGACCTAAATTTACTATTTACTTCAAAATGTCAATGTTGCCAATTCAATAAAATTTTAAGTTAAGTTTATAATTCAATTTAAAAATGCATTTAATTAAGTTAAATGAAGCAAATACAAAAAATAGTACAAAACTCGTTTTTTATAAGACGTTTTGTACACTGGAAAACTCGCCGCGGCGCGGCTTGTTCTTGGGTGTTGCAAATTTGCGTCACCTAGGAGTCCTCTTGCAGGACAAACAATATTTGTACAAACGTCCAATCAAATTATCTAAATCATCATTCTGTATAAAGACGCCATCATCCACCCAAGTAGACCTTACCCAACCCACTCGCGTTAATAAGAGATGAATCATACATACATTTAGAAAGTGAGGGTGCCTTCTATGTAAGATAATCTGATATAACCAGGCAAGATGATGTGCCCTTTACGATTATGAGCAAGACGCAAGCAAGCAGAATTAGGTAGTCATCTCTTCTAGTGATAAGATTCCTACTTGTCTACCCCAGATATGCTAACTGATTGTGTATTCTAACTGCCATGTTGCGATGTAGTTATAGCTATCGTTAATGTGATAAAAGACGCTCTTGGGATTCGTGCGGCAGCTCGTTATTGTCCTCGATGGTGTTGTATCTGTAAAGAGTTGCCAGTTGTGCACTTGGCCTTAAGGAGTTTTGGATTTTCGGATGGTTACTTTGTCAAATTGCATTTGAGGCAAACCAAGAGTAGTTTTTGTCTATTCTTCGAATAAATGCTTTACGCTGAAACCCACTTATTTGTGTACATCCAATATGCGAACCTTCCAAAATACTCTCCAATTTGCGGACATAGTCATTAAGTAAGAGTTAATTCATGTACCTGAAGTAAGAAAAGGATTATCCTTTAATTTGATATGTTTATGTGCAGAAGTCAGTAATAATATTTTATGCTTTTATTTAGTATAAAGATCAAATAATTTTAAAATACAATGCTTTCTGATAATGTGTTGATACATTTTTTACATAACAACACCGAGATCAACACCTTGCAATATGTCCTTTAGTGTAATGTACACAATTTTGGACGCACTGCTAGGCATCGACATAGCTAGAGTTTTTATTTTTATTTTAGCAACAAAACTAACCTAATGTCCCCCAGTGCTTTCATAAAAGTCAGTCTAAAACCCTGAAATTCAAAAATACATATTGGACATTACCCAGGTAAAAAAACTCACTACCTCTAACCTTTCCGTTTTTGACCATTTAGGTCCGTAAATTGGATATATCCGCAAATTGGGTGTACGCAAAATAAGAGGACACCTTTCCGCTTTTCCTTGGAACAAATTTTGATTAGATGTCCATTTATTCTTTCAAAGTAATTTTTTTGTTCCATCCAGATAGAAAATTAATAGCCTTAATTTTGCTTAATTTTGGGTTTTGAATGTAAACGATTTTTTGACAACATCTATACTTTCTGTAGTAATATAGAACATGATTGAACATTTTGCATCAAAACTTGTATATCCTTATTTAGAATCATCCGTGTTGCAATTTTCCTTGACCAACCATGATTCTAGTATAAAATTGAGACTTTATTGTAATTCCCAGTTTAAGTAATTAATAGAACAATAATAACACGAACAAAACTTGATAACCCTTATGGTGCACATTTAACAGTCGAGAGAGTCTCAATAGCTGAAGTAGTAAAGTGGACTCGTGTCTGGCTAGATGGTCGGTATCTCCCTGCATGCACTGACTTAACCGGATTAAGAAACTTGTTAACTCCAAGAAGTTGCAGGGGACTTTACTTCAAAGAACCCTATTAAAATCTAACTTGGGGTATAAAACATCGGGTATTATCTTTAAGACTTCTCAACAGAAGCTTATATAGTTACGTACACCTTTTCTAGAGACCAGAAGATGAATTTTTAATTATGTTGCATTGGGGTGACAAATATGAACATTCAATAATGGAAAAAAATTGTTAATAATGATTTAAAAAAGTGCAAGTAATGTTCTTTTTGGGATGCACATAGACCATGTTTATACTTGAAGCATCTGCTTCAAGACCAGAAAAGAAACCATGGAAAACTAAAACATACCAGGATCACAATCCAGTTTTGTTAAAATGTACAATAAGTTTTCAAAATTACAGAGGATTCAGTGTTGATATCCAATTTAATGCATTAGGAGTCTGATTATGTATTTCATAAAAGCCACTTTCAAATTGGGGTTTAGACAGTCCTCTCCAAAATGTTTAATAGATTCTGGAAATTTACCCCATTATAATAATGGACATAGTGCATTCCACTCATTTAACATATCATTGCAATGTACCTGACACGTTCTAAGACGATAAACAGTACTCCAAATCTTCCTTGGCTGATCAAAATTTGAAACCTCTTAAGTGTGATCTTCGATTAGTTTCTTATTGGACACATCTACATTTTGGCAATAAAGTTTTCACACATCGGATACTAAAATGGGCTCGTATGGAAGCCCTCTTATTTGCGTACATCCAATATGCGTACATTCCAAAATACTCTCCAATTCGCGTACATAGTAATTAAGTAAGGGTTAATCCGTTTACCTGCAGTAAGAAAAGGATTATCATTTAATTTGAGATGTTTATGTGCAGAAGTCAGTAATAATATTTTATGCTTTTATTTAGTATAAAGATCAAATAATTTTAAACTACAACTACTGGGTAAATCCATGAAAAATCAACAAACCCATGCCGCTCGACCGTTTCAGATTTTTATTATATTTTGGGAATTAAATTAGTAATGTCTCAAAAAAAATATAAACACTTTTTTTTTCCAAAAGCTCCAGAGCTTGAGGCATAATTAACGTTGACATCTTAAATAACTTTTATCTCTTGTGAATACAATCCGTAAGAAAATTTTAAAATTTGGGTTTAATTAAATTTTATGCAATCACCCAATTAATGACATGTGAACAAATTGCCTAAAATAAGTTTTTTTGTATTAATTAATCCAATTGAAAAAATAAGCAAATTTTTGCAATTTTGGCATAGCAATATTTACTGAACCAGAGAATTTAGAAAGGCACTATCACCAAAATTTAAAGGTTTAAGGCTTACTAATTAATTGGTTAAATTTCCAACTTTAAGACTTTAACGTTTACTGAAATACAGTAGCTTAAAATTTAAAAATATCGTAAATTTGGCTATCTGTATCTCGGTTGGGGGAACTTGTAGAAAGTCAAAATTTTAGTATTAACATTATATGTCCATGCTTATTCTATACATGAAAAAAAACATTTGTGGTTTTTGTTTTAATCCACCTAGATGGTCATGAGAAAAAAGTAGATTTTAGGGGTAGCGATAAGGGTGGGTATTTTAGCCACATCTACCTCAGATTTTAAAAATATCTGTGTCACTAATAAAATATAAGCTAAATTGTTAAACTATTCTAAAAATAGCGCAACATTTCCATCAGCCTGAAGATAGATTTGAACCAGTATTCCACTTTTTGGGAGCCTGTAATTTATTTACTATACAAAACCACAGCTCAAAACTTTGGATTAATGCTTCTCTAACTCTACACCAATAAAATATTTTTTGAAAAAAATCTGCAACTTCCCCCAAAAAAGTTACGAGCTCGTAAACTTTTCAAAATTTTAAAAATGGACAAGTTGCGAAAGTATATAAAATGTATAGTACAAAGTTAAAATTTTTACAGAATAAAGCAAAAAGTCCATTGTTTAATTTACCTGTCAAAAATCCGAAAATGCAACCAACCTGCCCATTTTGAAGGCGATCTAAACATGCTTAATTTACGTAAAAATGACTATGTAGTTTTTCGTCCCGTTTATGCATCTAGAAGATTCAATATTTTTATTTAAGAACATGATGGGTCCACAATTACGTTTCTTTAAGTAAAACATCAATTGTTTGTGTTATGACTATTTTACATAATTTTAAAATCCGACCAAACTTGAATTTCATAAGGACCTCCATAAAAAACTTGAATGATTAAAAAAAAAATATGAATTTTTTTTTCATCTCTACACTCGTAGAATTCAATGTGCAAAATATGAAGAAAAAGCAGAAACACCGAGCGACAAAATAAATTAATATTTGTTGATATCTGGCGGAATGACCCTACTTTGTGATAATGTGTTGATACATTTTTTACATAACAACACCGAGAACAACACCGAGAACAACACCTAGTAATATGTCCTTCAGTGTAATGCACACAATTTTGGACGCACTGCTAAGCACCATAGCTAGAGTTTATATTTTCATTTTAGCAGCAAAACTTAACCTAACCTACCTAACCTAATGTCCCCCAGTGGAAAAATGTCCCCCAGTGCTTTCATAAAAGTCAGTCTAAAACCCTGAAATTCAAAAAAAAATATGCATATTGGACTTTACCCAGGTAAAAAAAAATCACTACCTCTGACCTTTCCGTTTTTGACCATTTAGGTACGCAAATTGGGTGTACGCAAATAAGAGGACACGGCTCGTATGGATACAAAATTCTTTTGCCATAAGGGCCTTCTCGATTTTATACGATTGGGATGCCAACCCCTGCAAATTCAGGTTTATGGAAAATTTGTCCTACTGGAAATTTAATTTATTTATTAAACCTCAGCAGTTAACAAAAACCTTTATAGAGGCAACTTAAAAACTAACAAGTAATACTAAAAAATAAGTAATATTAAATATGAAATTTATAAATTTACATGGTCCTTTATTATGAATGAAAAAGGATTCTATAAGTAAGATAACTTGTGTTTGCACAAAAATTATCATGTAAAAAAGCCTTAAATGACTGGAAGGACAAATTGGTACCAAAAGGCAAATTTATGTCTGGCTGAAATAGTAATCATACTACTTATTTCTTCTTTTAATGAAATCCTTTATATTTTTAGACACAAGCTTAACGCAAACCCTATTAAAGCGTTATAATTTAAAGACAAACAAACTAAGTTGGCAATAATACCTCCACACTAAGAAACGAAACAATTGACTTCCCCAATAATTTCAACCTGTAAGCAGCAGTAGACAAACATATTTGACATAGTTTATCGCATTGCAATGCGAAATCCTAACAATATCTTAGACTTTAGACCTTCATTGCAGCATAAATACCCCTCAGTAAGTAGCGAGAGGGAGTTTCCATCCCCTTTGTCTTGCTAGCCACCCTTCACCCACCCTAGTCTCTTGTAAGCATAGATTTGTTGTGAGACTATGGCCAAGAATGAGGGCTTTATGTATCGGAAATGGTTTACCCTCTGTATGTGGTGGTAATAATAGAAAAGCTCCGGTTTTATGCTTTTGAAACTTTTTTAAATACCATGTCTTAGATTAAAAGAAGTCTAGATCTTGCAAGAGAAATTTAAGATTCAGCTCAAATTCAGTAAAATACAAATAACATTTATTTCTTAAAATGAATATGTATTACAAGAATGTTGTTTTATTAAACGCATACAACCCGGGTCTTACTTGAGAAAAACAAAATCTAAAAAGAGAAGTTGTTATTTTTATTACCACTAAGAACCATATTGGCTACCTTTCTCAAGTAATACTGCAATAATTTAAAGAATATTACACAACTTCTGACATTTATTGCCACTTTCCGGGCAATTCAAAGAAAAACTAAAAAGAAAAACCATTGCATCTAGAAGTTGTTCTATAAAATTATACATTATGCTTATTACTGGTATGATTAATATACAGGGTGTTACCAAATAACTAGGAAAAAATTCAGGGGGTAATTCCTGGACACATTTTAAGTAAAAAAGTTCATATAAACATGTGTCCGAAAATCCTTCTTTTCTGAGATACATCAGGGTGCCAAAGTTTCTAAAAAATCTTTTTTTGTAAGATAACCAAGAAACTAAACCAGATATTTATTTAAAACTTAGCACGGGTAATTTTCTTACCATTAGGCATAAAGTGCGGTAGAAAAAAAATAAAAATTATAATTGGAAGGGGCACATTTGGGGGTACCATGGGGGTTGTTCACCCCCAACTTTTTTGTGTGTTAGTTTTTTGGTATTTTCATAAAATTATTAGAAGCCCTAGAATATGATCTTTAAAATTAATGACCTGTTCTTTTTTCATAAAACTAACCGTTTTCGAGAAAAAAATTCATTGCCCAATGGCAACAAAATTTCTTTTTTAAGTTTGGCTTTTTTATGTTAATGAAAATAAAACATAGTTAACAATGAAGGGTTAATTAATTTCTTTTTTTTATTATTATTTCAAATAAATATCTGGTTTAGCTTTTTAGTAATCTTAAGATTAAAATTTTGTTTGAGAAACTTTGACACCCTGTATCTCAGAAACGAAGGATTTTCGGAAACATGTTTATATGAAATTTTTTCCTTAAAATGGGTTTAGGAATTACCTCCTGAATTTTTTCCTAGTTATTTGGTAACACCCTGTACAGAGTGTCCAAAAAATGCCGCACAAACGCGATGGGGAATTCTCAGGAATCCCTAGAAAAATGTCAAAAATAATCCATCTGTTATATTCATCGAGAAAAATGCGAATAGAGCTACATAACTTCGGCAAGACATTTTGTAAAATACATCTTAAAAACTCATCTTTGTCCAAAAAATGGCCCATAAACGCGATGGTACGCTCTTGGAGCATTCACAGGGATTCCTTGAATATTGTCAAAAAAACCCACCTGTTATATTTATCGAGAAAAATGCGAACAAAGTTGCATAAATTCGGCAACACAGTCTAGAAAAATACATCTAAAAATACCATCTAGATTCTTTAGCATACATTTTTGTATTAGATCATATTTTCATTGCTGTCAGCTTTATTTCATAAAATTTTTATAGAATTAAATAGATTATAAAAATGTAATTTAAAAAAAAATAATCTTGAATTGATTGTGCCTTTGTATTTAGACATTTCTTTCGTAATTATGAGCTCTTATCTTCAAGATATAAGCGCACTTTGGGGCCTCATATTTCCGAGGGTATTTGAGATTGGTTTTAAGAATTTTCTAGGGTTCCCTAGACATGCTCCAACAACGTACCATCGCGTTTATGCGCCATTTCTTGGACACCCTGTATATCTTCTTTGTAAACAAACTTTACAACAACAAACTAACATAGTATGTTAATAATTCTATGGTAAACCTAGCCTAACATCAAATCTAAGAAATATTGTTCGCCAACTTTCTAACATATTGCCTCGAGCCAAGTTGTAGAAAACCCTTCAAGTTGCTTGGTTAATAAGATTATGTATCTGCGTTGAACAGTAATTAAACGCCCGCCCTCCCCCGCCTCTCTTACATAACCTCTTCCCTTCATTTCCAACATGAGTCTTTGACAACCACAGGTCTAACTGTCCGCTCAACAGGCCGGCCGGCTGGTCGGTCTTACCACCGCCACGACATCATATCTTATGCAGATGCTAATTACCCATTTGGATACATTCAAATCAATTTGCATTTCACTTCCGCTGTATTAGATTTTGATTATGTCATGTTTTTAATTAACTGTCTGGACATAATAGTAACGCTACTACTTGTATGTTCTTCTTTGATAAATCTACTACAGGGTGTCCAAAAATTAGAGTATCCACGTGATGATACGTTGTTGGGGCATGTCTAGGAATCCCCAGAAAATTGCAAAAAAAAATCTATCTTAAATATTCTTGGAGATATGAGGCCCCAAAGCGCAAGAATCTAGATGAGTTCTTAAGATGTGTTTTACAAACTGTGTTGCCGAACTTATTAAACTTTGTTCGCATTTTTCTCGATGAATATAACAGATAGATTTTATTTGACAATTTTTTTGGGACCCACGAGAATACCCCAAGAGCGCACCATTGCGTTTATGCGCCATTTTTTAAACACCCTGACGACATCTTATTTACATTTCCTGAAATAATTCCTAATTAAGTGCATAAGTGCTGTATTAAAAGTTTAAAGTCTAACTAGTGTTAGTAAATAAAAAGGAGTCCGACTACTTAAAGGATGGCGATAACAAAAGTTTTGCTAACTTACTGTTGCAAGTGTTTAAAAGTAGTAGGTCCGCAAATCTTTCACATAAAGTCTGAAAAATTTTTGAATATAGGTTTTGTAATGCATCAAAATAATGTATAAAAAAAATACTATTATACAGGGTGTCCAACAAATGGCGCATAAACGCGATGGTACGTTGTTGGGGCATGTCTTGGGAGCCCCAGAAAATTGTTAAAAAAAATCTATCTCATATATCCTCGGAGATATGTTGCCCCAAAGTGCGAAACTTTAAATGCTTATATCTTGAATATAACAGCACATATTAACGAAACAAATGGTTTAATACAAAGCTTTAGTCTATCTTAAACCATTTCACCATTTGTTTATTTTTTTAAATGGTCAAATTACATTTTTATAATCAATTTAATTTTACAAAAATTTTATGAAATGAAGCTGACAACAACGTCAATAGAATCTAGTGCAAAAGTGTATGATCAAGACTCATAAATGGGATTTCTAGACATTATAGATGGTATTTTTAGATGTATTTTCCTAGACTGTGTTGCCGAATTTATGCAACTTTGTTTGCATTTTTCTCGATGAATATAACAGATGGATTTTTTTTGACAATTTTCTAGGGATCGCTGAGAATGCCCCAAGAGGGTACCATCGCGTTTATGCGCCATTTTTTGGACACCCTGTAGTCCTAAAAGTACCTGATAGGTTGTGGTAATACTACTCCCTATTTTCCGAAAAAAGTGCTGTTCATCTGGGATGATTAAAAATTGGTGTTTTTTATTTTACGTTGATTTGTTGTATTTCATATGGAAAATTTAAAATAGCAGATCAATTTTTCGACGTTAGTGCTCTTAGTTTTTGTTTCTTTCATGTAAGCTAAAAAAAACAATGCAAACAATAATTTTTTTATTGGCGATCAATGTTAGGAGTATGCGTTTTCTTTTAACTTGTATAGCACTCATGGTGATTCATTTTTATTTTTAATATCGGACTTTTCTTTAGATTAGACTTTTTCTTATCCATTAACACTATCTTAAATGACGGATGATAGGGCAAATATTTAGAGAACCCATTTTTGTTCCAAAATGATCCGTTTTTAATTAATCTAGTCATCTAGAATAAGCGACTTTTTGATTTTGTCAGGACGCTTAATACAAGACGTAGTAAATTCTATTACAAAGAAAACTCTACACCCTCCATAAAACACAATAAAACATCATTAAAACTTCTTTTATTTGGTTTCAGACAATACGAAATGGCATAGAGACGCATCCCTTGGCCAAGTATCTTGGCTACATTCCCCAGAAATATAACGACGTCTGGCGACTACTTCAATGGATGGCGTCTATTTCTATGGATCGGCGCCCGAATAAGAAACACGAGATTTATTCGAGAATTTATCACCCAATTCTTGATGTCGCCGCGGAAATATTATGGTGGAGCTTTTTGATTTATTTAATCTCTAGAGTCTACAGTCAACACTAACATAAAAAGTCTCTTCCTTTGCTTGGTAGGCTCTAGACATGCAAATAAAATAATTTAGGGCAACTTAGGCGGAAAGAAGCATTTTTTGTAAGGCTCATAAATTTGTATTATTGAGTTATGGGGCTGAATAGATTTATTTCTGGTTGGGAAATTATGAAATATTATTTAGTTACTACTGGAAAATAAAATAATTTGTATAGAAAACCGAAATCTAGTTTTTTTTTATAGTCAGTTTTTGTCGTAAAGTTTTATATTTTTGCTGCCTTCGCATTTTCGGACTGTCCATGAAAAAAGAGGCGATTTTTTTACTCCCAAAGAACTTAAATTTTCTACTGGGTACTTTTAAAAAACTTTTGGAACATTCTCCATATTGAGAGAAGCACTCAATATTCGAAGAATTTAATAACTCACTTTCCTGTTTGAAATTACTTGGCTCCCTTTCGCTTTCACTACAAATCAGCAGCTCCTTTAGCATCCATAACTTAAATATTTAAATTATTAATCAATAACAATCATCTAACAAGGCATTCCTTGTCGACCCCTTTAGTCCTTGTAAGGCAAGTAGAAGGAACTCAAACCTCTAGAAGACCGCAGACCCAGAGAAAGGACTGTTAGAAACATACAATAACGTTATTCATGAGTGTTTAAAATCTGTAAAAAAAACTATATCTATACATACCAGGGTCACAATTTTAATAAATTATTAAATCAGATCAGATATCAATAAATAGCAAAAAAATGTCCAGTTATGTATTTTATAAAAACCGCATTTACCCAATTTGCGCCTCAAAATTTGCGACATTAGGTCACGATTGATCTGCACCAAATTTTACAAATAGGTGCTAAATAGAATTTTCAAATGATTTTTGGAAAAATTATAACTTAAAAAAAAATTGCTTCCTCAATGGGGATTTACACCAAACTTCGCAAATAGATGCAAAACACGGCTCAAAAAAACTTAAACTTATTTTTTTCTTATATGTCTATACCCTTCCAAAGGCCCTCTTCTCAAATGGAATAAAGGAATTGTTTTAGAAAAAAAAGTATAAACTGTAAGTTGTTTAGCACCCTATTTTGTATGTGTTTACCAAGTTTTGTGTAAATCCAACATGATTAAATATTACTCTTCGGGGGCCATTTAGGGGGTAAAGGATTTTTTTAAAGAAGTAATTTAAGCAGGAACCGCCTTAAAATCTTATTTAGCACCTATTTGTAAAATATGGTGCATATTTATCGTAATTGTTGCAAATTAAATGGGGCTTTTAACTCTTTTTTGTGTGCATTTTGTGGATTAAGCTTCCTGAATAGATATTCTAACACATGTAAAAAATCTGGCGGTTGTGTATTTTCTACAAGGTAAAAATCTATCTATCTTGGCCTAAAAGGTTTGAGGGTTTATATCAAATTTAATGCCATTAGGAAAATATTGTGTATTTCATAATAACCGCCTTTTAAATTGGTGTTTAGACAGTTCTCTACAATATGCTTAATAGTTTTTAAAGATTCTTCATTCATCATATACTAGACTAGAATTTCACTTATTTAACATTTCATTGCAACGTCCGTAAAACGTTTTAAGACGATTAACAGCAATCTTCCTTGGTTAATCAAAACCTGGAACCTCTTTAGTGGGATTTTTAATTAATTTCTTCAAATAATTCTTTTTAGGTCATATCAATATTTTTGCTATTTTATTTTTAAAAAACGAATACTAAAACTGGTTCCAGTACAAATTCCTGTGCCATAGAAGCTTCCAAAAATGATCAATATAAATATTGTTATGTTAAATTACATTGTAAATAAAATATGTTTCAAGTGTACCTAAGAAACCAAGGGTACTTTGAGGAATCATGGAATGTAGCCAGGCAATCTTATGTTAATTATTGCTTGAACCGCAAGCAAGACCTACCGTCTCAATATTCATAACGTTCGGAAGGGTGCTCTTATATAATTATAGATAGTTTGTTGTCGGGTAGTTGTAAAGGGTGCTCACCCTCTCCTTCTTGCTTGCTTGTACGACCCTCCTCCCCTTAGTTCTAACATTGCCAAGTCTACATAGTATTAAACCTCAGTAGTAAGTAGCTACCTACTGGATCTTAGGTATTAAGGGACGCCATTTTTATTTAATAGGTAGGAACCAACACTAATACCGTCTAAAAAAAGTACCTATGTTGGTATCTTTGCCAAGTTCTTAAAACTTGCGTTTCAAAAAAAGTCGTTAGAATCATGGTTCGTTTAAATGTTGTATATTTTTTATCTAATTTTGTTGTAGTTGAAAGTCGACAGCTGCTGGAATAAATTCCGGATTAGGATGCTGTAGCCTGTAACATCAAAATAGTTGTTAAACCAGATATTTAAAAGATATTTTTGTGGCACCTTTAATTCCGGTTTGGTAGGATTTGGGTGTTTGGGTCTACACGGTTCAATTTGGATATTTTAGTCGTGTTTGTACTTTGTAGGGATATTGAATTTAAGGTTTTGATCAGCCGAGCAAGATTTGAAGTACTGTTGATCGTCTTAGATCGTGACGCGTACGTTGCAATAATGTGTTATATAATTCTGTCTGGGCATAATAGTAATAATACTACTTACATTTCGAGTTGTAAAAATTTCTGTAAACCTAGATTTGCAAAGATTGCCCCTCAACCGATTAAAATCAAGTAGGCACTTATGGTAGAAAAAATTTGTATACGACCCTTTTTCGGTATCCGATGTGTGGAAACTTAAGTGGCAAAATGTTGATGGGTCCAACAAGAAATTAATTGGTCCTACTCAAGAGGTTTCAGGTTTTGACCAGGAGAAAGATTTGGAGTACTGTTAATCGTCTAAGAACATGTCACGGAAGTTGTAGTGGTATGTTATATAAGTGGAATGCACCACCTGGTCCATTATGTGAATGTAGTGAATCTCCAGAAACTATTAAACATATTGCAGAGGACTGTCCAAACACCAATTTTGAAGGTGGTTTCTATGAAATACATGATCTGACTCCTAATGCATTAAATTGTATATCAATCCTGAAACATCAGTAATTTTGGCAATTTATTGTACCTTCTAATAAAGCTGCATTGTGACTCTGGTATACTGGAGTTATTTTTCCCATAATTTCCCGTTTAGCCTTGAAGCAGATGCTTTATTAGTATATGAAAATTGTCCATGGGCATCCCAAATAGAACATTACTTGCTCTTTTTTGAAGAATTAACATTTTTTGCCTATTACCCACCGAGTGTTCATATTTCTCAGACACCGATACCTATTTTTGAATATTTTATTAATAATTATACGAATACTACATAAGTAGACCGACAAATTAAAATGGCGAGTTTTTTGGACCAAAACAAGAAAAAAAGTTTCTATAAACCTGTGTTTACTTTCGCCAAATAATAGAGTTAAAGCTTCTCAAAGGGGTCAAAACATGAATACTTTTGAATACTTCTACAAATTTTTATTATCTTTCCAATGCAATAATCAAAATTTCTAATTTAAGCTTAAGGAGCTTACTTTTTGAAGGATGTTTTATTACAAGAAAAATGGACTTACGAAACTCTCCAAAAAGGATGTCCCTAAAAATAATTTTAAAATTTAAATCAATGTATTGGTACTTGATCTCTGAGAATTTACAAAATCTTCTTATTGATTTTAAGATATCCCAAACAAAAATGTTATTTTTTTACCACTTCAAGGGAGTGTTATTCAATAACGAGGCAATTAAAAGAAATAACTTAAAAAGTTTCTAAAAAAAGGCTGACATTTAAGTTAAATCTTCTTTGTCGGATAATTATACAGGCTGTCCCAGAATTGGCGCACCACCTGTATGGTACGCTGTTAGGGCATGCGTGGGGATTCCAGGAAAATTGTTAAAAAAATCCATCTGTTATATGATGTTATATGAGGAAAATGCGAACAAAGTTGCATTAATTTGACAACACAGTCTAGGAAAATACTACACAGTCTAGGTAAATAAATCTAAAAATCCCATCTATGAGTCTTTAATTATACACTTTTGCCTAAAATTTTATTGACATTGTTGTCAGATTATTTTAAGAAAATTTTGTAAAATTAAATTGATTATAAAAATGTTATTTGACCATTTAAAAGAAGAAAAATTGGTAAAATGGTTTAAAATAGACTGCAGCTTTGTATTAAACCATATTTTTCGTTAATACGTGCTGTTGTTTTTAAGGTATATGCGTTTAAAGTTTTGCACTTTGGGGCCTCATATCTTCGAGGGTGTATGAGATGGATTTTTTTCGACAATTTTCTGGGGATCCCTGGGCATGCCCCAACAACGTACCATACAGGTGGTGCGCCAATTCTGGGACACCCTGTATAACGGAAATGTTAAACATTTCTCCACAACATTTGGCATCAAGTTAGTTAACTAAAATCCAAAGGAAAAGGATGCGACTTGCTGATACGACAGTCGACAACTAACATTTCTAAGTAGGAACATCATCCGCCTTGTAGGGATACTTAGGTACCTATATGATAGTAAGAAGTTTGCAGGATAACTACACAAAGTTACAACTTCACCAGTGATTATAAGAGCAGTTAATCCGAGATGGAATCTCCAGAAAACCAATTCAAAGTCATGTCGAGCCCAAGCTATGAATAAATTAACAGAACGGAGGGATATAAATGTCGTTTTGTTCTTAAGGTTGCGACGTTTAACTTTTGCTAAGACTGATGATAAATCAGTTTGGTTAAATTCCACTTGTTAAATTTCTTTAGGTACTGCAATTTTTCGAAAACTAGTAAGAATAAAATAAATTATAGGTAATTTTAATTATTGTTGTTGTTAAGTACTATTATTTTGGGCCAAGATAATTAGTAAAGAAACCTTACAATTCTTACAAAAAATATATAACAGCCAAATTGTTTATATGAATTGAAACATATCTTTTTAGGAAGCTAAATCCACAAAATGCACACTAATAAGAGCTTAGGTTTGGTGTGAAAGCCCCCCAAATGGCCCCTATAATTTTTCAACATAAGATTACGATGGATCTGCACAAAATTTTACAAATAGGTCCTAGGTAAACAAGATTTTAAAAAGGTTTCTGCGAAAAATATTTTTCTAAAGAGCCGGTTGTACAAACCAAGTTTAAACTTCGGTTTAGCTAAACTGATTTATAATCATAGGGAGAACAGTCTTAGACACTGTCCATGTTGTAGTTGTCAAAGTCTGTTTGTGATAAAATGTCAGTTTAGCTAAACCGTAGTTTAAACTAGGATTGTACAATCGGGCCTAAGTAAAGCTATATTTTCTTTATTAATAAATATCGCTTATTAAAATTATTATTTACTATCTCTCTAAATAAATTCTTTCGCCCATAAATGGCCCCAAAGAGTAATTTAATCATGATGGACCAAACTTTGTAAACATATTCAAAATAAAGTCCCAAATAACTTATACTTTATACTTTTTTTCTAAAAAAATTCCTATATTCCATTTGGGAAGGGGGCTCTAGACTCTAGAGGCATTATTTTGCATCTGTTTACCAAATTTGGTGTGAATTCAACATGATTGAATATTACTTTTCGGGGACCATTTAGGGGGCAAATACATTTTTTTAGTGAAATTATTTTTGCGGAAACCTTTTTAAAATTTTATTTAGCACCCATTTGTAAAATTTGGTGCAGATCCACCTAATGTTGAAACTAACATGGGGCTTTTTGGGGGGCTATTACGCCAACTCTAAACTCATATTGGCTTTTTTTTAGCTTCCTGAAGAAATTTTCTTCTAACACATATATAAAATCTGGCTGTTGTCTATTTTTTGCAAGGTAAAAATCTATCTACCTTGGCCTATTTGACAATAAGATCATTTTTTTCCATTATTTAATTTTCCTACGTTAACAATGTTTGCAAATTATAGGTAAGTATTTCTGCTTCTTTAAAAAAAAACATGCAATCTATTTGGCATGTCAGAATGACTATTCATTTTTAGTTGTTGAGGAAATATTTTATAATTATTATGTACTTACATTTTTTTTATCTAGTAGGTACTTATTAAATGAAGTATCATTGTATATTAAATTATGACAGTCATTGGGTGATATGCTGTTTTGCATATAATATAAACAAATTACAAATTATTATTATCTTTAAAACTTTCTTTGCGGTCAATTTCAAATAACAATTATTATATTATTATCGATTAAAACTAGAATTGGGTTAAATCAATGAGAGGTTAGGTTTTTTTTATAATATGTTAACATCTCGGTAAACATTTAATAGGATACTTATCTTAATATTTTATAAAAAAACAATTTTTTTTTTAATTATTAATAAATAAGTAAATCTCTGTGAAAAGGCAAACCCGAGGACATAACAATTTACCTACATATTAAGATATATTGACAAAAAAAATCAATTGCTTAAATTTAGTTTAAAAATCTTTTATCCTTTATGTTTCCGCAATTTTAGACTAAGACGAAGACATTTTAAATAATTTTATCTGAAATTGTAGCAAATAAAAAACTTAAAGTTTTTTGGTGGAATTTGTTTAATTTTAGCAACTTATTAATATTTTTAAAGTTCACATTTTTATAACAAAACGTTAGGCCTTAATTTTTCTTAATTTCAAAATAATATTTTCTTTTGGCTGTAGGAGGAAAGTTAAGTAATGAAACTCGATTGTTTTAGAAGTTTTCGCACATGGTAAAACTTCATAATTCAACAAAATGCTGGCAACACAGGACATCACGCTGGAATAACCAAGTCTCATACCTAAAAAAAAAACACAAAAAATAGAAACTTTGAAAAAAAAAAAATTGGATTTTTTTTTAAAACATAATCCTTTTATTAAAAAAGTTTTTTTCTTACCTATGCAAAATCTGGGTCCTTCTCCGAAAGCTAAATAAGCAATAGACGGAAAACTGTCCTTATTTTCAGGTGAAAATCTTTCGGGATCAAATTTCTTTGGTTCAGGGAAATATTGGGGATCGTTTTGAATTCCAGTGATAGAAATAAAAATATTTGCGTCCTTGTCTAATTTTATGTCAGTTCCAGGAATTGTATATTCTTTGTTACATTTTCTGTCGAGGAAGGGTAGAATAGGGTACATTCTTAAGATTTCTGCAAAAAAAAATAGCTAGATTTTTAAAAAAAATCTTTGAATAATGAAGTGCTCCCTTGTTAGAAATGGGTTCAAAATTTACGAAGGAACAAAATATATAAATGAGACAACACTTAAGCTTGATTTATAGATAAATTAACTTAACTTCACTTATAATTAACGTATCGCGACTGAAATAAATTATACGAAAGATGAAATCGCATTTACACTTCTATATATATTAACGTAACTTGACGTTTACTTAAGGTTCTATTTCTTAATTTTGGTTAATTTCAGCTAATTCAATGTAAAGTAAGCCTCCTCACTAGAGCCATCTATCAGGTACTAGACCAAGTTTTTAAAATTACAAAGATTATCGAAGAATTTCAGTAAATAACACAATTCTAACATTTACCAATAGAAGGCGTTTACTAAATTAGCGTGTTGTAAATAAACGTGTAAATTTATACTATAAATGCCTTAATTCAGTCGCGTCAAGTTAAGTGGAGTAAAGTAGCTTTGAGTGGCGTTAAGTTAATTTAACTTAACTATAAATCACACTTAATTTAAGCAAGAAGTTTGGTGCTTTTAAAGAACCAACAGTTTTTTTTTTTGGGAACGAAATTTATGATCAAAATTTAATCACCTTCTATTTGGCAATATATTTTCTTTCTTTCTTATTTTATTAAATGCATAATACCAACCTTTTGTAACCATATTTAAATAGGTCATTTCTTGTAGACACTCGTATGTAAACTCTCCGAATTTTTCCTTCATCTCAGTAACTTCTTCTCTAAGTCTAGTCTGAATTTCTGGATTTTTGGCTAATTCATACAAACAATATGTTATTGTAGAACTACTTGTTTCAAATCCAGCTGCAAAAAATTGTACAGCTTGTGCAAATACTACGTCATCATCTAAAAATAAAATTAGTTAGGAAAATTTATGGAAGAGTCCTACATAAAAAGTATAAAACATCTGCATAACTGCATACCGAAAATGGTACCCCTCTTGGCTTTTAGGCAGGTAGATTAAAAACATGCAATAGTAAATATTTACCAAATGATTTGTCTAACCATAATGAAATATGTACAATCAATAAAGATAATAAAAAAGGTTATTTTGGGCCCAGTTTAAGATTTGAGGCCCCTTTTAAAATGGGTTAAACACTGGTAGTCTTGATAAAAACTGTGTAATTTCTTTACCTTTAGGAATTTTTTAATTTTGTTTATTTTTTTAGATATCTCAATTCAATTAAAAACTTTTTTATCACGTGGAATTTTTGAGAAACTATATCGTTTAAGAATAAATTGCTAAGAACATTCATAATGTACCCCATATTTTTGCATAACACTGAAATTTGTTTTAAAATGTTTATGTCACTTACCACTTTGACTAAATTAAAGTTAGTTTTTGTCAAGTCAAATGCAAAATATGGGGTACATTAAAATAGTTTTTGGCCGTTTATTCATAAACGGTACAGTTTCTCAAAAATGTCAAGTGGTCAAAAAGTTTTTACTTTAATTGGGGTATTTAAAAAAATAAATACAATTACAAAATTTTCAAAGGTAAAGAAATTACATGCAGATTTTATTATCAACACTATCAGTGTTTAATCCATTTTAAAAGAGGCCTACAAATTTTAAAATGGGTTTAAAATGACCGTTTTTATTACCTTTATTGAATGTACAAATTTCATGATGGTTGAAAAAATTATTTGGTAAATATTTACGATTAAATGTTTTCAGTCTACCTGTTTAAAGGCCATTATTTCCGAAAAGAGGCACTTTTTCAAAAAATTGTTTTTACTGAATGTCTTTTTTTAGCTTTTTACCATATTAAAAAAAGCAAACTATAAGCGGACACCCTGTATATAAAATCAATCAATGGTATTACCTAATAACGAATCTGTTTTCTTTTCCTTCTTTTTAATATCAATAATCAAATCCAACAAATCATTCCTCACAACTTTGGTCTCTTCTCTTTTCTTCATTGCATCCCAAAAAACACCCTTCAAAAATGAGGTCGCGTTTGCATCAAAAAGAGACATTCTCAAAAAAGCAGCAACATTCGGAGCAATAAAGGAGTAGATACTGGACACCGATTGCCAGAAATCATTAGTATTAAACATTTTCTTGGATACGTTTCTTAATTCCGGGTTGTTACTCGAGAAGCTGTTGGCCCGAATACCAAAAGCAGTACTGGTTATTACATCAACGCTAAATTTAGCTGTTAAATCCCGAACGTCGAAGTCTTCCTGTGTTAATATTTGCTTGTCCAAGTATTGTACCATGTCTTTTCCATGTTCAATGATCAGTTTTTGCATGAGCTTCAATCTACCACTGGTGAAAAACGGACTCACCTTTGATCTGACTTCTTTCCATACTGGGTTTTTGGAAGCGAACAAAAAGTGGTACGCGATTGGGTCTACAGATTTGCTCGTCCTAACTGTGCGGTCGGTAAAATGATCAAAGTCTCTTACCAGGATTGATTTAATAATGTCAAGGTCTTTGACTACCAAAAAGGGTTCGTCGCCAACGAAAACGCCTTTGTACGGTTGATCAGTTTCGTTGTAGACGTTTTCAATGTAAGTTCCAATAGTTGTACGTAGAAAATATGAGTTGAAGAAGTTACCGAAAAATGGTATTGGTTTGTTGAATTCTATTCCGCGCTTTTTCCAATAATCAAAATGTCGCGTCATGTATTTAAATGCAATTATAAAAAGAGTTGTTAGCACTATTATTAACACTGTAACTAACTCCATCTTTACGGAAGGGTTCTGTACACTTTTGGCTTGTTAAAAAAGTGTACTTCTCGTAGCATAAACAGATTTGCACTAAACTGTTTAAATGTTTTTAAACATCTCTAAACATACTTATTGTGAGATGTATTATCATGACAACTAATTATGATAATGTAATTCGTACGAGCTATTATTAAACAAAGTATTTAATTTAATATTAGTCAATAACAAACCGACAATTATTTTTGTTACTTTAGTTTATTTCTTTGCTTTATTGCTTTTACGCATTATATTGATGTACTTTTGTGGAATCAATACCTAAAGTAATAGATGCTTTTTTACTTGTCGTTTTATAATTAATTTGAAGAACAAGGTTGTTGTGATTCACTTTTCTCGTAAGGCAATAAATCTCCGTTTTTGTTTACCTTAAGAGCCTCATATCTCCTCCGACTACCATGGTGAGAGGAGAATCGGTGCGGGGAACGCTAGCATGAGAGGGCCTACCGTAGAATGGAAAAAGAGTGTATGTGCAAAAATCGGATTGTGAAATAATAAGGTTTTATTCAATATGCTTAACATTGAACTGCAGGTACACCTTCAGACGTATTAATATCTAAATATTTATCAATAAAATAATGTTTAAAGTATGATTATCGTTTTCGCATGGTCCAAAAAACGTATAAATCAGTAAACATGTCAAAATCAGATACATCCTTTTTCCATTGCACGATAGAGGCTGGCGGAGGGGGAGCCCTTTCCTATGTAAATATTCTTGTAATTTAGACTTCAAATATCTTTGCTAATTCTTATCGGATTTTTAAAAACTTGGTGTCATTGGAAAGCTTATTAAATTTGTAATATTATTGTTTTTTAAAATTTGATTTTGAGCGCTTAATTTCTTAAAAAAAAGTAGTTGTTGTTTTTGGCATGGTTTACCCACTTTTAAACTGTTATTTTTGCTAAACTAGGGACCCAAATCAAAATGTGCCAAACAATAAGTATTTTAAAAGAAGTTAAGGTAATACTATCAAAATTTCAAAGTCATTGCCTTAATAATAACTCTAAAAACTGCGGTCCAAGTTGTACACAAATTTGCATAAGAGAAGGTGGGATATCGGGCTCTTAAGAGTCCGATGCTCAGTCCTAATGTCGCTTGTAGAGGGGCTGCGGTGGCCAGAATAGAAGAAGGACGGGTTATTTTGCGTAGAACTTGCCGCCTACTATAGTTGAACAAATATATTTTCATCATGAATATGCACCTAGAGTACCCACCTACCACCAGTCCAACTAGACAGAGGCGTGAATTCAGTCTTTAAAAATCGTATTTCGTAAGCTTGCAGCACGTTCCTAGGCAAATATTCACAAAATTTAGACCCTAAATATTTTAGTTAAGTCTTATCCGATTTTGAAAAACTTGGTGTCATTAAATAGATAATTTATTATGTAATACTTATTGTTTTTGAAAATAAGTTTTTAAGGCTTAAGTCGAAAAAAAAACAGTTTGCTTTAAGCATAGTTTTCCCTTCTTTAAACTGTAATTTTTGCTAGGATTACAAATCAAAATGTGCCAAACAATAAGTATTTTAAAAAGAGATTACGTTATATTGTCCAAATTTTAAAACAATTGCTCCTCTAATAGTAATGCTAAAAACTGGGGCCTAAGTTGTACACAAGTTTGCATAAGAGAAAGTAGTCGGGCTCTTAAGTGGCAATATTAAAGAAAATGAACTTATACTTATAAAACCTAGATATATCTTTATAAAAATTGATAAATTCTTATGTCAGTTTAAGTAAACATAGTGATTATTATTTTCAACAAAATAATAAATACTTAGGATTGAATTTGCTATACCAGCTGCCGTCCTTGACTTAAAACATGCTATCTCAAAATTTCCTTTAAGTCAAAATTTTATTATAAAGAGGTACTTATACTTATTATAAGTACCATTGTTTCCTTTGAAGTGAGAAACTGCGAGACACAAAGTTATAGTAATAGAAGATACTTTAGATATTTTCTTTATTATTTCAAACACTTAAAAAATTATCCGCAAAGGAATTTAAATGCTTTAGTCTCGAGATTTGAGACAAAAAAGCATTTTTTAAAATTTTCCAAATTTGACCAACTTTGAAAAGCTCTAACAAAAAAACGAAAGCCCTTGAAAAAAAACCGATTGCAGATTTAGTTTGTATAATTTCTAAGTAGCCTAGAAACATAATTTGAGACAATTTTATTTTTTCAAAATTTACCTCATTTTTAACCAAGGGGTAAGGGTCCAAATATTCGCAGATTTTTAATTTTCACAGCCACAAATAATTTTTTCCACAAATGAATAGCATAAATACTAATTAAAGCGAGGTGCTGAATCCGAATCTGCTACTTAAAAAGTTCTATCGCTTATACTTTTTTTGCTATGCCCTCCCAAAGGCAACTCCAAACGCGACACCCGATTTTTTTAAAAATGCTCTTGTTTTTAGAAAAATTTTTTTAGAAAAAATCTCAATGCTGATTCGTATTTTACAACCAAAAAGTATTCATTAAAATAAGTTTCATTGTAATCGGAGACAAAAAAATTTTTTGCTAAGCATTTTTGAAAATTTTCCAAATTTGGCCAACTTTGAAAACCTCTAACAAAAAAACGAAAGCCCTTGAAAAAAAAATCGATTGCAGATTTGGTTTGTATGGCTTCTAGTTAGCCTAAAAACACAGTTTCAAGCAATTTTATTTTTTCAAAATTTACCCCATTTTTAACCAAGGGGTAAGGGTCCAAATATTCGCAGATTTTTAATTTTCACAGCCACAAATAATTTTTTCCACAAATGAATAGCATCAATACTAATGTAAAGTGAGGTGCTGAATCCGAATCTGCTACTTAAAAAGTTCTATGAATTATACATTTTTTTGTTATGCCCTCCCAAAGGCAACTCCAAACGAGACACCTGATTTTTTTTAAAATGCTTTTGTTTTTAGAAGAATTTTTCTAAACAAAATCTAACTGCTGAGTCTACAAGCAAAAAGTAGTCTTTAAAATAAGTTTCATTGTAATCGAAGACAAACAAATTTTTTGCTTAGCATTTTTGAAAATTTTCCAAATTTGACTAAATTTGAAAAGCTCTAACAAAAAAAAGGAAGGCCTTGAATAAAAACTGATTGCAGATTTGATTTGTATGGCTTCTAGTTAGCCTAAGAACACAGTTTCAAGCAATTTTATTTTTTCAAAATTTACCTCATTTTTAACCAAGAAGTAAGGGTCCAAATATTCGCAGATTTTTAATTTTCACAGCCACAAATTTTTTTTTCCACAAATAAATAGCATCAATACTAATGTAAAGCGAGGTGCTGAATCCGAATCTGCGACTTAAAAAGTTCAATCGCTTATACTTTTTTTGCTATGCCCTCCCAAAGGCAACTCCAAACGCGACACCCGATTTTTTTTAAAATGCTCTAGTTTTTAAAAGGATTTTTCTAAACAAAATCTAAATGCAGATTTGTCATCTACAAGCAAAAAGTAGTCTTCAAAATATGTTTCATTGTAATCGGAGACAAAAAAATTTTTTGCTAAGCATTTTTAAAAATTTTTCAAATTTGGCCAACTTTGAAAAGCTCTAACAAAAAAACGAAAGCCCTTGAAAAAAAACCGATTGCAGATTTGGTTTGTATGGCTTCTAGTTAGCCTAAAAACACAGTTTCAAGCAATTTTATTTTTTCAAAATTTACCTCATTTTTAACCAAGGGGTAAGGGTCCAAATATTCGCAGATTTTTAATTTTCACAGCCACAAATAATTTTTTCCACAAATGAATAGCATCAATACTAATGTAAAGCGAGGTGCTGAATCCGAATCTGCTACTTAAAAAGTTCTATCGATTATACTTTTTTTGTTATGCCCTCCCAAAGGCAACTCCAAACGCGACATCCGATTTTTTTTAAAATGCTCTAGTTTTTAGGGGAATTTTTTTAGAAAAAATCTCAATGCTGATTTGTATTCTACAACCAAAAAGTATTCATTAAAACAAGTTTCATTGTAATCGGAAACAAAAAAATTTTTTGCTAAGCATTTTTGAAAATTTTTCAAATTTGGCCAACTTTGAAAAGCTCTAACAAAAAAACGAAAGCCCTTGTAAAAAAACCGATTGCAGATTTGGTTTGTATGGCTTCTAAGTAGCCTAAAAACACAATTTAAGAGAATTTTATTTTTTCAAAATTTACCTCATTTTTAACCAAGGGGTAAGAGTCCAAATATTCGCAGATTTTTAATTGTCACAGCCACCAATAATTTTTTTCACAAACAAACAGCATCAATACTAATGTAAAGCGAGGTGCTGAATCCGAATCTGCTACTTAAAAAGTTCTATCGCTTATATTTTTTTTGATATGCCCTCCCAAATGCAACTCCAAACGCGACACCCGATTTTTTTAAAAATGCTCTAGTTTTTAGGAGAATTTTTTTAGAAAAAATCTCAATGCTGATTCGTATTCTACAACCAAAAAGTATTCATTAAAATTAGTTTCATTGTAATCAAAAACAAAAAAAATTTTTGCATTTTTGAAAATTTTCCAAATTTGACCAACTTTGAAAAGCTCTAACAAAAAAAAGAACGGCCTTGAAAAAAAACCGATTGCAGATTTGGTTTGTAGGGCTTTTAAGTAGCCTAAAAACACAATTTGAGACAATTTTATTTTTTCAAAATTTACCTCATTTTTAACCAAGGGGTAAGAGTCCAAATATTCGCATATTTTTAATTGTCACAGCCACAAATAATTTTTTCCAGAAATGAATGGCATCAATACTAATGTATAACGAGGTGCTGAATCCGAATCTGCTATCTAAAAAGTTCTATCGCTTATACTTTTTTTGCTATGCCCTCCCAAAGGCAACTCCAAACGCGACACCCGATTTTTTGAAAAATGCTTTAGTTTTTAGGAGGATTTTTTCAGGAATAATCTAAATGCAGATTCGGATTCTACAACCAAAAAGTATTCTTTAAAATAAGTTTCATTGTATTCGGAAACAAAAAAATTTTTTGCTAAGCATTTTTGAAAATTTTCCAAATTTGGCCAACTTTAAAAAGCTCTAACAAAAAAACGAAAGCCCTTGAAAAAAAACCGATTGCAGATTTGGTTTGTATGGCTTCTAAGTAGCCTAAAAACACAGTTTCAAGCAATTTTATTTTTTCAAAATTTACCTCATTTTTAACCAAGGGGTAAGGGTCCAAATATTCGCAGATTTTTAATTTTCACAGCCACAAATAATTTTTTCCACAAATGAATAGCATTAATACTAATGTAAAGCGAGGTGCTGAATCCGAATCTGCTACTCAAAAAGTTCTATCGATTATACATTTTTTGTTATGCCCTCCCAAAGGCAACTCCAAACGCGACACCCGATTTTTTTAAAAATGCTCTAGTTTTTAGAAGGATTTTTCTAAACAAAATCTATTGCAGATTTGTCATATACAAGCAAAAAGTAGTCTTCAAAATAAGTTTCATTGTAATCGGAGACAAAAAAATTTTTTGCTAAGCATTTTTGAAAATTTTTCAAATTTGGCCAATTTTGAAAAGCTCTAACAAAAAAACGAAAGCCCTTGAAAAAAAACCGATTGCAGATTTGGTTTGTATGGCTTCTAGTTAGCCTAAAAACACAGTTTCAAGCAATTTTTTTTTTTCAAAATTTACCTCATTTTTAAGCAAGGGGTAAGGGTCCAAATATTCGCAGATTTTTAATTTTCACAGCCACAAATAATTTTTTCCACAAATGAATAGCATCAATACTAATGTAAAGCGAGGTGCTGAATCCGAATCTGCTACTTAAAAAGTTCTATCGATTATACATTTTTTGTTATGCCCTCCCAAAGGCAACTCCAAACGCGACACCCGATTTTTTTTAAAATGCTCTAGTTTTTAGAAGGATTTTTCTAAACAAAATCTAACTGCAGATTTGTCATCTACAAGCAAAATGTAGTCTTTAAAATAAGTTTCATTGTAATCGAAGACAAAAAAATTTTTTGCTAAGCATTTTTGAAAATTTTCCAAATTTGACCAACTTTGAAAAGCTCTAACAAAAAAACGAAAGCCCTTGTAAAAAAACCGATTGCAGATTTGGTTTGTATGACTTCTAAGTAGCCTAAAAACACAATTTGAGACAATTTTATTTTTTCAAAATTTACCTCATTTTTAACCAAGGGGTAAGGGTCCAAATATTCGCAGATTTTTAATTGTCACAGCCACCAATAATTTTTTTCACAAACAAACAGCATCAATACTAATGTAAAGCGAGGTGCTAAATCCGAATCTGCTACTTAAAAAGTTCTATCGCTTATATTTTTTTTGATATGCCCTCCCAAATGCAACTCCAAACGCGACACCCGATTTTTTTAAAAATGCTCTAGTTTTTAGGAGAATTTTTTTAGAAAAAATCTCAATGCTGATTCGTATTCTACAACCAAAAAGTATTCATTAAAATTAGTTTCATTGTAATCAAAAACAAAAAAAATTTTTGCATTTTTGAAAATTTTCCAAATTTGACCAACTTTGAAAAGCTCTAACAAAAAAAAGAACGGCCTTGAAAAAAAACCGATTGCAGATTTGGTTTGTAGGGCTTTTAAGTAGCCTAAAAACACAATTTGAGACAATTTTATTTTTTCAAAATTTACCTCATTTTTAACCAAGGGGTAAGAGTCCAAATATTCGCATATTTTTAATTGTCACAGCCACAAATAATTTTTTCCAGAAATGAATGGCATCAATACTAATGTATAACGAGGTGCTGAATCCGAATCTGCTATCTAAAAAGTTCTATCGCTTATACTTTTTTTGCTATGCCCTCCCAAAGGCAACTCCAAACGCGACACCCGATTTTTTGAAAAATGCTTTAGTTTTTAGGAGGATTGTTTCAGGAATAATCTAAATGCAGATTCGGATTCTACAACCAAAAAGTATTCTTTAAAATAAGTTTCATTGTATTCGGAAACAAAAAAATTTTTTGCTAAGCATTTTTGAAAATTTTCCAAATTTGGCCAACTTTAAAAAGCTCTAACAAAAAAACGAAAGCCCTTGAAAAAAAACCGATTGCAGATTTGGTTTGTATGGCTTCTAAGTAGCCTAAAAACACAGTTTCAAGCAATTTTATTTTTTCAAAATTTACCTCATTTTTAACCAAGGGGTAAGGGTCCAAATATTCACAGATTTTTAATTTTCACAGCCACAAATAATTTTTTCCACAAATGAATAGCATTAATACTAATGTAAAGCGAGGTGCTGAATCCGAATCTGCTACTCAAAAAGTTCTATCGATTATACATTTTTTGTTATGCCCTCCCAAAGGCAACTCCAAACGCGACACCCGATTTTTTTAAAAATGCTCTAGTTTTTAGAAGGATTTTTCTAAACAAAATCTATTGCAGATTTGTCATCTACAAGCAAAAAGTAGTCTTCAAAATAAGTTTCATTGTAATCGGAGACAAAAAAATTTTTTGCTAAGCATTTTTGAAAATTTTTCAAATTTGGCCAATTTTGAAAAGCTCTAACAAAAAAACGAAAGCCCTTGAAAAAAAACCGATTGCAGATTTGGTTTGTATGGCTTCTAGTTAGCCTAAAAACACAGTTTCAAGCAATTTTATTTTTTCAAAATTTACCTCATTTTTAACCAAGGGGTAAGGGTCCAAATATTCGCAGATTTTTAATTTTCACAGCCACAAATAATTTTTTCCACAAATGAATAGCATCAATACTAATGTAAAGCGAGGTGCTGAATCCGAATCTGCTACTTAAAAAGTTCTATCGATTATACATTTTTTGTTATGCCCTCCCAAAGGCAACTCCAAACGCGACACCCGATTTTTTTTAAAATGCTCTAGTTTTTAGAAGGATTTTTCTAAACAAAATCTAACTGCAGATTTGTCATCTACAAGCAAAATGTAGTCTTTAAAATAAGTTTCATTGTAATCGAAGACAAAAAAATTTTTTGCTAAGCATTTTTGAAAATTTTCCAAATTTGACCAACTTTGAAAAGCTCTAACAGAAAAACGAAAACCCTTGAAAAAAAACCAATTGCAGATTTGGTTTGTATGGCTTCCAGTTAGCCTAAGAACACAGTTTAAAGCAATTTTATTTTTTCAAAATTTACCTCATTTTTAACCAAGGGGTAAGGGTCCAAATATTCGCAGATTTTTAAATTTCACAGCCACAAATACTTTTTTCCACAAATGAATAGCATCAATACTAATGTAAAGCGAGGTGCTGAATCCGAATCTGCTACTTAAAAAGTTCTATCGAGTATACATTTTTTGTTATGCCCTCCCAAAGGCAACTCCAAACGCGACACCCGATTTTTTTTAAAATGCTCTAGTTTTTAAAACGATTTTTCTAAACAAAATCTAAATGCAGATTTGTCATCTACAAGCAAAAAGTAGTCTTCAAAATAAGTTTCATTGTAATCGGAGACAAAAAAATTTTTTGCTAAGCATTTTTGAACATTTTTCAAATTTGGCCAACTTTGAAAAGCTCTAACAAAAAAACGAAAGCCCTTGAAAAAAAACCGATTGCAGATTTGGTTTGTATGGCTTCTAGTTCGCCTAAAAACACAGTTTCAAGCAATTTTATTTTTTCAAAATTTACCTCATTTTTAACCAAGGGGTAAGGGTCCAAATATTCGCCGATTTTTAATTTTCACAGCCACAAATAATTTTTTCCACAAATGTATGGCATTAATACTAATGTAAAACGAGGTGCTGAATCCGAATCTGCTACTTAAAAAGTTCTATCGCTAATACTTTTTTTGCTATGCCCTCCCAAAGGCAACTCCAAACGCGACACCCGATTTTTTTTTAAATGCTCTAGTTTTTAGAAGGATTTTTCTAAACAAAATCTAACTGCAGATTTGTCATCTACAAGCAAAAAGAAGTCTTTAAAATAAGTTTCATTGTAATCGGAGACAAAAAAATTTTTTGCTAAGCATTTTTAAAAATTTTTTAAATTTGACCAACTTTGAAAAACTCTAACAAAAAAACGAAAGCTCTTGAAAAAAAACCGATTGCAGATTTGGTTTGTGGGGCTCTTAAGTAGCCTAAAACCACAATTTAAGACAATTTTATTTTTTCAAAATTTACCTCATTTCTAACCAAGGGGTAAGGGTCCAAATATTCGCAGATTTTTAATTTTCACAGCCACGAATAATTTTTTCCACAAATGAATAGCATCAATACTAATGTAAAGCGAGGTGCTGAATCCGAATCTGCTACTTAAAAAGTTCTATCGATTATACATTTTTTGTTATGCCCTCCCAAAGGCCACTCCAAACGCGACACCCGATTTTTTTTTAAATGCTCTAGTTTTTAGAAGGATTTTTCTAAACAAAATCTAACTGCAGATTTGTCATCTACAAGCAAAAAGTAGTCTTTAAAATAAGTTTCATTGTAATCGGACACAAAAAAATTTTTTGCTAAGCATTTTTGAAAGTTTTCCAAATTTGACCAACTTTGAAAAGCTCTAACAAAAAAACGAAAGCCCTTGAAAAAAAACCGATTGCAGATTTGGTTTTTATGGCTTCTAGTTAGCCTAAAAACACAGTGTCAGGCAATTTTATTTTTTCAAAATTTACCTCATTTTTAACCAAGGGGTAAGGGTCCAAATATTCGCAGATTTTTAATTTTCACAGCCACAAATAAGTTTTTTCACAAATGAATAGCATCAATACTAATGTAAAGCGAGGTGCTGAATCCGAATCTGCTACTTAAAAAGTTCTATCGATTATATTTTTTTTGTTATGCCCTCCCAAAGGCAACTCCAAATGCGACACCCGATTTTTTTTAAAATGCTCTAGTTTTTAGAAGGATTTTTCTAAACAAAATCTAACTGCAGATTTGTCATCTACAAGCAAAAAGTAGTCTTTAAAATAAGTTTCATTGTAATCGGAGACAAAAAATTTTTTTGCTAAGCATTTTTGAAAATTTTCCAAATTTGGCCAACTTTGAAAAGCTCTTACAAAAAAGAGAAAGGCCTTGAAAAAAAACCGATTGCAGATTTGTTTTGAAAGGCTTTTAAGTAGCCTAAAAACACAATTTGAGACAATTTTATTTTTTTAAAATTTACCTTATTTTTAACCAAGGGGTAAGGGTCCAAATATTTGCAGATTTTTAATTTTCACAGCCATAAATAATTTTTTCCACAAATGAATAGCATCAATACTAATGTAAAGCGAGGTGCTGAATCCGAATCTGCTACTTAAAAAGTTCTGTCGATTATACATTTTTTGTTATGCCCTCCCAAAGGCAACTCCAAACGCGACACCTGATTTTTTTTTAAATGCTCTAGTTTTTAGAAAGATTTTTCTAAACAAAATCTGAATGCAGATTTGTCATCTACAAGCAAAAAGTAGTCTTTAAAATAAGTTTCATTGTAATCGGAGACAAAAAAAATTTTTGCTGAGCATTTTTGAAAATTTTCCAAAGTTGACCAAATTTGAAAAGCTCTAACAAAAAAACGAAAGCCCTTGAAAAAAAACCGATTGCAGATTTGGTTTGTATGGCTTCTAAGTAGCCTAAAAACACAATTTGAGACAATTTTATTTTTTCAAAATTTACCTCATTTTTAACCAAGGGGTAAGGGTCCAAATATTCGCAGATTTTTAATTTTCACAGCCACAAATAATTTTTTCCACATATAAATAGCATCAATACTAATGTAAAACGAGTTGCTGAATCTGAATCTGCTACTTAAAAAGTCCTATCGCTTATACTTTTTTTGCTATGCCCTCCCAAAGGCAACTCCAAACGCGACATCCGATTTTTTTAAAAATGCTCTAGTTTGTAGAAGGATTTTTCTAAACAAAATCTAAATGCAGATTTGTCATCTACAAGCAAAAAGTAGTCTTTAAAATAGGTTTCATTGTTCTCGGAAACAAAAAAAAATTTTGCTAAGCATTTTTGAAAATTTTCCAAATTTGGCCAACTTTGAAAAGATCTAACAAAAAAACGAAAGCCCTTGAAAAAAAAACGATTGCAGATTTGGTTTGTATGGCTTCTAGTTAGCCTAAAAACACAGTTTCAGGCAATTTTATTTTTTCAAAATTTACCTTATTTTTAACCATCATGCAACTTTATGAATAAAGTATGTACCTCCTACACCCTTGACTGAGCTTGTATCCATGCAAAAGTTGGCACAAAATAAACTGCTTGACCAAGTCTGCCGTCCAAAGAAAGAAGACCGTAAGTCTCAATTTTACGAAATTGAGTTTTTTTCATTTATGGCATCTTAGGCATTGCCTTTATCGATCTCATTGAAAATAAAATTAATTTTTTGCTTGAAAGTATGAAAAAAACATGAATCAAATTAACCGTTAGTCCACTACGTCATCAATTTCGCAAGTAAAAAGACCGTAAGTACCATTACTAAGTAAAAAAACCGTATGTTCATGTACACTTACGGTCTTTTTCCTTAGCATATCAGTCATTTTGCTTTACGAGTCCGCACTTACGGTTATTTTACTTAGTAAAGGATGACGTCGAAGTATGGACTTACGCTTTTTTCTCTTAGCTTAAGCTTATCAATGCAAACTGCATTGATTTGTCACTTACGGTTTTTTTACTTTGTATAAGCACTACAATTAGTAACACCGTACCACCGTAAGTACATTTTTGTTTATATTTTGTGGACAAAGATATATTTTTGGATTATTTTTTCGCAATGTGATCATTATTATAATTACAAACAGCCTAGCATAAAAAAAATCACTAAATTACGTATAATTTAAACGAATTAATAAAAGTACCAGGCCTATTCCATGTATAATCGACCAAAATTCGGTTTTCGAGTTGCTGCATGATTTCAAATACTTTTGAGGTTTAGTCCAGTGCTTACTCCTGATAACTTCTCTCTATTAAAAAATTAGCAGCTGCATATTTGCACTCCTTCCCTAATAGTTAGCTCCTGAAACTATGAAAAATGACCAAATTCAGCCCTAGAAAAAGCCATGTGGGAGTGAGTAGACTTTTTTTATTTTTATGTTAAAGTGTTACCAAGGACATAGTATACAATAAAAAAAATAAACGATCTTGTGATTCGATTATGTGTAAATATAGCATATTAAAACCGTTGCGGTTTCTGAACGAAGTTAAATCACAAATCAAATTTTTTTTTTCATGTGTCTCTATTACCCCTACAACATTTTAAAATTATCAAAAAAAAAATCTACTCAGTCCCACATAACTTTTTTTTAAACCATATTTGGTCATTTTCCATAGCTGCCAGGTAGAAAAAGAGTGCATATATGAGGTTCATATTTATTTTATAAAAAGATGTGTCCTTTGTCAACTAAAAACTACTATTAATTTTAATCTTCCAAGAATTTAAAATACGATTCGATCTTGTTTAAATTCAACGTAATCAGTAACATTTTACAATCAATGCTGTTTCTAAACGAAGTTAAATCACAAACAAAATTATTTTTTTTATGCATCTCCATTGGCACATTAACATTTTAAAATTATGAAAAAAAAAATCTACCCAGTCCCACATAGCTTTTTTTATACCTAAACTTGGTCATTTTCCATAGTTTGAGATACTTACTAGTAGAGAAGGAGTGCAAATATGCAGCTCCTGATTTTTTAATAAAATGAAGTGTCCATTGTCAACTTAAAATTACTACCAATTTTAATTTTCAAAAATCGCAAAATCGGAAAATTCAATTTTTTGTCTAAGACAAGAAAAATTAGGAAAATTTAAAAAATTGTTTTTTTTACCACCTTTACCATGGGTAAGGATTGTACCCACCAAATATAAAACAAATCAAATAATAGCTACTATGATTGGTCGATTTTATATGGAATGTCCCACCAACGTAAAAATATAAACCCGTTTTTCTCATAACTATGAAATTGGTACGGTCTTTTTCCTTTGGACGGCAGTATAGCCCTGAACTGAAAGCCAGGAGATACGAAGGTGCTTAAGTTATTATTCCCTTGACAAAGTTTACTATAACTTTGTTGTTGGTCAGCTCTTGCAGTTTGGACACTTACTACTAAATCGTTGCAGGCTATTTAAGTTATGTTTGCATGGCCAGAGTCGATCATGTGGAAATTATTACAATGTAAAGTTGTTTCTGGGAAACTATTGTATAAAAAGGGAAAGATAATGAACTTCATTTTAAAATCTTACATATTTTACAGTTGTTTTTGTTTTACAAGAAGAAAGAAATAAAAACTGGTTAGCTTTAAACAATTTCCTTTTTGAATTATGATTATAATTAAAATGAATTCTTGCAAATCATTATTTCTCAAAATATATTTCTTTAAACTTTCACCAAAAAAACCCTTTTTTATAAGTTCAATATTTTTGACTTTCCGAAAACATTCATGCTTTCAAACTTTTAATAAAAACACTTTATAAGGTGCATTATTTCTTAAAATATTTCTCTTTGAGCTTTCACCAAAAAAAAAACCTTTTCTTCAAGTTTAATATTTTTTACTTTCTGAAAACATTCATGCTTTTAGACTTACACCAAAAACAATTTATAAGGTGCATAATAAATTTATAACCAAAATAATTTCTTGCAAATCATTATTTCTCAAAATGTTTTCTTTTAAACTTTCACCTCGATTTTCACCAAATAAACCCTTTTTTTAAGTTCAATATTTTTGACTTTCCGACAACATTCATGCTCTTAAACTTTTACCAAAAACACTTAACAAGGTGCATAATGAATTTGTTACCAAAATAATTTCTTGCAAATCATTATTTCTTAAAATATTTTTATTTGAACTTTCACCAAAAAAAACCCTTTTTATAAGTTTAATATTTTTTACTTTCTGAAAACATTCATGCTTTTAAACTTACACCAAAAACAATTTATAAGGTGCTTAGTAAATTTATAACAAAAATAACTTCTTGAAGCAACTCATTATTTCTCGAAATATTATTCTTTAAACAAAAAAACCCTTTTTTTAAGTTCAATATTTTTAACTTTCCGAAAACATTCATGCTTTTAAACTTTTACCAAAAACACTTTGTAAGGTGCATAATGAATCTGTAACCAAAATAATTTCTTGCAAATTATTATTTCTCAAAATATTTCTCTTTGAACTTTCACCAAAAAAACCCTTTTTTTTAAGTTCAATATTTGTAACTTTTCGAAAACATTGATGCTTTTAAACTTTCACCAAAAACACCTTATAAGATGCATAATGAATTTGTTACCAAAATAATTTCTTGCAAATCATTATTTCTGAAAATGTTTTCTTTTAAACTTTCACCTCGATTTTCACCAAAAAAACCCGTTTTTTAAGTTTAATATTTTTAACTTTCCGAAAACATTCATCCTTTTAAACTTTTACTAAAAACACTTTATAAGATGCCTAATGAATATGTAGCCAAAATAATTTTTTGCAAATCATTATTTCTCAAAATGTTTTCTTTTAAACTTTCACCTCGATTTTTACCAAAAAGAAACCCTTTTTTTAAGGTCAATATTTTTGACTTTCCAAAACCTTCATTCTTTTAAACTTTTACTAAAAACACTTTATAAGATGCATAATGAATTTATAATTAAAATAATTTTTTGCAAATCATTATTTCTCAAAATATTTTCTTTTGAACTTTCCCCAAAAAACCCCTTTTTTTAAGTTCAATATTTTTGACTTTGACACTTTATAAAGTGCATTATAAATTTATAACCAAAATAAAATCATTATTTCTCAAAATATTTTTCTTTAAAGTTTCACCAAAAAAAAATCATTTCTCCAACATTAATATTTTTGACTTTCCGAAAACATTTATGCTTCAAAACTTTTACCAAAAACACTTTATAAGGTGCATAATGAATTTGTAACCAAAATAATTCCTTGCAGATCATTATTTCTCAAAATATTATCCTTTTGAACTTTCACCAAAAAACCCTTTTTTATAAGCTCAATATTTTTGATTTTCCGAAAACATTTATGCTTTTAAACTTTTACCAAAAACACTTTATAAGGTGCGTAATGAATTTATAACCAAAATAATTTCTTGCAAATTCTTATTTCTCAAAATATTTTTCTTTGAACTTTCACCAAAAAAAAACCTTTTTTATAAGTTCAATATTTTTGACTTTCCGACAATCTTTATGCTTTTAATGTTTACCAAAAACACTTTATAAAGTGCATAATGAATTTGTTACCAAAATAATTTCTTGCAAATCATTATTTCTCAAAATATTTTTATTTGAACTTTCACCAAAAAAACCCATTTTTATAAGTTCAATATTTTTGATTTTGCGAAAACATTCATGCTTTTAAACTTTTACTAATAACACTTTATAAGATGCATAATGAATGTTTAACCAAAATAATTTCTTGCAAATAATTATTTCTCAAAATATTTCTCTTTGAACTTTCACCAAAAAAAACCTTTTCTCCAAGTTTAATATTTTTGACTTTCCGAAAACATTCATGCTTTTGAACTTTTACTAAAAGCACTTTATTAGGTGCTCAGTGAATTTATAACCAAAATAATTTCTTGCAAATCATTTTTTCTCCAAATATTTTCCTTTGAACTTTCACCAAAAAAAACCTTTTCTCCAAGTTTAATATTTTTAACTTTACGAAAACAAGAATGTTTTAAAACTTTTACCAATAACTTTATAAGGTGCATAATGAATTTAAACTCAAAATAATTTCTTGCAAATTCTTATTTCTCAAAATATTTTTCTTTGAACTTTCACCACAAAAAAACCCTTTTTTGAAGTTCAATATTTTTGATTTTCCGAAAACATTCATGCTTTTAAACTTTTAGTAAAAACACTTTATAAGATGCATAATGAATTTATTACCAAAATAATTTCTTGCAAATCACTATTTATAAAAATATTTTCTTTTGAACTTTCACCAAAGATGCCCTTTTCTATAAGTTCAATATTTTTGACTTTCCGAAAACATTTATGCTTTAAAACTTTTACCAAAAACACTTTATAAGGTGCATAATGAATTAGCAACCAAAATAATTTCTTGCAAATCATTATTTTTCATAATATTATCCTTTAAACTTTCACCAAAAAAACCCTTTTTTTAAGTTCAATATTTTTAACTTTCCGAAAACATTTATGCTTTAAAATTTTTTACCAAAAACACATTATAAGGTGCATAATGAATTTATAACCAAAATAATTTCTTGCAACTCATTATTTCTCAAAATATTTTCCTTTGAACTTTCACCAAAAAAAACCTTCTCTTCCAGTTTGATATTTTTAACTTTCCGAAAATATTTATGCTTTAAATTTTTTTTTAAAAACATTCTATAAAGTACATAATGAATTTGTAACCAAAATAATTTCTTGCAAATCATTATTACTAAAAATATTTTCCTTTGAACTTTCACCCAAAAAAACCCTTTCTTTAAGTTCAATATTTTTGACTTTCCGAAAACATTCATGTTGTTAAACTTTTAGTAAAAACACTTTATAAGGTGCATAATGAATTTATAACCAAAATAATTTCTTGCAAATCATTCTCAAAATGTTTTCCTCTAAACTATCACCTCGATTTCACCAAAAAAAAACCTTTTTTTGAGTTCAATATTTTTGACTTTCCGAAAGCATTCATGCTTTTAAACTTTTACTAAAAGCATTTTATAAGGTGCATAATGAATTTATTACCAAAATAATTTCTTGCAAATTACTATTTTTAAAAATATTTTCTTTTGAACTTTCACCAAAGATGCCCTTTTCTATAAGTTCAATATTTTTGACTTTCCGAAAACATTTATGCTTTTAAACTTTCACTAAAGCATTTTATAAGATGCATAATGAATTTTTTACCAAAATATTTTCTTGCAAATCATTATTTCTTAAAATAGTTTTATTTGAACTTTCACCAAATAAACCCTTTTTTATAAGTTCAATATTTTTGACTTTCCGAAAACACTCATGCTTTCAAACTTTTACTAAAAACACTTAATAAAGTGCATAATGAATTTGTAACCAAAATAATTTCTTACAAATTATTATTTGTCAAAATATTTATCTTTGAACGTTCACCCAAAAAACCCTTTTTTTAAGTTCAATATTTTTGACTTTCCGAAAACATTCATGCTTTTAAACTTTTACTAAAAACACTTTATGAGATGCATAATGAATTTTTAGCCGAAATAATTTCTTGCAAATCATTATTTCTCTAAATATTTTTCTTTGAACTTTTACCAAAAAAACCCTTTTTTTAAGTTCAATATTTTTGACTTTCAGAAAACATTCATGCTTTCAAACTTTTACCAAAAACACTTTATAGAGGTATAATGAATTTGTAACCAACATTATTTCTTGCAAATCATTATTTCTCAAAATATTTTCTTTTGAACTTTCACCAAAAAAACCCTTTCTTTTTAAGTTCAATATTTTTGACTTTCCGAAAACATTTATGCGTTTAAACTTTTACTAAAAACACTTTATAAGGTGCATAATGAATTTGTAACCAAAATAATTTCTTGCAAATTATTATTTGTCAAAATATTTATCTTTGAACGTTCACCCAAAAAACCCTTTTTTTAAGTTCAATATTTTTGACTTTCCAAAAACATTTATGCTTTTCAACTTTTACTAATAACAGTTTATAAGATGCATAATGAATTTACAATCAAAATAATTCTTTGCAAATTATTATTTCTCAAAATATTTTCCTTTGAACTTTCACCAAAAAAACCCTTTTTTTTAGTTGAATTTTAGTCTGATTTTCCGAAAACATTTATGCTTTTAAACTTTTACCAAAAACACTCTATAAGATGCATACTGAATTTATAATCAAAATAATTTTTTGCAAATCATTATTTCTCAAAATATTGTCACGACCCTAAAGCGGGGTATGACTTTTAGGCACGCCAAACCAAACACAGCATTTATTGTTTAATGTTATTTATTATATATATAAAAGAAAAATTTACTTACATTAAATAAGCGGCTACCGGGACCATCGTTGCTGTTTTTGGAGGCACACCACAATCGGAACGTTTTTTGCGAGGTGAATAATGACGCGGGTAAATCGAAAGTGAAATAAATTTTGTATTTCCGTCGATAACCGAAAAACATCAGAGTTGCACTTTTTTAAAGGTAACAACCTTTGTTTCTGAGTTCACCGGATATCGAAGGAAAACTTACTAAACAATTGTAACTTAATATTTAAAATAATTTGTTAATTTACAACTGTTTAGCAAAACCAAATAAAATTGACAACTACTAAAATTCCTATCGTGGCATGGCTCTCCGTCCAGAAAATGAGATGGGCCCACATCTCAGCTACTCCGGTCCTGGTAACTCTCATATTTGTAAGCAGAAAAAAAATACAATATTAAATGGACTTAATTAGGTAAATTAAAAATCTAAAAATTGTGAATATAGTTTAAATTGAATTGAATGAATATTAATTGAAAAATATGAAATAATACGGGTAATTAGAAGTTATACAATGCAAAACAATAAAAAAAAAAATTGCGAATTAACAAACAAAATCTTTTATCTGGAGCACCATTCAGGCCGGGTATTATTTCATTGTTATGATGCATTCCGTTTCCAACAGGGCAGGTTTGAGAGCGCGGGGAGAGAGGAGGCTGTCTAGAGAGTACTGTATTTCTCGAACTGCTGAGTCGGTGGTTTTTTATCTTGGTTTGCTCCAGCTTCATGTAAATTTGTGTTTACTTTGTTTAGTTTATTTCGTGAAGTTTTAAAAATCGGTCAAGTTTTGTGTAGTGTGCAGCTTAGTTATGTGATTCTACCATTGAAGGGGGTAACCAAATTATGTGTTGTTTATGGTTCATTTTGTCATCTTGGATGGAGTATGTTGTGTTTGACCCCTCGGATTTGACTATTTTGGTGCCAAATTCATGTGGTTCAAGTTCAGTGGTAGTTGGTTGGCAGTGAGTTGGTCCAAAATATCTCAGCAACTATAGCAGTCAAGTTGATCCAACTGCAATTCTGGGTGTCGTCGATGTGGTATTAGATTGATCCCTCAAAATCAAAGTTTGATTTTCTGTTGATCTTCAGGTAAATAACAGTACCAAGGCCAGCGTGTGGGAGTTGGCCCAACATAACATAACAACATGGACAGCTGATGCGTAAATTGGTCCAACGTAACAATTTAAGTCCTCTTCTTCACGGAGATGTGGTATGTTTGCTCATTTCTAAATTTTAGGTAGTACAGTTGGCTCTCCGTCGTGGCGACCTCTCCCTCTTTGCCCCCAAACGTCAGGGATGATAGCAGTCCCTTGTTTGGTGGTTGTATTGGCTCCACCAGTTTTGGCAGGAGTTCTGGTGGATTATTTGGTCCATTGAGTGATAAAGTTTTGTACCCATCCTTTGTGTAGCTCCAGATTGTTTTGGTAAGTAGGTACATGAAAAAAAAATGTAGTGCTTTAGTAACTTATCAGGCATTTATTAAAATTATTATTAGGAAATACGATTATTTATTTTGATTTAATTAGGGTTATTTTTTCTTTTTTTTTTGTATGTATGTATTTTGTCACATTATTTATTTAGTATGTCTTTTATCATCTTCGGAAATCTTCTCCCTAAGTATGGAGAAGCTAAATTTTTAATTTTGTTTTTTCTTTGGTTTGTTTCTTTTTTGCTGTAATGCTCTTTTTTTTTTATAATAGTTTAAGTTATTAGTATAGATACCGTGAATTTATTCTATAATGCAATTCTACCAAATACCATGACGTAAAAAATTCTGTGGTATTTTCCAAAATAGGTAAAAAGGCCACTCGCGTGGTTGAGTAAAAAAAATTAATTGCAGTTTTCCGCCCTTCAAATAGAATCAAATGTTCTGCGGTGTTTTCCCGAAATGAGTAAAACGGCCACTCGCGCGGTTAACCACAAAAAGAGTTTTATTATTCTCCACACTTCAAATAGAATGAACGTTAGGTTCTGTTGGTAATTGTGTTATATTTTTTCTTTTACGATATCAAAAAAAAGAAAAAAAAAAAAAGAACAAGAAAAATAAGAATGATCAAACAAAATTGAAATAATGCAAGTAAAAAGATATTAACGATAAGACCTCTTCATCGGGATCAGGGTTTGTGAAAATTGTAATAATAATTGGGCCTTTGCACTTTGAAAGCAAGTTTTCGTCACCTTCTATATGTATGTTATTAAATTTGTGTTCTAACTGATTCCCTTCGCTTTGATTTGGTAGTTTTTTGCGAAAGCGGTTTATTAAACATCTATAAAGGACATAAGCAAGGAATGTTAGCGCTAAGCAACACATTAGTCCGAAAAGAATTGCATGCTCAGGGTTGTTAGTATTTCCGTCATCACCTCTTACACCTCCGGCGGCCGCGAGAGCTACTACTCCATTGTTACGAAACCAAAGCACAATTACTGCGATTGTTAGAGCGCTCATCCACACTAGCATTACAGAATCACTATGGAACCCATAAGAGTATGAATAGCCTTCGCTTTGGTCATAACTTCTCAGCGTAAGGCGTTGGATTTCGCTAAGAATATTGTTAAAACTTTTTTCGTGATTCGTAATGTTAATGTGGGGGATCTCTAAAGTCCAGTTTGGGTTAAGCCCTTCTGCAAAGTCCTTGTACAAGGCTTGGGAATTAATGTGTGCTGGTGTCATAACAAAGGATTTTAATTTGGACCAGGTAGCTGGTAGTAAATGCCGAATTGTTGCTTCGTGTGGAAGTTTTAAGCAAGGGAACCTTGTGGGAATTAATATCTGGTTTTTGTATTTTAGCTCACACGAACATGGCAAGATCACTCTTACGGCCCCTGGAGTAGAGTACGACTCATCTGGTAACGAGATGATGGTTTGGTTAGTACATGCGATTCTTGTTGGTGCTTTAGGATGAATGATTATGAAGTGATCCTCTGACGACTCGGTTATGGTTGTGGCTGTTGATGGGTGACAACTCATGGGGCAATGGCTTCCGATCTCTGAAACGGTGGCACCTTCAAACAGTTTCTTAGCGCAAGCTGGACCTTTCAACTTATCAGCAGAAAAACGTGGTAGGTAACATAGTTTATCATGGTAAGGTTTACAATGGTGTAGTCCTGAACCACTAATTTGTCGCATATTTGTATACGACCCCTCATTAGGGACTGCTACATAAAGGGTTTCATGTAAGATTTGACAAGTGTCGTTGTACCAAGCAAAGGGGGTCGTAATCAGTTCGTATAACGCCCATCGCTTGTTTCGTTGGTTGATAGGGACTTTAAGGTGGATAACAACTTTACCTTCGCTAAATGCGCAGTCGCATAATGGGAGGTCGTACATTCTTCTTGCGTCCTCGACTGCTATGGTCAGCCCTTGTCCTGATTGGCTAAGTTCCACGTCCAGCTTGGTTAAGTCATGTTTTAATATGTCCACGTTGATGAGGTCCCGTGGTATACGGTTGTTGTCGCATGCTGTTACTATTGTACGTTTTAGAGACAGCCTAAGAAGTCGCACTTCCCTTTTTAAATTCGCGTGAACGTGTTTAAAAAGGGTCATGGTCATGTCTTCCTGCCTTTGTGTCCTTAAAAGTGTACTGTTTTCGTAGTGGTTAAAGACTGTTTCGATATACTTTATGCGTTGTTGCGTTTCTGTGAAGCTATTTGCTACTTTCGCTTCGTATTCCCGAAATTTATTTGAGTTTCTTGAAATCTCTGTTAGTGAAGCCGAAAGTCCGCGGTTTAACGCCTCTATTTGTTGGCTCAGTAGATGGTTTTCCGCTACCACGGGATCTAATCGGTGTAAAGTTGCCACCCCGCAACACCATTCCAGTCCACCGCCTATGAATTCGATCGCCCTTTTTGACCTACCCTCTTTTATGAAGTTAAAATTTAGATTTTCTTCTAAAGTTGCGATTTCTGCTCCGAAGGCTTGTCCCAGTCGGGTTAGTTGTAAATCGACCGTGCATTGAGGGTTGTTGCACATATCTGCAGGTCTTTTTTCAGGTTCGGGGCTTTGGTTGGTCTCGGTCCACGGTGTTTCGTACACCAGGGGGACCGTGGCTTCGTATGTAATTGCGTCGGGGAGGTTTTTCCAGAACGCCCCCGCGGTGACTTCAACTTCTAGACTTGTGCAAAGTGATGAAAACCTGTGTGACGATAATACATTTTTTTTTTTTTTTTTTTTTTTTTTGTGAGTGAAAAAAAAACTTAAAAATAGAATTTTTAACAATAGCTATGTATACACGACGTTTATTCGTCGTCTAATTCTTCATCGTCCTCTAGGTCCCCGTCTCGAAGCGTCGGTAGTCTTTCTGACTCCGGACTCCATTGTTCGTTGTAGGGGAGGATTCTTCCTACATAAATAGTTTCAACTTTGGAGTTCCGGTTGGGGCCCTTTCGGACGATGTAGTCGCAATCGGATTTTGGGTCTTTCCCCACTATGTAATATGGACCGAACCATCGAAGTAGGAGCTTTTCGCTTCGTCCCACTTTTCGGACAGGAGTAAATACTTTCACCACGTCTCCCTCCTTGTATTCCACATTTCTGTGCCGTGAGTCATACCGTGCTTTATCCTTGTACTGTTTGTTGACAATATTTTCGACTGCCGTATTGCGTACTACCAACGCCCTGTTGCGAATCGTTTCGACATCGGTGGACGTCGATTCCGTAGACAAATTGGCTTCCGTCGGTAGGACGGGGTGACGGCCGTACACTAGCTGGAATGGGGAACATTTTGTGGTGTCCTGTACCGAAGTGTTGTAGGCAAAAGTTACGTGGGGAAGAAATTCATCCCAGTCTGTTTGTTCGGTGTTGGTGAAAAGTGACAGCATATCCGCGAGTGTTTTGTTAAACCTTTCGGTTAAACCATTGCATTGAGGGTGGTAGGCAGTGGTAAACTTACTTGTTACCCCCATTATTTTGAGTAACTCGCGAACGAGTTCAGACTGAAACGTTTTTCCTCTGTCACTAAGGATTTCTTTTGGTGATCCATGTTTGGTGATAATTCTTTCTAGGATGAACCGTGCAACGTGCTCACACTTCCCGTTGACTAGCGCGGCTGTTTCGGCCCACCTAGTAGCATAGTCGGTTGCCACTATAATGACAGTTTTTCCTTTTCGGCTTTTCCTGAAAGGTCCAAGTAAATCTATCCCTACTTTTTCAAAGGGAAGGCCTACCTTTATGGGCTGGAGAAGTCCTATGGGTTTTCGATGTTTTTGGCCCTTCCTGGCTTGACAGTCTGGGCATCCCTTAACAAATTTTTCGATGTCTTTTTGCATTCTGTCCCAGTAAAACCTTTCTTTTATTTTTAGCAGGGTTTTAGTAACACCCAAGTGGCCAGAAGTTGGTTCGCTATGCATGGAGTACATAATTTCCAGGACTAGTGCTTTTGGAATTACAAGCAGGTAATCGTTTCCAGATGTGTTCGCATTAATTTTGTACAAAACATTATTTTTTAGCCGAAAATTCTTTGATCTTTTCGCTAAGCCGATGGTTATATGTGGCAGTGATGGATCTTGAATGGCGTCTATGAGATCTTTAAGGTTTTCGTCCTTTGATTGATGTTTTGCGATCTCTTCCGCTGAAAGAAGGAAAGTGGGAACAAGTTCCGCATCTTCTTCCTCCTCCTTGGTTCCTTCTCGAAGAGGATAGCGGGAAAGACAATCTGCGTCCCTGTGCTGAGCTCCACTTTTGTGTATGACAGTGTAGTCAAATTCGGATAGCTTAATTGCCCATCTTGCAAGTCTTCCTTGAGGGTCTTTTAGAGATTTCAACCAACAAAGTGCGTGGTGGTCAGTTATTATCTTTAATGGGCGTCCGTGTAAAAGGTGACGCATGTATTGTAATGTCCAGACAGCTGTAAGACCTTCTAGTTCGGAAATTGTATAGTTACTTTCGGCCTTTGTTAAAGAGCGACTTATAAAAGCGATTGGATGTGCTCTTTCTTGGTCATCTTCTTGCAATATGACGCATCCGATACCTGTTCGGCAGGCATCAATGTGGATTTGACAGCCTTTATTTGGGTTGAAGTGTTGAAGAACTGGAGCAGATGTTAATTTCTCTTTAAGTTCTTCAAATGCTTCCTCCTGTACTTCTCTCCAGACAAAACCCGTATCTTTTTTTGTAGCTTCGTACAAAGGTCTGGCAATCTTAGAGAAGTTATTGATGAATTTTCTGTAAAAGTTGCAGAGTCCCAAAAAGCTTTGGATATGTTTCACGGTTTTTGGTTTAGGAAACTTTTTGATCGCTGCAAGCTTTTCTTCATCTGGGGAAATGCCATTTTCGCCAACTATGTGCCCCAGTAAGCTTACCTCGTTTTTTAGGTAAACACACTTGCTTGGTTTCAGGGTTAATCCAGCGTCCCTTAACCTTTTGAACACCCTTTCAAGTTTCCTAATGTGCTCTTCGAAGGTGTTGGAGAAAACTACGATGTCGTCAAGGTATATTAGGACGTCGCTGAACTTCATCCCCTGAAACACTCGATCTGCGATATGTTGGAACGTTGCTGGTGCGTTACAAAGTCCAAAAGGTAGGACATTGAACTCATACAACCCCTGACCTTGAGTTATAAACGCAGTGTAGGGTTTGTGTTCCTCTTTAATCGGGATTTGCCAATATCCCGAAAACATATCGAGTGTGGTAAAGTAGCAAGCGTTACCCATGTAGGTCAAAATGTCGTCTATGCTTGGCAAAGGGTAGTTAGATTTTCGCGTGACGTTGTTAAGCTTGCGGTAATCTACGCAAAAACGTGCACTGCCATCTTTCTTCTTTACCAATACGATAGGACTAGACCAAGGCGATTGGCTTGGTCTAATTATGCCGTGCTTTACCATTTCGTCAAGTTGCTCATCAATTTTTTGTTTTTCCTTGTGAGAATTTTTGTAAGGGCGGGATTTTATGGGCGCTGAGTCGGTCAAAATTATCTCGTGCTCTGCTAAGTGGGTCTGTCCCATATATTTTGCGCTTTTTGAAAATACATCTTGGTACGCTAGCAAGAGCTCTTCGATTTTTTGCCTATGAGCCGAATTTTTAATGTGTTTAGTGTCGTGGTCGTCAAGGGTAACTTTTTCTTCGTCAACTTCTTCCGTGACAAAAACATACTGCTTCTCGCCAGACTGATAAGTGTCCTTTGCGAAAAGACTTAAAGATCCTACAAGATCCCAATTCTCGTTCAGTGTTCCTAGTGTTGTCCCCTGAAAAATTTTCACCGGTCTTCCTGGTGCAGTTTTTATTCTGCACAATAGGTCGTCTCCGCTTTTTCCTAATCCTAGAAATAGTAGGCCTCTAGGGACTAAAAAATTTTCGTTTGGGGAGAACTGTTCGACCCAATTACCTACGGGGGTGGTTTGCGATACTTGAAGATTAATAACAACTTCACTGTCAGCTTTAATGAAGTGATCTTGTGCAGCCTTAAACTTTAAGGGGATTTTTTCTAGCGTAGTACACAAACCTAGGTGCGAGAATTCGAATATGGATTCTTTGAATGGGATTCTTGTTACGAGTACGTTTGTCCTTACACGTATAATTTTTTCGTGAAAATTGATGTTTACCCTATATTTTTCCATAAATTGATTTCCTATAATCAGGGGTTTGGGTAAATTATCTAAGACGAGTACGTTAACTGGTAACTTTATGCTACCAAAATTTACCTCTATTTCGCCTTCGCCTAGCGTTGTGGTCTTTTGACCACCTAAGGTTAATATTTTCACGGGGTTAATGTTTGCTCTAAAATTTCTTATGTAATCCTTATGAACTAATGAATGACTTGACCCAGTATCTAAAACAATATCTGCACATTTTTTGTCACCAATATCGCCTAGAACTGTTAAAATATCCGGTTTTTGGACCTCAAATCTATGAGTTTTGCTTAAATGAAAATTACGATTTGGGCTTGCCGAGTCTAGCTTTAACATTACTATAACCGTATCCTTATAATTCTCATGGTTTTTTATAAGTTTAAGCGTATGACTGGCGAAGTCGATCGTTGCGTTATTTTCCTCTAAAAAGCTCGTACCCAATAATAGAGGTTTTGGTAGGTTTTCTATTACTAGAACCGATATTGTGCAACAAAAATTACCTATGCTTATTTCTATATCCGCTTCTCCGTCAGGAATTACGGACTTGCCACTTGCGGAAATAAGTACCTGGTCGCATTCTCTAATATTATTCTTATGTATGAAATTTTTGTTTATTAAATTAATTGTAGCCCCAGTGTCGATCACTGCTTCTACATTTGTAGACTTATTAATTACCCCATTTACTAATACTAACTTATTTTTACAGACCCCTTCAGTGTAATAACTCAAGGCGGCTTCCGGGTCGTTGTTCGTTTGGGCCGCCCTTTCTAGTTTGGGTGGCCTCTTTCCTGGAAGCTAACATTTCGTTTGCCACCACTTACTGATGGGGACTGGTTCCAGCACGTAGCGAAATGGTGCCCTGTTCTTTCGCAGTTCGTGCAGTAGGGACGGGCGTCCCGTGTTCGGGAATAGGGAGTCAAGTCCCGTGTATTTGTCCTTCGATAGGGTGAGGGTGACCTCGATTGTGCCCTATCGTATGAGGGATACCTTGAATTTCGCGAACCTGATCTAGAGTTGCTATCATCTCGCCGTGAGTTTCGACGATCGGTACCGCTGTTCCTAGAATAGTTTGACCTCGTATATGGCGAGGGTGACCTCGATTGGTACCTGTCGAAGGAGGGGTACCGTGACCCTGACCTAGGGTTACTATTATCTCTGCGGGATCTGTGACGGTCGTCGTAACCGCGGTTTGGGGAATAGGAATACCTATCTCTACTCACATTGCGATCCCTATTATAGTCATAAGAATTTCTATGACCACCTTGTTCCCTATAGTTATCTCGATAAGTTGATTCCCTATAATTGCTGTTACTTGGGCCGGAGCGAGTTTCTTGCCTTTGGGTGTAACTATTTTCTGTAGGAGTTGAGGTTGATTGTGCACCAACAGAAAGCAATGCCGTTTGATTTGTTAGTTCTACAATTCTTTTTCGTTCCCTATGCCCGCTTAACTTAAGTACTAATTCTTTAAGTGTGTTATAGGTCATGGTAGGTGTCGCTAAAAGAAAGTATGTGTCGTGGTAGCTAAAATGTAGTCCGCTCTCGAATCTATCTCTAAAGGTTTCAATGGGCATGTTTGGGTCAAAGTCGTTTTTAAGTGCGTCCAGTTCAAAAAAATAATGTCGAATGTCCTCGGTTTCCGCCTGCCTTTTGGTATTAAATTGAATTTTAATATTAATTTGTGGGTTTTCCCCAGCAAACTGAGTACAAAACTCATTTTTTATTTCTTCCCAGGTTTTTCCAAAATTATCCGCATTATTGAAAAATTCACTGTACCAGTGATTTGCTGAGCCTTCGAGAAACGATCCGAAATAGTTTATTTTGTAGGCCTTGGTCCACCTGTTTACGGCCGCGGTATGTTCGTACGCTCTAAGAAAGTTCAGGGTGTTGCCGGTTGTTGGGTTATATATTGGGGGAGACAGAAATTTTGGAATAGCAGGTTCAATGCCTTGGGCGCGGGCCTCTTGGATAGTTGTGTCGTTATTGGCCATAATGATTTGTTGTTGTGGGGGAGGGGGTGGTATGTGTATGTGAGGAGGTGTTGGCGGATTGTTTGTTTGGTTGTTTTGGGTTACAGGACTTTTTGAAAGTTCTAAGAGGTTTGAATTTTCGAAATTATCGGGAAAAAAGATATTGTTATCAAGAGGAGGGGTCTTTTTTGGGTTAAATTGACTTTCTTTTGGGGATAAAGGTGACAACTGCTGATTGTTAACTGTTTGAAGTGAGGGTGAATGTTTGTTCTTATGGCTTTGGGTGGATTTAGGGACTATTGTTAAATCTGGATCTTCAGGTGAGCCTGGTGGGGATTGTAATAATAACAAACGTTTTTGTGGTTTTGGGAGTGTTCCCGTTGAAGACGGCGTATTTTTATGTTTTCTTTGATATTCTAGGGGTATTTTTGGGATATTAAATGAATCCGGAATAAGGCCTGGAGATCTAGGAGTGAGAGTGGAACGGTTAAAAAGGCCTGGTGTTTCTTTGTGAGCTGTTGAACTGTGTGCGGTTGTACTATTATGTTTTGGTGTGAAATTTGATATCTCTAATTTAAGTTTGTACTTATTTCTCGTTTGTACTGACTGCTCCGGGCTTTCTGCCATTATTTAAGATACTCATTTTACAAAGAAAATTACGAAAAGAATTGTTACTAAAAAAAAAATTTCTATTTTATTCTTTCAGATTAGTTACACCAAAAACAAGAAAATCCCTCAGACACGTCAGCTGGAAGTGCGACCCTAAGTGCTGTGCTTAAATCTAACAGTGGACATTTTGTGGCGGTGACGAACAATTTAAGTGTAGAAAAAAAAATTGTGACAAGTGAAATGGCAAATAAAAATAGTTAGAGTTATAAAGCTGTGTTTAATTTATTGTACCATGTTTTTAAGAATAAATAAAAGGATTTATCAAAAGAAGAAATTCGTAAGTAAATTTTTAATTTAATGCATTTAAAAAAAAATAATCTGGGTGAGAGAAGAAAAATTTGGTTAAAATGGCCCTAGTAAATTTTGAGGAATTTACTAGATGAGATCGAAACCTGGCCGATGCACCACATGTCACGACCCTAAAGCGGGGTATGACTTTTAGGCACGCCAAACCAAACACAGCATTTATTGTTTAATGTTATTTATTATATATATAAAAGAAAAATTTACTTACATTAAATAAGCGGCTACCGGGACCATCGTTGCTGTTTTTGGAGGCACACCACAATCGGAACGTTTTTTGCGAGGTGAATAATGACGCGGGTAAATCGAAAGTGAAATAAATTTTGTATTTCCGTCGATAACCGAAAAACATCAGAGTTGCACTTTTTTAAAGGTAACAACCTTTGTTTCTGAGTTCACCGGATATCGAAGGAAAACTTACTAAACAATTGTAACTTAATATTTAAAATAATTTGTTAATTTACAACTGTTTAGCAAAACCAAATAAAATTGACAACTACTAAAATTCCTATCGTGGCAATATTTTTTTTTGAACTTTCACCAAAAAACCCTTTTTTAGTTCAACGTTCCCGTCCATCTTAATAGCTTTGAAAACAAATAGGATAGGTCCTAAATTCCAAAGTAGCTATGTCTTATAATTGAATTAGATAGCAAAGTAAGACGAAAGATGAAAAGGACCCTCGAAAGGGCCATTAGTAACCAAACTATCAATATAATGGAAGGAAAGCGATGAGTAGAGTAGTCTTCAGAAACCCACACTTGCCTCTCAAGTTAATTAAGTTAAAGTAAGATGTCCAAAGGGATCGTTGACTGACCAACCGCGTGCTCTTGGCCAGTCCCAAGAATAAATTGGGGTATGAATCATACAAGGTTGTCCAGATTAGTTTAGTGTCCAAAAAAAATGGTACGTTGTTGGGGCATGCCAAGGAATCCCCCGAGAATTGTTAAAGGGGAATGTCGCGAAGCAAAGAAAGAGAAACTGTGGATATGTAATGTTGGTTGCATAAATTTCAGGAAAAACAACCTTTTTTTGTTCATGGACTTATATATAAGAAACATTTAGGATTAAAAAAGGAACTTACTCACAAGAAAAAAGATCTATAAATAATATGAGTGGTTAAAAATATTTATCACAATGCACTAACACACCAAATTTTTTTTTGCCATTTGTAGCTCTTGTTTAGTAATTTAATATAACACGTTTTTGATTGATTTACGATCCAAAAATAAATCATATTGTTCTTCATTTTACGGAGAATAAATATTTGCTGCATGATAGATGTTTTTTTTTCTGACTCCATAAAGAGAATTTGTAATGCCGTACAAACAACGTACCATCGAGTATATGCGCCAATTTTTGGACATTCTGTATAACGCTAATAACAAAAAAAAAAACAACAAGCAGCCGCTTTAAAACATTTAATGAACCAGCTTACATGTTTGTATAACATTTGCGGAGTGTTTTATATTGTCAATATTAGATAAATAGGTAAATAAGGACAAAATGACGCATTTACAAGGTACCCTTTAAAGGAAAACCCGTGCATAAAACAAAATGCGGACTGTTTTACACATCTATGGAATTTTCTTTGAAAATGAGTCATTACGCACTTTTTTACCTAATTATCTTAAATTAATAATGTAAAACACTTCGTTAACGTTAGATAGTCCTTATTTTAGCTGGTACATTTATGGCCGGTTGCACAGCAAGTTTTAAATCATTGAATAATTTTAAGTGTCTATAATAGAAAACATAAATTTAGACAATGTCTAGGTGGTGGTTGTCAAACTCTGTTTATAATAAAATGTCAGTTTAACTTTAAGAAACAGTTAAGAATTTGCGGAGAAACCGGGCATTAATGTTTTAAAGAGGCTGCTTGTTGTTTTTTGGTATATTTTCTTATAGATCTTTTCCGCCGTATTCACTTTTATTTCTGACTAAAGCGATACCGTTAGCGAGTAGCCAAACTAATTTTCGTGACGTCACAAAAGTGGATATTCTAGAAAATAAGGCCTCCGCCCTCCAGGATTCAAAAAAATAAACATGAGAGTGCGCGGCCTAATAAAATGAAGTATGCCTTGCTACGAATCAAATTTTGTCTGCCAAAAAATGTGACATTTCTCTTGTTGAAATTGTCAATACTTGGGAAACTAAATGACCACCAGCATCACAATGATTTGTGTCAATCTGACGCATATCTGACGTTTCCCAAGTATAACAACCGCGAGGGTGGTCAACGGCGGGAAAGGTGAATAAAATTGTTTTATCTTATTTTTGCTAATACTTTTTATCAGAAAATTCTTAGCTTTTAAAGATAGGCACATTTTTTGGTCTAGTTTAATAGGGAATCAATAAAAGAAGCTAATAACGTGTGATAAAATTATTTATTCAGAATAAATAATAATCCATAAGAAGACAATAAATAGAAACCAAGTTTCTAAACAATTTAATTTACAATAGGTATGCGCAAAATAATTTAAATTATCTACAAAAAAACTTTATTATTTTTAATTTGTTTAAAATAAATATTAAAAATAATGTACAAAGGTTCTAGGTAAAATAAAAGAAGAAAACAGTACTTTATAATAAAAGAAAAAAACTGTACAATGTACAAAATAATTTAAAGAGCATATAAAATAAAGTTGCATATTAAATTTTTGTGAAACTTCCAAAAATACCTACTGGGTTACGTGTTGAAAATTTTAGCCAACCAACAAGACAACAAAACTTAATCGTCTATCATTTAATATGTATGTAACTTTATAAACTTAAAAACAAATTCACCTTTTCGAGTTACAAGTTACGTTTTCACATGGTTTTTCGATTTGTTCTATTTTTTTTTTGGTTGATTTCTTATTTACATTTTTTTAATTTATTTTAATAAATAAAAGTTTAGAGACCGGCTAAAATAATACGTGGATCTTCGACTGCCGCCTTAATTTTGCGAAGGAACATAACTGCTTCACGCCCATCAATTAGTCTATGGTCGTATGTCAAAGCAATGTACATCATGGGCCGTATGACAACCTACAATAAAAAGGATTGTTATAAGAAAGGTTATAATGTTGTCGGCTTAAAATAAACCAAGGTAAAATTACTGTCAGTCAATAAATTATACTTTTGGACATTTTAAACAATGTCCCCCATCAAATAATTATATTTAATTTACCTTACTTTCATTGGTCTCTTCATAACGTATTTCTAGTCTCAAAATTCCGAGAGATTTTTTCTTACACTGCCATTTTTCAGTTATAATATTATCAAGCATCGATACGTCGCGATAATTTTGTCATAAATTAGTATTGCAAAATTATACGGATTTATTAATGCTTGAGAAATATTCGGTCAGATTATGTTTCTAAACGGAGTTCGTCAAGTTCTACGTCATAGATCACATATCCTCATTAAAAAACTGTCACATGACAGCTTTAAATACAAATGGAGCGTGTATTCGTACAAAAATTGGTTGGGGTAACCTAGAAGATCTGTCATACCACCCGTCGTTTTAGATGCTAACTGACATTACTTCTGAATTTTATATTTTTATCAAATATAAAGCTAATATACTAAAAAACAACAAACTGCCGGTTTAAAACATTCAACGTACCAGCTAAAAGGTTTGTATAACATTTACCGAGTGTTTTACAACTTCAATTCTTCATAATGAGGTAAAAAAGGGCATAATGACTCATTTACAAAGGTACTTTTAATGCAAAATCCGATCCGTGGACCAAAAAAATGCGGATTATTTTAAACATTCACGAAAATCCTTTTATAAATGAGTCATAATTATCTTTTTTACCTAATTATAAAGAATTAAAGATGTAAAACACTCTCTAAATGTTATAATAACCTTTTAGATGGTACATTGAATGTTTTAAACCGGCAGTTTGTTGTTTTTTGGTATATTGGCGTAATATTTGATAAAAATAGAGGTGTGCCAGTGGTATTTGACCAAGATTTTGACTAAGTATTAGCGTCATTTGATCACCCAAATTTGGGGAAATTGGTCAAATTCTCGGTCAAATTCTAAATATTTTTTTAAGCTGCCACTTTTTGTTAAATTTTTAATGTTTTTGTCTTAATTTTGCTATTTCCCTTTAAACAAAAATTGGCTTAGTGGGATTTATGCGTCAAAATATAGTATTTAGATTACCATAGTTTAATTTTTCATATGACATCACCAAGGTTCTCTTCAAAAGTTTTTAAGAATTTGTCCAAATTTGACCATATGTGACCGTAATTTGACCAGAAATTATGACCATACCGAAGTGATTTTGTCATAAGCACATCTCTAGATAAAAATATAAAAAAGAGATGTAATGTCAGTTAGCATCTGAAACGACGGGTGGTATGACGGATATCCTAGGTTACCCCAACCGATTTTTGTACGAATACGCTCCATTTTATTGAACTTTGACATTCGTCAATATTTTTGAAGGTAAGTATTAATAAAAAATACACTTGTTAATGACTTATCGTTTACGTTTTTATTAAGAATTTTTAGAGATGTGCTAGTGGTATTTGACCAAGATTATTACCAGGTATTAATACGGTATTTTGATCCCCCCATTTTAAAGGTGGTCATATTCTGAATTAAAAAAAGAGCTTTTTCGATTTTTTTTCCAAAATTTTATAATTTTAAATTGCATATTTAGTATAAATTAATAAAAAAAAATCTATTCAGACAAAAAACCACAAGAATACTTTTTTTGTTAAGAAAAAAGTTACCTTTAATTTAATTCTTTAAAAGAAAAGTCCCTGTAATTTTTATAGTAGCCGCAATTTAAATTTTAAAAATAAAATAATTTGGGTGGCTCCGGTGCCTCCATTTTTATTATTCGATATTTTCAAAAACCAATAAGGTTCTTCCTTTTATAAAAAATGATTTTTACCAAGAATTTCAACTTGATTCGACTTTTGGTTTTTAAGATATTGTGCCCATAAAAAAAGTGGGAGATACATACGAACGGACGGACGGATTTTTTGAAAGTTGTTCAAAATTCGATGAAACGCACGAATCTGTAAGAATTTTTGCTCTACGACGAAAAATAACTATTTTAGGATTGGGCTGATCAAATTTATAATACTCTTCGACTTTGTCTGCGAAGAGTATAATAATAGGTGACTGTATGTTTTTTTTGGAACAATACAAGTAGCAATAAAAAATACTAAAATAGAATAAAAAGAATAGTAACATTAAGTATTTCTTTTATGTTTTTCTCAAAGATTTTTGATTTTTATTAAATACAAGTTTTTTAGGAATAATACCTCATTTGACCTTATTTGACCGTATTAATACCAATAATTTTGACCCGTCAAAAACTTTTTGGTCAAAAGCACAACCCTAAGAATTTTACCTGTCCTTTAATAGCAATTGGTCGATCAAATGTTCCATGCATTCCAAGAATGGCTGATTGTGGTGGGTTAATAATGGGTGTTCCCATTAAAGATCCAAATACACCACCGTTACTAATCGTAAAAGTACCACCATCCATATCTTCTACGGCAAGAGCACCTAAAAAAACAATTGTTTTTAAATTTGGTCCGTAAGTTATTTCTTTATTGCTTTTTTTTAATAGTTATTTAACCAATAAGTGTGTTAATAGAGGCGATTAATAAACGAGCAGCTTTAACAAGCGACCGATCAGCGAGCTTGTTAATAAGTGAGTTTATTAATTTTCATTTAACATACGAACTGGTTACAATGCTTTTTAGCACATCGTAAATCATTATTCAATAAATTATAAAAAAAACAGTTATTTCACCAACTAACAGAAACAATGCGTCGGCCATTCAAATTTATTAAAGTTGAAAAAGAAGAAGAGCTGTCACCGAACTTTTATTAATTGTGAATAGAAAATGAATGATATTTCCTTAATATGTGGTCAAAGGATCTGCTTCTTATTCTTTCCAACGGTAAATATTTAATTTCTTTTGGTTTTTGTTGCTTGAATCGTAATTAAAGCTACTTTAACATTTGTAAAGTAGAAACATAGATAATAATTTTAAACATAAAAGAGCGTTACTATGGGCTCGCATCCATGCATTAATAGGGGTCATTAATCAACGATTTGGAGTGCGTTAATGAATGTCTTTTATAAACTGACCTCTATTAATGCATGGATACGAGCCCATAGTAACGCTCTTCTATGTTTAAAGTTACTATCTATGTTTGTGCATTACAAATGTTAAAGTAGCTTTAATTACGATTCAAGCAACAAAAACCAAAAGAAATTAAATATTTACCGTTGGAAAGAATGAGAAGCATATCCTTTTACTAGATATTAAGGAAGTAACATGCCTTTTCTATTCACAATTAATAAAAGTTCGATGACAGCTCTTCTTCTTCTTCTTCAACTTTAATAAATTTGAATGGCCGACGCATTGTTTCTGTTAGTTGGTGAAATAACTATTTTATGTTATAATTTATTTAATAATGATCTACGATGTGCAAAAAAGCATTGTAACCAGTTCTTATGTTTAAAGGCGATTAATAAAATCACTTATTAACAAGCTAATTGCTCGCTTGTTAAAACCGCTCGTTTATTAATCGCCTTTATTAACACACTTACTGGTTAAATAACTATTAATTAAGTAGTTACCTTTTCTAGCTTTCTCAGCAAGTTGATTCATGCTCAGTTCAATATCAGCAAAGTTCATTCGTTCCACGTTCCTAATGACAGGTACGACGAGTCCCTTGGGTGTAGCCACAGCTACTGAGATGTCCACGTAATCCCTGTAGATGATCTCATTACCATCAATGACAGCGTTCACTACAGGCTGGTCTTGGAGAGCGTATGCGGCAGCTTTTGTAAAGGCGGACATAAATCCGAACTTGAATCCGTATTTTTTCGTGAAGGCTTCTAGGTGGGCTTTTCGGAAAGCCATTATTTCTCTAAAAAAGAAAGTTTTTGTGAAAATGGAGCGTATTCGTACAAAAATTGGTTGGAGTAACCTAGGAAATCTGTTATACCACCCGTCGTTCCAGATGCTAACTGACATTACTTCTCCTTTTTATACTTCTATCAAATATGACGCTAACATACCAAATAACAACAAACTGCTAGTTTAAAACATTCAATGAACTATCTAAAAGGTTTGTATAACATTTAGAGATTGTTTTACATGCTTAATTCTTTATAATTAGGTAAAAAAGAAAATTATAACTCATTTACAAAAGGATTTCCGTGAATGTTTAAAATAATCCGCATATTTTTGGATACACGGATTTTGCATTAAAAGTACCATTGTAAATGAGTCATTATTCCATTTTTTATCTAATTATAAGGAATTGAAGTTGTAAAACACTCCGTAAATGTTATATAAACCATTTTTTGTATATTAGCGTAATATTTGATAAAAATATAAAATTTGGAAGTTATGTCAGTTAGCATCTGAAACGACGGGTGGTATGACAGATCTCCTAGGTTACCCCAACCAATTTTTGTAGGAATACGCTCCATTGTGAAAAAAAAAACAGTTTTGGAATATTTTAATAACATAAATCGTAGTTAGCTTAATTGACAGCTATTTTTATACCGGTCAAAAATGATTTTTTTTTTAATTTGTAAAACGCATGTATCTGGTGAGCAAATAAAAACGGCCCCTAAGTAGGCTATGAACAATGTAAAATCTGTCAATTAACAATATTTTGATAATCCCCATGGCCTACTTATGGGCCGTTTTTATTTGCTCACTCTATATTTTGGTTTTGGATTCTATGTATAATGACCAAATATTTAATTTAATTTTTTTGCACCTTTTAACAAAATTTGTAAAAAAAAACTTTTAAAGATGAAAAGGTTTTTATAGATTTGTCTGCATAGGTAATTAAATATTAGACTAGCATTAATTTCGCAAAATAATTTTAAGGATTAAATTTTACAATATCGAATTTTCTATTGTTTTCGTTTAGTTTTTTAAATAAATAAAAGTAATATTCAAAGAAACCCCCTTTAGTCGCGTCAAAGTAGCATTTCACCTCTAACTTTGGGGAAACTCAATGGATTGACAGAAATAAATTTAAATCACTGATAAAAACTAAAATTGCGCCGCTTTTACAAAAGAAATGAAGCTAATCCATTGAGTTTCCCCAAAGTTAGAGATTTTAAGGTTTTTCAATTTCATGCTATTTTGACGCCACTACTTAAAATGAATCAAAAATTAAGAGTTGGCAGCAACTTTTTCTTTTTTTACAATAATTTTAGCCTTGAAGTCATTTTAAGCTAAATTGACCAGTCAAAATCATTTTTGACCGGTATAAAAACCTTCTCACAACACTACATAAAAGCTCTCTTTTGACATATACGCTAAGTAAGTATCTCATTTTATCGATGTGCGCGCCACCTACGTGACTATCGATAGTTCCGCATCGCACACTTGACTACGCGTTGGCGTAAGGTTGTCAAAACTGAAAAATGTCTGATAACATAAATGTTACAATAAGAAGCCATTTTCAGAGTGTGAATGTTCCCAAGGATTTCCATTTTTACTAAAAATAACTACAGTAGTACGTCGAAGTAAATAAGAATTTTGTAATTAACATAAAGAAAAACATATCATATAAGTACTTACAGTGTTCGTCCCACGCCGATCTTTATTCTAGGGCATTTTTGGAAAGTGGTAAAATGCAATATTTTTACCACAGCCCCGGGATTTGCAATCTGGAATGCAACAATTGTGACCACATTTTCTTTTTTGCGGCATTTTATTTAAATTTTAAATAAATGACATTTAAACGACAGAAGTTTATCTTAAGATCATAGAACCAGTTTCGTCACTATCTATGAACTTGACTATCCATAGTTCGTTTTTGGGGGCGCCACTAGAGATACTTATTTAGCGTATTGTCAGCTATGAATCGAAGCGCATTCTAAATAATAAAATTTAAATTTGTTCCCAACAAAAACTGGTATTCTTAAATACTAAAAACAACACTTACGACATATCAATCTCATTAAAAGTAGTCAACATAGCATTAACATTCTGCGCCTGCTTCAACCTTTCAGCAATCTTGAGCCGCATCCTGTTCATCTTAACCCTCTGCTCGGTGCGAGTGCCTGATATCTCCTTGGTGGGGTCCTGGGGCGGCACCTTCACCGTGGCTGCTTCTATAGCCTGGGCGTGGCGGATAGCAGCCACGGGCATGGAGCTCAAGGCGGCTGCTGGACGTGGTTGCGCCGATGGTGGCGGTGGTGGGGCTGGTTTAGGGGCGGCTGGGGCTGCTGGGGGGGCTGTTTTAGAAAAAAAAAAGAAAAGAAAATGAATCGTGATAAACTTTGTTTATTATTGGGGGTAGTAGAACCCATTAAATAATCGCTTGTTTGGGTTATAATTTGAATACTTTAAGATTGTTTAACCCAATGATGAGAGAATGAAATTGATGGGGCATCATTCAAATACGTAGGTACAATATTGGGGTATTTGATAAGCACGCAGCAAGTAAGCGAAAGATGTTAATATTGCCCCACACATTTAAAAAGCCTATAATGGGTGTCCAAAAAATGGTGCATAAACGCGATGGTACGTTGTTGGGGCATGTCTTGGGAGCCCCAGAAAATTGTTAAAAAAAATCTATCTCATATACCCTCGGAGATATGTTGCCGCAAAGTGCGAAACTTTAAATGCTTATATCTTGAATATAACAACACATATTAACGAAACAAATGGTTTAATACAAAGCTTTAGTCTATCTTAAACCATTCCACCATTTGTTTATTTTTTAAATGGTCGAATTACATTTTTATAATCAATTTAATTTTACAAACATTTTATGAAATGAAGCTGACAACAACGTCAATAGAATCTAGTGCAAAAGTGTATGATCAAGACTCATAAATGGGATTTCTAGACTTATAGATGGGATTTTTAGATGTATTTTCCTAGACTGTGTTGCAAAATTTATGCAACTTTGTTCTCATTTTTCTCGATGAATATAACAGATGGATTTTTTTCGACAATTTTCTAGGGATCGCTGAGAATGCCCCAAGAGCGTACCATCGCGTTTATGCGCCATTTTTTGGACAGCCTGTATGAAGCAAGTGAGTCAAACAGTTGCAAAGAGTGGGGTCGCCATGTTTGGTAAATGTAGACTGTAAGTGTCAAAATTCAGGCCTGCCAACTTAAAATTATGAATAAAGTCCCTAAATTTTACAATGATCTTCTACAATTTTCACAGTTTTCTTAAGAACGCTTTATTGGGTTTTTCACTTAAACAAAACGTAAAGATAAGCCTAAATTCTTTAAAGAACAGTTTTATTTACCAAAGAAACAAATAAATGGAAAGTTAATAACACCACTTTGAAATGTAAACTGACACATAATCTCCTATGGCCTAATTTTCCATCTCGTTCTACTGTATGTGCAGTAACCTGTGCTCATGTTTAAAAATTCATATAATTCATTACGATATGTGTATTGCCCCCTCTCCACGCAAACTTGTGTATACGTTTAAAATGCCAATAATGCATTATTTTTAAGGTATACATTCATTTTAAAGCAAAATTCGTGATAATATGAATAAATGAGTAAATTACACATTCACGCCACATTTTTGACGCGAACGCGAGATAACATTTGGAACGCCCTCTAAAACAGAAATTAGCATTCTATTTTTTATTTCTGTGTACAAAAAACCAACATGTGTTTTCGGCACTATTCGCCGCCGCCAAGTTTTGTAACCTCACACTTGTAACTTTACATGTGTTTTAAGGAAAAGAAAGATATTATATTATAGTACATTAAATGATAAATATCAATGTTTTACAATGCAATATCATGAAAAAAGACATAATTAAAGAAATAACCAGTTGCTCTTATAATTTTTGTCAGACTATCAGAAATAGAGTAGTAGTATGAACACTTTTCCTAACCCCCTAAATGGTTTGTTTATCAGTTTACCAGAGAATTTAGCAAATAATTTTGGTGATTATTATATCTATTTAATTCTCTCATCATTGATTAAATCAAAATATTTCAAAAAACATTTTGGCTGAAGGACCTCGGTCAATGGCCTTTTGAGTTTCACTCAATAAAGATATATTTTATTATCAAAAGAAAACATTGAATTCCATAATATATTTGTTACTCAATGTCATAAATGACTAATAATGGTCTTAGTTACGTGTTTTGGTTGGTTTTATTCGGTTCCAAACACTTCCAATTAAGGAAGGAGCCTCGGTAGCAGCTTTTAAAGTGAAAAAAGAGTATCATAATATTATGTTACCCAAAATTAAAAATCGTTATTTTCCATCATCAAAAATGTCAAAAAACAAAAATTTTACAATGGTATTTCTCATTTAAAAAATTATTGGAGCGTATTTGTACAAAAATTGGTTGGGGTAACCTAGGAGATCTGTCATACCACACGTCGTTCCAGATGCTAACTGACATACTTCTGAATTTTATATTTTTATCAAATATAACGCTAATATACCAAAAAACAACAAACTGTCGATTTAAAACATTTTACGTACCAGCTAAAAGGTTTGTATAACATTTAGAGTGTGTTTTACATCTCTGATTCTTCATAATTAGGTAAAGAAGGAAATTTTGACTCATTTACAAAAGGATTTTCGTGAATGAACGGATTCTTTTGGATGCACGGATTCTGCATTAAAAGTACCATTGTAAATGTGTCATTATGCCCTATTTTACCTAATTATAAAGAATTGAAGTTGTATAACACTTCGTTAATGTTATACAAACCTTTTAAATGGTACGTAGAATGTTTTAAACCGGCAGTTTGTTGTTTTTTGGTATATAAGCTTTATATTTGATAAAAATATAAAATTCAGAAGAAATGTCAGTTAGCATCTGGAACGACAGGTGATATGACAGATCTCGTAGGTTACCCCAACCAATTGTTGTACGAATATCCTGCATTAATTAGTTAACGCGTTTTTGACAAGATGTCATTTTATCTGTACGATAAAAAATAACGATTTTTTAAGGTTTATTTTTTACCATTTTTTTTTGTAGTATTTACCTGCAGGAGTAGGTGCAGCTGGAGCAGCTGCAGCTGGCGCAGGCGCAGCTTTAGGGGCCGCAGCCCCTTTAGCTGGTGCTTCACCGGTAATATTAATCTTAAAGAGTTGTTGACCGGCCTTAACCGTGGCACCATCTTCCACAAAGGTCTCCTCGATAATACCATTACCAGGAGATGGCACTGGCACTGAAGTTTTGTCCGTTTCGATCTCACAAACTACCTCGTCTTCGGCTACGTGGTCGCCCTTCTTTTTCTCCCACCTATGAAAATCAGTCATTTAACATTTAATTACAGATGGGCAAATTCCCAAAATATTAGAGATGTGCTTATGACCCTCGTTATGACCAAATCATTTTGGTATGGTCATAATCTCTGGTCAAATTCTTAATAACTTTTGAAGAGAACCCTTGGTGATATCATATGAAAAATTAAATTATGGTCATCTAAATACTATATTTTGACGCATAAATCCCACTAAGCCAATTTTATGTAAAAGGAAATAGCAAAATTTAGACAACAACATTAAAAATTTAGCAAAAAGTGGCATATTAAAAAAATATTCAGAATATGACCGAGAATATGACTAATTTCCCCAAATTTGGGTGATCAAATGACGGTAATAATACCAATTCAAAATCTTGGTCAAATACCACTGGCACATCTCTAAAAAAATGGCGCATAAAAGCGATGGTACGTTATTGGGGCATGTCTAGGGAGCCCCCGAAAATTATTAAAAAAAAATCTATCTCATAAACCCTCGGAGATATGAGGCCCCAAATTGCGAAACTTTATACGCTTATACCTTGAAGATAACAACACATACTAACGAAAAAAATGGTTAAATACAAAGCTACAGTCTATCTTCAACCATTTTACCATTAGTTTATATTTTAAATGGTCGAATTACATTTTTATAATCAATTTAATTTTACAAAATATTCATGAAATGAAGCTGACAACAACGTCAATATAATCTAATGCAAAAGTGTATGATCAAGACTCATAATGGGATTTTTAGATGTATTTTCCAGATTGTGTTGCCGAATTTATGCAACTTTGTTCGCATTTTCCTAAATGAATATAACAGATGGATTTTTTTTTTTTGAAAATTTTCTAGGGACCCCTGAGAGTGCCCCAAGGACGAACCATCGCGTTTATGCGCCATTTTTTTGACATCCTGTAGAACACTGAGTTAACTACACATCCCTTGGACCAAAATAAGAGAAAAAACCTATAAGCAGGTGTCCGATTTTGCTCCATTTCTGAGTTGCAGCACCCTAAAAAGCCCCAATAAAAAAAACAGTTTTTTTTGAATATTTCCGAAACGAATAATTTTTTTAAAAAATTGTAGGGCCTTTTTGATTTATCTAATAACTAAAAATATTTTTTCATTCGTAAAATTTTTAAAAAAGTGCTTATAGAACGAATTCTCGAGGGGCTGTAAGTTCAAAAAAAAAATCAAAATCCGACAAACGGTTATAAGAACTTTTATTTCCTATTTAAACAAAATTTAATTAAAAGATAGAATGTTTCTATTCTATCTTCTGCTGAGAAAAGAGTTTGGCAAGAATCTTTGTTTTATGTTTTATGTGAGAAATAAAAACAATTTTGGCAAAAATAATAGTTCCTTCTTTTATGTAAGTTTATCAGACAACTATCGTAAATTTGTTTTGAAAATAAACGAAAACTAAAGAGTCGTAGTAAAAACAAAATAGAAGATAACTTTATTATTTAAATATTGAGAAATTTTAATCAAAAAGTGCAAGGATAATAATTGTTGTTATTTTGATTTCTTCACTTTTTTGTTCATTATAAAATATAAAAACAATTATTAAAAACCGCTAATAAGCGCTAACCGAGGAACTAGCAACAATTTTTAAGCGTTAGAATATTGAGTAAATTAAAATGTAATTTGTTTTTCTTCTCACCTGACATCTCCCTCAGATACAGAATCAGCAAAAGGGGGTACATTAACAACTTTGGACTCCAATAACGCTGAAGAGGTCCGAAAATATCTTATACTGCTCTGGCATACAAAATTATTCGACCTAAAAACACAACAATTAGCCCATTTTTTTCTTATTTTTAAATAACTCCCCTAACCTCGATACTGTTGGGCTGCCAATCTTTGCAAAATTCACCCTTTTCGGGGCCTTGGCACCAGAATGCAAGCATCTTTGCTTGCGAGAAGCCTAAAACAAAAACCATATTTTTATAGCATTACATAACATTCTTATTACTTAAAAATGGACACAAATTCGATTAAAATTATTAGATACTATTAATAATCATTGAAATTATGTAATAAACTCTATTATAATGTCAAGGAAACTCGATCAGGCTTAAAATTAAAAGCTGAAAGTATTGAACTAAAAATTCTTTACCTGGCCAATATTCTTCTCGATATAACTAAAAGTTCTGATTAAAGTTTTCGGCAGATTCCGAGATGACATTGTAAGCATCCCAGCCATGGTGTACCACTATTTTTCACTTATTTGTGCCAATTTTCAGGAAATTTTGCAAAATTTTGCTGCCGTTTTATCTGCTGTCAGGGATTTTCTGAAAAAACCGGCTGACAGTTCGAAATCGAAACGTCAATAGGGAATTTTCAGCAAAAAAACCGGATACAGTTAAAAACATCCTTAAAACTAAGTTAAAACATAAAATAAATGCTTATAAAGATTAAAGTAATATAACATAATACGTTGTTGTACCCCAAAGTCATGCTAAGTACGCAAAACTACAAGAAAATGCACAATAAAAAGTTTTAAACAAATCCGGTCGCGTCCGGTTAGGCAACCATTTTATAAAGCTTGGTTCACCATTGCGTAAAGGTCTATTTACGTGTCTCCATAACGCAACCTTATTACGCAAATCAGCCTTAACGTAAGCTCCGTGCGCAGCATAAACGCAGCATTAAACCAAATTCGAACTTGTCAAATTACATAACCTCACAAAATCGTTATGGCTGCTGCTACAGGGAGTTACAAACGAATTTTGCAAATTTTAGAGAAATGGCCCGTCGATAAAACAAAACCAAATAGGTAAATAGTTTTATTAGAACCTTATTTCACTGGTACAAACCTTGTTTTGTAGAGATTTGGGGCAATACTTACGTGACACGGTAAACAAAGCGTATAAAGACAATACTTTTGAGGCTGAACAGAAGTTCTGGGACAAGCAGTACTTGAATTTGCAGAGAATAACGAGTAATACGCATAAAAATAAGTACCCTAGAGTTTTAGTTTCGTCTGGAACTGGACTAAATAAAGAAGAGTGTAACTTGGCGTTGTCAAGCGAGTATTTAAGCGAGCTTGACAAGGAAGACGAGGGTATTGTAAAGAAATTAATGCGTAAAAAGACGCAAAAAGAACAGAAACATGATTAAATTACGAAATATCTTTAGTAGCAGTAGCATAAGAAGTAGTTTACCTTTAAGAAACCTTTGTACGATCGAACATAGCTCTAATTTCCAAGAAAATATCTCGCAAAATGTCTTGAAAAATGCCCCCCACGTTCCCGTTATGGCAAACGAAGTTTTGGAATATCTGAAACTGGAAAAGGACCAAACAGTCCTTGATATGACCTTTGGAGCTGGTGGACATAGTCGAAAAATATTAGAAAAGTTCCCAAATGTTAAACTTATTGCATTGGATCGGGACCCTACAGCTATAGACTATGCCAATTCATTGGCTGAGGAATATCCTGGACGGGTTTTGCCCCTTTTAGGACGATTTTCAGGTAACACTTTTCCCCTATTTGTATTTTCTTATAGTTTTGGTTTTTTTTTGCCATCATTGTTTTTTTAAAATGCTCTGTTGAGAGCTTTTAAAGGCAACTCCAAACGCGACATCTCAATTTTTCAAATTGCTTTAATTTGCAGATTTTTTTTAAAATCCAAATGCAGATTCGAATTTTACAGCCAAAAAGTAGTCTACAAAATAATTTTTTTTTAATAAAAGATAAAAAAAAAAAAATTTTAAGCTTTTATGAACATTTTTAAAATTTTACTACATTTGAAAAGCTCTAGCAGAAAAACCAAAGCACTCGAAAATAACGATTGCAGATTTGTTTTGTACGACTTCTAATAAGCATATAAACACAGTTTCAGGTAAATCTATTTTTTCAAAGTTTACCTTATTTTGAACTAAGGGGTAAGGGTCCAAATATTCCCAGTTTTTTTAATGTCAAGGTTGCAAAAAAAATTTGCCAATAACAAGTGACATCATTGCTTGTGTAAATCGAGCTGCTGAATCCGAATCTGACACTTAAATAGATCCAACGCTGTTATTATACTCTTCGCAAGACTAGGTCCGAAGAGTATATTGCAATCGATCAGAAAATCCTAAAATCGTCAATTTTCGTCGTAGAGCAAAAATTTATTTTGATCAGTCAGTGACGTTCGTCAATTATTGTTTTAATGGGGATTTTTTTAGGTCACTGGGTTACTTGTTACAATCTGTAGTCGTAGGGAAATTGTGTCATTTATTATCAATGAGATTTTATATTTACAATAGAGAAGATATAAAAATTCATTGTTTGGGGCCAAGATCTTTTTGTTTACCCAATGTAAGTTATATGGACTAATGAGTCAGTGGACGTAAATAAACAAGCGTTTTCAATGAAACCTACCTATGCTAGCCTTGGCCTCTCACTGGTAATGTTATTATTATAAGCAATTCAGTTCTAGTCATTCTATTTCTATATTTATTATATCTAATAATTAAGAGCCCGACTACCCACTATCTCTTATGCAAATTTGTGTACAACTTAGGCCCCAGAAAATATTGAAATCTTTGAACGAGCACATTTCTATTAGGGAAAAACCGAGGGTTGCAATTTTAATTATTTACAAGTTTAAAAAACCATGGTAAATTAACGTATTATGGTTTGGCATAGACCACGTAATGTATATAAACTAAAAAATAAGTCCGTAGTAAAAAAAAAATATTGCAATGATTTTTCAGTCAGATTTTCGACACAAAGAAATAACCCATTTAAATGAATACATAATACGTTTGTAGTCCTTTATTCCTAATTTTTAAAAATTTATTTAATGTTAATATACGATGTGGCTCTCATGTAGATGTGCTATTTAGTAGAATTGGCGGGAGCTCAACGGAGATGACTTATACGAGCTTCTAGGAGCACAGAGCATCTAAACTGTGAATTTGAATCTTTAGCCTTAAAGCAAGATACTTACTGTGATCATTATCTTTATCCTTTATTGGCACCTAAAACAAGAATAACAAAAAGAATATTTATACAAAAATTTACTTATACTGAGAATTACCCGTTGGCAAAAACTTACCCCACCTGATCGGCTTTTCGTCTGGGTTTGCACACATCTGTAACAAAAAAAAATGTTGAAGATTTAAAGAAATTTCTTTAGAAAAATTATTGAATTAAGGGGAATGTTGTTTTTAATAGTAATTTTTGCACTTATATACTATAAAATACACTTTATCTGCAATTATTGTCAAGCAACCGAAACAATTATTTCCCGAATAGTGCAGGAAATACTAAACAATTCGGGAAATTAACATTCCCAGAAAAAGGGAAGGAAGAAAAAGTAATCCTCTTGCCTCTTTTGGGCTTTATTGGATATTGTTAAAACCAACATACTTACAAGCACTATTGGCTGAATAGCACAAAACAAGAACAACGAAGATCACTGAGAACAATTTCATTTTATTAAAATTAAGTTTTATATTGATTTTCTTACTTATATATCAAAAAAATATCATTTTACAACTACGCAATATGATTAAAAAAAATTAAACTCGATTACATTTTTATTTTTTTTTAATTAAAAACTGTGCGGGTTATATAAAAATATAATTAAGCAGCTGTCAAAACAAATAACCTCAAATTTGTTAAACGTCAGAACGTTTATCCTCTTCGTTAACGAAATTCTTCGTGTTTTCTGTTAGTAGTTTGCACACTTCGCAGAAAGATAAAAAAAAATGTTTTATTTTAAAAACTATCTTATAATTGTTTCTTGCGAAGAGTATTCTATAGAATGTGTAGCCATTATATACCCAACTGATTTAGCTTTGATTTAAAAAATATAAAATCGCACTTCTACCGATTCCGAATTCTACTCGAGCTACTCATTTGCGAAGAGTAACTTCTACCCATTCTGACTTCTGCCCATTCTAGTTTTTCTAGCAATGGGCTTTTAAGGGCAACTTTAAACGCGACACCCAATTTTTTTCAGAGTGTTCTAATTTACAGAATAATTTCTTTAAGAAAAATGCAAAAGCAGATTGGTATTCTACAGCCATAAAGTACTTTACAAAATAAGTTTTATTTAAATCGATAAAAAAAAAATTGCGGAGCTTTCTTAAGATTGTACATTTTAGCATACTTTCCCGAGTGTGTACACTATTAACATGTTATTGAGGGTGATCTTTCCTAGCCTTTCAAGTGGTCTTTCGAAGATGCTTCATAACTGCACATTGCACATTTACAACTAATTTTCGGCGATTTAGGTAAATCCCCGTAAGGTTGTGTGGATCTTACATAGTCTTCCATTTTTGTTTATTTTTTCCTAACTGTCACTAAATATTTAACTTTATGTGCTAGTTAATAAAAACAAGTCGCTGATTGTTTGTTGATAACTTCGTAGGGAGAGTTACAACGAAAATGAATATTTTTATTGAAAACTTGGTTTAAATGGTTGAATTTATAAAGAGGGAAGGAGGTCATTTTCAGGTAACTTTACTTCTTAGAAATTGTATCTTAATGACTTAATGAAAAAACGCTGAAGTCTATAATTTAATTATAATAATCGTACTAGGTAAGATACTTAATTAAGGTGTAAGATATCCTTTTAGGGTTATTTCCGTAATTTAAATTTCAGGTAAAATGGGAAATTGTAGCATGATTTCAAAAACAATAAATACACTGTTACAAAAATATAGTCAAATTTTATTAACATAAGTTATATTCTTAATTTTACGATGGATACGGAACATTGAAACTCTGAAGGTATATTTGTTGCAGAATAACTACAATGTTTGTTATCTCCAAATGTTTGACTTTTTTCATCGAAAGTAAACCAAGGCATATCAGAATCTGAATCTAAACTTGTAAATGTTGTATTAACGTCTTGGTCAGAGCTAGGTTGGGATAGAGCAGATATTTCTCCACATACTCTTTTAGTTATTTGCTGATTACTGAAATCTGTGTCAGGGTCATCATTGAATTCTCTTTTTCTTTTATTGTTATGCTGAGAAACTGATGGCTCGCACTCGCTATGCTTACGTTTAATATGGGCTACGAGGTTAGGTTTATACGGCGTTTCATAACTGCACATAGTACATTTTAGTATGTTCTCCCTCGTGTGTTTACTATTAACATGATTCTTCAAGTCACCTTTTCTAGTTGTTTCATAACTGCACATAGAACATTTCAATTTCACAATTTTAAGATTTCCTTTTCTAACTGTTGTATAACTGCACATAGTACATTTTAGCATATTTTCCCGAGTGTGCTTAGTATCGATATATAACTTAAGGGTATCTTTTCTTGGTGTTGTGAAACTGCACATAACACATTTTAGTATATTTTCAGGAGTATGTTTAAATTTAATATGTTTCATCATTGAGCATTTCTTAGTTGTTTCATATGTGCAGTTATCGCACTTTAGCACATTATTATGTGTAGTCAACACGTGGTCTTTCAAATTGTCTTTTGAAGATGCTTCATAACTGCACATTGCACATTTATAACTGATTTTCGGTGAATTAGGCAAATCCCCGTAAGGTTGTGTGGATCTCACATAGTCCTCCATTTTTGTTTACTATTTTCTAACTGTCACTAAATATTTAACTTTATGTGCTAGTTAATCAAAACAAGTCGCTGATTGTTTGATGATAACTTCGTAGGGAGAGTTCCAACGAGAATGAATATTTTTATTGATAACGTGGTTTAAATGGTTGAATTTATATTGAGGGAAGGAGATAATTTTCAGGTAATTTTACTTCTTAGAAAATGTATCTTAATGACCTAATGAAAAGACGCTAAGTCTATAATTTAATTATAATAATCGTACTAGGTAAGATACTTAATTAAGGTGTAAGATATCCTCTTAGGGTTATTGCCGTAATTTAAATTTCAGGTAAAATGGGAAATTGTAGCATGATATCAAAAACAATAAATACACTGTTATAAAAATATAGTCAAATTTTATTAACATAAGTTATATTCTTAATTTTATTAGGGATACGGAACATTGAAACTCTGGAGGTACATTTGTTGCAGAATAACTACAATGTTTGTTATCTCCAAATGTTTGACTTTTTTCATCAAAAGTAAACCAAGGCATACCAGAATCTGAATATAAACTTGGAAATGTTGTATTAACGTCTTGGTCAGAGCTAGGTTGGTAGATATTTCTCCACATACTTTTTTAGTTATTTGCTGATTACTGAAATCTGTGTCAGGATCATCATTCAATTCTCTTTTTCTTTTATTGTTATTCTGAGAAACTGATTGCTCGCACTCTCTATGCTTACGTTTAATATGGGCTAGGAGGTTAGGTTTATACGGCGTTTAACTGCACATAGTACATTTTAGTATGTTCTCCCTCGTGTGTATACTATTAACATGATTCTTCAAGTCACCTTTTCTAGTTGTTTCATAACTGCACATAGAACATTTCGATATATTTTTTTGTCGATTGTGGATTCCATTTATGTGACTCTTAAGATTTCCTTTCCTAGCTGTTGTATAACTGCACATTGTACATTTTAGCATATTTTCCCGAGTGTGCCTAGTATCGATATGTAACTTAAGGGTATCTTTTCTTGGTGTTGTAAAACTGCACATAACACATTTTAGTATATTTTCAGGAGTATGTTTAAATTTAATATGTTTCACCATTGAGCATTTCTTAGTTGTTTCATATGTGCAGTTATCGCACTTTAGCACATTATTATGTTTAGTCAACAAGTGATCTTTCAAGTTGTCTTTTAAAGATGCTTCATAACTGCACATTGCACATTTATAACTGATTTTCGGTGATGTAGGCAAATCCCCGTAAGGTTGTGTAGATCTCACATAGTCTTCCATTTTTGTTTAGTATTTTCTAACTGTCACTAAATATTTAACTTTATGTGCTAGTTAATAAAAACAAGTCGCTGAGTGTTTGTTGATAACTTCGTAAGGGGAGTTACAACGAGAATGAATATTTTTATTGAAAACGTGGTTTAAATGGTTGAATTTATAATGAGGGAAGGAGATAATTTTCAGGTAATTTTACTTCTTAGAAATTGTATCTTAATGACTTAATGGAAAGACGCTGAAGTCTATAATTTAATTATTTAATAATCGTACTAGGTGAGATACTTACTTATATCAGTTAGTTTATGGTCATTGCAGTAATTTGAATTTCAGGTAAAATGGAAAATTGTAGCATGATATCAAAAAAAAACAATAAATACACAGGTATAAAAATATAGTCCAATTTTATTAACATAAATCATGTTTTAATACATTGGATCTTTGGAGGTACATTTTTTTAAAACAATTACAATGGTTTTTATTTTCAAATGTTTGACTTACAGTTCTTTATAAGTAAACCAAGGCATATCAGAATTTAAATCTAAACTTGAAAATGTTATTTTAACTTCTTGGTCAGAGAGTTGGGATAGTGTAGATATTTCTCTACATGTTCTTTTAACTGGCTGATTACTTAAATCTGTGGCAGAATGATTATTGAAGTCCCTTTTTCTTTCATTATCATGATTTAGTATATTTTCTCGAGTGTGCTTCTTCCTATTGACATGTTTCTTAAGGCTATCTTTTCTAGTTGTTCTATAACTGCACATGGTACATTGTAGTATATTTTCTCGCGTGTGCTTGCTATTAACATGGCGCTCAAGGTAATCTTTTCTAACTGTTGTATAACTGCACATAGTACATTTTAGCATATTTTCTCGAGTGTGGACACTAATGATGTGGTGTTTCAGATTATCTTTCCTAGCTGTTTCATAACTGCACATAGTACATTTTATAATATGTTCCCGCGAGTGCTTACGATGGACATGTAACTTTAGAAGATCTTTCCTAGCTGCTGTATAACTGCACATAGTACATTTTAGCATATTTTCCCGAGTGTGCACACTAATGATATGGTGTTTCAGATTATCTTTCCTAGCTGTTTCATAACTGCACATAGTACATTTTATAATATGTTCCCGCGAGTGCTTACGATAGATATGTAACTTTAGAAGATCTTTCCTAGCTGCTGTATAACTGCACATAGTACATTTTAGCATATTTTCCCGAGTGTGCACACTAATGATATGGTGCTTCAGATTATCTTTCCTAGCTGTTTTATAACTGCACATAGTACATTTTATAATACGTTCCCGCGAGTGCTTACGATGGACATGTAACTTTAGAAGATCTTTCCTAGCTGCTGTATAACTGCACATAGTACATTTTAGTATATTGTCCCGCGTGTGTTTACTATTAACATGTTGCTTAAGGTTATTTTTTGTAGTTGTTGTATAACTGCACATAGAACAGTTTAGTGTATTTTCCCGCGTATGTTTACAATTGACATGTATCTTTAGAGTATCTTTTCTAGCTGTTGTATAACTGCACATGGTACATTTTTGTATATTATCCCGCGTGTGTATACTATTCACATGTTGCTCAAGGGTATTTTTATAAGATGTTGTATAACTGCACATGGTACATTTTAGCATATTGTACGGCACGTGTTTACTATTAACATGTTGCTTAAAGTTACTTTTACTACCTGTTGTATAACTGCACATAGTACATTTTTGTATATTTCTAGGAGTATGTTTGGTTTTAATATGATGCGTCATTGAGTATTTCTTAGTTGTTTCATATGTGCAGTTATCGCACTTTAGCACATTATTATGTTTAGTTAACATGTGGGCTTCTAAGTTGTCTTTTGAAGATGCTTCATAACTGCACATTGCACATTTATTACTGATACTCGTTGATGTAGGCAAATCTTCGTAAGGTTGTGTGAATCTCACAATGTCTTCCATTTTTATTTACTTACTATTTTTTAACTGTCACTTAGTATTTAACTTTATGTGCTAGTTAATTAAAACAATTTTCTGATTTTGGGGGTTGTTTATGCGAATCAAAAACACTTTTTTTCAGTCTGACATGTTTCGAAGATTTATTAGTTTAATAACGAAGACATTCTCCTACAATAAATAATAATTACAATAGTAAGGTGTCTAGAGTTGTTAAAAGTTATTATTTATGACCAAAAAAGGGGTAGTTTTTCACTTACATAAAATAGTTTGACGCATAACAATACAATACATTTAACATTCAATACAAGAAGAATGTTTCCTTTTTTCTTTTCTTTCTCATTATATCGAACATTACTTTGAAGTAAATATTAAAAACATAAAAACTTCGAGATTTTCGAAAAATGTTTGGCCGATCATATGGTTTTTGACATTCGTGCTTCATTTACTGACCACTTTGGCGCTGTTGTTGTCCAACTTTAAAAAACTCCGTGAAAGACGGGTGCGTTCGAAACTGTCAGATGTTTAAAAAGTTAATGGTACATGTAGCGTCCAACCAATGAATGCACTTGTAAAAGTTCTGTTTGTTGGAGTTTCAAAGTGATTATTTTGAATTCGTACCTGCCTCCTAATTTTTTTTTTTAATGGAATTAAATAAAATGTAATAATTTGCAAAATCACTTTTTTGAAAAAAATCCAAATGCAAATTGGTTGGGTTTCATTAAATTTTTTTTTTAATTAATTTTATTTTTATTGTAGAACTTCCTCAACTTTTAAAAAGTCACCAAATCCGCCAAAACACTTTAGATGCCATTCTTATTGACTGTGGTTGCTCCTCAATGCAGTTCGACACCCCAAATCGAGGTTTTTCCATCTCAAAGCAAGGTATATTTACTATACAATATATATGGTACGCTGTTGGGGCATGGGGAAAATTATTATAAAAAATCCATCTTTTCTTATCTCTTAGGAAAATACGATTGAAATTTGATAAATTTGGCAAACCTGTTAAAAAAAGGCATTTTAAATCCCATCTATGATTCTTGATCATACCTTTTTGCATCAAATGTTATTGACATTGTTGTCAGTTTTATTTTATAAAAATTTTGAGAATTTAAATTAATTATAAAAATGTTATTGGACCATTTTAAAGATTAAACAAATGGTAAAATATTTTAAGATAGACTGTGCCTTTGTATTAAGCCATAATTTTCGTTAATATGTGCCGTTGTTTTCAAGGTACATGTGTTTAAAGTTTCGCAAATTGGGCCTTCATATCACCGGAAGTATATGGGTTGCCAAAAAAATGGCGCATAAACGCGATGGTACGTTGTTGGGGCATGTCTAGGGAGCCCAAGAAAATTGTTAGAAAAAATCTGTCTTATATACCCTCGGATATGTTGCCCCAATGTGCGAAACTTTAAACGCTTATATCTTGAATATAACAGCACATATATTAACGAAAAAATGGTTTAATACAAAACTGCGGAGTATCCTAAACCATTCCACCACTTGGTTATTTTTTAAATGGTCGAATTACATTTTTATAATCACTATTATTTTGTAAAATTTTCATGAAATGAAGCTGACAACAATGTCAATAAAATCTAGGTAATGCAAAAGTGTATGATCAAGACTAATAGGTGGGATTTTTAGATGTATTTTTCTAGACTGTGTTGCCGAACTTATGCAACTTTGTTTGCATTTTTCTTGAATATAACAGATGGATTTTTTTAAACCATTTTCCTGGAATCCCTAGGCATGCCCCAACAACGTACAACGCGTTTATGCGTTATTTTTTGTACATCCTATGTTTACAAAATGTAATGTAGGTCCACTCGACATGCGTATGGATTCTACGCGATACCCCGATCAACCAACAGCCGCTGACGTGTTAGCCAAAGCCACTGAAGAGGATCTTTACAAGATTATCAAGTATTACGGGGAAGAAAAACAAGCTAGGAAAATCGCACGTGCCGTTGTGGAGGCGAGATATATGTTCAAGAAACTTGGGACCACACAGGATTTGGCAGATGTTGTGGACTCTGTGTTTGAGCATGATTATAGGTAAGTTTTAGAAACAGTAGTTTTAGACATAGTAGTATCAGAGAGGATTCAAGATAAAAGAGACGACATATGATGAGGTTTTCCACATACACTCACATTCAGGGTTGTACACGAATACAAGTATTCGTATTCGAACACTGTATTCGAATACTTTAACAGTATTCGTTATTCGTATTCGAATACATTATTTTTAAATGAGTTTGTATTTGTATTTTTATTCGTAAAAATGCAAGCATTAGTATTTGTATTCGTAAATTCACGAATACATTTTTATAGCCGAACACACACGATTAAGTTCGTTTTGTAATAATTTTAAATTTTGCACCAAAAATCTTGGGAATTGTATTCGCAATAAAGCTTACTTTTTGCCACATGTATCACTAATCTGTATTTTTTAAATGGGTAATATTATACGCTAAATAAGTATCTCTAGTGGCGCCCCCAAAAACGAACTATCGATAGTCAAGTTCATAGAAAGTGACGAAACTGTTCTATGATCTTAAGATAAACTTCTGTCGTTCAAATGTCATTTATTTAAAAATTAATTAAAATTTAAATAAAATGTCGCAAAAAAGAAATTGTTGTCGGAATTGTTGCCTTCAAGATTGCAAATCTCGGGGCTGTGGTAAACATATTGCATTTTACTACTACCCAAAAAAGACCTGGGAAAAAGATCGGCGACATAAATGGATAAATAATGCTGAGGGACGAACACTGTAAGTATATGATATGTTTTTCTTTATGTTAATTACAAAATTCTTATTTACTTCGACGTACTACTGTGGTTATTTTTAGTAAAAATGGAAATCCTTGGGAACATTCACAGATTCACACTCTGAAAATGGCTTATTATTGTAACATTTATGTTATCAGACATTTTTCAGTTTAAAAGTTTGAAATTTTAGTTTTGACAACCTTACGTCAACGCGTAGTCAAGTGTGCGATGCGGAACTATCGATAGTCACGTAGGTGGCGCGCACATCGATAAAATGAGATACTTACTTAGCGTATTAAACAAACTATTTTTAAATTAATGATTTGACAAGTACTTGTCAAAAACTTGAAAGAAAACAAACCAAAAAAAATTGTTGTTTGTAAAAAAACGAAATAAAGGTAAACCTACGCTACAAAAAAGCATTACGTGAACGCACCATTTTGTCCACGTCCACATTATGACCTCACAAAATGAAAGTTTTTCCAAGTAGTTCATTTTTCAAACAGCTTTTTTGAAAAATCTAAAAGCAGTTTTGAGCTAATTTTTGTTTTACATGCATGGTAAAGATTCCGACCAAAGAATAAAATAACAATTTTTACATTTTTGGTACCTAGTTTACGACCCTATTATACAGGATGTCCAAAAAATGACGCATAAACGCGATGATACATACGTTGTTGGGGTATGTCTAGGGAGCCCCAGTTAAAAATAATCTATCTTATATACCCTTGGAGATATGAGGCCCCAAAGTCCGAAACTTTAAAAGCTTATATCTTGAAAATTACAGCACATTTTAACGAAAGAAATGGCTAATTACAAAGGAACAATCTATTTTAAATTATTTTAACATTTGTTTATCTTTTAAATGGTCAAATTACATTTTTATAACCAATTTAATTTTACAAAAATTTTATGAAATGAAGCTGACAACATTGTCATTATGATCTAAATGCAATAATGTATGCTCAAGAATCTAGATGAGTTTTTCAGATGTATTTTACAAACTGTGTTGCCGAATTTATGAAACTTTGTTCGCATTTTTCTCGATGAATATAACAGATGCATTTTTTTTTTTTGACAATTTATTAGGGATCCCTGAGAATGCCCCAAGAGCGTACCATCGCGCTTATGCGCCATTTTTTGGACACCCTGTATACTCTTTGCAGACAAAGTCGAAGAGTATTATAAATTCGATCAGAAAAACCTGATATTTAAAACCTACATTTTAAGAAGAATCATTTTAAATAATACATAGATTCAAATATAATTGTTTAAATTAAAGATGTACAATTTTAATATTTATTATTTATTATATTATTGGTACCTAAAACAAAAATAACAAAATTTAAAGCATTTTACTGCGAATTATACTGATGGAAATTACCCATTGAAAACAACTTAGCCCACATAGGATCTATGACCACTGAAACAACAAAAACAAAATAAAGCATTAATAATGTAATAGACTAATAAACACGGTCAAGTCCTACGTCACAGATCACAGATCCACATTGAAAAACTGTCAGTGAAATTAGAATTTTGATTCTGTCAAATTTAGCTACTTGTTTAGAACAATATTTCATGAAAATAAAAGGCTTTTTTAGGAAACCCTTGATATAAAAATTTGCTATAATGTCTTAAATTCCATATTTCAAGTTTAGTTCATTGTAAAACTCTATAATATACAGTTTATGTGTTAATGTTGTGCACCCTTCAAGATGTGAATTTTAAACGCAAATTGCTTGGGAAAGCAATCATATCAAGAGGTCTTATAAGTACCATTGTAAAATTAACATTTTGTTTTTTACCATTGTAAAATTAACATTTTTTTCTATTACTTTGAACAAACCATACCCCTTGATATGGTTGCTTTCTCAAGCAATTCGCGTTTAAAGTTGTCATCTTGTTAGGTCAACATGATCATCAGATTTATAAGGGATTTTTTAATTCTTGCGGTAGATTCTCGGGTAATTTTAAATTAAAATATCGTAAATGAGATATTAAAGAAAATTTTTACACCAATGGGATATAAAAAACTCTTATTTTTCTTTAAATAATGTTTTAAAAAGACCAATGTTGAAAACACAGAATAAGAAAAAAATGACCATTTTCTTTGGTATGTAATGTTGGTTGCCATAGAAAGTATTTTAATGCACTTCTGTGAACTATGACGTAGGACTTGACCGTCTCTATTGTAATATATTTCATACATTATACGAATATTAAGAATATTGATAATTTTCCGAGTAATATTCGTTTATTTAAGTATAATATTAAAGCAAGAGATTCAAATTCACAGATTCGAAGATCTGTGCTCCTATAAATCATCTCTGTTGAGCTTCCGTCAATTCTACTAAATAGCACATCTACATGAGGGCCCCATCGTATATTAAAACTAAATGTAGTTTTACAAACTAAAAAAGTCGGACTACAAACTTACGATGGTTTCATTTAAATCGGTTATTTCTTTGTTTTAAAAATCTGACTTTAAAAATCAGTATAATGAGGTAAAATATTTTCAGGAAGAGGACGTATAAAATTTTATTTGATTTTTTTACTTATTTAGTATCTAAGATCGCAAATTTTGTAGTACGATTAAGAAAGGATAACATTAAATCTCCCGAAATGTTACGTTATACAGGATGTCCAAAAAATGGCGCATAAACGCGATGGTACGTTGTTGGGGCATGTCTAGGGAGCCTCAGAAAATTGTCAAAAGAAATCTATCTCATATACCCTCGGAGATATGTTGCCCCAAAGTGCGAAACTTTAAATGCTTATATCTTAAATATAACAGCACATATTAACGAAACTAATGGTTTAATACAAAGCTACAGTATATCTTAATCCATTTAACCATTTGTTTATTTATTAAATGTTCTAATTAAATTTTTATAATCAATTTAATTTTACAAAACTTTCATTAAATGAAGCAACGTCAATAAAATCTAATGCAAAAAATTTTTAGACTTAAAGATGGGATTTTAAAATGTATTTTTCTAGACTGTGTTGCCGAATTTATGCAACTTTGTTCGCGTTTTTCTCAATGAATATAACAAATGGATTTTTTTGACAATTTTATAGGGATCCCTGAGAATGCCCCAAGAGCGTACCATCGCGTTTGTGCGCCATTTTTTGGACACCATGTATAATATTATTGTTTTTCGTCAGATTTTCGACACAAAGAAATAACCGATTAAAATGAAACCATGTAATACGTTTGTAGCCCTATTTTTTTAGTTTTCAAAACTACAATTAGTTTTAATATACGATAGGGCCCTCATGTAGATGTGCTACTTAGGGCCGGTTGTACATACCAAGTTTAAACTTCAGTTTAGATTTATAATCATAGAGAGAACAATCTCAGACACTGTCGATGTTGTAGTTGACAAAGTCTGTTTGTGATAAAATGTCAGTTTAGCTAAACCGAAGTTCAAACTTGGTTTGTACAACCGGCCCTTAGTATAATTTGCGGGAGCTTAACTGAGATGGCAAGGCCGATTTATACCACGTAACTTTTACTTTACTTCGGCGTAACTTCACTTCCACTTAGCTTTACAAATTTGCCTAATTTACAGATTGCAAAGTTACGTGAAATTGGGATCAGTTAAGCGCATGTGTCTGAACTCGCGACTTCTGACAATTTATACCTGGGCTGTAATTTCGGAATATCGCTTCGTAAAACCTACATAAGAAGACCTAACAGGTATCGTATACGAAGCGATATTCCGGAATCACTACCCTTGACAATAAGGGCGAATATCTCATTTTTGCAAATTTTGCGCATGATGGCCAAGCTCGGGTCTCGAGTTAGTACGACTTTATACGACTTTAAGCTAAATGAATCAGAAAAGTAGCGCTAAAGTGAAGTATAAATTTGCCAATACATTCCCATGTATTTTATTTAATTTTTGATTAAGTTACGCCGAAGTAGAGCGGAAGTAAAGTGAAAGTTACGTGGTATAAATCGGGCTTTATACGAACTTCTAGGAGCGCAGATTGGAAGATCTGTGAAGTTGAATTTCTATTCTTATTGTATAAATTACCACTGTTTGAAACCCTCCTTGTCGTGGGTGTACGCCATGAACATAATAAGGAACATCTCCTAAATAACAAAATATATGTTAGGCAATAATAGACGTGTTTTTTTATTCGATCTAATTTACATCACATTGTTTTTAGTAACGTGCGAATCACAAAATTTGACGTTGACTCTGGCTGTGGAACGTCAAAAATATGACAATCGACAATGTTTTAACAATGAAAAAAATTGAAATTTTACAAATGCATGGCAAGAGTTGACGTCAAATTTTGGGGATCGCACGATATAATTTATTTTTTATGTGACAGAAATATTTAATCTGATTTACGTCATATTTTTATGTCAACGGCCGCGTTCGAATTGCCAGCGGCTTCTTGGTTTTTGCTTGATTATTATACTTCTCGCAGACAAAGTCAAAAACGAGGAGTATATTGTAATTGTTTTGAAAATTCTAAAATCGTAAAAAATCATCGTAGAGCAAAAATTCTTGCAGATTCGTGCGTTTCATCGAATTTTAAACAACTTTCAAAAAATCCGTCTGTCCGTCTGTCTGAACTCTGTCACGTTTTTTGTAAACACGATAACTTAAGAACGAATACCCCAATCATGTTCAAATTTTCAGGAAAAATCGTTCTTATTAAAATCTTGGTTGGGATTGTTTTTGAGAAAAATCAGATAATGACAAAGGGGGCTCCAGGGCCCCCCAACTGGAAAAAAAATCATATTTCGGTTATTATAAAATGTACAAAAATTTTTTTTTGGTAATATACAAGCCCTTTCAATTCTTCACAAAAAGTTATCGAAAGTTTTTTTTGTCCGACCCCACCTAAGCCCCCCAATTAAAAAAAAAGCCGTATCATCGTTATTCTTCAATTTACAAAAAATAATTAAGTTATAAAAATGGAAGAAAATTAAATTCTGTATCAAAAAGTATTTTTGTTTTTTTTTCTCTAAGACAAAAAAAGCCAAAAGAAAGATTCTTAGCAATAAAAAAGTTCTAAGTCCCGAAAGTCAAAGATCGGTCAAGGTGGCTTTGCAAAAAAAAATCAAAACAAAAGCATCTTTCTTCAGCCAAATTATCATAAACGTCAGTGTCAGAATTGATACCTATTTATGCTCTTCGCGAAAAAAATTTTTGTTTTGTTTATTGGAGTGCAAATAGTTGGCCTCTTCGCAGATTTTTTTAAATAATATAAAAAAAATTTTCTTTTTTTTTCAATTTATTATTGTCTGATTACTGCGAGGAGTATCCAATTAAATGTTGTCATTTTATAAAATAAACATCCAACCCGCTCCCTGATCTAAACCACTCGCTGACCTAGCCCATTTCTAGTTTGGTATTTTTGCTACAATTATAAATGATAGTTAATTGACAAGCGCTTGCGTTTTCGCTTTACAACCGAACGGCCTTAACATCTACTTGCAAAATCAACAATCGTTTAGTCAAAGGTAATATCATGAATTTATCCGATAAATTTTTGAAAACTTGTTGCTTGATAATCAAAGAGAGTCAAATTTGACAGATATAAAAATCACGCAGGGCTGTAGGGGTAACAAAAATAGTTGCAAAATAGTTGAGGGTAAGAAATTTATAGGCAATTTTTATAAACACTACTGGTGGTTAGCCATTTTGGGAGAGACTCCAAATTGTGAAATGGGTTTAAAATAACTGTTTTTATTACCCTTATGAATTGTGAAAATTTTATTACGGTTGAAGGGCTGTATTTCTGGAATGGTGTACCTAACAAAAAGAATATTCATACCAAAGTTTAAGGCATTTTAGTGCGAATTATACTGAAAATTATTTGTTGACCACAACTTACTGTGTTTTATTGGGTATCGTGGTGCTTCACCTGAAACAAGAACAACATAATCTAAAATCGTTATTTTTTGTCATAGAGCAAAAATTCTTGCAGATTCGTGCGTTTCGTAGAAATTTGACATTTTTTTAAGAAATTTTCCGGGCAGCACAATTTTTATGGGAAATTGTAGTATTTGATATCTAGAAACATTATTGTGCGCACTCATGCGCATATTAGCATTTTGTGCTAGAGCCCCCCAAAGAGCCCCCTTTAATTGGTAATAATAGATCATGGAGTATTTACACCAAATTTTTGAAATAGACACTAAACAAGGTTCTAAAATGATTTTCGTAAACATTTTTTTCGCAAAAAAATTTCTTCACCCCCCAAATGACCCCAAAATGAGTAATATTTATCACGTTGGATTTACACCAAATTTTGAAAATAGGTTCATAATAAGGTCCTAAAGAACATTTTAAAAAAACTTTTTCTGTAAAAATTTTTTTTCACCCCCCATGAAGGGGCAAATTTTTTTTTTTAAATATTATTTTAAAAAGGTTTTTAGTTTGTAAAATTTGGTGTAAATTAGACGTCGTAAATATTACTCATTTTAGGGCCATTTAGGGGTGAAGGAATTTTTTGGAATAATTGTTTTTATGAATATCACTTTAGAACCTTATTTGGTGTCTATTTACAAAATTTGGTGCAGATCCACCATGATCTAGTATTACGAATTAAAGGGGACTCTTTGGGGGGCTTTAGCACAAAATGCTAATATGCGCATGATTGTGCACATGGTAATTATGTTTCTTATTCTATACTACGTTTTCCCACAAAAATTGTGCTGCCCGAAAAATTTCTGAAAAATAAGGATTTTTTGTAAGATTTCCCCAAACTAATGACTCAAAAACGCAAACTCCAATCAAATCAAATCAATTTATTAATTATTATAAATATCATAGACAAAGAATTGCAGGAAAATATATAAATAATACGTCAATGTAAGTATCTTAATCGTAAATATCTTAAAAGGATAACTAGTTAAAATTTGTATTAAAAAATTCTTGTAAAGAATAAAAGGCGGTATTTTAACATAATATTTAAATTGGTTGAGGCAGTCGGGTAGATGATTAAAAATTTTCAAAGACAATGAAGGAGAGCCGTTTCGTGTCTGAGTGAGACGTACTCTTGGTACATAAATATTTTTTACTTGTCGCGTATTATATTTGTTCTCTTTGTTACATCATATAAAAAAGGCGGTCCTACCCGGAATTTTGTCGATGTCCAAGTACGGATTGACTGTACTAGTAACGTTTTGTTGTTTTGAGTTTTGGGCGCGAGCTCCTTCTGTCAACTGTCGAAATTTAAACCTTTGAAGTTAATTTCAGTTGTCTATATTGTTGGATAACTTAGTAGCTGTGTGTTAAAACTAGATACTTACGGGAATGACTCGAATCCTCAGAAGATGATGATGCCATTTCTAAATAACAAAATCAATGTTAGGCAATAAAGAATGAAGCAAAAGTTTTATGAATTTGATATTATTCATAGAATAAGATCGAATTGTCGCTACTTTGATTCAAAGTACTTCTATTCTATGATATGAACATTTTTTAACAAAAAGCAATTTATAGGACCTTTCTTTAGCTATTTCTCAAATTTATTGTTGACCCATCATGATCTAAGACTTGGAGTTAAAAAGATCCTTTTGTAAAAAATCCAACTCTTAAGACTTGGGTTTCAAATTCATAAATGGGATGTTCTGTGCACTCAAAAGTTCGTAAAAGTCATCTCCCTAAATGCCACTTATTTTCGAAATTTCAACAAAATATGTAAGAATACGGAGTAATACATCAATAACTATGATTAAAAATATAAAGGATAATGTTTGTGACACAAGGAAGTGGTACTGAGTGCAAGAAATAATAAAAATATGGTAAAATAGTACTTTTGGTATTTTCTTTCTACATTGAAATCTTTGAACGAGCACATCTATATTAAGGAAAACCGTAAGTTGCAATTTTAATCATTTACAAGCTTAAAACCATGGTAAATAAACGTATTATGGTTTGACATAGACCACGTAATGTTATAAACCAAAACGTGTATTTGTAGTCGAAAAAAAAAAAGACAAAAATAGTACAGGGTGTTATTTTGTAGACTTTACTAGCGTTTTGCTCAGCTATGTGCAATTCAATTGCTATAAAAATTTCTGGAATGACCATTTAAGACATGTGGTTGCGACTGGTAAATACAAAATTTCAATTGGTTTATTAGTTTTGCAGAAAACGACAGTCATTAGGTTTTTATTACATTTTTATTGTAATATTTATTTTTTTTCGAAAAATCTGTATTATTTTACATTTAAATCAGTTTTTACATATTAATTAAGAATGTTCGTTTTTTTAGAATAAATTCATAAAGATTCCTAAAATACCTGGCTAGAATGGTTCTTTTTTTTATTTAGGCAGGCGTTGAATTTGTTTTGCTCTTATGACACTCATTTTTTTGACGTTATTAACAATAAATCACGATTGTCATAATTTGTCAACACAATAAGAACACAGAAAAATTTTAAATCTGTAGCACACTTACTCAAGGTAATTAATAAAAAAAGACTAAATCAGCCGACTATGTTAGGAAAACATATTAAATTAATTAAATCGATTATAAAGCAATGGCAAGGTTTATTAAAAATGTAAAAAATGATTTGTACGTAAAATAATCCAGATTTTTCGAAAAAAAATAATTATTAACATAAAAATTGATAAGTATGATTGTTACTGTCATTTCTGCAAAACCAGTAGAGCAATTAAAATATTGTTTTTACCAGTCGCAAGTAAAGGTTTTAAATGGTCTTTTCAGAAATTTTTAAAGAAATCGAATTGCACATAGATGAGCAAAACGCTAGTAAAGTCTACAAAATAACACCCTGTATATTGATTTTTGAAGTCAGATTTTCGACACAAGCAAACAACCGATTAAATGAGACCATAATACGTTTGTAGCCCTATTTTTGTAGTTTTTAAAACTACATTTAGTTTAAATATACGATGGGGCCCTCATGTAGATGTGCTATTTAGTAGAATTGGCGAGAGCTCAACGGAGATGACTTATACGAGCTTCTAGGAACACATATTCGAAGATCTGTGAACTTGAAATCCAAGTTTTAAGGAATGACTATTTAAAAGCACTGACATTTATTATGAATCACAGATATTTTATCTATGAAAATGATTCTGGCAACGTACACCTTTTCAAAATTTTCAGCGTAACCGAATATGTCGTTAACGGTATGCTCACTTTTCTGTGTTCGATTCAGAAAAAGTCACATAAACAATGACGCATAAACGCGATGGTACGTTGTTGGGGCATGTCTAGGAGCCCCAAAAAATTGTTAAAAAAAAATCTCATACCTCGAAGATATGTTGCCACAAAGTGCGAAACTTTATACGCTTATATCTTGAATATAACAGCACATATTAACAAAAAAAAATGATTTAATACAAAGCTACAGTATATCTTAATCCATTCCACCATTTGTTTATTTTTTAAATGGTCGAATTACATTTTTAGAATCAATTTAATTTTACAAAATTTTCACGAATTGAAGCAGACAACAACGTCAATAAAATCTAATGCAAAAAGTGTATGATCAAGACTCATAGATGGGATTTTAAGATGTTTTTTCCTGGACTGTGTTGCTGAATTTATGCAACTTTGTTTGCATTTTTCTCGATGAATAACAGATGGATTTTTTTTGACAATTTTTTAGGGATCCCTGAGAATGCTCCTAGAGCGTATTATCGCGTTTATGCGCCATTTTTTGGACACCCTGTAGAATTATACTGGGAATTACCCGTTGGCAACAACTTACTCCATGGACGGGACGCCCTTCTCGGATCTAAAACAATAACAATTTACAGAATGAAATATAAACCATTTAATTGTAATACTTAAATACAATATACAATTATTACGAAATAATAAATGTTAAAATAATAAATGTTATTTTATTAAAATAAAAATTATAATTAACAATAGGGCCATCGACCGAACAATTATTATGAATGTTTATAATTTTCATTTATTTAGGCAAAGTGTAATGAACCGATAAAATTTAAACTTTATTATTTAGGAAACCTCTATACAGGCTGTCCTCCGCGTAGCGGGGTGGGCTCTAGCGCCTAAAATACTTGATCAATTTTTGTAATTTTTTTTGTGCTACCTACTCATTACTGGCCACATTTTAAAAATAACTTCATTTACACAGGGTGCTCTAATTTTCAGCAAACCATTTAACACCTTTATTTTTAAATGCAATGCTCCCTTTTTTTTTGGTTTTTTTAAAACCTTTCAAGAGGCCTTGTACAATAATGTAAGTTTGCTTAAACAAAAGTTTTTAAAAATTCTAATATTTTAAGAATATTCAATACCTAGGAAGTGACACCATATCTCAGCAACGAAATAACCTTTTGGAATTAAATTTTAACTATACCTTCTCCATGAGTGCAAAAATCTTTCAGAAAAAAAATCTAGATGAAATCTGCCTCGGGGATTTTTTAAAAAAATTCTAAAGTTTGGAAATTTTTTTTCTTTATTATACTCAAATTTTTTGTTAAAACCTGCTTACTTACAATGATATCTGGCATTGGCTGAAAAGCACAAAACAAGAGCAACTAAAATTAATAAGAACAACTTCATGTTATCGAAACTATAAATTTCCCATATATTTTTTTCATTTATATATCAAAAATATATCATTTTATAACTACGCAATATGATTAAAAAAAACATAAAATTGATTAATGTATTAGATAAGTAACGTCTACATCTTTTTAACCTACAATGGAGCGTATTCGTACAAAAATTGGTTGGGGTTACCTAGGAGATCTGTCATATCACCCGTTGTTCCAGATGCTAACTGACATAACTTCTGAATTTTATATTTTTATCAAATAAACCGCTAATATACCAAAAAACAACAACCTGCCGGTTTAAAACATTCTACGCACCAGCTAAAAGGTTTGTATAACATTTCCGGAGTGTTTTACAACTTCAATTCTTCATAATAGCATTTAGTAATATAATCTTAGGAGTCGGTATTCACTGATAATACGTAAAAAAGGGTATAATGACTCATTTATAAAGGTACTTTTAATGCAAAATCCGTGCACCAAAAAAATGCGGATTATTATAAACATTCACGGAAATCCTTTTGTAAATGAGTTCCGTTTTTTAGCTAATTATAAAGAATTAAGGATGTAAAACACTCTCTAAATGTTATACAGGGTGGTCCAAGCAAAAGTTTCCACCCCCATTATTTCCTGAACGAATTTGTTCTGGAGGAATTGCCGCGACACGTCATTTTTTTTTTGGAGGGGGACATCTAATTAGGGTGTTTTTTAATTTTTTTGTTCAACCCTCCAAGCGGGGTGATTACCCCATCAAAAATTTCAAATGGCACTACGGATTAAGTGGGGCCTTATTTGAAAGCTACAATTTTTGTCTTTTCAAAAATAAAAATATTTTCAAAATCGGGCAAAAGTTTTTCAAAATTTTTATTTTTTTGAATTTTAAATTAAATCATATTTTACGCATCTTAAGAAGAAAATGCTTAGACAGGTCGATTTTCTTTTGAAGAAGAACATCTAACAACATATTTCCTAATTTTTTTTTTCAGCCCCCTAAGCGGGGTAACAACCCCATCAATAATCTTTAATGGCCATTCTGGGTAAGTGGGGCCTTATTTGAAAGCTATAATTTTTCTCTTTTCAGCAAAGTAAAAATTTTTAAAATCGGACAAATATTTTTCGAAATTTTGTTGTTTTTTTTTATTTTAAATCTAAAAGTAAATTTAAACACCTAAAAATTTAGATTTTTTAAGAAATTATTCTTGAAATAACATTTTTAATTTTTTTTAAAAATAATTTCTTAAAAAACCAAAATTTTAAGGCTTGTAAATTTACTTTTAAATTTAAAATTAAAAAAAACAACAAAATTTCGAAAAATATTTGTCCGATTTTAAAATTTTTTACTTTGTTGAAAAGAGAAAAATTGTAGCTTTCAAATAAGGCCCCACTTACCCAGAATGGCCATTAAAGATTTTTGATGGGATTGTTACCCCACTTGGGGGGTTGAAGAAAAAAATTAAGAAATATGTTGTTAGATGTTCTTCTTCAAAAGAAAATCGACCTGTCTAAGCATTTTCTTCTTAAGAAGCGTAAAATATAATTAAATTTAAAATTTAAAAAAATAAAAATTTTGAAAAATTTTGAAAAATTTTCTCACGATTTTGAATTTTTTTTTTTTTTTTAAAAGAGAAAAATTGTAGCTTTTAAATAAGACCCCACTTGACCCGTAGTGCCATTTGAAATTTTTGATGGGGTAATCACCCCGCTTGGAGGGTTCAACAAAAAAATTAAAAAATACCCTAATTAGATGTCCCCCTCCAAAAAAAAAAGGACGTGTCGCGGCAGTTCCTCCAGAACAAATTCGTTCAGGAAATAATGGGGGTGGAAACTTTTGCTTGGACCACCCTGTATAAACCTTTTAGATGGTACGTAGAATGTTTTGAACCGCCAGTTTGTTGTTTTTTGATATATTAATTTAGGGAATGCAATTCCGGGATCCCGAAATCCCGGGATTGACTTGATTTTCAGTCCCGAAATAATCCCGAAGCAATCCCGGAAAAATATTTTTTCTTTAAAGAATTTTACATTTTTGAAAAAAACATTACAATGCAGAAAACGGAATTCAGTAACTTTTTTTTTCTTTAGACTAAAAAATCTAACAATAAACGGATCTTTTAATTTTTTTAAATTATAGGATGAATTTAAAATTTAATTATTTTTATTTTGTTTGTCATTTATTTTTTGCTAGAGTGCTTTCGACACTTAATATTTGATTTATTAGCTTTTCATACCATTTTAATTGCTGTTTTTTCTCTAAAATAAGAGAAAAAATTATTTTTCGGGATCGGGATTCAGTCCCGGGATTCCGGGATTCAAAAAATCAATCCCGAAATCCCGGGATTGAATCCCGACCCCGAAATTTGCATTCCCTATATATTATATTTGGCCTATTCCATGTATAATCGACCAAAATTCGGTTTTCGAGTTGCTGCATGATTTTAAATTCTTTTGAGGTTTAGTCCAGTGCTTACTCCTGGTAACTTCTTTCTATTAAAAAATTAGCAGCTGCATATTTCCCCATCAGTTAGCACCTTAAACTATGAAAAATGACCAAATTTAGGTCTAAGAAATGCTATGTGGGAGTGAGTAAATTTTTATTATTTTTATTTTAAAATGTTACCAAGGACATAGTATGCAATAAAAAAAAATAAACGATATTGTGATTCGATTTTTTGTAAAGGTAGCATATTGAAACCTTTGCTGTTTCTAAACGAGGTTAAATCACAAACATTTTTTTTTACTTAATGCGTCTCTATTGTCACATCAACATTTTAAAATTATTAAAAAAAAAATTTACCCAGTCCCACATAACTTTTTTTAGTGCCATATTTGGTCCTTTTCCATAGCTCCCTGGTAGAGAAGGAGAGCAATTATGGGGTTCATATTTTTTTTGTAGAAACATATGTCTATTGTGAACTAAAAACTACTACTAATTCTAATCTTCCAAGAATTTAAAATACGATTCGATCGTGTTTAAATTGAACGTAATCAGTAACATTTTACAATCAATGCTGTTTCTAAACGAAGTTAAATCACAAACAGAATTATTTTTATTATGAATCTCCACTAGCACAATAACATTTTAAAGTAATCAAAAAAAAAATTTACCCAGTCCCACAGAGCTTTTTTTGTACCTAAACTTGGTCATTTTCTATAGTTTGGGGTAATTAATAGTAGAGAAGGAGTGCAAATATGCTGCTGGTGATTTTTTAATAAAAAGAAGTGTCCATTGTCAACTTAAAATTACTACCAATTTTAATCTTCCAAAATCGTAAAATCGAAAAATTCGATTTTTTGTCTAAGACAAGAAAAATTATGAAAATTCAGAAAATTGTTTTTTTTACTACCTTTACAATGGGTAAGGATTGTAGCTACCAAATATGAAATAAATCAAATAATAGCAACTATGATTGGTCGATTTTACATGGAATGTCCCATTTAATAAAAATATAAAATTCAGAAATTATGTCAGTTAGCATCTGGAACGACGGGTGGTATGACAGATCTCCTAGGTAACCGCAACCAATTTTGGTACGAATACGCACCACTCAAAAAGCAAAAATTTCTTTACATTTCTTATGTTTTTTCGTAGAAAATTTTAAAAAACTGCATTAATTTTTTGTTGAATTGAAATTTTAAATATTTATTTACATTAAACATATTGTTTTTAAATGAAACATCCCGTATATTTTTAGGTCCCCTTTTAAAGATTTTTATCGTCAATAACTTCATATAACAATCATGGATAAGAATATAACAATAACAATATTTATAAGGCGTTCGCGACTGATTGCAAAACAAATTTAATTAAATCACTTTTTTATTTTTTTTTTAATTAAAAACTGCGTTTTATCAAATAAAAATTAAACAAACAGATTACCTACATCTTTATTTTTTTTTTTTAATTAGAAACTATGGCATTTATTAAAAAAAATAAACTATTAAATTACCTACATTTTTAATTTCTTTTTTAATTAAAAACTGAGCGACTTATTAAAAAAAATAATTAAACTAGATTACCTTTATTTATTTTTTCAACAATTAAATAGTAAATTTTAGTACTAAGAGTTAAAGTGATGCTTTGTGTGACGAGACATAAAGATTGTCTGGTGAGCGAAGCGAGACAGACAATTCTGCCGAGGCACACAAAGACACTTTAACTTTGTGTAGTAAACGATATTTTTTCTTAAAACTTTTAAGTACAATGGTTTTATAATAAATTTAATTTACTTGTTTTAGTTGACTTTTATTTATTTTAAAATAAACGTCATTAAAGTGATGTTTATTTGACGTTTTAGGAAAAAAAAATTGGTAGCGGCACTAAATGTTACATTTACTGTCGCCGGCAGTAAAAATAAAAACTCTATGATACAGTTCAGAAAAGCGCTACTTTATGTTCGCCATATACGTCACTAAAGGGATGTTTTTTTGACGTTTTAAGAAAAACTAATTAAATGTAATCTGTCAGTTTCTGCAAGGAACTATAACTTCATCCTGTGGATAAAATGCTATTACACAGGGCTTGCAAGAAAATTATTGCCAAATGATTGTTAGGTTTTAATAGATCGAGCGATAAGTGTCATTTTAAGGGCCAAAGTATCTAAAAAAAAAATAAAACTTTGATTTTAAATGGATTCTACTTAAACAAAAATCGGTTGGGATTTTCTTGAATATGTGTCTTACAAACCTTTTAGCTGGCACATTAAGTGGTTTAAAGTGGCTGACTTGTCCAAATGTTTTATACATTATTTTAATCAAGTGGTTCTGAAATAACTGTTGATTAAAAGTTAAAGAAATGCTAATTTTTATGTATGACATAATCTAGATTTTACAGAGGCAAATTGTACCTTTATAAACTAAATATTTTTTTTTTCAGATTAGACAAACTTCAAAGAAAAACCTCGAATGCAACCAAGACATTTCAAGCACTTCGAATATTTGTGAACAACGAACTTAATGAAATCAACTTTGCCATGATATTAGCTCAAAGGTACCTTAAACTAGGCGGCCGTTTAATAACTCTGACCTTTCACTCCCTGGAAGACACCATAGTCAAACGTCATATCTTGGGTAAGGCCAAAAAAAAAATCATTGCAAACATTATTTTCAAAAAAAATAAAATTACAGTTACTATCTATTCACAGTCACCTACAAAAACTAGAATCTTTTTCTTTGATAAGTTGAATTTTTCTAAAACTTGGCATTACATTTCAAATTTACTGTTATTAAAAATTAAAAAATGCCAAAAATAATATGACAGTCGTAAAAATTGAAAAAAAGAAACAATTTTTGTTTAAAATGTGAGAATTTATAAAGAAATTTGTAGTCATTTTTGTAAAAGTGCTAATTTATCCTATGATACCTAAAAATTTCTAACAGTGAGTACCTACATAAATAGTTTCTGTTTTGTGTAAACTTTTAAATGGTTTAATGATTAGTGCATTATTTATAAAGTAATTTTATAAAAAAATATGTTGAGACCATTGTTTCCGATTCAGATGCCCTAAACATGTTTTAAATGCATTTTTTAATTTTTTTGACTTTTCTTACATAACCAGCAAACACAAGTGACATTAATGACAATATGCAGGGTAAAATCTATCGCCCTAAGGCTCGCCTACTCTGGTTTTTTTGAAATGTGAGTGGATAGTATTTCATTTATATGTCAAATAAGAGGTTTATATGCCAAAATTTGAAGCATTTTACTGCGAATTATATACTGGATATCACCCGTTGGCAACAACCTTACTTGAAATATCCCGTTAGCAAGCACTGACAGCGAATTAAAATACTGGATAGAAGTCAAAATTATGATTTTTTGTTAATTTTGCCAAAAATTGTTCTTGTGATTAGTCGTATTCAGTGATTATATAAAATTAATATTATTTTGTAGGGTCAAATGTATTTTATTAAAATAAATTATGTAAAATGACGGCGAGAAAAATAGTAAGAAGGCCTATTCCATGTATAATCGACCAAAATTCGGTTTTCGAGTTGCTGCATGATTTTAAATTCTTTTGAGGTTTAGTCCAGTGCTTACTCCTGGTAACTTCTTTCTATTAAAAAATTAGCAGCTGCATATTTGCACTCCTTCCCCATCAGTTAGCACCTTAAACTATGAAAAATGACCAAATTTAGGTCTAAAAAATGCTATGTGGGAGTGAGTAAATTTTTATTATTTTTATTTTAAAATGTTACCAAGGACATAGTATACAATAAAAAAAAATAAACGATATTGTGATTCGATTTTTTGTAAAGGTAGCATATTAAAACCTTTGCTGTTTCTAAACGAGGTTAAATCACAAACATTTTTTTTTACTTAATGCGTCTCTATTGTCACATCAACATTTTAAAATTATTAAAAAAAAAATTTACCCAGTCCCACATAACTTTTTTTAGTGCCATATTTGGTCCTTTTCCATAGCTGCCTGGTAGAGAAGGAGAGCAATTATGCGGTTCATATTTTTTTTGTAGAAACATATGTCTATTGTCAACTAAAAACTACCACTAATTTTAATCTTCCAAGAATTTAAAATACGATTCGATCGTGTTTAAATTTAACGTAATCAGTAACATTTTACAATCAATGCTGTTTCTAAACGAAGTTAAATCACAAACAAAATTATTTTTATTATGAATCTCCACTAGCACAATAACATTTTAACGTAATCAAAAAAAAAATTTACCCAGTCCCACAGAGCTTTTTTTGGACCTAAACTTGGTCATTTTCTATAGTTTGGGGTAATTAATAGTAGAGAAGGAGTGCAAATATGCAGCTGGTGATTTTTTAATAAAAAGAAGTGTCCATTGTCAACTTAAAATTATTACCAATTTTAATCTTCCAAAATCGTAAAATCGAAAAATTCGATTTTTTGTCTAAGACAAGAAAAATTGTGAAAATTTAGAAAATTGTTTTTTTTACTACCTTTACCATGGGTAAGGATTGTACCTACCAAATATGAAATAAATCAAATAATAGCAACTACGATTGGTCGATTTTACATGGAATGTCCCAGAAGATATTTCCTTTTTTAAATAGTTTTGTTTTAGTATAACAATGGCTTTAATCTTCGTAAAACATCAGTGAAATGTTTGTACACTTCGCATAAAACTTAATATGCCAGTATTTTAACCATATTTACAAATTACAATGCAAAAATTGATCGTTTTAAATTCCATGTCCACGATAGTACATTATGTACCAAGGACAGATTGACTGCACTAAGAACTAAAACTGATTTTACTGTATTACTGTATATAGTATTTTATTACTTAACTTTCAGGCAATGTTCTTGAAAACTCTGCGAATCCAGTGCCACTAAAATATATAAATAGTGACGTGAGTGTATCAGGGGAGATAGTTAAGGAGGCCATGGAAAGTAACTGGAAGATGTTACATAAGCATGTGTTAGTACCCAGGTTTGAAGAAGTGGAACAAAATCCCAGAAGTAGATCCGCCAAGTTTAGAGCCGCTGTCAGAATTAAATAATTGGAAATGGGAGTGCTTCCTTTGAAAATGTTTTACAAAATGTTGTGTTTTAGTGTTTTTAATAAAAATAAACTTTTGTGCACATCGTTTATTAAAGACATTCATTAACGCACTCCTAATCGTTGATTTATGACCCCTATTAATGCATGGACACAAGCCTATAGCAACGCTCTTCTATGTTTAAAATTACTAGCTATGTTCCTACATTACAAAAAATGTTAAAGTAGCTTTAATTACGGTTCAAGCAACAAAACTCAAAAGAAATTTAATATTTACTGTTGGAAAGAATGAGAAGCAGATACTTTTACCACATTTAAGGGAATAACATTCATTTTCTATTCACAATTAAGAAAAAACAGTAACAGCTCTTCTTCTTCTTCAACTTTAATACATTTGAATGGTCGACGCATTGTTTCTGTTAGTTGGTGAAATAACTGTTTTATTTTGTAATTTATTTAATAATGATCTACAATAAGCGAAAAAGCATTGTAACCAGTTCGTATGTTAAATGGCGACTAATAAACTCCTTTATTAACAAAGCCGTTATTTACAGCAGTAGCAGAGGGGGCATGCTAACTACTGAAAGATCGCATTATTTTTTTGCTTGTTCACAATTGGTGTTTAAATTTTTTTAAATAGCTAAATTTTTATTTAGTTTTTTTTTATTAATTTCATTTCTTCGCTTAATATGGTTGCCAATTATTCAGAAGCATTCCAAGAATAGATTAAGGACTATTTTGGGAATTAAAGCTGAGGTAAGTAAGTAAGCTCCAAATCGTCAGCATAAATAGGTTAACGGAATATAGTTTGGAGCATCTCACTTGTTTATAAATTAAACAACAGTGCAGCTAAATACTTTATTTTAAAACAGTATAATATAAATATTATAAGCTACATTGCTGCATCGTTGATTCACCTTCTTGACAGACAGGTTCTTTTTTACATGAAAAAAAAAACAGTACACAACCACGTCAAATGGAATATTAACCAAAATAAACAAGAAATTGGTTAGATCAGTAAATGGGTTTTCCTACTTCCACCTTTAAAATTACACTTATCGCACGACTTGATTAACCCGCAAAGCAATCCTTTAGCTATGTCTTGCAAGCCGTGTGTAAAACGGAACTTTACCCACGGGGTGAAGTTGCAACAAGCTCTTTACCCACGGGCCGAAGTTAGCATTACTTGCATAAAATGACAGATGCCATTGTTTGATGTATTTTAGTTGCCTAAACGTACAATTTGGTGCCTTCTTTTAATAAAAAATAATTTTAATTAAAGTTACAGCAAAAAATTACGTATATGTTTACATTTCTTAAAAATTTAAGCCATTGCAAATGTTGTTAGTGTTACTTTTTACGGATGTCAACAAGTCTGCTAGAAAAACGCGTTGATGATGAAACAGTTACTTTTGAAGTATTTTTATAATTTCAGACAGTATTTAATGCACAAGAGGTCGGATTTGGATTTTCCAATTACCGTTTATTTAATATTACCACATAAATCTTTATTTCTACTTCTAAAATGTTCTTTCTAACCTAAATTTTCTTTAGGAAGGAATTTTTTGCTTCGTAAAAGTCCGATATTGCTTGATATTGGGGTCAGAGATAAAGTATAGTTCGTAATTATAAACGTCTTTATTAACTCGTTTATAAATACTCTTTTATAACACTTGATACGAAAACTACTATTTCAATGGCTTTAATTTATAGTAATGTAAGTATATACTTTAGTTTTCACTGTAACTTTCATTTAGAATTCATAGGCAATAATAAAAGACACCAAATTATACGACTAAAATGAATATAAAAATGTTTTCTGTCATTTTCTCCAAGCTTTGCTTGGCCCGTGGGTAAAGTGCTCTATTACACACAGCTTACAGGGCTTAATAAAGTCGAGCGAAAAGTGTCATTTTAAAGGTATTAGTTGGATAACTTAGTGGCTGTGTGTTAAAACAAGATACTTACTCTGATCATTATCTTTATCCTTTAGCTGAAACAAGAATAACAAAAATAATAATTATACCAAAATTTAAAGCATTTTAGTGCGAATTATACTGGGAATTACTCGTTGACCACAACTTACCGGGTTAAGGTAACCCTGAAACAAAAACAACAAAATAAAGTATAAAGTATTCCTGCAAAAAATAGAATACACCATTCGATCGGGAAGGTGTTCCTGCATTCGTAGGATGCATTTCAATGCTTGCTGCGCTCGTACTGAAAAAGCACCTACTCATACATGTATATAATGGGTAGTTGAATGGGTCAATAAAAGCTACTTTTTGGTTAATTATTCTAGAAAGTAGCTTTTATAAACGACATCTTGGCCAAAAAAAGCAGAATAAATTCAAAACAAACTCATGCCTATACTTATAATATGGCGTATTCAGTCAAGAAAGTATTAGTGGGATGTTTTTCAGCACTCGCTGTGCTCGCGTCCTAAAGAAAAACATCCACTCATGCGGGAACACTTTCTTCTCGACCTAATTTTAGTGTTAATTACTATTATTGGATAAATTAGTGGCTGCGTGTTAATACTAGATACTTACAAGCAACATCGTACGTATTGCTTCTTGTGTCTCGCCATGTAGGTCCTAAATAAAAAAAATCCATTAGGCCATAATAATATTTAATTTGAACCTTTAAGCGCGGAGTACAAGACTACGAATGTTTAATGTTATTTTCTATAATTCTTTTTGGATTAAAATAAGACATTGCATGATAGAAATATCTTGAAAAGGTATTCCGGAAATACAGCCCTTTTAGTGGGGTTGACAAAAATAACTTAATCGTTAATTTAAACACTGGTTTGTTGAACCATGATGAAATTTTCACAATTCATAAGGGTAACAAAAATAGTTGCAAAATAGTTGAGGGTAAGAAAGTTATAGGCAATTTTTATAAACACTACTGGTGGTTAGCCATTTTGGGAGAGACTCCAAATTGTAAAATGGGTTTAAAATAACTGTTTTTATTACCCTTATGAATTGTGAAAATTTTATTACGGTTGAAGGGCTGTATTTCTGGAATGGTGTACCTAACAAAAAGAATATTCATACCAAAATTTAAGGCATTTTAGTGCGAATTATACTGAGAATTACTTGTTGACCACAACTTACTGTATGGGTTTCGTGGTGCTTCACCTGAAACAAGAACAACATAATCTAAAATCGTTATTTTTTGTCATAGAGCAAAAATTCTTGCAGATTCGTGCGTTTCATAGAAATTTGACATTTTTTAAAAAATCCGTCTGTCTGTCTGGTGTATTTCACGAAACAGATGTAGTCCAAGAAAATCTTACATTTGGTCAAGAAATTTTCCGGGCAGCACAATTTTTATGGGAAATTATAGTATTTGATATCTAAAAACATTATTGTGCGCACTCATGCGCATATTAGCATTTTGTGCTAAAGCCCCCCAAAGAGCCCCCTTTAATTGGTAATAATAGATCATGGAGTATTTACACCAAATTTTTGAAATAGACACTAAACAAGGTTCTAAAATGATTTTCGTAAACATTTTTTTCGCAAAAAAATTTCTTCACCCCCCAAATGACCCCAAAATGAGTGATATTTATCACGTTAGATTTACACCAAATTTTGAAAAAAGGTTCATAATAAGGTCCTAAAGAACATTATAAAAAAACTTTTTCTGTAAAAAATGTTCTTCACCCCCCATGAAAAATAACCCCCAGAAGGGGCAAATTTTTTTTTTTTAAATATTATTTTAAAAGGGTTTTTAGAACCTAATTTTGCATTTTTTTTGTAAAATTTGGTATAAATTAGACGTAAATATTACTCATTTTAGGGCCATTAGGGGGTGAAGGAATTTTTTGGAATAATTGTTTTTATGAATATCACTTTAGAACCTTATTTGGTGTCTATTTACAAAATTTGGTGCAGATCCACCATGATCTAGTATTACGAATTAAAGCGGGCTCTTTGGGGGGCTCTAGCACAAAATGCTAATATGCGCATGATTTTGCATATGGTAATTATGTTTCTTATTCTATACTACATTTTCCCACAAAAATTGTGTTGCCCGAAAAATTTCTGAAAAATAAGGATTTTTTGTAAGATTTCCTCGGACTAATGACTCAAAAACGCAAACTCCAATCAAATCAAATCAATTTATTAATTATTATAAATATCACAGACAAAGAATTGCAGGAAAATATATAAATAATACGTCAAAGTAAGTATCTTAATCGTAAATATCTTAAAAGGATAACTAGTTAAAGTATTAAAAAATTCTTGTAAAGAATAAAAGGCGCTATTTTAACATAATATTTAAATTGTTTGAGGCAGTCGGGTAGATGATTAAAAATTTTCAAAGACAATGAAGGAGAGCCGTTTCGTGTCTGAGTGAGACGTACTCTTGGTACATAAATATTTTTTGCTTGTCGCGTATTATATTTGTTCTCTTTGTTACATCATATAAAAAAGGCGGTCCTACCCGGAATTTTGTCGATGTCCAAGTACGGATTGACTGTACTAGTAACGTTTTGTTGTTTTGAGTTTTGGGCGCGAGCTCCTTCTGTCAACTGTCGAAATTTAAACCTTTGAAGTTAATTTCAGTTGTCTATATTGTTGGATAACTTAGTAGCTGTGTGTTAAAACTAGATACTTACGGGAATCACTCGAATCCTCAGAAGATGATGATGGCCATTCTAAATAACAAAATCAATGTTAGGCAATAAAGAATGAAGCAAAAGTTTTATGAATTTGATATTATTATACTCCTCGCAGACAAAGTCAAAAACGAGGAGTATATTGTGATTGTTTTAAAAATTCTAAAATCGTAAAAAATCATCGTAGAGCAAAAATTCTTGCAGATTCGTGCGTTTCATCGAATTTTGAACAACTTTCAAAAAATCCGTCTGTCCGTCTGTCTGAACTCTGTCACGTTTTTTGTAAACACGATAACTTAAGAACGAATACCCCAATCATATTCAAATTTTTAGGAAAAATCGTTCTTATTAAAATCTTGGTTGGGATTGTTTTTGAGAAAAATCAAATAATGACAAGGGGGGCTCCAGGGCCCCCCAACTGGAAAAAAAATCATATTTCGTTTATTATAAAATGTACAAAAAATTTTTTTTTTGTAATATACAAGCCCTTTCAATTCTTCACAAAAAGTTATCAAAAGTTTTTTTTGTCCGATCCCACCTAAGCCCCCCAATTAAAAAAAAAGCCGTATCTTCGTTATTCTTCAATTTACAAAAAATAATGAAGTTATAAAAATGGTAGAAAATTAAATTCTGTATCAAGAAGTATTTTTGTTTTTTTTTTCTATTAAGTTTCTAAGACAAAAAAAGCCAAAAGAAAGATTTTTAGTAATAAAAAAGTTCTAAGTCCCGAAAGTCAAAGATCGGTCAAGGTGGCTTTGCAAAAAAAAAATCAAAACAAAAGCATCTTTCTTCAGCCAAATTATCATAAACGTCAGTGTCAGAATTGATACCTATTTATGCTCTTCGTGAAAAAAAATTTTGTTTCGTTCATTGGAGTGCAAATAGTTGGCCTCTTCGCAGATTTTTTTAAATAATATAAAAAAAAAATTCCTTTTTTTTTTTTCAATTTATTATTGTCTGATTACAGCGAGGAGTATCCAATTCATAGATGGGATTTTAAGATCTTTTTTCCTGGACTGTGTTGCTGAATTTATGCAACTTTGTTTGCATTTTTCTCGATGAATAACCGATGGATTTTTTTTTACATTTTTTTTGGGATTCCTGAGAATGCTCCTAGAGCGTATTATCGCGTTTATGCGCCATTTTTTGGACAACGTCTACATCTTTTTAACCTACAATGGAGCGTATTCGTACAAAAATTGGTTGGGGTTACCTAGTAGATCTGTCATACCACCCGTTGTTTTAGATGCTAACTGACATTACTTCTGAATTTTATATTTTTATCAAATATAACGCTAAAATAGTTGCAAAATAGTGAGGGTAAGAAAGTTATAGGCAATTTTTATAAACACTACTGGTGGTTAGCCATTTTGGGAGAGACTCCAAATTGTAAAATGGGTTTAAAATAACTGTTTTTATTACCCTTATGAATTGTGAAAATTTTATTACGGTTGAAGGGCTGTATTTCTGGAATGGTGTACCTAACAAAAAGAATATTCATACCAAAATTTAAGGCATTTTAGTGCGAATTATACTGAGAATTACTTGTTGACCACAACTTACTGTGATTTATTGGGTGTCGTGGTGCTTCACCTGAAACAAAAACAACATAATCTAAAATCGTTATTTTTTGTCATAGAGCAAAAATTCTTGCAGATTCGTGCGTTTCATAGAAATTGGACATTTTTTAAAAAATTCGTCTGTCTGTCTGGTGTATTTCACGAAACAGATGTAGTCCAAGAAAATCTTACATTTGGTCAAGAAATTTTCCGGGCAGCACAATTTTTATGGGAAATTATAGTATTTGATATCTAAAAACATTATTGTGCGCACTCATGCGCATATTAGCATTTTGTGCTAAAGCCCCCCAAAGAGCCCCCTTTAATTGGTAATAATAGATCATGGAGTATTTACACCAAATTTTTGAAATAGACATTTTTTTCGCAAAAAAATTTTTTCAAATGACCCCAAAATGAGTAATATTTATCACGTTGGATTTACACCAAATTTTGAAAATAGGTCCTGAAGAACATTTTAAAAAAACTTTTTCTGCAAAAAATTTTCTTCACCCCCCAAGAAAAATAACCCCCAGAAGGGGCAAATTTTTTTTTTTTAAATATTATTTTAAAAGGGTTTTTAGAACCTAATTTTGCATTCGTTTGTAAAATTTGGTGTGAATTAGACGTCGTAAATATTACTCATTTTAGGGCCATTTAGGGGTGAAGGAATTTTTTGGAATAATTGTTTTTATGAATATCACTTTAGAACCTTATTTGGTGTCTATTTACAAAATTTGGTGCAGATCCACCATGATCTAGTATTACGAATTAAAGGGGGCTCTTTGGGGGGCTCTAGCACTAAATGCTAATATGCGCATGATTTTGCACATGGTAATTATGTTTCTTATTCCACACTACATTTTCCCACAAAAATTGTGTTGCCCGAAAAATTTCTGAAAAATAAGGATTTTTTGTAAGATTTCCTCGGACTAATGACTCAAAAACGCAAACTCTAATCAAATCAAATCAATTTATTAATTATTATAAATATCACAGACAAAGAATTGCGGGAAATATATAAATAATACGTCAAAGTAAGTATCTTAATCGTAAATATCTTAAAAGGATAACTAGTTAAAGTATTAAAAAATTCTTGTAAAGAATAAAAGGCGCTATTTTAACATAATATTTAAATTGTTTGAGGCAGTCGGGTAGATGATTAAAAATTTTCAAAGACAATGAAGGAGAGCCGTTTCGTGTCTGAGTGAGACGTACTCTTGGTACATGAATATTTTTTGCTTGTCGCGTATTATATTTGTTCTCTTTGTTACATCATATAAAAAAGGCGGTCCTACCCGGAATTTTGTCGATGTCCAAGTACGGATTGACTGTACTAGTAACGTTTTGTTGTTTTGAGTTTTGGGCGCGAGCTCCTTCTGTCAACTGTCGAAATTTAAACCTTTGAAGTTAATTTCAGTTGTCTATATTGTTGGATAACTTAGTAGCTGTGTGTTAAAACTAGATACTTACGGGAATCACTCGAATCCTCAGAAGATGATGATGGCAATTCTAAATAACAAAATCAATGTTAGGCAATAAAGAATGAAGCAAAAGTTTTATGAATTTGATATTATTATACTCCTCGCAGACAAAGTCAAAAACGAGGAGTATTCTGTGATTGTTTTAAAAATTCTAAAATCGTAAAAAATCATCGTAGAGCAAAAATTCTTGCAGATTCGTGCGTTTCATCAAATTTTGAACAACTTTCAAAAAATCCGTCTGTCCGTCTGTCTGAACTCTGTCACGTTTTTTGTAAACACGATAACTTAAGAACGAATACCCCAATCATGTTCAAATTTTTAGGAAAAATCGTTCTTATTAAAATCTTGGTTGGGATTGTTTTTGAGAAAAATCAAATAATGACAAGGGGGGCTCCAGGGCCCCCCAACTGGAAAAAAAATCATATTTCGTTTATTATAAAATGTACAAAAAAATTTTTTTTTGTAATATACAAGCCCTTTCAATTCTTCACAAAAAGTTATCAAAAGTTTTTTTTGTCCGACCCCACCTAAGCCCCCCAATTAAAAAAAAAACCGTATCTTCGTTATTCTTCAATTTACAAAAAATAATGAAGTTATAAAAATGGAAGAAAATTAAATTCTGTATCAAAAAGTATTTTTGTTTTTTTTCTATTTTTTTTCTAAGTAGTTTTCTAAGTTTCTAAGAAAAAAAAAGCCAAAAGAAAAATTTTTAGTGATAAAAAAGTTCTAAGTCCCGAAAGTCAAAGATCGGTCAAGGTGGCTTTGCAAAAAAAAATCAAAACAAAAGCATCTTTCTTCAGCCAAATTATCATAAACGTCAGTGTCAGAATTGATACCTATTTATGCTCTTCGTGAAAAAAAATTTTGTTTTGTTCATTGGAGTGCAAATAGTTGGCCTCTTCGCAGATTTTTTTAAATAATATAAAAAAAAAATTCCTTTTTTTTTTTCAATTTATTATTGTCTGATTACAGCGAGGAGTATCCAATTCATAGATGGGATTTTAAGATCTTTTTTCCTGGACTGTGTTGCTGAATTTATGCAACTTTGTTGGCATTTTTCTCGATGAATAACCGATGGATTTTTTTTTACATTTTTTTTGGGATCCCTGAGAATGCTCCTAGAGCGTATTATCGCGTTTATGCGCCATTTTTTGGACAACGTCTACATCTTTTTAACCTACAATGGAGCGTATTCGTACTGACATTACTTCTGAATTTTATATTTTTATCAAATATAACGCTAAAATAGTTGCAAAATAGTGAGGGTAAGAAAGTTATCTAGGCAATTTTTATAAACACTACTAATTGTTAGCCATTTTGGGAGAGAGTCCAAATTGTAAAATGGGTTTAAAATAACTGTTTTTATTACCCTTATGAATTGTGAAAATTTTATTACGGTTGAAGGACTGTATTTCTGGAATGGTGTACCTAACAAAAAGAATATTCATACCAAAATTTAAGGCATTTTAGTGCGAATTATACTGAGAATTACTTGTTGACCACAACTTACTGTGATTTATTGGGTTTCGTGGTGCTTCACCTGAAACAAAAACAACATAATCTAAAATCGTTATTTTTTGTCATAGAGCAAAAATTCTTGCAGATTCGTGCGTTTCATAGAAATTGGACATTTTTTAAAAAATTCGTCTGTCTGTCTGGTGTATTTCACGAAACAGATGTAGTTCAAGAAAATCTTACATTTGGTCAAGAAATTTTCCGGGCAGCACAATTTTTATGGGAAATTGTAGTATTTGATATCTAAAAACATTATTGTGCGCACTCATGCGCATATTAGCATTTTGTGCTAAAGCCCCCCAAAGAGCCCCCTTTAATTGGTAATAATAGATCATGGAGTATTTACACCAAATTTTTGAAATAGACATTTTTTTCGCAAAAAAATTTTTTCAAATGACCCCAAAATGAGTAATATTTATCACGTTGGATTTACACCAAATTTTGAAAATAGGTCCTGAAGAACATTTTAAAAAAACTTTTTCTGCAAAAAATTTTCTTCACCCCCCAAGAAAAATAACCCCCAGAAGGAGCAAATTTTTTTTTTTTTAAATATTATTTTAAAAGGGTTTTTAGAACCTAATTTTGCATTCGTTTGTAAAATTTGGTGTGAATTAGACGTCGTAAATATTACTCATTTTAGGGCCATTTAGGGGTGAAGGAATTTTTTGGAATAATTGTTTTTATGAATATCACTTTAGAACCTTATTTGGTGTCTATTTACAAAATTTGGTGCAGATCCACCATGATCTAGTATTACGAATTAAAGGGGGCTCTTTGGGGGGCTCTAGCACAAAATGCTAATATGCGCATGATTTTGCACATGGTAATTATGTTTCTTATTCCACACTACATTTTCCCACAAAAATTGTGTTGCCCGAAAAATTTCTGAAAAATAAGGATTTTTTGTAAGATTTCCTCGGACTAATGACTCAAAAACGCAAACTCTAATCAAATCAAATCAATTTATTAATTATTATAAATATCACAGACAAAGAATTGCGGGAAATATATAAATAATACGTCAAAGTAAGTATCTTAGTCGTAAATATCTTAAAAAAATAACTAGTTAAAGTATTAAAAAATTCTTGTAAAGAATAAAAGGCGCTATTTTAACATAATATTTAAATTGTTTGAGGCAGTCGGGTAGATGATTAAAAATTTTCAAAGACAATGAAGGAGAGCCGTTTCGTGTCTGAGTGAGACGTACTCTTGGTACATGAATATTTTTTGCTTGTCGCGTATTATATTTGTTCTCTTTGTTACATCATATAAAAAAGGCGGTCCTACCCGGAATTTTGTCGATGTCCAAGTACGGATTGACTGTACTAGTAACGTTTTGAGTTTTGGGCGCGAGCACCTTTTGTCAACTGTCGAAATTGCCTTTGAAGTTAATTTCAGTTGTCTATATTGTTGGATAACTTAGTAGCTGTGTGTTAAAACTAGATACTTACGGGAATCACTCGAATCCTCAGAAGATGATGACATTTCTAAATAACAAAATTAATGTTAGGCAATAAAGAATGAAGCAAAAGTTTTATGAATTTGATATTATTCATAGAATAAGATTGAATTGAAGCTACTTTGATTCGAAGTACTTCTAGTCTATGATATGAACATTTTTTAACAAAAAGCAATTTTCAGGACCTTTCTTTAGCTATTTCTCAAATTTATTGTTGACCCATCATGATCTAAGACTTGGAGTTAAAAAGGTCCTTTTGTAAAAATTCCAACTCTTAGTCCGAGAAAATCTTACAAAAAATCCTTATTTTTCAGAAATTTTTCGGGCAGCACAATTTTTCTGAAAAAGTGTAGTATTTGATACCTAGAATCATAATTACCATGTGCGCACACAATATGCGCATATTAGCATTTTGTGCTAGAGCCCCCCAAAGAGCCCCCTTTAATTCGTAATACTACATCATGGTGGATCTGCACCAAATTTTGCAAATAGACAGCAAATAAGGTTTTAAAGTGATATTCATAAAAAAAAATATTCCAAAAAATTCCTTCACCCCCTAAATGGCCCCAAAATGAGTAATATTTACCACGTTCAATTTACACCAAATTTTACAAACAGATGCAAAATTAGGTTCCAAAAACCCTTTTTAAAAAATATTTAAAAAAAAAAAAATTTTGCCCCTTTTGGGGGCTATTTCTCATGGGGGGTGAAGAAAATTTTTTACAGAATTTTTTTTTTTAGAATGTTCTTCAGAACCTTATTATGAACCTATTTTCAAAATTTGGTGTAAATCCAACGTGATAAATATTACTTATTTTGGGGCCATTTGGGGGGTGAAGAAATTTTTTTGCGAAAAAAATGTTTACAAAAATCATTTTAGAATCTTGTTTAGTGTCTATTTTAAAAATTTGGTCTAAATCCTCCATGATCTAGTATTACCAATTAAAGGGGGCTCTTTGGAGGGCTCTAGCACAAAATGCTAATATGCGCATGAGTGCGCACATGCTAATTATGTTTCTAGATATCAAATACTACAATTTCCCATAAAAATTGTGCTGCCCGGAAAATTTCTTGACCTAATGTAAGATTTTCTCGGACTATCTTAAAACTTGGGTTTCAAATTCATAAATGGGATGTTCTGTGCACTCAAAAGTTCGTAAAAGTCATCTCCCTAAATGCCAGTTATTTTCGAAATTTCAACAAAATATGTTAAAATACGGAGTAATACATCAATAACTATGATTAAAAATATATAGGATAATGTTTGTGACACAAAGAAGTGGTACTGAGTGCAAGAAATAATAAAAATATGGTAAAATAGTACTTTTGGTATTTTCTTTCTACATTGAAATCTTTGAACGAGCACATCTATATTAAGGAAAACCGTAAGTTGCAATTTTAATCATTTACAAGCTTAAAACCATGGTAAATAAACGTATTATGGTTTGACATAGACCACGTAATGTATATAAATCAAAACGTGTATTTGTAGTCAAAAAAAAAACAAGACAAAAATAGTATATTGATTTTTGAAGTCAGATTTTCGACACAAGCAAAGAACCGATTAAATGAGACCATAATACGTTTGTAGCCCTATTTTTGTAGTTTTAAAAACTACATTTAGTTTAAATATACGATGGGGTCCTCATGTAGATGTGTTATTTAGTAGAATTGGCGAGAGCTTAACGGAGATGACTTATACGAGCTTCTAGGAACACATATTCGAAGATCTGTGAACTTGAAATCCAAGTCTTAAGGAATGACTATTTAAAAGCACTGACATTTATTATGAATCACAGATATTTTATCTATGAAAATGATTCTGGCAACGTAAGTACACCTTTTCAAAATTTTCGGCGTAACCGAATATGTCGTTAACGGTATGCTCACTTTTCTGTGTTCAATTCAGAAAAAGTCACATAAAAAATGACGCATAAACGCGATGGTATGTTGTTGGGGCATGTCTAGGAGCCCCAGAAAATTGTTAAAAAAAAATCTATCTCATACACCCTCGAAGATTTGTTGCCACAAAGTGCGAAACTTTATACGCTTATATCTTGAATATGACAGCACATATTAACAAAAAAAAATGATTTAATACAAAGCTACAGTATATCTTAATCCATTCCACCATTTGTTTATTTTTTAAATGGTCGAATTACATTTTTATAATCAATTTAATTTCACAAAATTTTCACGAATTGAATCTGACAACAACGTCAATAAAATCTAATGCAAAAAGTGTATGATCAAGATTCATAGATGGGATTTTAAGATGTTTTTTCCTGGACTGTGTTGCTAAATTTATGCAACTTTGTTTGCATTTTTCTCGATGAATAACAGATGGATTTATTTTGACAATTTTTTAGGGATCCCTGAGAATGCTCCTAGAGCGTATTATCGCGTTTATGCGCCATTTTTTGGACACCATGTAGAATTATACTGGGAATTACCCGTTGGCAACAACTTACCCCATGGACTGGACGGCCTTCTCGGATCTAAAACAATAACAATTTACAGAATGAAATATGAACCATTTAATTGTAATACTTAAATACAATATACAATTATTACGAAATAATAAATGTTAAAATAATAAATGTTATTTTATTAAAATAAAAATTATAATTAACAATAGGGCCATCGATCGAACAATTATTATGAATGTTTATAATTTTCATTTATTTAAGCAAAGTGTAATGAACCGATAAAATTTAAACTTTATTATTTAGGAAACCTCCATACAGGCTGTCCACCGCGTAGCGGGGTGGGCTCTAGCGCCAAAAATACTTCATCAATTTTTGTAATTTTTTTTTGTGCTACCTAATCATTACTGGCCACATTTTAAAAATAGTTTCATTTAGGTACACAGGGTGCTCTAATTTTCAGCAAACCATTTAACACCTATATTTTTAAATGCAATGCTCCCTTTTTTTTGGTTTTTTTAAAACCTTTCAAGAGGCCTTGAACAATAATGTAAGTTTGCTTAAACAAAAGTTTTTAAAAATTCTAATATTTTAAGAATATTCAATACCTAGGAAGTGACACCATATCTCAGCAACGAAATAACCTTTTGGAATTAAATTTTAACTATACCTTCTCCATGGGTGCAAAAATCTTTTAGAAAAAAAATCTCGATGAAATCTGCTTCAGGAATTTTTTAAAAAAATTATAAAGTTTGGAAATTTTAAACTTGTTTTTGTGATTTTCTTAAATGGGACACCCCAAATTTTTTTTCTTTATTTTACTCAAATTTTTTGTTAAAACCTGCTTACTTACAATAATATACACCGGCATTGGCTGAAAAGCACAAAACAAGAACAACTAAAATTAGTAAGAACAACTTCATGTTATTGAAACTATATATTTTCCACATATTTTTTTCATTTATATATCAAAAATATATCATTTTACAACTACGCAGTATGATTAAAAAAAAAACATAAAATGGATTAATGTATTAGATAAGTAACGTCTACATCTTTTTAACCTACAATACCTAAAAATATATGGGGTGTTTCACTTAAAAACAATATGTTTAATGTAAATAAATATTTAAAATTTTTGGCTGAAGGACCTCGGTCAATGGCCTTTTGAGTTTAACTCAATAAAGATATTTTTTATTTTATTTTTATTATTTAAAATTTCAATTCAACAAAAAATTAATTCCGTTTTTTTTAAAATTTTCTACGAAAAAAGATAAGAAAACTAAAGAAATTTACGATTTTTAAGTGGAGCATATTCGTACCAAATTGGTTGGGGTAACCTAGGAGATCTGTCATGCCACTCTTCGTTCCAAATGCTAACTGACATTACTTCTGAATTTTATATTTTTATAAAACATACCGCTAATATTATTAATATATATACTTAATTTAGAGTGTCTACAAAAAACGTGACAGACGGACGTACGGATTTTTTGAAAGTTGTTCAAAATTCGATGAAACGAACGAATCTGCAAGAATTTTTGCTCTAGGATGATTTTTGACGATTTTAGAATTTTCAAAACAATCACAATATACTCCTCGTTTTTGACTTTGTCTGCGAGGAGTATAACAATATTTATAAGGCGTTCGCCACTGATTGCAAAACAAATTTAATTAATTCACTTTTTTAATTAAAAACTGCGTTTTATCAAATAAAAATTAAACAAACAGATTACCTACATCTTTATTTTTTTTTTTTAATTAGAAACTATGCCATATTTTAAAAAAAATAAACTATTAAATTACCTACATTTTTAATTTCTTTTTTAATTAAAAACTGTGCGACTTATTAAAAAAAATAATTAAACTAGATTACCTTTATTTATTTTTTCAACAATGAAATAGTAAATTTTAGTACTAAGAGTTAAAGTGATGCTTTGTGTGACGAGACAAAAAGATTGTCTGGTGAACTAAGCGAGACAGACAATTCTGCCGAGGCACACAAAGCCACTTTAACTTTGTGTAGTAAACGATATTTTTTCTTAAAACTTCTAAGTACAATGGTTTTATAATAAATTTAATTTACTTGTTTTAGGGCCGAAAGTGAATCTTAGATTCCACCATTTTATATCAGATCTTGACCGTTCACGCGGCTGTTGTTTACCTTGGACACTGACGGCTTTAGCCACCTATCATCATTGAGCTGACCTACTCATAGTGCCTGCACAAGCAGGACATGACTAGGCTGCCTTAGTGTGAGTCACTTCTGCTTCGGCAGATGGCGGTAACATCTCAAGTCCTTCTTTCGATATTTGTTGAAATACACAAGTATCTTAGTTTCTTAAAGTTATGCATCGACTATCCCTGATACGTGATTCTGATGAGCCCCAATATAGGGCGAAACAGCTGTCAATCACTTCAGGTTTGGTAGGTGCATACCTTTAAGAAATAAAGAAGGACTTCTTTTATAACTTGGCGTCCCGCCTTTAGGGTCGAAAGTGAATCTTAGATCCACCATTTTATATCATTACTTGTTTTAGTTGACTTTTATTTATTTTAAAATAAACGTCATTAAAGTAATGTTTATTTGACGTTTTAAGAAAAAAAAAAAATTTGGTAGCGTCAGTAAAAGTTATTTTTACTGTCGCTGGCAGTAAAAAATAAAAACTCTATGTAGTGGCGTCAAACTATGAAAAGCCTTAAAATCTCTTACTTTGGGGAAACTCAATGGATTGACTTTATTTTTTTTGTAAAACGTTCAGAATTAAATTTAAATCACTAATAAAAACTAAAATGGCGCCGCTAGTCCTTCCTAAATTTTTTATACTCTTCGCAAACTGTATCTCGCTTCTTAGCTCTGCCCTATATAGCCCCCCAAATTTTAATTAATTTTTTTTTATGCTTATTTTTAATTTTTAAAGTCAAAATTTTTTTCCCTTTAATTTTCATAGAAATAATTTTTTCTGTAAATTTAATAATAAGCGAGATACAAATTTGTTGGGGGGGCAAGTGGGGGAGCATTTTTTTTTTAAATTTAGTTAATAATGAATGTTTTTTTTGTTTCTAAAAAAATACGCATGAAAAAAAATTATTTAAAACTAGGGGGGCTATAAGGGGGCAGAGCTCGGGGGGGGGGGGGAGATAATATTTTTTTTATTACAAAATTTTATTCTCTTTAATTTTCATAGAAATGATTTTTTCTGCAGATTTAATAATAAGCGAGATACAGTTTGCGAAGAGTATACAAAATTCAGGAAGGGCTAGCGGCGCCATTTTAGTTTTTATTAGTGATTTGAATTTATTTCTAAACGGTTTGCAAAAAGAACTAAGTCGATTCTTTAAGTTTCCCCAAAGTTAGAGGTGAAATGCTAATTTGACGCGACTAATGATACCGTTCAGAAAAGCGCTACTTTATGTTCGCCATATACGTCACTAAAGTGATGTTATTTTGACGTTTTAAGAAAAACTAATTAAATGTAATCTGCAGAGATAAGGTTACCTTATCTCTGGTAATCTGTCAGTTTCTGCAAGGAACAATAACTTTATCCTGTGGATAAAATGCTATTACACAGGGCTTGCAAGGCAATTATTGCCAAATAATTGTTAGGTTTTAATAGGTCGAGCGATAAGTGTCATTTTAAGGGCCAAAGTATCTAAAAAGAAAATAAAACTTTGATTTTAAATGGATTCTACTTAAACAAAAATCGGTTGGGATTTTCTTGGATATGTGTCTTACAAACCTTTTAGCTGGCACATTAAATGGTTTAAAGTGGCTGTTCAATCAATGAACAGAATCAATCGTCTATAGATAATATACACCCTGTATATTATTCTACAAACAAATATAATCATATGCATATTCACTACTAATTGGGTCACAACCAATATGCTGTACTCAGCAAGTCAGCACATTGCTGTACTCAATTAAGTACTATAACATTATATTGACGTAATTATAATAAACATAATTTATGTATAAATACATTGTAAATTGTTCAATAAAGTATCATTAGGAAATTGTCTTTTAATGGTCTAACTAGAGTTGCCACCAAGTCCTTGGCCCTAGCAAATGTTGAGACTGACATTTGGCTCTAGTTAATAACCTTCAATCCCAAGAGGGTTTTACATGGTCCTTCGAACGAAAGAAAATAAAAGTGACTTAATAAGAAAAAGTCTAGCCCTGTGACACAGCCAGTGAGCGCCGTGTTGCCAACAGAATTCAAGCAGCGAGTGGCCCTATGAGGAGTTCGCCAACCCAGCTGCCCCAACCCAGTGTAACGAAAGTCGTGCCATTGCCCGAACCCAAGGCAAGGCCGGCCCAATTGGAAAGAAAAAGGAGTGCCCCTCCACCTCAGTCAGCCCTGAAAGCCGTTCCATTGCCCGAACCCAAGGCAAGGCCGGACCAGGCCCATTGTGAAAGAAAAAGGAGTGCCCCTGCACCTCAGTCAGCCCTGAAAGCCGTTCCATTGCCCGAACCCAAGGCAAGGCCGGACCAGGCCCATTGTGAAAGAAAAAGGAGTGCCCCTGCACCTCAGTCAGCCCTGAAAGCCGTTCCATTGCCCGAACCCAAGGCAAGGCCGGACCAGGCCCATTGTGAAAGAAAAAGGAGTGCCCCTGCACCTCAGTCAACCCTGAAAGCCGTTCCATTGCCCGAACCCAAGGCAAGGCCGGACCAGGCCCATTGTGAAAGAAAAAGAAGTGCCCCAGCATCTCAGCCAACCCTGAAAGCCGTTCCATTGCCCGAACCCAAGGCAAGGCCGGCCCAGGCCCGTTTTGGAAAGAAAAGGAGTGCCCCTGCACCCCAGTCAGCCCTAAAAGCCGTTCCATTGCCCGAACCCAAGGCAAGGCCGATCCAGACCCAGTTTGGAAGAAAAAGGAGTGCCCCAGCATCTCAGACAGCCCCGAAGACCGAATTGGAACAATCCCTTCAACCTTGGAAACTGATCCCTATTGAGATACCAAACGAAGGGAGGCAGACGTACCACTTCACACCAGAGGTACAGTACCAAAACGATCCACGTCTTGTCCTGTGCAAACTAAGTAAAGTATCGAGAAGGGAGGCCAAGTTCTTGGAACTGTTTGGGACTGATTAGCATGTTCCACTCGCCTAACAAATTTAAAGAGATGGAGACCCATGCTGACCTATTTACCACGGCAGAAAAACTCTTAACTAATGCGAAAAAGGACTCGCAGATACGAAAAACCCCGGAGTATCTGCAGAATCGCATGGTGCAGCTGGACCAGTTAGAGCAGAAAGCAACACTATTCCATGCGCAGTTCGGCAGTGAAGAGGAGGAGTACGAGGAAACTTATCAGAAGCTGTTGGATACGATAGAGAAAGGTCGGCAATACTTGAAGACCTGCGCAAGATCAACTGATCCCCCCAGCCAACCTGGATCTACCAATCATACAACCGACCCACCAGCCAAGCCAGCACCAGTTCTCCCACCTGTTAAGACGGCACACATTCCTCCACCCGGTATAAATGGAAATCAAGAGCACGCAGACATGATAACTTCGAGATTACAATGGCAGAAGGCCGACATAGCAGCGCTCACCAGGCAACTGGAGGAAATTAAAGTATCAGTAGCAGATCAATGTACCAGGACATTTTTAAAGCAAAAAAAGATGCTTATTGAAGAGGATTGGAGAATCATCCAACAGAACCACCAGGATTTGAAATGTTACAACCAAAGCATGCAGCTACAAAACACAATGAATAGTCTAAAATTATTGTATTTTGATGTATTGTTAAAACTAGAAGAAAGCATTAACAGTTATCAGACTAAAATTACTTTAAACCCAGTCCAAATTCCCTACTTTAACGGAAAGTATGAACAATGGGTATCCTTCCATGATTTGTTCACCCAAATGATTCACTACAACCACGGGCTAACATGTTCTGAAAAGATGCAGTACCTGAAGACACATCTCAGGGATGAACCCAGCAAGATAATTCAGCATCTGCAAATATCAGAGGCAAATTATGCAACTGCCTGGGAACTGCTTAAGAATCGCTACAACAACAAGCGACTCATCGTCAAGAAACTAACAGAAAAATTGTTGGACATGCCACACGCCAACACTGAATCTGCAGAGCACATAAAAATGTTGCACGACACCACCATGGAATGTCTGCGCGCTTTACAAAACTTAGGAATCGACACGAGTTCTTGGAGTGCCATGATAAATCTGATAATTTCAAGGAAATGGGACCCGGAAACCAGTAGGCTGTATGAACAGTCACTCCAATCTCCACATGAAATTCAAGGGTTAGAGGAATTAATGGAGTTTTTATTAACAAGATTTCAATCATTAGAAGCCATGGGAATTCGTAAAATTACATACGAAAAACCACAGACGCTCAAGGATGGTTGCGGATATTGCAGATCAGACCAACATAACGTACTAGAATGTAACGAGTTTCTTGCACTAACACCACAAGCCAGGACAAACTGGGCAAAGGCAACAAGAGTGTGTTTTAAGTGCTTGAAAAACCACGGGAGAATGCCATGCTACAGCCCGGATAGATGCGCGACCTGCAACATGCACCACCACTCGCTTCTTCATATTATCTATAATAACAACAATAGAGATAAAGCAAAGCAAAGCAGCAGTAATGTAGCCACAGATAACAACAGCAAACAAGATGTTTTACTGGCCACTGCAATAGTGTTTGCAAAAACAAGCGATGGTAGTTATGAACAAGTACGAGTTCTAATTGATTCCGGATCACAGACATCATTCATAACGGAAGGGACGGCCCAGCGTCTAAAGTTACCACGAGAGAAAATCCACGCAGAAATTACGGGATTAGGAGATGGAGATTCCAAGGTATCAAAATCAAAAGTAATGGTAGAAATTCGCCCACGGTTCCCCAGCAGTTTTCAAACCAGCTGTGAGCTAATGGTGTTAAGTAAAATTACTCCAGCAATGCCAAGACAACAGATGGAGTTAATCAACATGAATGACTGGAGAAACGAATACATAGCAGACCCAACGTATAATATTCCTGGTCCCATCGACATGTTATTGGGTGCATCTGAATACAGCATGATAATTAAGAATGGCCTGTGCAAATTGGGAAAACATCTGTTGGCCCAAAACACAGAATTAGGTTGGACGTTATGTGGAAGCACAACAGTGGCAGCCACCCCAACAACGGCGGTTAGCATGATGACAAGGTCAAATGAAGATGACCAGTTAACTAAATTCTGGGAGACCGAAGAAGTAGACAATGATCAACCAATGTCTCTAGAAAATCTGCAATGTGAAGAGTATTTCGACAAATCCACTATGCGTCAGAAGGACGGCAGATATGTAGTTCGAATTCCATTCAAAGATGACCCTCAAACTCTAGGCGATTCTCGACCACGTGCAGTAGCCAGACTTATGCAACTGGAAAGGAGATTTAACAGAGATAAAAGGTTGGAAAACGAATACAAGGCGTTTATGAAGGAGTATTTAGACTTGGGACACATGACACCAGCAAAAAACCATTGTGAGAAAGCTTATTACATCCCTCATCAAGCTGTCATCAAACCTGACAGCTCCACAACCAAACTTCGAGTTGTGTTCGACGCCTCATGCAAAACAACAAGTGGAAAAAGTCTTAACTCATTAACTCACACAGGACCCAGATTGCAACAAGAATTATCAACAATCCTGCTTAGATGGAGAAGTCACAAGATTGCATTCACTGCTGACATTGAAAAAATGTATCGTCAAATACTAATCGATAAACAAGATCAGCCCTACCAGAGCATTTTGTGGAGATTCGATCAAAGCCAGCCCATTCAGGAATATATGTTAACAACAGTCACATACGGCACCGCTCCAGCACCGTACTTAGCTGTAAAAACACTTCAGACCTTAGCAAACGCCGAAATGGAAAGATATCCCAAGGCAGCATCAGTAACACTACGAGATTTCTACGTCGACGACATTCTCTCAGGAGCAGCCACAATCGAAGAAGCTTTACACCTTCAAGGGGAACTGCTAGAAATGCTTAAATCTGCAGGCTTAAACCTGAGAAAATGGTCAAGCAACAATATACAAATTTTGGAACAAGTACCCGAAGAAAGTCGGGAAGTAAAATCATTAAAATTTGACAAGGATACTACCATAAAATCACTTGGGGTGCACTGGTATCCCAGCGATGATGTGTTTCAATTTAAAGTCCAAGTATCAGCAAAACTACATACAACTAAAAGAGAAATCCTCTCTGAGATTGCTAAGTTGTTTGATCCATTGGGGTGGCTTTCTCCAGTAATTATTACGGCCAAAATTCTGATACAAGAGCTATGGATAAAACAATTGGATTGGGACAGCAAGGTACCAGACGACATCAACAAGAAGTGGATAAAATTTCGAGACTCCCTCAAAAGCGTAGAAGAAATACGCATCCCACGTTGGATTCAAAGTACCACTAGTGGCGCCCAATTACATGGATTTGCAGATGCATCAGAAAAGGCATTTGGAGCAGTTATATACTGCAGAACACAAGGAGAAGATGGCAAAATCACGATTACATTACTCCTATCGAAATCAAAGGTTGCACCAATTCGACTTAAGAAAACACTACCAAGATTGGAATTATGCGCATCACTGCTTCTAGCCAAGATGATCAAACATACAGTAGACACACTGGAGTTGAAGAAATTACCAATTTTCGCCTGGACAGATTCAATGATCACCTTAGCCTGGATAAAGGGTGAAGCATCCAGGTGGAAGACGTATGTAGCAAACAGAGTGGTAGAGATAAATCAACTGTTACCTTCAGCAACTTGGAACCACGTGCGAACCGAAGACAATCCTGCTGACATTATCTCAAGAGGTATCGACCCAGAACAACTTCAGAACTTTAAAACGTGGTGGAATGGTCCCCAGTGGTTGAGCACATCAACGTGGCCTACCATTCCATGTTCAATCACGACAACTGAGGAAGCAAAAGTATGCCTACTGACTCCAAGAACAGAAATCAGAGAAGAAATGTCCGCCAGATTTTCAGCACTTCATAGAATGATTAGAACGACAGCAACATGCTTACGATTTATTCAAAATTGCAAAAACAAACGCAAAGATGGCACAACATTGCTAGTGACAGAATTGGATCATGCATTACACGTACACATTCAGGATTCGCAAACAATTCACCTGAACGACGATAGAAAAAATTTGCTTAATAATAAAAATGTAAATCCAAAGAGCAAACTATCCACACTGAAACCCTTCTTAGACAACAATGGTCTCATCCGAGTGGGAGGGAGACTGCAACACTCTGGACTATCATATAACGAGAAACATCCATTTATCATCGCTAAGGAGAGTCATCTTGCAAATCTTATCATTCAAAATGCACACGAGAAGACCCTGCACGGAGGAAATCAACAAACACTAGCATACACTAGAGGCAAGTTCTGGATACTCAATGGGAGGAATCTCGTTCGCCAAATTCTACACACTTGTCCAAAATGCATTCGATACAAAAACCAAACAGCTCATCAACTCATGGCCCAGTTACCCGAAGCACGAGTTACCCAGTCAGAACCATTTACGCACACCGGAGTGGACTACGCCGGACCAATCCAAATAAGGGTATCTAAGGGCAGAGGCAACAAATCGTACAAAGGTTATATATCAATATTTATCTGCCTGGCAACAAAAGCAGTACACATCGAAATCGTCAGCGACATGACATCAGATGCATTTCTGGCCGCATTTCGAAGATTCGTGGCTAGAAGAGGATGTCCCAGCCAAATGTATAGCGATAATGGCACAAATTTTGTTGGAGCAGAGAAATTATTAAACAAAGAGGTGTCATCAGTCATTCAAAACCCAAAACTGCAAGACCAAATGAGCACAATGGGTATTCAATGGCGTTTCAACCCACCATTGGCTCCACACTTTGGGGGGATATGGGAGGCTGCGGTAAAATCTATGAAATATCACCTCAAAAGGGTGATAGGCGAATCCACACTAACATACGAAGAACTATCAACACTAACACAGCAGATCGAGGCATGCTTAAATTCTAGACCACTGTGGCCAATGACTAATGATATCAACGACGTAAATGTACTTACCCCCGCACATTTTTTAATTGGAAGACCATTAGTGACCGCTAACAGTCCAATAAGTACGGACATAACAACGAGTCACGCAGTTCGCTGGAAGTTATTGCAAAAAATGAAAGGAGATTTCTGGAAGACTTGGTCATCAGAATATTTAAACCGCCTACAACCTCGGTACAAGTGGAAACAAGAACAAGAAAATGTAAACGTGGGTGATCTAGTCATTGTTAAAGAGGACAACATTCATCCCGGTTCCTGGCCGCTCGCCAGGATTGCTAATGTGCATCCAGCAGACGATGGAATAATTCGAGTAGTAGAGCTTCATCATGCCGATGGAAAAAACCTGAAAAGACCAATTACTAGGATCATTCCGTTAAAAAGAAATGAACAGAACGTAAACATTAGCAAGAAGACATCATCGCATCTAGTCACAACATTACTACTAATGTTAACCCTGGTTGTAACTACAAGTGCATCGTACACCATCAAACCAGCAGGGTCCGGACTATATGTAGAACACCTTGGAGTAACAGCAGTCAACAGAGGAACATTTAGACTCCAAATGCAATTTGAAAAGGCTCAATTACACGCAGACGAAATTAACGTCAACAGAACAATACAACAAATGGAAGAATTATGCAAACAAGCTAAAAAAGCGTCAGGAATCATAGAATGTAATGAATTACTACACCACATACTACAACAACAGGAACAGTTTCTATGGATATCACAAAGCCTCAATGAAACTGAACCATCACGACACAGAAGAGGACTACTAGGAAAGTTTTTAACAAGCGTCTTTGGAGTAAATAATGAAGTGTACCAGAACATTAACGATTTAGAATCAAATCAACGAGAGTTAGCGAAAATATCACATTCACAAACAAAATTCATGATATCAGCAATATCAACATTTAATGAAACTGAACGACGTATTGCTGAAAGATTGGACAAGGTATCCATGATCTACAACAAGGGTATCAACGCAATCAACCAAATGCAACATTGGTACATGACGACGGATCATAATGGCATCAACATTCATTTGCTCCACATGTTTCAAGTAGCAACCAATTATTTAGAGGAAGTCCAACAAAAATGGAATCGGATACTCAATCTTTATCTACATCGAGGACACATCTACGAATTAATAACAGTCGCACATTTAAAGGAGATACTGGAAAAAGCGACTCACATACTTCCTTCATACTTGGAGATCCTGCAGCAACCCATTCTAAAAACAACGACCATGATTTCAAAACAGTCCATCATCATATACAACTACTTCATTATCCAAGAAATAACTGAATTTGATCTATTGAAAGTAACATCCATCCCTGGTTGCTCCCTCAAAAGCAACATTATTGCACAAATAGACATACCAGACACAATAATCGCGATCAATTTCAATGCCCAAGTATTCTTCGAACTCACTGACGCAGAATTTGACAAATGCATCAGGTTACCCAACGATCGATACTCCTGCTCCCCATCAGCCGTGGAAGACATCCAGAAGAACTCAACGTGCATCATCAACGAGCTCTATCATCCTGGAACAGAGCACAAGTGCAGAATTATTTACCAGCAATTACTACAGCCTACATGGAAACCACTATATATGGCAAACACTTGGTTGTGCACAATAACTCAGCCAACCAATGTTGCAATTATCTGCAGTGGCATACGAGATGAAACCACGATAAACACAACCAGCATCATTCAAATATCTTCGGATTGTTCAATACACACTTCCGCAAAAACGTTTACGTCAAAACTCAAGTCAACAATGCAAGTACTATCAAGCCACATGAAAAACATAAACATTAGCATTAACACGAGTCTGTTTAACCGAACAAGTCTGTTGCAACCACTCATGAAGCATAATATCAGTAGCTATAACACTAATGTAGCCCTAAACACATTAATGGAAACCGAAAGCAGAATCCAAACGCTGATAGACACCACAACTTGGAAAACAATTAAACACCACTACTTAATTTCTGGTGTTACCATAACAATAATTATCTTCACTGTCGCTGGAATTATATACTGGGTGGCATATCAGTTGTACTGCAAGCCTCGAAGCCTCCACATGCAGAACCAACCCCAGGAAATGATTCCACTGCAAACACCGGCATCTCCGCGGATAGAATCCTTTCGACCCATCCGTCGCCCCCGCCAAGATGTTCAATCAATGAACAGAATCAATCGTCTATAGATAATATACACCCTGTATATTATTCTACAAACAAATATAATCATATGCATATTCACTACTAATTGGGTCACAACCAATATGCTGTACTCAGCAAGTCAGCACATTGCTGTACTCAATTAAGTACTATAACATTATATTGACGTAATTATAATAAACATAATTTATGTATAAATACATTGTAAATTGTTCAATAAAGTATCATTAGGAAATTGTCTTTTAATGGTCTAACTAGAGTTGCCACCAAGTCCTTGGCCCTAGCAAATGTTGAGACTGACATTTGGCTCTAGTTAATAACCTTCAATCCCAAGAGGGTTTTACAGTGGCTGACCTGTCCAAATGTTTTATACATTATTTTAATCAAGTGGTTCTGAAATAACTGTTGATTAAAAGTTAAAGAAATACTAATTTTTATGTATGACATAATCTAGATTTTACAGAGGCAAATTGTACCTTTATAAACTAAATATTTTTTTTTTTCAGATTAGACAAACTTCAAAGAAAAACCTCGAATGCAACCAAGACATTTCAAGCACTTCGAATATTTGTGAACAACGAACTTAATGAAATCAACTTTGCCATGATATTAGCTCAAAGGTACCTCAAACTAGGCGGCCGTTTAATAACTCTGACCTTTCACTCTCTGGAAGACACCATAGTCAAACGTCATATCTTGGGTAAGGCGAAAAAAAAAATCATTGCAAACATTATTTTCAAAAAAAATAAAATTACAGTTACTGTCCATTCACAGTCACCTACAAAAACTAGAATCTTTTTCTTTGTTAAGTTGAATTTTTCTAAAAGTTGGCATTACATTTCAAATTTACTATCATTAAAAATTAAAAAATGCCAAAAATAATATGACAGTCGTAAAAATTGAAAAAAAGAAACAATTTTTGCTTAAAATGTGGGAATTTATAAAGAAAATTGTAGTCATTTTTGTAAAAGTGCTAATTTATCCTATGATACCTAAAAAAATTCCTAACAGTGAGTAATACATAAATAGTTTCTGTTTTGTGTAAACTTTTAAATGGTTTAATGATTAGTGCATTATTTATAAAGTAATTTTATAAAAAAATATGTTGAGACCATTGTTTCCGATTCAGATGCCCTAAACATGTTTTTAAATGCATTTTTTAATTTTTTTGACTTTTCTTACATAACCAGCAAACACAAGTGACATTAATGACAATATACAGGGTAAAATCTATCGCCCTAAGGCTCGCCTACTCTGGTTTTTTTGAAATGTGAGTGGATAGTATTTCATTTATATGTCAAATAAGAGGTTTATATGCCAAAATTTGAAGCATTTTACTGCGAATTATATACTGGAAATCACCCGTTGACAACAACCTTACTTGAAATATCCCGTTGGCAAGCACTGACAGCGAAATAAAATACTGGATAGAAGTCAAAATTATGATTTTTTGTTAATTTTGCCAAAAATTGTTCTTGTGGTTAGTCGTATTCAGTGATTATATAAAATTAATATTATTTTGTAGGGTCAAATGTATTTTATTAAAATAAATTATGCAAAATGTCGGCGAGAAAAATAGTAAGAAGATATTTCCTTTTTTAAATAGTTTTGTTTTAGTATAACAATGGCTCTAATCTTCGTAAAACATCAGAGCGATGTTTGTCCACTTCGCATAAAACTTGATATGCCAGTATTTTAACCATATTTACAAATTACAATGCAAAAATTGATCGTTTTAAATTCCATGTCCACGATAGTACATTATGTACCAAGGACAGATTGACTGCACTAAGAACTAAAACTGATTTTACTGTATTAATGTATATGGTATTTTATTACTTAACTTTCAGGCAATGTTCTTGAAAACTCTGCGAATCCAGTGCCCCTAAAATACATAAATAGTGACGTGAGTGTATCAGGGGAGATAGTTAAGGATGCCATGGAAAGTAACTGGAAGATGTTACATAAGCATGTGTTAGTACCCAGGTTTGAAGAAGTGGAACAAAATCCCAGAAGTAGATCCGCCAAGTTTAGAGCCGCTGTTAGAATTAAACTAGAATGGGTAGAAGTCGGAATCGGTAAAAGTCGAAACGCGTAGAAATTACTCTTCGCAAATGAGTAGCTTAAGTAGAATTCGGATTCGGTAGAAGTGTAATTTTATATTCTTTAAATCAAAGCTAAATCAGTATTTTATATAATTGCTACACATTCTATAGCATACTCTTCGCAAGAAAACTATTGAAGGATAATAGTTTTTGTTTAATAAAACAAATTATATTTAAAAAAATCTGCGAAGAGTGCAAACTATTAACAGAAAACACGATGAATTTCATAAACGAAGTGGATAAACGTCAGTTTTGACGTTGGACATACTTATGTGAGGTTATTTCTTCTGACAGCTGCTTTTGTTTTGTTGGTTGAAATATTATTCGCATGGCCTTCTTGACCGACTCGTGACGCAATTAGGACTTAGAAGTTTTTTGCTACTGAAATCGTTTATTTTTTGTTTTTTTAACCTTGCTGGTTAACTTTACAAAAAATAAACCAACATTTTTAATAGAAAATAAAATTTTCATTAATTTTGCAGGGAATATTTTTTTTGTAGATTGAATAATAACGGAGATAGGAGGTTTTTTTGTGGTGGGGGGTAATTGGGGGGTCAGACAAAAAAACTAACGAATACTTTTTGGTAAAGAATTAAATTGTCTATATTCTATGTCAAATAATTTTTTTTGTAAATTCAATAACAGTTGAGCTACGATTTTTTTTTCATTTGGGGGGCTGAAAAGGGGGCTTTGTAGTATTCGGATTCCTATCAAAAACAATAGGGATCTTCCTCTTATAGAGATCGATTTTTCCTTAAAATTTGAATTGGATTGGAATTTTGGTTCATAAGATAGCGTGTTTACAAGAAACGTGACATACATACACACCGACCGACCGACGGACGGACAAAAAATGAAAATCTTAAAAAGTCATGAAACGCACGAATCTGCAAAAATTTTTGCTCTACGACAAAAATTGACGATTTTAGGATTTTCGTATCGATTGCAATATACTCTTCGGACCTAGTCTTGCGAAGAGTATAATAATTGGAAATGGGAGTGCTTCCTTTGAAAATGTTTTACAAAATGTTGTGTTTTAGTGTTTTTGATAAAAATAAACTTTTTTGCACATCGTTTATTAAAGACATTCATTAACGCACTCCTTATCAATGATTTATGACCCGTATTAATGCATGGATACAAGCCTATAGCAAGGCTCTTTGATGTTTAAAATTACTAGCTATGTTCCTACATTACAAAAAATGTTAAAGTAGCTTTAATTACGGTTCAAGCAACAAAACTCAAAAGAAATTTAATATTTACTGTTGGAAAGAATGAGAAGCAGATCCTTTTATCACATTTAAGGGAATAACATTCATTTTCTATTCACAATTAAGAAAAAACGATGACAGTTCTTCTTCTTCTTCTACTTTAATAAATTTAAATGGTCGACGCATTGTTTCTGTTAGTTGGTGAAATAACTGTTTTATTTTGTAATTTATTTAACAATGATCTACGATGTGCGAAAAAGCATTGTAACCAGTTCGTATGTTAAATGGCGACTAATAAACTCCTTTATTAACAAGCTCGCTAATTGCTTGCTTAGTAAAACCGCTCGTTTATTAATCGCCTTAAATACCTAATAAGATGGAATGCCAAAAAAATGCAAAGCCGTTACTTACAGCAGTAGCAGGGCCAGGGGCGGATGGGATAAGCTCTTGACCGGCCCTGGAAAAGAGGTATGCCGGCCCAAATTAGCGCCGCAGGCGAAATTTTTTTTGCTTAAAATAGGAACAAACTAAGAAATTATTTTAAACAACTGGACCTTACCGGCCCAAAGTACGGCGGCCCTTCTGGAAATCTCCAGAACTCCAGATGGGCCCATCCGCCCCTGAGCAGGGCATGCTCACTACTGATCGCATTATTTTTTTGCTTAATTGTTCACAATAATTGTTGTTTAAATTTTATTTAAATAGCTAAATTTCTATTTAGTTTTTTTTTTTATTAATTTCATTTCTTCGCTTAATATGGTTGCCAATTGATCAGAAGCATTCCAAGAATAGATTAAGGACTATTTTGGGAATTAAAGCTGATAGGTAAGTAAGTAAGCTCCAAATCGTCAGCATAAATACATTATAACGGAATATAGTTTGGAGCATCTCTCACTTGTTTATAAATTAAACAACAGTGCAGCTAAATACTTTATTTTAAAACAGTATAATATAAATATTATAAGCTACATTACTGCATCGTTGATTCACCTTCTTGACAGACAGGTTCTTTTACATGAAAAAAAAAAAACAGTACACAACCACGTCAAATGGAATATTAACCAAAGTAAACAAGAAATTGGTTAGATCAGTAAATGGGTTTTCCTACTTTCACCTTTAAAATTACACTTATCGCACGACTTGATTAAACCTAAAACAATCCTTTAGCTATGTCTTGCAAGCCGTGTGTAAAACGGAACTTTACCCACGGGGTGAAGTTGCAACTAACCGAAGTCGCAGAAAATGACAGATGTCATTGTTCGATTTATTTTAGTTGTCAAAAAACGTACAATTTGGTGCCTTCTTTTAATAAAAAATAATTTTAATTAAAGTTACAGAAGAAAATTACGTATATGTTTGCATTTCTTAAAAATTAAAGCCATTGCAAATGTTGTTAGTGTTACTTTTTACGGATGTCAACAAGTCTGCTAGAAAAACGCTTTGATGCTGAAACAGTTAGTTGTTTTTGAAGTATTTTTATAATTTCAGACAGTATTTAATGCACAAGAGGTCGGATTTGGATTTTCACATTACCGTTTATTTAATATTACCACATAAATCTTCATTTCTACTTCTAAAATGTTTATTCTTTATTCTAACCTAAATTTTCTTTAGGAAGGAATTTTTTGCTTCGTTAAAATCCGATATTGCTAGATATTGGGGTCAGAGATAAAGTATAGTTCGTAATTATAAACGTCTTTATTCACTCGTTCTATAAATACTCTTTTATAACACTTGATACGAAAACTACTATTTCAATGGCTTTAATTTATAGTAATGTAAGTATATACTTTAGTTTTCACTGTAACTTTCATTTAGAATTCATAGGCAATAATAAAAGACACCAAATTATACGACTAAAATGAATATAAAAAATGTTATCTGTCATTTTCTCCAAGCTTTGCTTGGCCCGTGGGTAAAGTGCTCTATTACACACAGCTTACAGGGCTTAATAAAGTCGAGAGAAAAGTGTCATTTTAAAGGTATTAGTTGGATAACTTAGTGGCTGTGTGTTAAAACAAGATACTTACTGTGATCATTATCTTTATCCTTTAGCTGAAACAAGAATAACAAAAATAATAATTATACCAAAATTTAAAGCATTTTAGTGCGAATTATACTGGGAATTACTCGTTGACCACAACTTACAACAAAATAAAGTATAAAGTATTCCTGCAAAAAATAGAATACACCATTCGGTCGGGAGGGTGTTCCTGCATTCGTAGGATGCATTTCAGTGCTTGCTGCGCTCGTACTGAAAAAGCACCTACTCATACGGGAACACTTGCTTTCCGACCTAATTGTGTAAACTACTATTCCCAAACTATATTTTATTTTTGTATATAATGGGGTAGTTGAATGGGTCAATAAAAGCTACTTTTTGGTTAATTATTCTATAAAGTAGGTTTTATAAACGACATCTTGGCAAAAAAAAGCAGAATAAATTCAAAACAAACTCATGCCTATACTTATAATATGGCGTATTCAGTCGAGAAAGTATTCGTGGGATGTTTTTCAGCACTCGCTGTGCTCGTCCTAAAGAAAAACGTCCACTCATGCGGGAACACCTTCTTCTCGACCTAATTTTAGTGTTAATTACTATTATTGGATAAATTAGTGGTTGTGTGTTAATACTAGATACTTACGAACACGAACAAGGTGAAGAGACCGGTCTCGCCACATAGGTCCTAAATAAAAAAATATCCATTAGGCCATAATAATATTTAATTTGAACCTTAGGATAAGCGCAGAGTACAAGACTACGAATGTTTAATGTTGTTTTCTATAATTCTTTTTGGATTAAAATAAGACATTGCATGATAGAAATATCTTGAAAAGGTATACCATTCCGGAAATACAGCCCTTTAAGTGGGGTTGACAAAAATAACTTAATCGTTAATATTGAAAAACAGGTTTGTTGAACCATGATGAAATTTTCACAATTCATAAGAGTAACAAAAATGGTTGCAAAATAGTTGAGGGTAAGAAAGTTATAGGCAATTTTTATAAACACTACTGGTGGTTAGCCATTTTGGGAGAGACTCCAAATTGCAAAATGGGTTTAAAACTAGAATGGGTAGAACTTACTCTTCGCAGATGAGTAGCTTGAGTAGAATTCTAAATCGGTAGAAGTATAATTTTATATTTTTTAAGTCAAAGCTAAATCAATATTTTATACAGGGTGTATCACGACGAGTATAAGGCATACGTATCTCAAAAACGGTTTGTTATATTTTTTTCAAATTTGGTATACACAAGTTTTGGGATAGGATGCATCTACCTAAAATACTTTTAACTTTGCGTCATTTCCGGTTATACCGGAAACTAGTGTCAACTTTGTTATTTTAAGGGGAACTACCTAATTTTTTTTTGATATTATCATTCTTTTTCACATTTTGAGTAAACTTTGCAAAAAAAAATTCAAAAAAAGTTTTTAGTTTTTTTGTAATCAAGGTTTTTCGATTTTTTTTTACTGTTGTAAGGATTTAGAAGATTGCCGATTTTTCAAAAACTAATAAATGATTTTATTTGCAGTGTTAGCTTACGGATAAATAATGGTCCAAAAATTAACTTTTGTGATTATAAATGAAATAAAAGTTAACCGGAAGTAAGATCTCGGCCATTAAACCCACCTCTTTAAAAATTAAATTATCTCATTTTTTTTAAATGTAATGCCATATTTTTTTTTATTGTTTCTAACTGGGGTTTTTAATACCTTTCAAATGATGTATCATTGTCCTATACCTATCTCTACTAGTTTTCAAAATAATAATTTATTTCTATTATTACATGCTATAATGACAAAATTAGAGTTTTTTTTTAGAAAAATCTAGTAAGTCATGAAAACAAAAAACAACTATTTGACGTTTACCACATTTAAATTTATTGTGGAGTGACAGATACTTGTTTATTTCTTCAAAATTTATTCTAAAATAGTTTTTTGTTTTCATGACTCACTGGATTTTTCCATACAAACTCCAATTTTGCCATAATAGCATGTAAAAATGAAAATAAATTATTATTTCGAAAACTATTAGAGATAGGTATAGGACAATGATACATCATTTGAAAGGTATTAAAAACTCCAGTTAGAAACAATAAAAAAAAATATGGCATTACATTTAAAAAAATGAGATAATTTAATTTTTAAAGAGGTGGGTTTAATGGCCGATATCTTACTTCCGGTTAACTTTTATTTCATTTATAATAACAAAAGTTGATTTTCGGACCATTATTTATCCATAAGCTAACACTGCAAATAAAATCATTTATTAGTTTTTGAAAAATCGGCAATCTTCTAAATCCTTACAACAGTAAAAAAAATTCGAAAAACCTTGATTACAAAAAAACCAAAAACTTTTTTTGAATTTTTTTTTGCAAAGTTTACTCAAAATGTGATAAAGAATGATAATATCGAAAAAAAATTAGGTAGTTCCATTTAAGATAACAAAGTTGACACTAGTTTCCGGTATAACCGGAAGTGGCACAAAGTTGAAAATATTTTAGGTAGATGCACCCTATCCCAAAACTTGTGTATACCAAATTTGAAAAAAATATAACAAACCGTTTTTAAAATACGTATGCCTTATACTCGTCGTGATACACCCTGTATAATTGCTACACATTCTATAGTATACTTTTCGCAAGAAAATTATTAAAGGATAATAGTTTCTTTTAAATAAAACAAATTTAAAAAAAATCTGCGAAGAGTGCAAACTATTAACAGAAAACACGAAGAATTTCGTCAACGAAGAGGATAAACGTCAGTTCTGACGTTTATGATATTTGGGGTTATTTGTTCTGACCGCTAGTTTTGTTTCTTTGTTTAAAATATTTTTGGCATGGCCTTCATGACTGACGCGTGACGCGATTCGGACTTTTTTTTGCTACTAAAATCGTTTATTTTTTGTTTTTTTAACCTTACTGGCTAACTTTACAAAAAATAAACAAACATTTTTAATAGAAAATTAAATTTTCATTATTTTTGAAAAATATATTTTTTTTTGTAGCTTAAATAATAAAGGAGATAGGAGGTTTTTTTGTGCTGGGGGGTAATTGAGGGGTCGGACAAAAAAACTAAGGAATACTTTTTTGTAGAGAATTAAATTTCCTATGTTTTATGTCGAATATTTTTTTTTTGTAAATTTAATAATAATCGAGCTCCGATTCTTTTTTTTCATTTGGGGGGCTGAAAAGGGGGCTTTATAGTACTCGGATTCTTGTCAAAAACAATAGGGTTCTTTCTCATATAGGGATAAATTTTTCCTTAAAATTTAAATTGGATTGGAGGTTTGGTTCTTAAGATAGCGTGTTTACAAGAAACGTGACATCCCACAGACCGACATACCGACACACCGACGGACGGACAAAAAATGAAAATCTTAAAAAGTCATGAAAAACACGAATCTGTGAATTTTTGCTCTACGATGAAAATTGACGATTTTAGGATTTTTTGATCGATTGCAATATACTCTTGCGAAGGAGTATAATAACTGTTTTTATTACCCCTATAAATTGTGAAAATTTCATTATGGTTAAAGGGTTGTATTTCTGGAATGGTATACCTTTTTTAAAATATTTCTTCCATGCAATGTCTTTTATTTACCCTTTATTTGTCATATCAAAAATAGCACTATAGGTACCACGATACGTGGACACCCAATATTTTACCATGGGACTCAAAAAAGAACATTTAAATATCAAAAATGGTTGAATGTGTCCCGTTTAATATCTGAATTTACATGTTTTTTTTTTATAGTTTGGCACTTACGTTGTTGACCCCAAATATATGGTTGGACGGGGGGACACGGACCACCTCTACACATTCCCTCTGGAAATTGCATGAAAAAAAAACAAGATATAGGGTAGTAATAGTAGATTATTAAGAGGATAATGCCAAGAACACTTAATAATGGGATAATGGCACTCCGAGGGGGGTTTTACTAGGGGAATTGGTGTACACAATGGAGGAATTTTTTAGGAATTAAAGGAATTTTTTAGGAATTAAAGGATTTTTTTTGAAAATTAGAGGTATTCTTTGGAAAATAAAAGCTATTTTTTAAGAAATTTCTAGGTAATATCACAGACCAGATTTACAGACATACAGCATGCATATTTAAATGGGTGCGCTCTTTTTAATCGCAGTAGTCTGTGGAATTTATACTGGATTCATGAACTTTATTTAACAATTAAATTAATAATTAATTTAAGAAATACGGCTGCTTATTGGTCTATTATTTGACTTTGAAGTTTATCGTTTGTCAATGTCAAATAATAGACCAATGATCAGCCGTATTTCTTAAATTAATTCTTAATTTAATTGTTAAATAAAGTTCATGAATCCACTATTAAAAAAAAATGTACGTAGTTTATTTTTAAGGTTATAAAGTATGTCATTTATTGTCACTACGTCATTATTGTCAATCTAAATTTAAAGATTAGCAAGATCAGTGCCCTTTATATCTAATTAGAAAGAGTGTACCAAATCAGGGAAAATTTAAATGAATTTGAATGAAATTAAAGAAATTTAAATCAATTTAAAGAAATTTAAGGGAATTTGTTTTGTTTTGGCGAAATAGGTGTATAGATATTGCCCCTTAATTTCCCCTTGCAGCATTTTAATACTTTTGTGGGGATCCCTAGTTGGGAACAATTTTTAAATCTAAAAGTATTACACATAACTAGAGGTACGCACAAATTTGTTCCAGCTTGGGTATACCGTATATCATATTTAATTTTTGTACTTACCGCAATATTTTAGCGAATTTTCATAAAAATAAAAATATGTTGGCTTTTTGAATACAAAACAACTTAATTTTTTATCTAAGCATATAATCTTCAATTTTGATTGTTGATTTCTTTTTATCCTTTCCAACAGTCATCATACTTGATTTAAATTTACTTGCAAATTTTCAAGAGTAATAACTTTTATTTGATTTTGTATAAAAAATATTTTGGCATAAATTGAAATCTGTAATTTTTGTACGTCTTTGTATGCCTAGAAACGCAGGTGGCCTTAGAGATAAGCCCCTTTTTGCGCACCCATCCAAATGCCCATCCTGACAGTCTGTAAGATGGTAATATACAAAGCCTACGGTCTTATTAAATTTATTGTGGCAGCACCAGTGACAATGAACGAATATTCATTAAACTTTTAAAAATTGGTAGCAAAGGTATTTTGAAAAATACAATTTTTACAAGATTTTATTTTTACCCGGGCACTACTCGAATAACTTTACTTTCTCTTAGAAATAAAACCCATTTGTTTTTGTCTTTTAAACCCGAGTAGTGATCGGGTAGTAATTCAGAACAAAACCCATCGCGTCCGACTCTTCCACTGGTAGAATGTGACAATATTCTTATTCTTTAGATGAGCATCACCACATTCTAACACTCAGTAAGAGAGTGCTATGCGAAGTACGTTTATGCGGCTCCAGATGATCACCCTATTCCCAAGTAAAACGACCACGAAGATGTATCTCAATGGGAAGGCTCAATATTTAAGATTGGGAATAATTACTTTCAAAAGTAATCGATTGCATTTTTTAAATATTTAATGTAATTGTGATCATAGTTTCCAGTAATCGATAATTTTTATTTAAAAATTTGAAATTTTTTTATAAGGTTTACAAGTTGTGTTGAATTCAATTCTTCGTGCCATGGTGCCTTTATTACATATTGCTCTGTTAGTATTGTTCGTTATAATAATTTACGCCATAATAGGATTGGAGCTGTTCTCAGGAAAACTTCAAACGTGTTATAATAACAATACAGGTAAAATTGGAGATATTCCGGGGATTTTTTTCGGGAAATTGGGGGAATTTTTTAGGAATTGGAGGAATTTTTTGGGAATTGGGGGAATTTTTTGGGAATTGGGGGAATTTTTTAGGAATTGGGGGAATTCAAGGAATGTTTTGGGAAGTTGAAGGAATTTTTTTCAAAGAATTCCTCTTGGGGGAAGTGGTGTACACTTTTTGGGTATGTGAATTCCCCCTCGTGGCACTCATAGTACACAGGAAATACGTTTTCAAAACGAGCCCGTAGGGTTAGAGTGCCTTGAATTTGACAGATATTGTCGCTTATAGAGTGGCGCCATGCATCATTCCATCTCTGTCATACAGATTCTGTTATCTATTGTATTGTAATACACACGGTCAACTCCTACGTCACAGATCACAGATCCACATCAAAAACCTTTCTGTGAAGTAGAATTTTGGTTCTGTCAGATTTAGCCAATTTTTTAGAACAATATTTTGTGAACATAAAAGGCTTTCTTAGGGAACCCTTGGTATAAAAATGTGCTATAATGTCTTAAATTCGATATTTCAAGTTCATTGTAAAACTCTATAATATACAGTTTATGTGTTAATGTTGTGCACCCTCCAAGATGTGAATTTTAAACGCAAATTTCTTGATAAAGCAACCATATATCAAGAGGTCTGGTAAGTACCATTGTAAAATTAACATTTTTTTTCTTTTACCTATTAAAACAAACCATACCCCTTGATATGGTTGCTTTCTCAAGCAATTCGCGTTTAAAGCTGACATCTTGGTGGGTGATCATCATATCAGATTAATAAGGGATTTTTTAATTCTTGCGGTAGATTCCCGGGTAATTTTAAATTAAAATATCGTAAATAAAATATAAAGGAACATTTTTACACCAATGGAACCGAAAAAACTCTCTTATTTTTTTTTAAGTAATTTTTTAAAAGGACCAATGTTAGAAACACATAATAAGAAAAAAATTACCATTTTGTTTGTTGCCTAAAAATATTTTACAGATAGTATTTTAATGCCCTTCTGTGAACTGTGACGTAGGGCTTGACCGTGTCTATTAAATAGTAAATACGATGCTTTCTTTCGCACTAATTTGCTTGCTATTTAATTTTATTTTTATATTTGCGTTCTATAATATGCACATTATGAAACCCAAAATTTGGTTTTTTAAAGTTTCTGAATTGCTTCATTATTAAATCCAAAATTTTATTTTATTGGTTGGTTTTCCTGATGCAAAAAGATGAATTCTTTTCTTGCAATGTACTTTTTATTTACAAATTTTACTATTATAATCAATCGGGGGACATTGATGTTTTTTTGTAGAGGGAATAACTAGAAGAATTGGAGAAACGATATCAATGGTTACATTTTCTTAAAAACTCCTATTCATTCAGTATTAAATGAGTAAAGTTTACAAATGTCAGTATTCAATATGTCTAACTTGAATTTATTTTTTACTTCAAAATGTCAATGTTATGCTATAAGATTGGTCATAAAAACAAAATTTCATCTTAAGTTTTTAATTCAAATTAAAAATGCTTTTTAATGAATTAAATGAAGCAAATATAAAAAATAGTATAAAAAACTCGTTTTATAAGGCGTTTTTTATCACTTGTCCATTGGAAAACTCGCCGCTGCGCGGCTCTTTTTCCAAACCTGGACGCGTGCTAAAAACGTTCCTTATAAAACTCAATGTTTTAATATACTATTATCTAACAAGTGCCGAAAGTGATACTTTTATGCACGCGGTAAATTAAGAATTTTGTATGAAGATAGATAAATTCAAATTCAATGAGAAAAAGTAATTCTCTTGCCATATTGGCTTCTATGGTTTTTGTTAAAACCTGCATACTTACTTATATTACGGGCATTGGCTAAAAAGCACAAAACAAGAACCACTAAAATTAGTAAGAACAATTTCATTTTATTAAAAGTAAGTTTTATGTTCATTTTTTTGATTTATATATCAAAATAGTATGATTTTACTACGCAAAAAAATGAAATAGGTTAATGTATTAGATAAGTAACGTCTACACCTTTTTATAACCTTCAATTCAAGCGTGAATTTCGTTTTATAGAAAATCACCTACAAAAAGGATCTTTGGTCTTAACTTGTAAACAGCCGAATATTTTTTGAAATACCTACACCGCATTAATAGTGATTTTATTAATAGTTATTAAACTAGTGTTATAAAGGCGATTAATAAACGAGCGGTTTTAATTTTAATAAGTGAGTTTAATAATCGCCATTTTACATACGAACTGGTTACAAGTTACAATGCTTTTTCGCACATCATTATCATATAAATTATAAAACAAGTTAAAAAATTAGTATATTAAAACATTGAGTTTTATAAGGAACGTTTTTTAGCACGCGTCCAGGATTGGAAAAAGAGCCGCGCAGCGGCGAGTTTTCCAATGGACAAGTGATAAAAAACGCCTTATAAAACGAGTTTTTTATACAATTTTTTATATTTGCATCATTTAATTCATTAAAAAGCATTTTTAATTTGAATTAAAAACTTAAGATGAAATTTTGTTTTTATGACCAACCTTATAGCATAACATTGACATTTTGAAGTAAAAAATATATTTTTTTTGCCAAATTATCTCTTAAGAAGGCCTAATTAGTAAGAAAAAACAGTCAAATATTTTTTTTTCTGCGGATTTAAAATCATTAAGAAAAGGGTTAACAGCATATTTTTTTTTATAATAATAACTAGAAATGGGTAGAACTTACTCTTCGCAGATGAGTAGCTCGAGTAGAATTCGAAAATGAATAGTTATTAAACCAGTAAGTGTGTTAATAAAAGCGATTAATAAACGAGCTGCTTTAACAAGCGAGCGATCAGCGAGCTTGTTAATAAGTGAGTTTATTAATCGTCATTTAACATACGAACTGGTTACAATGCTTTTTCACACATCGTAAATCATTAAATGAATTGTGAAATAAAACAGTTATTTTACCAACTAACAGAAACAATGCGTCGGCCATTCAAATTTATTAAAGTTGAAGAAAAAGAAGAGCTTTTCACCGAACTTTTATTAATTATGAATAGAACATGAATGTTATTTCCTTAAAATGTGGTAAAAGAATCTGCTTTTCATTCTTTTCAACGGTAAATATTTAATTTCTTTTGGGTTTTGTGGCTTGAATTGTAATTAAAGCTACTTTAACATTTGTAATGTAGGAACATAGATAGTAATTTTAAACATAGAAGAGCGTTACTGTGGGCTCGTATCCATGCATTAATAGGGGTCATTAATCAACGATTTGGATAGCGTTAATGAATGTCTTTAATAAACGATGTGCGAAAAAAACGATTAAGCACCGATATGAGGATGTGGGTAAATTTTAATCAGAATTAAATATGTCAATAGGTACTGGTCTTAAATTAAAAGAATAATTTTATGAGTTTTTTTTAATTTGTCGCACGGTTGTAAAACAAAACAAAATTAAATTTTTGTTTTATAAAATAGATTAAATAGGTATTAAAGAAATAAATAAAAAATCGATTCATGTAAGAGGAAGAAGCCTATTGTTTTTCACAAAACTTATAACTTCAAAAACAACCACGCTTCAACGCGTTTTTCTAGCAGACTTGGTGACATCCGTAAAAACTATCACAAATAACATTTGAAATGGCTTTAATTTTTAAGAAATGTAAACATATACTTTATTTTTCACAGTAACTTTAATTAGAATTGATTTTTATTAAAAGAAGACACCAAATTATACGTTTTTGGCAACTAAGGCAACTAAAGTAAATACAAACAATGTCATCTGTCATTTCTGCAAGCAACACTAACTTCGGACCGTGGATAAAGAGCTTGTTGCAACTTCACCCCGTGGGTAAAGTGCCACTTTGCCCACGGCTTGCAAGACATAGCTTAAGGATTGTTTTAGGTTTAATCAAGCCATGCGATAAGTACTATTAATTTTGGTATAAAATGAAATGATGGTAATATTTAAAATAAAAATATATTTGAACAGAAAGTTAAAATTGTTTGCTAACTTATCATTACGGTTGTAAAATACACATCATGACGTATTATTTTTTTTTTAAATTTCGCTTGATCTATTTTTACTACCGTTCACAAAAAATATAACCTTTAAAAATATTTGATCTTTTTTTTTGGTTCGATCTAGACTTTTGATCTTAGTATTTGATAATATTGCTATTTTAAAATAATCCTTCGACTTCTCCGGTTTCGGTATTTAAATCGATATCATAAATTGATGGACGAGTTGGTAATCCTGGCATTTTGCTTATCTAAAACAAAAAAAAGGGTCATTTAAGTGCCAGAAAATTAAGAACCACTTCTATTAAGATAAAAGGTTGCAAATAGTCACAGTTCAGAGAAGTGTATTAAAATACTATCTGTAAAATTTTTTTTAGGCAACCAACATTACGGACCAAAGAAAATGGTCAGTTTTTCCAACATTGCTCTGTTTAAAACATTATTTAAAGAAAAACAAGAGCGGGTTAGATCAGTGAGTGGGATAGATCATTTAAAAAGTTAAACTTCGCAGATAGCTCATTTTTTATGACTATTTTTTTTATTTTTATATAATTGTTACACATTCTACATGATACTCTTCGCAGTAGATGATTAAAAAGGTGCATTTTTTATCTTATTGAAAACAACGTAAAACTTATTTTTTTTGTAAACGGGTGGGGATACAAAAAAATTACCAAATGCTTTTTCATAGGGAAAAATACAATCTTTAATTTTATTAAGAATATTTTTTTCGTAAAGATGATATTAACAAAAATATGAATTTTTTTCTAGTTTGGGGGTGTTTTTAACCCTCTATTTATTACTTGATTTTTTCCAAAAACAATAGGGCTCTTCCTCTAAATGGGATTGATTTTTGTGCTAAATCTCAAGTTGATCCGATAAACCGTTCTTGAGTTATGGTGGTCACAAATTTCGTTACAGACAGACAGACGGACAAAAAATCTTAAAAGTCTTAAAAAAAAAAATTTTTGCTCTAGGATGAATATTAACGATTTTAGAGAAGGTCCGAGTAATCGCAATATACTCTTTTGCGAAGAGTATAATATATATATATATTCGTATGATTATTAATAAACATTACAAGTCATAGTAGGTATAAGGGTTGGTATGTGACAAATATGAACATTCAAGAATATAATAAAGTTGTAAATAATATAAAAAAGTACAAATAATGTTCTTTTTGGGATGCCCATGGACAATGTTCATATACTGATAAAGCATCTGCTTCGGGGGTGGGGGCCAGAGGAAAAACCATGCGAAAAGTATAATAAGAGAGTTTTATAGGTCCCATTGGTGTAAAAATGTTCCTTTATATCTTATGTACGATATTTTAATTTAAAATTACCCGAGAATCTACCGCAAGAATTAAAGAATCCCTTATTAATCTGATGATGATGATCACCCACCAAGATATCAGCTTTAAACGCGAATTGCTTGAGAAAGCAACCATATCAAGGGGTACCTATGGTTTTTTCTAGGTTTTTTAATTTTACAATGGTATTTACCAGACCTCTTGATATGGTTGCTTTCTCAAGCAAGTTGCGTTTAAAATTCACATTTTGTAGAGTTCACAACATCAACACATAAACTGTATATTTTTAAGCTTTACAATAAACTAATCTTGAAATATCGAATTTAAGACATTATAGCACATTTTTATACCAAGGGTTTCCTAAGAAAGCCTTTTATTTTCAAAAAATATTGTTCTAAAAAAGTGGCTAAATTTGACAGAATCAAAATTCTTCACAGACAATTTTTTAATCTGGATCTGGGATTTGTGACGTAGGAATTAACCGTCTGTATTATAAAAAAAATTACCTCTCCAACAATTGGGACCACAAAACCAGCTCCCGCAGAAACAGAAACATCATTAACATCTAATGTAAATCCAGTTGGGGCTCCTTTAATATTGGCATCGCCAGTCAGAGAGTTTGAAGTCTTCGCCATGCAAATTGGTACTTTTCCATATCCCTGAAACAAAACCATGGTATTTTCTTGCGTTCTATAATAAGCACATTATAAAACCGAAATTTGGTTCTTTAAGGTTGCTAAATTGCTTCATTATTAAACCCCTAATTTAATTTTATTAAGTTGATTTTTCAGATGCAAAAAGATGAATTGTTCCCGTGTAAGGTACTTTTTATTTACAAATTTTACTATTATAAACTATTGCGGGCCGGCAGGCATGGTGTCTCGGTAAGTATCACTGCCTCTCACCAAAGTAACCCGGGTTCGAAACCCGGGAGTGATCCAAAAAATGAAAAAAGTCTGCTGGTAACATTTACTGGTGGGATAAATGTTTCTAGTGATACCTTCGCTCGGAAGACGAAGTAAAAGATGCGGTCCCATGTGCTCATGTGCACGTAAAAGAGCTCTACCCATCTTTGAGAGAGGAAGGGATACGACAAAATTTCTCGGTTGGGGGTAGTCTCACTCAGAGCATCGGTATTAAGCCATAGTTGCAGAAACAGACCGATGTAAAATAAGTTAATAAAAAAAAAAAAACTATTGCGGAGAAGTTTTTTTGTAAAGGGAATAACTAGAAAAATTGGAGAAACGATATCAACGGTTACATTTTCTGAAAAACGCCTATTTATTCAGTATTAAGTGAGTAAAGTTTACAAATGTCATTATTCAATATGTCTGACCTAAATTCACTTTTTACTTCAAAATGTCAATGTTGCCAACCCAATATAAATAAAATTTAAAGTAAAGTTTTTAATTTAAATTAAAAATTCTTTTTAATAGATTAAGGGTCTGCATTATTTACCAAAGAAAGATTCTGTCGGCAGATAAGAGATTCTGCTTTGTCGTATTATTTGCAGTAACAGAATCTTTTTTCTGCAGGCGCCGGGGAGTCGGCGTTTTAAAACCTATAGAGCTGTTTTTTTATTCGATTTGATTTACGTCAGATATTTCTGTCAATTGTTTGTAGTAAAATTTGTTTGTTGAAATTTTTTGTAACAAAATAAATTTTACCAAAAACAACGGACAGAAATATCTGACGTAAGTCAGATCGAATAAAAAAACACACACAAATGTCTTTGTTTTTCTCTATTTTTTAAAAGATGTCGTTTTATGCATCCATCTGCCGGCAGAATATTCCTCTTTTTTTGAAAGATCTAAGTAATACGCACCCTAAATACGGCAAATATTTTTTTATAATTTATTTTTTATTGGAAAATTCGCCGCTTAAAAATTCCGATATTGTTTGATTTCGAGGTCTTAAAAAAAGTATAGTTGGTAACACGTTTTATAAACGTATTTATTTACTCGTTTATAAAACACGCGATTGCGTTCGTGTTTTAACTAACTTGTGAATAAAGACTCGTTTATAAGACTTAATACAAAAAAAAACTATTTTGAGTATTTTGTTATTAAACATTTTTAATTTGGTGTCGTGTCACTTGCGCCCAGTGGCACTTGCGCTGCGGATTAAAATAGTAGCACTTGCGAGTTTTTAAAATTCAGGTATAAAAACAAAATATCAGAAAGTGGCATTTGCGCTGCTGCATAAAATGTTTAATTAAATTAAATAGAGGATTATATGGAGAGTTTATACAACTTCTTTCTTCTTTACCTCATAGTCTTCTAAGATAAATATGTGTGAATGCCATTTGACGTTTAAACAGAAAGTACAGAAAGAGACGGAGGTAAAGATTTTCTGTTTGAACGCCAAATAACATTTACACATATTTATCTTCGAAGACTATGAGGTAAAAAGGAAAGAAGTTGGGGTAAAGAAGTTGTGTAAACCGTACAATAATGTTCAAATTATTAAGTGGGTTAGATAATTCAAGTTTGGTATAATATTGGTTAAAATTTTTGATTCATATTTTGGTCGTACTGGCCGCGGTCTCATTAACTTACTTTTGCCTAGATTTATTTTTATGTATCCGATGTATTATTGAGATACAATATTTGAAAATTATAAAACAGAGAATAATATATACACACTTTCATTATTGTTAAAACAAGCCAGCAAGTACTCAATGCATGTGTTTTTGAGTTTTATCGTTTCAGACAGACTGTTTTAAAAGTACTGGATGACATTTTTCCACTGGGGGACACTAGGTTAGGTTAGGGTAAGTTTTGCTGCTAAAAAGAAAATTTAAACATATGAGCTAATGTCACAAACTGCAATGAAAAATGTATACCTAAATTAATGAGTTTGAATTTTGAACGCAGCGCAAATGCTACTTTTTAATCCGTAAATTTTATACCTGCTTAATCTTATACCTTTTTTTTTAAGTGCTACTTAATCCGCAGCGCAAGTACCATTGGGCGCAACTGCCACCTATTCTTTTAATTTTGTCTAATCTGTAGACTTTTTTGCGTAAAATAAGAAATTTGTATTACAGGGTTTTCTGTCCTTGGAAAGCACATTTAAAAAGCGATTAACCCATCATAAAGGGTTGTCAGGATTATAGCTCGAAGGTGCAAAAATCAATTTTTTTTGTACGAAGAAAACGACCCCACTTATGATGTTTTTACCTTTAAAAAAAAACGCTACCTGTTTGGCATGCCATTTTGTTGGATTAAGAAAAGTAATATTAAATATTATGTAATATTTAAAAACCATGACAAGGTTAATGATGTGAATTTTCATGTTTATAGCTCCTATACTATATTTTTCCTAATGACTACTAAACTTACTTGAGATTCATAAAGTTTAAGTTTGGCCTCAACTTTAGCTGTGTAAGTGACATTTCCAGCACCGTACATCTCCTGAGCAATGGTCTGAATCTTGTCTTTAAGTGGTAGGTTAACATCATACAAGAACTTGAAGTTACTCTTGGAATCACAAGCTTTAACAACGGCATCCGCTAAATCAGCTGCTCCAGCGCCACCTTCCGCCCAATGGTTGCAAATAACAGCGTCGTAAGCGCCATTTTGTAATGCGGCTTCTCGGACAAGCTTCACCTCGGCCTCGGTGTCATTTCTAAAATTCAACAAGAGCTGCTTAGATCAATGAATGGGTTAAATCCAAAGAGATTATACAGGGTGTTACCAAATAACTAGGAAAAAATCAGGGGGAAATTCCCAAACCCATTTTAAGAAATAAAGTTTATATAAACATATGTCCGTAAATCCTTCATTTCTGAGATACAGGGTGTCGAAAGAAAAAAAATTCTTAAGATTACAAAGAAACTAAACCAGATATTTATTTGAAATAGTAATAAAAAAAAGAATAAAATTAACACTTCATAGTTAACTACAGGGTGTCCGCGATCAATGTGCTTTTTTTTTAATGGGAGATAGCTGGGAAAAATCCAAGACATTTGGTAAAAACAGTTTTTTGAAAAAGTGCCCCCCTTCGAAAATAACGGCCTTCAAACATGTAGACTAAAAACCCTTAATCGTAAATATTTACCAAACGATTTCACCAACCATCATGAAACTTGTACTATCAATAAAGGTAATAAAAAGGGTCATTTTAAACCCATTTTGAAATTTGGGGACTTCTTTAAAATGGGTTAAACACTAGTAGTGTAGATAAAAACTGCATGTAATTTCTTTACCTTTAAGTATTTTGTAATTTTATGTACTTTTTTAAATACCCCAATTTAAGTAACAACTTTTTTACCACTTGAAATTTCTGAGAAAGTGTACCTTTTACGAATAAACTACCAAAAACACCTTTGATGTACCCCATATTTTTGCATAAGACTAGACTTTCTATTGAAATTTGTATGTCACTTACCACTGTCACTACATTGAAGTAAGTTTTTTGTCAAATCAACGCAAAATATGGGGTACATCAAAGGTGTTTTTGGTAGTTTATTCATAAACGGTACAGTTTCTCAGACATTTCAAGTGGAAAAAATGTTTTTACTTAAATTGGGGTATTTAAAAAAATACATAAAATTACAAAATTCTTAAAGGTAACGAAATTACATGCAGTTTTTATCTACACTACTAGTGTTTAACCCATTTTAAAGGAGTCCCCAAATTTCAAAATGGGTTTAAAATGACCCTTTTTATTACCTTTATTGATAGTACAACTTTCATGATGGTTGGTGAAATCGTTTGGTAAATATTTACGATTAAGGGTTTTTAGTCTACATGTTTGAAGGCCGTTATTTCCGAAGGGGGGCACTTTTTCAAAAAACTGTTTTTACCAAATGTCTTGGATTTTTCCCAGCTATCTCCCATTAAAAAAAAAGCACATTGATCGCGGACACCCTGTATATTTAATTTCACTAAAATTTTCACCAAACAAAATAAAGAAATTTTGTAGCCTTTTGGCAAAGAATTTTTTTCTCGAAAACGGTTAGTTTTATGAAAAAAGAACAAGACATTAATTTTAAAGATCATATTCTAAAGCTTCTAATTATAATTATTTTATAAAAATACCAAAACAGTAACACACAAAAAAGTTGGGGCTGAACAATCCCCATGGTACGCCCAAATGCGCCTCTTTCAATTATAATTTTAAATTTTTTTCAGCGCACTTTATGCCTTAAGGCAAGTAAATTACCCGTGCTAAGTTTCAAATAAATATCTGATTTAGTTTCTTAGTAATCCTAAGAAAATAATTTTTTTTAGAAATTTCAACTCCCTGTATTTCAGAAACGAAGGATTTTTGGACACATGTTTATATGAACTTTTTTTCTTAAAATGGGTCCAGGAATTACCCTCTGATTTTTTTCCTACTTATTTGGTAACACCCTCTATATTAATTGTTGCACATTCCATATGATACTCTTCGCATTAGATGATTAAAAGGGTCCATTTCTGTTTTATAAAAATAAACGTAAAACTTAATTTTTTTGTAAACGGGTGGGGATACAAAAAAGTTACTAAGTAGATGCTTTTTAATAGGAAAAAATACAATCTTTAATTTAGTTAAGAATATTGTTTTTCGTAAAATTGATATTAACCAAAATATGATTTTTTTTCAAAATAAAAATGAACTGATAAAAACCAAAATTTTATTAACAGCCTAAAAATACATGGAAAGATTTTATTTGGTAACTTTACCAAAAGTTCCCAAACGAAAACATTAAAAATGCAAATATTTAAACATAAAAATTATGCCAAAATTTAAAAAATTGTTATTTTAATTTTCGAATCTTTCCATCCTCTTTTTAAATTTCCAGGAATATTTCCATTTTGGGAATATTTCTAAAGTGGTAAGTTTCCGATTGCTCATCTCTAAAGTAAAATATAAAAGACAATACTTACGAGTGACTGTTAATTGCTACAACAACTGGTACTCCAAATTTGTTTCCATTTTCAATGTGCTTCACCAAATTGCAAAGTCCCTTTTTGACTAGTTCAAGGTTTTCTTGGGTGTACTCAGGCTTTAGGGGGGCTCCTGGAGTAACTGGGGGGCCACCACCGTGCATTTTTAAAGCTCTGACAGTGCAAACTAAGACTACTGCTGTGGGCGTATCTCCAGATGCTCTGCATTTAATATTGAAGAACTTTTCCATACCTTTAAAAAAAATTCAATTTTTTAATTTTTGTACATGTGGTTTTTTTTTTCTAGAATTTCCTAGCATTTTTTTTAATTATGAATTATAGTACATGTCAATCCGTATTTGAACATCGACAAAATTCCTGGTAGGACCGCCTTTTTTATATGATGTAACTAGATGTCCAAAGAGTAAAACCCCAAATTGGCGTATAACTACCTATTGCAGAAACGGAGTTATGGCCCCCCAAAGGGCCCCCCTTAATTCATCACTATGGAACTGTACCAAATTTTGCAAATAGATGTCAAATAAGGTTTTAAGATGATCTTTGCAAAAATATTACCTCTGAAAAAATTCTTTCACCCCCTAAATAGCCTCCAAAGAGTAATATCCAATCACGTTGAATTTACACAAAATTTTGCAAATACAGGGTGTCCGCGATCAATGTGCTTTTTTTTTAATAGGAGATAGCTGGGAAAAATCCAAAACATTTGGTAAAAACAGTTTTTTGAAAAAGTGCCTCCCTTCGGAAATAACGGCCTTCAAATATGTAGACTAAAAACCCTTAATCGTAAATATTTACCAAACGATTTCACCAACCATCATGAAAGTTGTACTATCAATAAAGGTAATAAAAAGGGTTATTTTAAACCCATTTTGAAATTTGGGGCCCCCTATAAAATGGGTTAAACACTAGTAGTGTAGATAAAAACTGCATGTAATTTCTTTACCTTTAAGAATTTTGTAATTTTATGTATTTTTTTAAATACCCCAATTTAAGAAAAAACATTTTTCCCACTTGAAATTTCTTAGAAACTGTACCGTTTATGAATAAACTACCAAAAACACCTTTGATGTACCCCATATTTTGCGTTGATTTGACAAAAAACTTACTTCAATGTAGTGACAGTGGTGACATACAAATTTCAAAAGAAAGCCTAGTCTTATGCAAAAATATGGGGTACATCAAAGGTGTTTTTGGTAGTTTATTCGTAAAAGGTACACTTTCTCAAAAATTTCAAGTGGTAAAAAAGTTGTTACTTAAATTGGGGTATTTAAAAAAATACATAAAATTGCATAATTCTTAAAGGTAAAGAAATTATATGCAGTTTTTATCTACCCTACTAGTGTTTAACCCATTTTAAAGGGGGCCCCAAATTTCAAAATGGGTTTAAAATGACCCTTTTTATTACATTCATTGATAGTACAACTTTCATGATGGTTGGTGAAATCGTTTGGTAAATATTTACGATTAAGAGTTTTTAGTCTACATGTTTGAAGGCCGTTTTTTCCGAAGGGGGGCACTTTTTCAAAAAACTGTTTTTACCAAATGTCTTGGATTTTTCCCAGCTATCTCCCATTAAAAAAAAAGCACATTGATCGCGGACACCCTGTAGATGCAAAATAAGATGCTAAAAAATTTTTCTAAATAACGTTTTTTCAAAAAATAATGGTATGCCTCTCTTAAAAGCCCCCCTTGTTTATGGGGTCAAGGAATTTTTTCTAAAGAAAAAATAATGATGATGAAAATTTTTTAAGCATCTTATTTTGTATCTATTTGCGAAATCTGGCAAATCCAACGTAATTGAATATTACTTTTTGGGTGCTATTTTTTGTAAGAAGCATTTTTTGCGAAAATCATTTTAAAACCTTATTTGAAATTTAGTAACAAAATTTGATCTTACATAACGAATTGAAGGGACCCTTTGGGGGCCCATAACCCTGTTTCTAAGACAGGTAGAGATACGTCAATTTGAGGTTTTACATTTTGGACCTCCAGTTATAACATACAGGGTGTGCAAAAAGTTTGGAATATCGCTTCTAATTTCGTAAATACTTTTCCTAGAAGGTTGAGTTTTTTGAGGCCGATTTCTATTTTTTCAATGCGCATCTTTTCAACCTATTTTCAAATATACAGAGTGTCCCAATTTCTCAGAAAACTGGACAAGTTTCATATTTTAAATGGAACACCCTATTTTTTACTTTTTTTATTAATCTTGTGAGGTCATTAGCAGTTCAACGATATGTCGCTTGCTACCCTTAAGTTACTAAATGTTACCCCTTTTAACAGAATTTGTTTCTGTATTTTAAAGTTTGGAAATCGCCTGTAAAATCGTAAATACGTTTCGAAGATGGTTAATTTTTTCGAGGTCCATTTCTATTTTTTTAATACGCATCTAACAAGCATACACTCAACTATACAGGGTGTTCCCCTTTTTTAGGAGACTAGACAACTTTCTTATTTTATTAGGGTGTTTTTTTAACATACTTACCGATGTCGGATCCGAATCCGGCTTCTGTAACCACATAACCGTCCTCACCAACAAGCTTAAGAGCCACTTTGTCAGCCAAAATTGACGAGCATCCATGAGCAATATTAGCAAAAGGTCCGGCATGTACTAAAACCGGACTTCCTTCTAAAGTTTGCATTAGAGTAGGTTCTACTGTGTCTTTTAGCAAAACCATTAGAGCTCCTGTTATTCCTAAAATAAAACGATAAAATATACTACAATGAATCTGCACTAAATTTTACAAATAAATTTAAAAAGAAAAATTCTGATTTTGATATTTGTTGAAATATACAAGTATCATAGTTTCTTAAGGTAATGCATCGAGTATTCCTGATACGTGATTCTGACGAGCCCCAGTATGGCAAAACATCTGTCAATCATTTCAGGTTTTGTGGGTGCATACCCTTAAGAAATAAAGGACTTCTTTTATAATTGGCCGTTCCTCCTAGAATACTTGATAATCGTAGATTTCACCATTTTATGTTTTTGGAATTGTCAATAGACATCGTCAAGCTCTACGTCACAGTACACAGAAGTGCATTAAAATACTATCTGTGAAATTTTTTTAGGCGGACCAAATAAAATGGTAATTTTTTTCTTATTCTGTGTTTCCAACATTGGTCTTTTTAAAACATTATTAAAGGAAAATTAAGAAAGTTTTTTAGGTCCTATTGGTGTAAAAATGCTCCTTTATATCTTATTTACGATATTTTAATTTAAAATTACCCGAAAATCTACCGCAAGAATTAAAAAATCCCCTATTAATCTGATGATAATGATCGTCCACCATGATATCAGCTTTAAACGCGAATTGCTTGAGAAAGCAACCATATCAAGGGGTATGGTTTGTTTTAGGTAATAGAAAAAAATGTTCATTCTACAATGGTATATACCAGACCTCTTCATATGGTTGCTTTCTTCAGCAATTTGCTTTTAAAATTTATATCTTGGAGGGTGCACAACATTAACACACAAACTGTATATTATAGAGATTTTTACAATAAACTAAGCTTCAAATATCGAATTTAAGACATTATGGCACATTTTTATACCAAGGGTTCCCTAAGAAAACCATTTATTTTCACAAAATATTGTTCTAAAAAAGTGGCTAAATCTGACAGAATCAAAATTCTTCTTCACAGACAGTTTTTTAATGTGGATCTGTGATCTATGACGTAGGAGTTGACCGTCTCTATTGTCAATTAAAAAATTACTTACCAATGTCGTCAGCTGTAACAGGGTGTCCACTTTTGTCAAAGGCAACAACCATGTTCGCTAAACGTTCTTTGAAATCTTCTACATTTTTGGCCAAGGCTAAAATAGCCATAATTTCACTTGCAACACTGATTGCATAACTCGTTTCTCTGGTTAAGCCTTTTTCTGTGGGCGATTGTCCAATCGTTATTTTACGCAAATATCTATCATTTACGTCCACAACTAAAATTTAAAATGTTACTTAGGAAAAAAAGAGGGCAAAAGTTAAAAAAAAGTAAAGAAAAAGGTTTTATAAGTAAGCAAGATCTGTGACTTTTTCTAGTCGTTGCTGAATTTGATTGAATGTCGGAATGATTCCAAAATGTTCTGTCCCTATTTTCCCAGGGCCATAGAATGAGACAGAAAGACATTTTAAAATTATTTCGCCAATTATTAATCAAATTCAACTAAAACTAGTTAAAAAAAACACTATTTTTTTAATTTTAGCAAAATCTGTTAAAATAAACCTATAAGGGGTGTAAGGTGTAACTCAAATTAAATTTTAAAGGGCCTTTTAAATTATTAACAACTTTTAAAACAGGTTTCAAGCATTTTATGTCAACGTGACCCCCCCTACAATTTTAACTTTTAACGGAAAAGTTACAGAATACACCCTTAAGGCCGATTTATACAACGTAACTTTCACTTTACTTCCGCTTTATTTCGGCGTAACTTAACCGAAAATAAAATTAAATACATGGGAATGTATTGGTAAAGTTATACTTCACTTTAGCGCTACTTTGCTGATTCATTTAGCTTTAAGTCGTATAAAGTCGTACTAACTCGAGACCCGAGCTTGGTCATTATGCGCAAAATTTGTAAAAATGAGATATTCACCCTTACTGTCAAGAGTAGTGATTACGGAATATCGCTTCGTACGATACCTGGTTAGATCTTCTTATGTAGGTGTTGTACGAAGCGATATTTCGTAATTATCGTCCAGGTGCAAATTGTCAGAAGTCGCGAGTTCAGACACATGCGCTTAACTGATCCCAATTTCACGTAACTTTGCAATCTGTAAATTAGACAAATTTGTAAAGTTAAGTGGAAGTGAAGTTACGCCGAAGTAAAGTAAAAGTTACGTTGTATAAATCGGCCTTTAACTGTGCTAAAAAATGTGTTAACGGGGAATGTCGCGAAGCATAAAAACTGTGGTTATGTAATGTTGGTTACAAAAAACAGCACTTTCTGGTCATTGCTCAGTGGGTTTATAAGAGATAATTTTAATTAGAAATTGTGCTTACCAGCAACATAAATAAACAAAGCACAAGTTGACATATTCTAAAGGTCCATCAATAAACATTTAAATACAGAATTTTGGCAATTTAAAATGCAAAAAACAGTGCTTCTAAATTGCCAAAACTCTGTATTTAAACGCTTACTGATGGGCCTTTAGAATCTGTCAACTTGTGCTTTATTTATTTGTTGCTGGTAAGCACAATTTTTAATTAAAATTAACTCTTATAAACCCACTAAGCAATGACCAGAAAGTGCTGCTTTTTGATGATTTTAGGCAACCAACATTTAATAATCACAGTTTCTATGCTTCGCGACATTTCCCTTTAAATAATGTTTGTAAACTACAAAAGTGGCCCTTAATGTAAGATACTGCTTACAGTGGATTGAATAATACTTTTTATGAGTTCACTTTTCAACATTAAAGTCTTTCGACGACCACATCTCCGTTAGGGGCAATGCCAAGTTTCAGTTTGAAACATGTACAATATAGAGAAGACTTTAGTTAATCGACGTTGCATAAATTGACAAGGATTCCATAACTTACAAAATCCAAAAAATTGTCTTGAACTCAGAAAAACATCAACAATGCTATAAATATTTTTAAAGTTAAATTTTCATCCCAAAGAATAACCCGATTCTTATGAAACTAGGCCAGTTTCTAGGCCCATCTTTTTAGTTTTTAAAACTGTTTTTAGTTCAAATATACAATGGGGCCTGTGAGTAAAAAGTATATTTCTGTGGTAAAAAATCACAGATCTTGTATATTTTTTTAAGTTAAGTTTAAAACCTGATATTATAGGACTCTATTATTATTACCTCGGGTCCACACAACGTTGTTAGGGTCCATATTTAGCCGTGCAAATTTGGTTTGTTCTTCTGCTGTTAAATCATTAGGATTTGTTTTATTAATTCCTAATTTCTTAAGGCGTCTTAATTGAATGTTTGAGAACTGTCTAACGCCTTTGATTGTGGGCACTAATCTGTCAAATAAGGCCTTATCTTGTTGGGTAGCTTCGTGGAAAATACGAGCATCTAACTGCGCAGCTAGAAGATTATTGGCTGCTGTTATAGCGTGAATATCACCTGAAAAAAAAATAGTTATTTAACCAGTAAGTTTGTTAATAAAGGCGATTAATAAACGAGCGGTCTTAACAAGCGAGGGATGAGCGAGCTTATTAATAAGTGAGTTTATTAATCGCCATTTAACATACGAACTGGTTACAATGCTTTTTTCTACATCGTAGATCATTATTATACTCCTCGCAGACAAAGTCGAAAACGAGGAGTATATTGTGATTGTTTTGAAAATTCTAAAATCGTTAAAAATCGTCGTAGAGCAAAAATTCTTGCAGATTCGTGCGTTTCATCGAATTTTGAACAACTTTCAAAAAATCCGTCTGTCCGTCTGTCCGTCTGTACTCTGTCACGTTTTTTGTAAACACGATAACTTAAGAACGAAGATCCTAATCATGTTCAAATTTTCAGAAAAAATCGTTCCGATTAAAATCTTGGTTGGGATTGTTTTTGAGAAAAATCGAATAATAACCAAGGGGGCTCCGGAGCCCCCCAACCGGAAAAAAATTCATATTTTAGTTATTATAAAATTTACAAATTTTTTTATTTTAATAATATTAAAGCCCTTCCAATTCCTTACAAAAAGTGTATTTAAGTTTTTTTTGTCCGACCCCACATAAGCCCCTCAATTAAAAAAAAAGCCGTATCTTCGTTATTTTTTAATTTACAAAAAAAATGTAAGTCTTATAAATGAAAGGAAATTAAATTCTGTATTAAAAAGTATTTTTAGTTTTTTTTTATAAAGTTTTTAAAACAAAAATAGCCAAAAGAAAGGTTTTTAGTGATGAAAAAGTTTTAAGTCACGTCAAGTTTAGACTCGGTCAAGGTGGCTTTGCAAAAAAAAATAAAAAACAAAAGCATCTTTCTCAAGCCAAATTAAATCCTAAACGTCAGTGTCATAATCGATACCTATTTATGCTTTTCGCTAATAATTTTTTTTATAGAACAGAAGAGTTAATAGTTTTACCTCTTCGCAGATTCTTTTTGATATTTAAAAAAAAAATACTGTGTATTTTTATTTAATTTTTTTATTTTCTGACTACTGCAAGGAGTATTCTATTAAATGTCGGCATTTTATAAAAAAAAAACTTTTACATGCTCACTGATCTAATCTATCCACTGACCTAACCCGCTCTAGTTTAATAAATTATAAGATAAAACAGTTATTTCACCAACTAACAGAATCAATGCGTCGACCATTCAAATTTATTAAAGTTGAAGAAGAAGAAGAAGAGCTGTCATCGAACTTTTATTAATTTTAAATAGAAAATGAATGTTATTTCCTTAAAATGTGGTAAATGAATCTGCTTCTCATTCTTTCCAACGGTAAATATTTAATTTCTTTTGGTTTTTGTTGCTTGAACCGTAATTAAAGCTACTTTAACATTTGTAATGTAGAAACATAGATAGTAATTTTAAACATAGAAGAGCGTTACTATGGACATGGTAACCAGGCATTAATAGGGGTCATTAATCAACGATTTGGAGTGCGTTAATGAATGTCTTTAATAAACGACGTGCGAAAAAAAATATATTCAAGAGTTCGATGCTCAGTCCTAATACCATGTAGGGGGGCAACAGGCTGCGGTGGCCAGAATAGACGAAGGACGGGCTATTTTGCGTAGAACGCGCTACCTACTATAGTTGAACAGATATATTTTCATCATGAATATGCACCTAGAATACCCACCTACCACCAGTCTAACTAGAGAGAGGCGTGACTTCTGTCTTTAAAAACCGTATTTCGTAAGCTTGAAGCACGTTTCTATGCAAATATTCACAAAACTTAGACCCCAAATATTTTAGTTAATTCTTATCCGATTTTAAAAAACTTGGTGTCATTGGAAAGATAATTTTAATTTATTATGTAATACTTATTGTTTTTGAAAAGAAATTTTGTAAGGCTCAATTTGAGAAAAAAAACTTGTTGCTTTTAGCATAGTTTCCCCTTCTTTAAACTGTTATTTTTGCTAAACTAGGACTAAAAATCAAAATGTGCTAAACAATAAGTATTTTAAAAGGAGCTAACGTTATATTGTCCAACAATTGCTCTAATAATAACGCTAAAAACTGGGGCCTAAGTTGTACACAAGTTTGCATAAGAGAAAATGGGTAGTCGGGCTCTTAAAGTGTGATTTATAGAAAAATTAAATTAACTTAACGCCACTCAAAGCTACTTAACTCCAGTTAACTTGACGCGATCAAATTCAAGCATTTATTGTATAAATTAACAGGTTAATTTAGAACACGTTAATTTAGTAAACGCCATCTATCGGTAAATGTTAGAATCGTATTATTTACCGACATTCTGTAATTATCTTTGTAATTTTAAAAATTTGGTCTAGTAGCCGATAGATGGCTCTAGTGAAGATGCTCCCTTTACCCTGAATTAGCTGAAATTTGCCATAATTAAGAAATAAAACGTAAAGTTAAGTTAATTAGATGTGTAAATGCCATGTTATCTTTCGTATAAGTCATTTTAATCGCGATACGTTAATTATAAGTAAAGTTTAGTTAATTCATCTATAAATCAAGCTTTTTAATGGTTGTACACAAATCTTAATGAGATTTTTATTGTACTGTATGAGCTCTTAAAATCTGATTTTTGTAAAAATTGCACCAACCTGTTAGATGTAAATTAAAGTCCTCCATAGGAATAACTTGTGAGTAACCTCCTCCTGCAGCGCCCCCTTTAATCCCAAATGTGGGCCCTTGAGAAGGTTGACGTAATGTGGCAAATGCATTTTTATCTTTATGGGCTGTTAAAGCTTGGACTAATCCAACTAGAGTTGTGCTTTTACCTTCTCCTAAAGGTGTAGGTGTTATTCTAAAGAAAAAACAATTTAAGGTTTGTCTTTTATATTTTGCATATAGACAAATAGGAAGCGCCACCAACAGCACCACAAGTGCCAAACAAATCCTTCAAGTTTATTAGGACGTATACCAAAAGTTTTGTTAAGATATGACAAGTTGTTTCGCCACAGTACATTTTTAAATTACCTCGCGAGCTGCAAGAAAACGTATACCTCTTTTTGGCTTATTCTTTACATAAAACCCCCTAGAAGCTAACTTTCGGTTATTTTCAATTTTTTTATGTAAATTTATGATTGGTCATCATTTGCGATTTTATATGCAATTAATGAAATTCCACTGCCGAATGCACCACAATTTTGGGACACTAATTAAAGAAAGTCTACTTTTGTGCCTCCCTAAAAAATTAGGCTGTTCAACAGAAAATATTTTTTTTTACATTCAACTTTTACGTAAGATTCTTTGAATTGGAGTCATTTAGTTGCCTTAGAAGGTCTTAATCTTGCGGTGCATTTTTGGGTTTTAACTGGCGCAAAGCATCCATGTATTTCCGGGACACTTCTGTTTTTGGTAGACCTGTCTTAGGCTGGGCGCCAAGACTGGTGGGTCCATGTTTGAATTTTAAGAATCAGCAGGAAATAGTCTATTAATGTGTTGCATCGTCGCCCAATTAAAAATCAACTCGTTTTCAAGATTTTTACTTTTTTTTAATAATAGTTAAAAATGTTTGCATAAAAACTTTCTCGGCACAATTCCGTTTTCCAAAAACTCCAACTTAAAAAAAATATTGTGGCTAAAATATTTGTGATATCCCAACAAAACTTTCGGTATAGTTCTAAACTTGAAGGGTTTGTTTGGCTATTTTTCTAAATGCAAAATGTAAAAACAACCCTTGTAATTCGAAAGCACTACATTTGGAATAATAATCTATTCCACTTATTTTTAACAGCTTGTAATAAAATTTCAAATTTCTTTAATTTTTCAATATTTTTGTTTTTCTTTTAGGTTTTTTTTATACGTCAAAAACACAAAAATTAAAGTTTTTTTTTTTCATTTTGTTATAATTACTTACCCAGCAACAACAACATATTTTCCATTTTTCTGATTCTTCAATCTGTCCAAAACATTAAGAGATATTTTAGCTTTTTTGGAACCATAGGGTGAAACTTCGCTAGGGTATAGACCGATTTCTTCAGCTAATTGGTTAATATTCTTTGGTTCTTGATTTCTTGCGATTTCAATGTCACTAAACAAAATTATAGAAAACTCCCATTAGTTAAGCTTCTTGTTAAAAGAGGTCGCACCAAAAGTAAGTCATTTAACTTCCCTTTGTAATTCTATTTATGTAGGAATGCTTTTTATATTTGATATTTCCAATGGAGCGTATTCGTACAAAAATTGGTTGGGGTTACCTAGGATATGTGTCATACCACCCGTCCTTTTAGATGCTAACTGACATTACTTCTGAATTTTATACTTTTATCAAATATAACGCTAATATACCAAAAACCAACAAACTGGCGGTTTAAAACATTCAATGTACCATCTAAAAGGTTTGCATAACATTTAGAGAGTTTTTTACATCTTTAAGAGGCTCATATCTCCTCCGACTACCATGGTGAGAGGCGAATCGGTGCGGGGAACGCTAGCATAAGAGGGCCTACCGTTGAATGGAAAAAGAGTGTATGTGCAAAAATCGGATTTTGAAATAATAAGGTTTTATTCAATATGCTTAAAACATTGAACTGCAGGTACATCTTCAGACGTATTAATATCTAAATATTTATCAATAAAATAATGTTTAAAGTATGATTATCGTTTTCGCATGGTCCAAAAAACGTATAAATCAGTAAACATGTCAAAATCAGATACATTCTTTTTCCATTGTACGGTAGAGGCTGGCGGAGGGGAGCCTTTTCCTATGTAAATATTCACGTAATTTAGACTTCAAATATCTTTGCTAATTCTTATCGCATTTTTACAAATTTGGTGTCATTGGAAAGCTTATTAAATTTGTAATACTTATTGTTTTTTAAAATTTGTTTTTGCGCGCTCAATTTCCTAAAAAAAATAGTTGTTGTTTTTGGCATGGTTTACCCACCTTTAAACTGTTATTTTTGCTAAACTAGGGACCCAAATCAAAATGTGCCAAACAATAAGTATTTTAAAAGAAGTTAAGGTAATACTATCAAAATTTCAAAGTCATTGCGTTAATAATAATTCTAAAAACTGCAGTCTAAGTTGTACACAAATTTGCATAAGAGAAGGTGGGATATCGGGCTCTTAATTCTTTATAATTAGGTAAAAAAGAAAATTATGACTCATTTACTAATGGATTTCTGTGAATGTTTAAAATAATCCGCATTTTTTTGGATGCACGAATTTTGCATTAATAGTACCTTTGTAAATAAGTCATTATGCCCTTATTTACCTAATTATGCAGATTTGAAGTTATTAAACCCTCCGTAAATGTTATACAAATCTTAAAGCTGGTACGTAGAATGTTTTAAATCGACAGTTTATTGTTTTTTGGTATATTAGCGTTATATTTGATAAAAGTATAAAATTCAGAAGTAATGTCAGTTAGCAACTAAAACGACGGGTGGTATGACAGATCTCCTAGGTAACCCCAACCAATTTTTGTACAAATACGCTTCATTCAAATCAAACTTTAACAACTTTATTGCAAGATTATTTACCTGGGGACAGGTTTTTTCAAAGTCAATGGTAATGATCTTAGGTTCCATTTCGTGTTCAGTAGTTTTTCAGCAGATCTTTGCGCACTAAGGACGGTATTTTTCATTAACATAGCGACTGTCATTGGACCAACTCCACCAGGAACTGGCGTAATATATGAAGCGTTTTTGGCAGCTTCAGCATATGCTACATCACCAACTAGACGTTGTCCTGATTTTTTAGTAGCATCTAAACATTAGAAATTATTAGTAGTCGCGTCAAACTAGCATTTCACCTCTAACTTTGGGGAAACTCAATGGATTGACTTAATTTTTTTTGCAAAACATTCAGAAATAAATTTAAATCACTAATAAAAACTAAAATTCCTTCCTGAATTTTTTATACTCTTCGCAAACTATAACTTGTTTATTATTAAATCTACAGAAAAAATCATTCTTATGAAAATTAAAGAGAATAAAATTCTGTAATAAAAAAAATATAATATATAATTGCCTGCCCCCCTCCGAGCTCCGCCCCCTTATAGTCCCCCAAATTTTAAATATTTTTTTTTCATGCTTATTTATTAAGAAACAGAAAAAACGTTCATTAATTACAAAATTTAAAAAATAATGCTACCCCACTATGCCCCCCCAACTTGGAAAAATTTGTATCTCGCTTATTATTAAATATTTATATCAATTTTTTTTTTTAATTTGGTAAATAATGAATGTTGATTTTGTTCCTTAAAAAATAAGCATAAAAAAAATTACTTAAAATTTGGGGGGTTATAAGGGGGCAGAGCTCAGAGGGGGGCGGGCAATATTTTTTTTATTACAAAATTTTATTCTCTTTAATTTTTATAGGAATGATTTTTTCTGTGGACTTAATAATAAGCGAGATATAGGTTGCGAAGAGTATAAAAAATTCAGGAAGGACTAGTGGCGCCATTTTAGTTTTTATTAGTAATTTATATTTAATTCTAAACGTTTTACAAAAAAAATAAAGTCAATCCATTGAGTTTCCCCAAAGTTAGAGATTTTAAGGTTTTTCATGCTAGTTTGACGCCACTATAGTTATTTTTATTTAACCAGTAAGTGTGTTGATAAAGGCGATTAATAAACGAGCGGTTTTAACAAGCGAGCGATCAGCGAGCTTGTTAATAAGTAAGTTTATTAGTCGCCATTTAAAATACGAACTGGTTACAATGCTTTTTCGCACATCGTAGATTATTATTAAATAAACTATAAAATAAAAGAGTTACTTCACCAACCAACAGAAACAATGCGTCGGCCATTCAAATTTATTAAAGTTGAAGAAGAAGAAGAGCTGTCACCGAACTTTTATTAATTGTGAATAGAAAATGAATGTTATTTCCTTAAAATGTGGTAAAAGGATCTGCTTCTCATTCTTTCCAACGGTAAATATTTAATTTCTTTTGGTTTTTGTTACTTAAACCGTAATTAAAGCTACTTTAACATTTGTAATGTAGAAACATAGATAGTGATTTTAAACATAGAAGAGCATTACTATGGGCTCGTATCCATGCATTAATAGGGGTCACTAATCAACGATTTGGAGTACGATAATGAATGTCTTTAATAAACGAAGTGCGAAAATAGTAGTTTAACCAGAAAGTGTGTTAATAAAGGCGATTAATAAGCGAGCGGTTTTAACAAGCGAGCGATCAGCAAGCTTGTTTATAAGTGAGTTTATTAATCGCCATTTAACATACGAACTGATACCAATGCTTTTTCGCACATCGTAGATCATTATTAAATAAATTATAAAATAAAACAGTTATTTCACCAACAGAAACAATGCGTCGGCCATTCAAATTTATTAAAGTTCAAGAAGAAGAGCTGTCACCGAACTTTTATTAATTGTGAATAGAAAATGAATGTTATTTCCTCAAAAGTTGGTAAAAGGATCTGCTTCTTATTTTTTCCAACGGTAAATATTTTATTTCTTTTGGTTTTTGTTGGTTAAACCGTAATTAAAGCTACTTTAACATTTGTTCTGTAGAAACATAGATAGTAATTTTAAACATAGAAAAGCGTTACTATGGGCATGCATTAATAGGGATCACTAATCAACGATTTGGAGTGCGTTAATGAATGTCTTTAATGAACGAAGTGCGAAAAAAAGTATTATTGGATTAAATGTTTTCTTGAAATATTTTTATGAAATAATTAATTAAAAGTTACTTCATAAAGTTCTGGCAGTGTTATGGCTCATATGTGCATCTATCAATTTACTTATACGATAAAACTATCCCACTTCTGATGTTTTTAAAAAACTCTTTATCTCTCTATTTACTAATTTGTATGATTGTTTTCTTACCAGGAATGGCATTTATTCCACAATCAATTACAACGGCTCCTGGTTTAACCCAATCTCCTTTTACCAACTCTGGTTGACCAATAGCAACTACCAAAATATCAGCGTTTTGACACTGCAAACAATAAGTTAATGTAAAAATGTATGGCAATATTTTTATTAAAAAAATTTATACTTAATACCAGGGATTTACAGTCAAAGAATAATAAAAAAAAGTTGGGATTCAATTTCTGTGACATATTTTGAAAACTATCTTAAAAGAACTTATATATTTAAAACCGTTCTAAAATATTTAAAATGTTGTTTGTGCTTTATTATTGCCGATTTGTGCAAAATATAAAAAAATTTGTTTTACATTTTTTGTTAAAAAACTTTGATTTTTAACAATTTACATAAAAAAATGCAAACATTTAGAAATCAACTGTGACTGTAAAACTCTTAACAATATTGCTTTTAGTCACCTTTTAAATAACTTTGTACTGATAAGAAAAATGTAATAATTAATTAAGCGAAACAATAGCTTTTTTTCCTGATATATTCTTTGCAGACAAGTGTAAAGAATTTACAGGATGTCCAAAAATTGGCGCACAAACGCGATGGTACGTTGTTGGGGCATGCATGGAGATTTGTGAAAAATTGTTAAAAATAATCTATCAGATATATTCATTAAGGAAAATGGGATCAAAGTTGCATAAATTCGGCAACACAGTCTAGGAAAATACATCTAAAAATCCCATCTATGAGTCTTGGTCATACACTTTTGTATTATATTTTATAAACATTGTTGTCAGCTTCATTTCACGAGAATTTTGTGTAATTGGCCGGTTGCACTGCAATTGATAACTGTTCCTTAAAATCTAAGTGACTGTTTTTCATAGAAAGCACAATTTTAAACAGTGTCAATGCTACAGTTGTCAAACTCTGTTTATGGTAAAGAGTTAGACTTAACATTAAGGAACACTTAAGAATGTGTGGTGAATCCGGGCATAAATTGATTATAGAAATGTAATTCAACCATTTAAAAGATAAACAAATGATGAAATAGTTTAAAATTGACTGCAGCTTTGTATTAAGTAGAGATGGGCAAATTCCCAAAATTTTAATCTTTGGGAAGAAACATGGGAATATTGCCGGCAATATTCCCGTCTGGGAATATTCCCGGGAATGTTCCCGAAAGTTTGTATTATTATTTTCGTATCTTCCCAAATCTTTCCGTCCTCTTTTTAAATTCTCAGGAATATTTCCATTTTGGGAATATTCCCAAACTGGGAAGTTTCCGATTGCCCATCTCTAGTATTAAGCCATTTCTTTCGTTAATATGTGCTGTTATCTTCAAGGTATGAGCGTTCGAAGTTTGTACTTTGAGACCTCATATCTCCAAGCGTACATAAGATGGATTTTTAATAAAATTTCTCTAAGGATCCCTAGAGATGCCCCTATAACGTACCGTCGCGTTTATGCGCCAATTTTGGGACACCCTGTGACACTGCAAAGAAATCTTCTCACCTTAGCCTTTAAATCCTTAGTTTTGGAATGACAAACTGTAACAGTAGCATGATTCCATTTTAAAAGTTCGGAAGCAGGCGTACCAACAATTTTACTTCTACCAAGAACTACAGCTTCAGCTCCTGCCAACTTTATGCCAGAGCGTTTGGCAAGTTCAATGCAACCGTTTGGGGTACATGGTACAAATTTGGAGAGATCCCCAACTGCTACACGCCCCTCGTTAATTGTGTTAAGTCTAAAAAAAATGTTTTAAATCTGCACTATTATGGTGAAATCTAAAATTCACTGTTGACCCTAAAGGCGGGACGCCAAGTTATAAAAGAAGTCCTTTTTTATTTCTTAAAGGTATGCACCTACCAAACCTGAAGTGATTGACAGCTGTTTCGCCCTATATTGGGGCTCATCAGAATCACGTATCAGGGATAGTCGGTGCATAACTTTAAGAAACTAAGATACTTGTGTATTTTAACAAATATCGAAAGAAGGACTTGAGATGGTACCGCCATCTGCCGAAGCAGAAGTGACTCACACTAAGGCAGCCTAGTCCTGTCCTGCTTGTGCAGGCACTATGAGTAGGTCAGCTCAATGATAATAGGTGGCTAAAGCCGCCAGTGTACAGGGTAAACAACAGCCGCGTGAACGGTTTTTTTTATAAATCTGCACTAATAAAAATTTTTAAAAATTTACCCATCGACATCTTTTTCGGGCGAAACAGCATCAGTTATCAAATGAGAATCGATTTTATTGGTAGAATCTAAAGGCATTTGTACAATAATTCCATGGATATTTGGATCATCATTTAGTTGTTTTAATTTAGAGAGTAACTAAAAAATAAAATCAAAAAAAATAAAGCGAAATTTTTAATATAATCATTACAGAGTGTCCCCGAAACGAGTGCATCTTTTAAGGCAATAGATTTAAATTCATAAATGAAATATTCTGTGCACTCAAAAGTTCGTAAAAGTCATTTCCCTGAATGTCAGTTATTTTCGAAATTTCAACAAAATATATAAAAATACGGAGTAATACATTAATAACTATGATTAAAAATATTTAGGATAATGTTTGTGATAAAAAGAAGTGGTTCTGACTGCAAGAAATAATAAAAATATGGTAAAATAGTACTTTTAGTGTTTTTCTTTCTAAATTGAAATCTTTGAACGAGCACATCTACATTAGGAAAAAAACGTAAGTTGCAATTTTAACCGTTTACAACCTTAAAAAAACATGGTAAATTAAAGTATTATGGTTTGGCATAGACCACGTAATGTATATATAAACCAAAAAATGCATCCGTAGTCGAAAAACAAAATAATATAATGCTTTTTGAAGTCAAATTTTCGACACAAAGGAATAACCGATTTAATTGATACCATAATACGTCTGTAGCCCTATTTTTCTAGTTTTTAAAAGTACATTTAGTTTTAATATACGATGGGGCCCTCATGTAGATGTGCTATTTAGTAGAATTGACGGGAGCTCAACGGAGATGACTTATACGAGCTTCTAGGAGTACAGATTCTCGAATCTGTGAATTTGAATCTCTAATTTTAGTAGAGATGTGCCAGTGGTATTTGACCAAGATTTTAACTAGGTATTTTTACCGTCATTTAATCACCCAAATTTGGGGAAATTGGTCAAATTTTCGGTCAAATTCTAAATATTGATTTAATCTGCCAGTTTTTGCTAAATTGTTCATGTTGTTGTCTTAGTTTTGCTATTTCCTTTTACATAAAATTGGCTTAGTGAGATTTATGAGTCAAAATATAGTATTTAGATGATCATAATTTAATTTATTATATGACATCACCAAGGGTTCTCTTCAAAAGTTTTTAAGAATTTGACCGTAATTTGACCAGAGATTATGACCATACCAAAATGATTTGGTCATAAGCACATCTCTAAGTTTTAGCAACATTATCACTTTAAAATTTTATTTTACCTCAGTTTCAGTGATAGTTCTTGGCAATTTAACATGTTCTGGTTTAATCCCAATATCAGTAGCTGCTTTTATTTTCATTCTTATGTAAACATTGGAGTCTTCGCGACCTCCAACTTGAACAATTGCCAAACCAGCTTCAAACCCTGGAAGCTTGTTTTTAATTTCTGTTACGTCATCTTTTAACTGATCTCGAATTTCTCTGCAAAAAAATATATTTATTTATTACAGCTTAATATTTCGTAGTAATATCTATGTTTGTCTGCGAAGAGTATAATAAGAAAAAAAAAATTAATAGCCAGTACTAATGTTTCAGTTTCTTGGCATAGACGTACTTAAAGGGGAATGTCGCGAAGCATAGAAACTGGTTATGTAACGTTGGTTGCCTAAAATCAACAAAAAACAGCACTGTCTGGTCATTGCTCAGTGGGTTTATAAGAGTTAATTTTAATAAAAAATTGTGCTTACCAGCAACATAAATAAGCAAAGCACAAGTTGAGATATTCTAAAGGTCCATTAATAAGCGTTTAAATACAAAATTTTGGCAATTTAGAAGCACCCTTTTTTTGCATTTTAAATTACCATAATTCTGTATTTAAACGCTTATTGATGAACCTTTAGAATATCTCAACTTGTGCTTTGTTTATTTATGTTGCAGGTAAGCACAATTTTTAATTAAAATTAACTCTTATAAACCCACTGAGTAATGACCAGAAAGTGCTGTTTTTTGTTCATTTTAGGCAACCAGCATTACATAACCACAGTTTCTATGCTTCGCAACATTACCCGTTAATATAATTGCAGAAATATCAATATCAAATTATAATTTCTTTACCATGCCTAAAATCAATGGAGCGTATTCGTACAGAAATTGGTTGGGGTAACCTAGGAGATCTGTCATACCTCACGTCGGTTCAGATGCTAACTGACATTACTTCTGAATTTTATATTTTTATCAAATTTAAAGCTAATATACTAAAAAACAACAAACTGCCGGTTTAAAACATTCTACGTACCAGCTAAAAGGTTTGTATAACATTTACGGAGTGTTTTACAACTTCAATTCTTTATAATTAAGTTAAAAAGGGCCTAATGACTCATTTACAACGGTACTTTTAATGTAAAATCCATGCATCCAAAAAAAATCCGTATTATCTTAAACATTCACGGAAATCATTTTGTAAATGAGTCATAATTTTCTTTTTTACCTAATTATAAAGAATGAAAGATGTAAAGCACTCTCTAAATGTTATACAAACCTTTTAGCTGGTACGTAGAATGTTCTAAACTGGCAGTTTGTTGTTTTTTGGTATATTAGCTTTATATTTGATAAAAATATAAAATTCAGAAGTAATGTCAGTTAGCATCTGAAACGACGTGTGGTATGCCAGATCTCCTAGGTTACCCCAACCAATTTTTGTACGAATACGCTTCATTGAATAATGTTTTCTTACTTTGCAATGTCTGTTCCGGATAAAACTTGTCCTCTTACACTGGATGCCATCCTTAAAACTTCTGAAAATTAGAAAAAACATCAATAATGAAAAAAAAATCTGCCAACTGTACCTACCTTGAACTTAGAAGTAAAGATTTAAAAACAATTTTCACAACAACACCGAAAATATTTCAATATCAAGAAATAATGTAATAAGTTTAAAATTTGAATAAGCCCCTCTTAGAAAGGTTATAAGTTATCGTCGGCCTGTTGGTTTAAAGATAGTAATAAGAAAAAAACAAGTATGTATTAGACTTAGTTAATAATAAAAAATTTAATAAGAAAATTGCATAATTATATTGATGTCCACAATAAGTGGTGTACTATCGTGGACATGGAATTTAAAACGATTTTTTAGCGGCCACCTTTGATTTTTTGAATTTTACTCTATTGTGAATGGTTTTTTTTTTATGTCAGGTTTCGAATGTTATTTTGACAACAAATGCGTCAAATGTATTTTATTAAAATAAATTATGTAAAATGTGTTGCCGGCGAGAAAAATACTAAGAAGATATTTCCTTTTTTAAATAATTTTGTTTTAGGATATCAATAAGGCTCTAATCTTTGTAAAACATCAGAGAAATGTTTCTTGTTAATGTCCACTTCGCATAAAACTTGAGATGTTTAATCCACTATTTTGACCATATTTACAATGCAAAAATTGATCGTTTTAAATTCCATGTCCACGATAGTACCTACATAAGGATGTCATGTCATTTTATGTAGGTAAACAAATTTCTTATACTTATTTTCGACTTCAAAAGTTAAATTATGGATAATTTGGTTTGAATTTAATTCAGCCTTTTAATTTTATTTTTTTTTGTTTGTTTTATGTGCAAAAATGATCAAAACTTAAAAAAACCTAATTTTTATTCTCTCGCTTCAATTCAAAAAGCGCAAATTTTAACTATTCAGAAAATGTAAACTCCAATACGCTATACAGAGTGTCCAAAAAACGGCGCAACCCGATGGTATGTTGTTGGAGCATGTCTAAGGACCCCCAGAAAATTGTTAGAAAAAATCTCATATACCCTTGGAGATATGAGGCCCCAAAGTGCAAAACTTTGAACGCTTATATCTTGAAGATAACAGCACATATTAATTAATTGACAAAATACAAAAGCAAAATCTATCTAAAATTATCTTACCATTTGCTCATTTTTTCAAATTCATTTTTTCAAATTACATTTTTATAATCAATTTAATTTTACAAAACTTTTATGAAATGAAGCTGACAACAATGTCAATATGATCTAATGCGAAAATGTATGCTCAAAAATCTAGATGAGTTTTTAAGATGTGTTTTACAAACTGTGTTGCCGAACTTATGCACCTTCGCATTTTTCTCGATAAATACAGGGTGCCCAGAATTGGCGCACCACCTGTATGGTACGTTGTTGAGGCATGCCCAGGGATCCCCAGAAAATTGTAAAAAAAAATCCATCTCATACACCTTCGAAAATATGAGGCCCCAAAGTGCAAAACTTTAAACGCATATACCTTAAAAACAACAGCACGTATTAACGAAAAATATGGTTTTATACAAAGCTGCAGTCTATCTTAAACCATCTCACCAATTTTTCTTCTTTTAAATGGTCAAATAACATTTTTATAATCAATCTAATTTTACAAAATTTTCTTGAAATAAGCTGACAACAATGTCAATAAAATTTTATGCAAAAGTGTATAATCAAGACACTTAGATGGGATTTTTAGATTTATTTTCCTAGACTGTGTAGTATTTTCCTAGTCTGTGTTGCCGAATTTAAGCAACTTTGTTCGCATTTTCCTTAGTGAATATAACAGATAGAATTTTTTTAACAATTTTCCTGGAATCCCCAGGCATGCCCTAACAGCGTACCATACAGGTGGTGCGCCAATTCTGGGACACCCTGTATAATAGCGTACCATCGCGTTAATGCGCCATTTTTCTCTATGTCGATGGTTTATAATATTTTTTCTGTTGATTTAATAATGGAGAAATTTTTGAAGGTATTTGAGGCAATTTTTAAATTTTATTTTCTCGAAAAGTAGATATTTGTGGGATCTAAAAATTTGCGAAACACCATACTCATAGTTTAATAAGAGGGATCGATTAAGCAAATAAAATTTCTAAGAACGTATTTTTAATTTTAACTCAAAAACTTGAAGAAATATTTAGTTAAAAAAAACCACATGTTACGCCTATGGTTTTTAAAATCCTAACCCCTCAATCAGCACTACTGAATCAATTTATTTTGCCTTAATTAAATGTAATTTATCATTTTAGCAATCAATTAGATCTTGTTTCAGCTCATAATAAAAGTTTCTTTTATTATAGTCATTTTAGAATAAGCAGACTTAGAAAAATAAAATACCGGATCAAACTTACGTTGGTTTGAATTCCATGATGATAACTCCTTGTTTAGTGTTTTATTTTTGAATTTAAAACACAAATATTCATACAACAAACTAAAATAAAGTAGCACTACTTTTAAAAAATCTGTTATAATCATAATTCAGCCGTAAATTACAGCAAATTATTCGCAATAATGAAATTTGTTAGGTTAGAAAAACTGGCGGGAAAGTTCATTTGTTTACATGTGCATTAAAATTACCAGTGGCGTACCAAAAGAAATTTTCTTTTTGAACACAGTTTTTTAAATTAAAACATTTTTTGATGTTGATGTGAAGTGGATACTTACCTATTTTTAAAGGTTTTTTGGAAACAATTTGCTGTATTCCTGATATAACTCGGTTTATTTGAAACATTAATACAAAAATCACTCAAATAAAAACACTTTTCTTAGTAAACCGTTTTAAAATTTATGATAAACTTTCAGAGCAGAAAGTTTTCTTTGAGTGATAAATTAGGAATAAATTAATTAAATCTAATGTTTATTGGAAAAATAATTTAAAGATAAACCTAATGTCATAATTTATTTGTCCAAGAAATAATATCATTGGGTTATTTTTAAGAAATTATGGGGTAACTTTTATACGTATGCAGATAAAATTATTACAAATGGATTCACTATCTGTTTATTCTGTTTAGTAATTTGTCAAAGGTTATCAAAATGTGTAACGAGTTTAAAATATTGCACCGAATTAGAATAAAAATAGTAAATCTTCTAACAATAGAGTGTTAAAGATCTCTATTATAGTAAGTGATCCTTTATTTTTGACGGAGTAACAAACTAAATAAGTTCTTGGCAATCATTTAAGTATTTAAACTATTACTTAATTGTTTTTATTTACTTACCACTCTCAACAAAAATTATTCGGAATGTTTTTTAATTGGCATTTTATAACGAACGCTATTAATAAAAATATTTTTGCTTTATAGAAAATGGTTTTTTTTGTGTAGGGAATTTATAAATAAAAAGTAAATTTAACAAAAAACTATCATTTGTATTTTTATTACAAAAAAAGTAAATAAAACAATAATAACTTATACGTACTGTCCAAAAATTTGCGTATAAACGCGACAGAACGTTTTTGGGGCATGTCTAGGGATCCCTGGAAAAATGTTAAAAAAATCCATATCATATTCTCTTGAAGATATGAGGTCCCAAAGTGCAAAACTTCGAACGCTCATACCTTGAATATAGCAGCACACATTAACGAAAAAAATGGTTTAATACAAAGCTACAGTCTATCTTAAACCATTTCACTATTTGTTAATCATTCAAATGGTCGAATTACATTTTTATAATCCATATTTAATTTCACAAAATTTGTATGAAATGAAGCTGACAACAATATGAATAAAATCTAAGGCAAAAGTGTATGATCAAGACTCATAGATGGGATTTTTGGATGTATTTTCCTAGACTGTGTTGCTGAATTTATGCAACTTTGTTCGCATTTTCCTCAATTAATATAACAGATGGTTTTTTTTTAATTTTTCAGGAATTCCTAGACATGCCCCAACAACGTATACCTTCGCGTTTATGCGCCAATTGTTTTACAACCGAAATATGTATTATTTTCTGAAAAAATTATTTGTTTCGAAAATAAAGCCAAAAAAGATTTTTCAGAGGGCTGTAACTAAGGGGGCAAAATCGGATATATGTTTATTTAAATTTTTAATTTAAATGGGCCCAGGAATGGAGCGTATTCGTACAATAATTGGTTGGGGTTACCAGGAGATCTGTCACATCACCTGTCGTTTCAGATGCTAACTGACATTACTTCTGAATTTTATATTTTTATTAAATAAACCGCTAATATACCAAAAAACAACAAACTGCCGGTTTAAAACATTCTAGGTACCATCTAAAAGGTTTGTATAACATTTACGGATTATTTTACAAGTTCAATTGTTCATAATTAGGTAAAAAAGGGCATAATGACTCATTTACAAAGGTATTTTAAGGCAAAATCCGTACATCCAAAAAAATGCGGATTATTTTAAACATTCACGCAAATTCTTATGTAAATGAGTCATAATTTTCTTTTTTTATCTAATTATAAAGGATTAAAGATGTAAATCACTCTCTAAATGTTATACAAACCTTTTAGCTGGTACATAGAATGTTTTAAACCGGCAGTATGTTGTTTTTTGGGTATATTAGCGTTATATTTGATAAAAATATAAAATTCAGAAGTAACGTCAGTTAGCATCTGGAACGACGGGTGGTATGACAGATCTCCTAGATAACCCCAACCAATTTTTGTACGAATACACTCCATAACCCCTTGATTATTTTCCACAACATTAGGAAACAGCCTGAATTATTTTTAAAACATGCGCATTGCAAAAAGCTCATAAGGTTATTTTTAATAAAATAAAAGATGTAATAAAAATTGTATTATTTATTGTTACCTATTTAAATCAAACTTTTTCTGCAACTCCTTAATATTTTTCTTAGTTTCATTTTTAATATTACTAACCGTTTTTTTCACTTCCCCGTTTTTAAAGTCAATATTTTTGCTATTTTCCTCTCCTTCAAATAACTCGGTTACGTTCATTAACCGATCGGTTTTTGGCATAACCGGGAACACAAACGGAGCTGATTGTTTTCTTTGGAAAATGGACAGAAGTCCTGAATTTTCCTCTTTGGATTCGCCATTTTGGGATTCAAGTAACCACGCTGCGGTTCGTGCTTCTTTTCTGAATTTGTCCAATTCTTCTAGGCTAACGTTTTTGCTGACGTTAAGGCCTCTTTCTAATGGATTCACGATGTACATTGCGCAGTGCTCAGGTTTGGTTAAAGGTAAAGCTTCGTTTAAACAGATTGCCTTAGAAGTAAAGTCAAATTGTGAGTAGTACTCGAAAAATTCACATAAGAGAGAAGCTAGACTTTCTGTGTTTTGCGTTTTATGGTGTAGTTTTTTTATATCTCGGAGAAAAGTGCAGTTTATTCCGTCTTCAGTCGTGTATTTGTCTTTGGCTTCTGTAAGAAATAGATCAATAGTTATTTAACCAGTAAGTGTGTTAATAAAGGCGATTAATAAACGAGCGGTTTTAACAAGCGAGCGATTAGCAAATTTGTTAATAAGTAAGTTTATTAATCGCCATTTAACATACGAACTGGTTACAATGCTTTTTCACACATCGTAGATCATTATTAAATAAATTATAAAATAAAACAGTTATTTCACCAACTAACAGAAACAATGCGTCGGCCATTCAAATTTATTAAACTTAAAGAAGAAGATCTGTCACCGAACTTTTATTAATCGTGAATAGAAAATGAGTGTTATTTCCTTAAAATGTGGTAAAAGGATCTGCTTCTCATTCTTTCCAACGGTAAATATTTAATTTTTTTTTGTTTTTGTTGCTGGAACCGTAATTAAAGCTACTTTAACATCTGTAATGTAGAAACAAAGATAGTAATTTTAAACCTAGAAGAGCGTTACTATGGGCTCGTATCCATGCATTAAAATCCTTTAGCTATCTCTTGCAACTCGTGAGTAAAATGACACTTTATAAAAGTGGTAAAGTTGCAACAAGCTCTTTACCCACAGCCCGAAGTTAGCGTTGCTCGCAGAAAAATGACAGTAGACATTTTTTTGTATTTATTTTACTTCTCAAAAACATACAATTTGGTGTCTTTTTTTAATAAAAATGAATCCTAATTAATGTTACAGTGAAAAATTAAGTATATGTTTACATTAAGCCATTGCATTTCAAATGTTGTTAGTGGGTCATTCCACCAGATATCAACAAATATTAATTTATTTTGTCGCTCGATGTTTCTGCTTTTTCTTCATATTTTGCACATTGAATTCTACGAGTGTAGAGATGAAAAAAAAATTCATATATTTTTTTTAATCATTCAAGTTTATTATGGAGGTCCTTATGAAATTTGAGTTTGGTCGGATTTTAAAATTATGTAAAATAGTCATAACACAAACAATTGATGTTCTACTTAAAGAAACGTAATTGTGGACCCATCATGTTCTTAAATAAAAATATTGAAACTTCTAGAAGCATAAACGGGACGAAAAACTACATAGTCATTTTTACGTAAATTAAGCATGTTTAGATCGCCTCCAAAATGGGCAGGTTGGTTGCATTTTCGGATTTTTAACAGGTAAATTAAACAATGGACTTTTTGCTCTATTCTGTAAAAAATTTAACTTTGTACTATACATTTTATATACTTTCGCAACTTGTCTATTTTTAAAAATTTCGGGTTTCATAATGTGCATATTATAGAACGCAAATATAAAAAATGCTTTTTAATGAATTAAATGAAGCAAATATAAAAAATAGTATAAAAAGCTCGTTTTATAAGGCGTTTTTTATCACTTGTCCATTGGAAAACTCGCCGCTGCGCGGCTCTTTTTTCAAACCTGGACGCGTGCTAAAAAACGTTTCTTATAAAACTCATTGTTTTAATATACTATTATAATTTTAGACAGTATTTAGTATAGAATAGGTGGGATTTTGATTTAACATAACCGTTTATTAATTTATCTTCATTTCTACTTTTCTTTAAGTCGAAATTTTTTTATTTTTATTTAAAAAAGTGATTCTTACCTGCAGATCTAATAAGAGTGTTAAAAGATGGCAGCACAGGCGGACTACTAAGCGGCCTTTGTAAAAACGACAGTACTAATAAAGTTAATGAAAAATTTGTAATCCATCTCCCAGGACTGGCACTCGTTAAACCAACATCACTTGCCCATTTTCGTATTGAATAAATTAAGGGCCTTACTCGAGGATCCAGCTCACCCATTATGTACAAAAAGTCTGACATATGCACTCCTGACCTAAAAAAAATGTTGTTTTAAGGCTATACATTCAAATTCATAAATGGGATGGTCTGTGCACCTAAAAGTTCGTAAAAGTCATCTCCCTGAATGTCAGTTATTTTCGAAATTTTAACAAAATATGCAAAAATACGGAGTAATACATCAATAACTATGATTAAAAATATTTAAGATAATGTTTGTAATACATAGAAGTGGTACTGAGTGCAAGAAATAATAAAAATATGGTAAAATTGTACTTTTGGTGTTTATCTTTTTACATTGAAATCTTTGAACAAGCACATCTCTATTAGGGAAAAATGCAAGTGGCAATTTTAATCATTTACAAGCTTTAAAAAACCATGGTAAATTAACGTATTATGGTTTGGCATAGACCATTTAATGTATATGAACCAAAAGATGTATCCGTAGTCGAAATAAAAAATAAAAACAAAAATAGTGTAAAGATTTTTGTTAGTTAGATTTTCGAAACAAAGAAATAACCGAGTTAAATGAAACCATAATACGTTTGTAGCCCTATTTTTCTAGTTTTCAAAACTACATTTAGTTTTAATATACGATGGGGCCTTCATGTAGATGTGCTATTTAGTAGAATTGACGGGAGCTCAACGGAGATGACTTATACGCTTCTAGGAGCACAGATTAGAAGATCTGTGAATTTAAAACCCAAGCCTTAATCAAATAAAACAAAGAATTTTTTAACGGCAATTCAAAGAACCCTGGTTCAAATCCGCATCAAGGAATACACTTTTTTAATTTTTTTAAAACTTAAACAAAACTAAAAATGTTGTAGATAATTTACTAAACTTCATTTCGGAAATCTATTACTTACATTGTCCATGGGCAACCCAAAAAGAACATTATTTGTACTTTTTTATATTATTTACAAGTTTATTATATTCTTGAATGTTAATATTTGACTTGTAATGTTTATTAATAATCATTCGAATATATATATATATATTACTTACATGTTTGACATGGATAAATCGCATTCAACATCAGTTAGTTGTTGATAATACTTAATAATAGGCACTCTAGCTTGTAAAATTCTCCGTACTTGTGCACAACCTGGTAAAAAAAGTTGTAACAAATCCCCCATTGCTTCCATATTTCTTTGGGATGTTGTTCTTTCAGATCCATGCGATGCTTTACAGTGGAAAATAAGTCTACTATCACCTGCATCCTAAAAAGTAAAAAATAACAAACTTCTATACAGGTCCGCGTTTCTTTTTTATACTCTTCGCAGACAAAGTCGAAGAGTATTATAAATTCAATCGGGCTAAACCTAAAATCGTTATTATTCGTCGTAGAGCAAATATTCTTGCAGATTCGTGCGTTTCGTCGAATTTTGGACAACTTTCAAAAAATCCGTCCGTCCGTCCGTCTGTATGTCACACTTTCTTGTGTCTTTGCTATGAAACTATAAAACTATTTTTTTTTTAAATTTTATTACTGCGAAGAGTATCCAATAAAATGTGCATACATTATATAAAAAACATTCCTTGAATCCAATAAATCTGCAAAGTTTAACTTCTAACCCAGTCAAAGATCTAACCCATTTCTTGTTTTTTAACTTAACATCCCCCCAAGAATTCCCACTATAAACACTTTTTTTCAAAATTTTACAAGTGAGAAAATATTTCTAGTAATTAGATAAATCAAAAAGGTCCAGTAAAATTTTTTGAAAAAATTATTCGTTTTGAAAATATTTCAAAAAAACTGATTTTTCAGGGTTTTTTAGAGGGCTAAAACTAAGAGATCAAAATCGGACACATGTTTATATGAACTTTTTTTCTTATTTTTGTCCAAGGAATAGGTGGTTAAATCAGTGTATTATATCAATGGGACACCCTGTATATTATAAAGTGTGCGCGATCAATGTGCTTTTTTTTATGGGAAATAGATGGAAAAAACAAAACATATTGTAAAAACAGTTTTAAAAAAGTGCCTACCCGAAAATAATGGCCTTTAAGCAGGTAGACTAAAAACACAACACAAAAAAATCGTAAATATTAACCAAATGATTTGTCTAACCATTCCGAAATTTGTACAATCAAGAAAGGTAATAAAAACGGTCATTTTAAACCAATTTTGAATTTGGGGCCCGGGTTAAACACTGGTAGTGTTGATAAAAACTGGATGTAATTTCTTTACCTTTAAGAATTTTGTATTTTTGTTTATTTTTTTAAATACAAGTGAAAACTTTTTTACTTTTTTGGCGTATTTAAAAAAATAAACTAAATTACAAAATTGTGAGAGGTGAAGAAATTACATGCAGTTTTTATCAACACTACCACTGTTTAACCCATTTTAAAAGGGGCACCAAATTTCAAATAGGGTTCAAAATGACCCTTTTTATTACCTTTATTGATAGTACAATTTTATGGTTGGACAAATCGTTTAATTGGTAAATATTTAAAATTAAGTGTTTTTAGTTTACCTGCATAAATGCCATTATTTCCAAAGGGGGCACTTTTTCAAAAATCAGTTTATACCGAATGTCTTGGGTTTTTCCCAGCTATCTCCCATTAAAAAAAAGCACATTGAATTGTCATTGATCGCGGACCCTGTAAAAAAAAATGTAATCTTCTATTTTTTTTTATAGTTAAATTGATATTAACCGAAATATGATTTTTATTTCACCTGGGGGGGTGTTTTCTACCCTCTATTTATTATTAGATTTTATTCAAAAACAATAGGGTGCTTTCCCCAAATGAGATTTATTTTTACACTAAAACTCAACTCAATTTAATAAACCGTTACTCAGCTTTGTCTGCAAAGAGTATAATAACAATTTTATAGCTTACAAAAAAGTTATTGTAAAAGAATTAAATTTAAGTAAAACAAAAGGTAAAATCGAGGGTTAAACATAACGTAAAATAGGTGAGTCTTTAACACCGTACCTGATGTTCATTATTAAGCCTTAAAACCAAATCCAAATCACATCCCATTTTGCCAAACCCATTTACAGTGGACCCAAATGGAAAAGCTTTGGCATTAGGAAACATTCCAGAAACACACGTTTCCACTTGTCTTGCCGTTAGAAACCTTAACCGTGTCCCCATATCATTTAACTTGGATGACTTGTAAAGCTCCATTATTTGTTCAGACACCTAAAAATCAAAGTATAAAGCAAAGTACCACCAAATATTTTAAATTTAGGTTACATTGTCGCATTTTTTTAGTCTAATTTTCAAATCTTCGTCTGAGCACTTTTTGAGCCCATTTTCCACGTCTAACTTTGCGTTTTTGCTTTGTTTTAACTTCCCCAGTTGTTTATTGGACGCCCTAAACCATAAAAACTGCGATTGCACAGGTACAACGTTTCCATCGGTTAAATAAGTGGCCATGTCTTTTATACCATTAACATCTGTTTCTTTCTTAAATTCTACCAGAATAAAATGCTAAAACAACTTTATAAGTTAATCCATCGATTCCTTGTAATAAATTGCATTTACTAGAGGTTCTACGCCGGTAGAATAATGAAACATCTTGCTAACATTACCCAAAGAACTGCAATAAGTATGTAGCTCTTTATAAGATTGTGCTGACTGCACTTGCACTATTATACTTCTTTTAGCCTCATTCATTCGTTGCTTTACATTGTCTTGAAACGGCACAAACCTTGTCCTATCACTTAATGCTGTAAACACAAAAACAATACATAAAAACCATCTTGAAATTTTTCAAAAACTTACAATCACTACTAAAAAGTCTTGGAACACTATGGCAATGAATTAACCGTGGTCCATAATGCGTAATTTTGGTTGCTGCATGTTTGAGTAAACTACTTGGGTGCTTAAAATGGCTAGAAACTAAACAAAACGATGAAAAATGGGACATTTTCGGCCCCCGAGTTTAAAAAAGTTTGACACATAAGGTTTTGTGAGGTTATGTCGCACGCACGGAGTTTTCACAATAAGCTTGGTTCACACTTTTGTTTACGTTACTAAAGCAACAAACTGACCTTTAGTAAAAATTCCGTGCTGAGCTAAAGCTTGGTTTGCAGAATCGTAACGTAAGCACGTTAAAGCGGATTTGTGACAGTTGGTAGTTGTTGACATCATTTTAAGCCCCCACAACAGTGCAAGTCATCCCAAGCAACTAAAAACAAAGCCAAAATGAGTTTAGTACGTTCTATAAACGATGAATCGCATTTCCAAGCCGAATTAGCAACCGCAGCCACGAAACTAGTGGTAGCTGACTTCACAGCAAGTTGGTAAGTTTCCAGTCACACAAATGCCTACCTTGGGGCTTATTTGGGGTGTTTGCAGGTGTGGACCATGCCAGAGAATAGCCCCAGTGTTCCAGACGTTGTCAACCAAGTACGTAAACGCTGTTTTCTTGAAAATAGATGTGGATAAGTGTCAGGAAACGGCTGCAGCTCAAGGAGTGTCTGCGATGCCGACTTTTGTCTTCTACAGAAACAAGGCCAAAGTTGACCGTTTACAGGGGGCTGATCCAACAGCCCTTGAAGCCAAAATCCAGCAGTACTACGGCGCGCCTGAAGGTGAAGCGGAATCAGTTGGGGGGCATATGGATTTGGCCCCTTTTATAACGAAGCAAATGTGTGAGTGTCTGAATGAGAGCGACGAGCACACTTTGGAGCATGGTTTGTCTTCTGAAGGGGGCTTTTTGGAGTCGGATTGCGACGAGCAGTTGATAATATCAATAGCATTTAACCAAGGCGTTAAAATCCACAGTCTAAAAATCAAAGCCCCTAAAGATAAGGGGCCTAAAACCTTACGTTTGTTTATCAACCAAACGCGTACTTTGGACTTCGATTTGGCGAGTAGCTACACCAGCGTGCAAGATTTGGAGCTCACCCCCGAAGACTTAGAAGGTAACCCTGTTAACTTGAGGTTTGTGAAATTCCAAAACGTTCAAAATATTCAGTTTTTCGTCAAAGATAATCAATCTGGGGGAGAGGTGACGCAAATTGACCACTTGGCTGTTATTGGGTCACCTATTAATACGACTAATATGAGTGATTTTAAGAGAATTGCAGGTAAAAAGGGGGAAAGTCACTGAATTTGTTAATTTAATGAAACAGATTAAATTATACTGTATGATAATAAGATCGATGCTAAGGATATTTTTTATCTTGTACTAATTATTGAATATGAATATAAAGTTAACCTTTTAATATTGGGACTTTTTTTTATTATCCTGGAGAAAAGTCAAAAAGATGCTTTTATACCCCCAATAACTTTATTTTTAAGGAGAAACATGTTAATTTAGATACAGAGGGGAAATCCAGAAAATGTAATAGTAATTTTTATATTTGCGTTCTATAATAAGCACATTATAAAACCTGAAATATGGTTTTTTAATGTTGCTGAATTGCTTCATTATTGAACCCAACATTTTATTTTATTAGGTTGCTTTTCCAGATGCAAAATTTTTTAAAATTTGCGTTTAGTTCTATAATATGCACATTATGAAACCCGAAATTTGGTTTTTTTAAGTTTCCGAATTGCTTCATTATTAAACCCAAAATTTTATTTTATTAGGTTGGTTTTTCACATGCAAAAAGATGAATTCTTTTCTTGCAAGGTACTTTTTATTTACAAATTTTACTATTATAAACTATCGGGGGACAGTTTTTTTGTAGAGGGAATAACTAAAAGAATTGAAGAAACGATATCAACGGTTACATTTTCTCAAAAACGCCTATCCATTCAGTATTAAGTGAGTAAAGTTTACAAATGTCATTATTCAATATGTCTGACCTAAATTTACTTTTTACTTCAAAATGTTAATGTTGCCAATCGAATAAAAATAAAATTTTAAGATAAGTTTTTAATTAAAATTAAAAAATTCTTTTTAATAAATGAAGCAAATATAAAAAATAGTACAAAAAAACCGTTTTATAAGGCGTTTTTTAGCACGCGTCCAATGGACAAATGCTAAAAAACGTTTCTTATAAAACTCTATGTTTTAATAAACTAATTTTTATATTTGCGTTCTATAATATGCACATTATGAAACCCGAAATTTGGTTTTTTAAAGTTTCTAAATTGCTTCATTATTAAACCCAAAATTTTATTTTATTGGTTGGTTATTCTGTTGCAAAAAGTTAAATTCTTTTCTTGTAAGGTACTTTTTATTTACAAATTTTACTATTATATTCAATCGGGGGACATAGTTTTTTTGTAGAGGGAATAACTAGAAGAATTGGAGAAACGATATCAATGGTTACATTTTCTCAAAAACGCCTATTCATTCAGTATTAAATGAGTAAAGTTTGCAAATGCCATTATTCAATATGTCTAACTTAAATTTATTTTTTACTTCAAAATGTCAATGTTATGCTATAAGGTTGGTCATAAAAACAAAGTTTCATGTTGAATTTTTAATTCAAATTGAAAATGCTTTTTAATGAATCAAATGAAGCAAATATAAAAAATAGTATAAAAAACTCGTTTTATAAGGCGTTTTTTAACACTTGTCCATTGGAAAACTCGCCGCTGCGCGGCTCTTTTTCCAAACCTGGACGCGTGCTAAAAAACGTTCCTTATAAAACTCAATGTTTTAATATACTATTTTATATTTGCGTTCTATAATATGCACATTATGAAACCCGAAATTTGGTTTTTTAAAGTTTCTGAATTGCTTCATTATTAAACCCAAAATTTTATTTTATTGGTTGGTTTTCCTGATGCAAAAAGATGAATTCTTTTCTTGCAAGGTACTTTTTATTTACAAATTTTACTATTATAAACTATCGGGGGACATAGTTTTTTTGTAGAGGGAATAACTAGAAGAATTGGAGAAACGATATCAACGGTTACATTTTCTCAAAAACGACTATTCATTCAGTATTAAGTGAATTAAGTTTAAAAATGTCATATTCAATATGTCTGATCTAAATTTACTTTTTACTTCAAAATGTCAATGTTGCCAATCGAATAGAAATAACATTTTAAGTTAAGTTTTTAACCCAAATTAAAAATATTTTTTAATTAAATAAAGCAAATATAAAAAATAGTAAAAAACTCGTTTTATTAGGCGTATTTTATCACTTGTCCATAAGACGCTTGCTAAAAAACGTTTCTTATAAAACTCTAGGTTTTAATAAACTAATTTTTGAACTTTTGCGCAAAAAGTTTTTTGTAATAAAAAAGGGGTCATGTAACAGCTCATTTTAAAGGCTGGCCACTGGCCACTCAAATTAAATTATTAAATTCCCTAACTTTCCATGACTTTTTTCTTTTACTTTTTTCTGACCTTTTAACGATTTTCAAATTAATAAATGTGTACAGGATATTTTTTTTCCTAAATAATTTTGCAGAAAAAAAGTTGACATTTCTTGGAAATTTGCTCAATTCCCTGACTTTAGGCTCTCTTACGATTCCCTGACTTTTCAGGTTTTCCACGAAGAGAGGCCACCACCTTGTTTTAGGAGTATTTTTATTTTCTATGCAAAAAGATTTGGAAAACATTTATTAGTTTTTTTTTTTTAATTTTTAATAAAAAAGAAAGCAGAAAGGCGTTTTGCAAAATAATAATTATATCTTATTTAAAAGTGAAAATTTACATCATTATTGGCTACTAAAATTTTGTTGTTAAAAATTAGTCTTTTTTTACACAATTCAAAATTTCTTAAAGGCATTTATTGTTTTTTTTTTCGTCGAGTACCCAACTTACAAATAAAAAGAAAAACACAAATTATAAAATAACATTTATTACTGAATAATTAAATATGGATAATTTTTAAACACAAAAAGCGAATGAATATTCTTTTAAATTTTAAAACATAAAAACATTGCATCTTATTATAAAACGTTTAACAATTCTTAGCTAAGTCTTATACATATTAAATATTACCTTATAATATTATTATTGTCTTTACACAACGTGTTTTGCAAAAAGTGTTAACATAATTTAGAATATTTTGTAACTAAAAAGCTTATTTCAATTTTTATGTACAATTCAATACAAGTAGTGGTTTGCAGTGGAAATTTGAATCCTAAAATGTTTGTTTTTGATTAAAATTACTCCTCGGGAGCAAAATGTGTTTTTTAAATGGGCGTGCGACATTTGCACCAATTCAGTACGGATTAAAATTATTTGTCGTGGGCAAATGTTATTTTTTGGTATGGGCGTGCGATTTTTGCACCAATGTTTTTAAGTTTTAGTAAATTTTTCTATTTTTTAACATTTTTGTACAAATTACATACATTTTACACAGTTAAAATAAACAATATTGACCATAGGTAGGAAGGTATGAAGAAATTCAAGAAATGTAATATTATTTACATTAATTTAATTTTTAAATAGATTAATTTAATTATAAAAAAAGCACACTGATATTTTTGGCTGATATGTTTTAGGTAAATCAATGATATGGTGATTCTAAGAATTTTCATGAGTTAAATTTTGAATAAGTGTTTGTAAGCCATACGAATAAAAGCATTTTTGACAGAAAAACAACAAAAAGTTTTTTTACCTACAGCAACATTTTTTTTTTTTTTTGAAATATATAACGCATTTTGGAAAAATAGAACTATTTTAACAATTACATAGACACAGGGTGTTCCAAATTTGGCGCACCTATAAAAAGAAACCCTTTTTTTTTTTTTTAAATTAAAAATTCGTTTTTTCTGTAAATATCTTGCCTTAAAGGGAAATGTCGCGAAGCATAGAAATTTTAGTTCTGTAATGTTGGTTGTCTAAAATCAACAAAAAACAGCACTTTCTGGTCATTACTCAGTGGGTTTTTAAGAGTTAATTTTAATTCAAACTTGTTTTTACCAGCAACATAAATAAACAAAGCACAAGTTGACATTTTCTAAAAGTCCACCATAAGCGTTTAAATACAGAATTTTCGCAATTTAAAATTCAAAAAAAAGTGCTTCTAAATTGCCAAAATTCTGTATTTTAACGCTTATTGATAGATGACATATATAAAATGGCGCTGGAAGGTGATTCTTCTGACGATGGAAGCGTTAAAAGTTCAAAATCCGGTGAAAAAAGTACCGTAGAAATATATTACAATTGTTGCAAGAGACGCAAAGTGTCATCCGTCATATGCATTAATTGTGGGGCTGTATACCATGCCTCATGTTCAAGAAAACCACAAATAACCCTTCTAGATGAAACCCGTGTTATCTGCTGCGAATCTGAAGGTAACAACTCTCTAGATAACACTATTATCAAAGTAAACAAGGAAAAATCAAACGACACTTCACAAAATGAATCAGACTTTCACGAAAAGGAAATTATTTACCTGAGAACCCTATATGAACAAGCAGAAGAAAAAAACAAAATCCTGCTTCACAACAACTCGCTACTACTAGATAAAATTGCAGGATTACAGCTTCAATTGTCTGCAGCTCACAGATTTATTGATGACAATAAGGTAAACAGAAACATAACCCCACATAATCCTCAATCTCAACCGCAATCTAAACTGTCAATGTCAAGAAATAACAGCGCACCCAATAGTTCCGACATGAGCTCTACATCAACTTCAGCACACTCGTCGCAAGATGGCACTCAACAGCCGCCGATGAATAAATCTCCCATGCCCCCGCAGGTCCCTCCACAACAGGACCCTTCAAATCATAGTTATGCCTCAAAATTGACGCAGAAGATGCCGCCAAATACAAACAGGGATCTTGACCCAAGAGCACCACCATTTGAATCTAGTAATCCTACAAACAACAGCCTACGAACAAATCAACGAAAAAGAGCTTTTGGAACTAACAACGAGAATGATTCTGAGATGTTTAAGGGAAATGATCGAAGAGTGTGGATAAACATTTATAGGGCATCAGATAACGTTACAGAGCACATCATAAAACAATATATTCTTAAAAAGCAATCATGGGAAAACGAGAATATAGAAGTTATAAAACTAAATGCAGAAAAAGGTGCTTTTGCGTTATGTGCACCATGGGCAAGAAAAGATGAACTTTATCAATCCTCTTTTTGGCCGAATGGGGTTGGATTCCGAAGACTCAGTTTTTCCATATACGGCGACTACCTTGCTAAGAATAATTTTTTATAACTAAGAAAATACCCAATACCTCCATTTCCACTAGTACCACCTTAAACCAGAACATCGAGTCCATAAATGAATTTATTGTCTATTTTCAAAATGTGCAAGGGCTCAACACAAAGACAGTACAATTTTACAACAATGTCTGTGCTGAATGTTTTCCTGCCATAGCATGCGTTGAAACCTGGATTGGTACTGAGGTCTCCAGTAGTGAACTATTTAATGATGACTACATTGTTTACAGAGCCGACCGTGATCGTTTCCTCACGGGTAAGACCACTGGTGGGGGTGTGCTACTAGCTGTCCGCGCGGAGATCATTTCAGAACGAATCGAATTGAATAGTATCAATCCAAACATTGATCTGGTTGCTGTAAGAATCAAATTTTCTAATAAAAACTACGCCGTCTTAGTTACATACATTCCAACAGATGTAACTTTCAACGATTACGTCAACTTTTTTGAATTTATTTCCAATTTTCTTTTGTTAAACTCAAATGATGATGATTTTTTGTTATTAGGTGACTTTAACATACCAAGCTTGATTCAATTAAACACTAGCCCATATACAAATGATAAAATTCTCTTAGAGTATCAAAACTTCATTAATTTTATAGGTGGCACTCAATATAATAGTATCACTAACAGGAATGATCGACTACTTGACTTGGTTCTTTCTAATGAATTTTGTAGCGTCACTCAATGCATAACGCAACTTGTTCCGGAAAACGTACACCACCCGGCTCTTGAAATATCTTTGCAAAACCAAACGTTTAAAGTGTGCAAAATTAAGCAGAATCTTAAATTTAATTTTAGGAAATCAGATTTTCATAAAATGCACATTTTACTAGCAAATATTAGCTGGGACAGATTATCAATATGCACGGATGTCGATGTTGCCTTAGATCAATTTTACGAGATATTAAACAACGTTTTTATAGAATGTGTTCCTAAGATAAAAACTTCATTTAAAAAGTATCCACCCTGGTACAACAAAGAGATTATACAATCCCTCAAACAAAAGGAAAAATGTAGAAAAAATATAAAAAAATACAACAACATTTATGATAAAGAATTATATTCAGATCTTAGGAAAAGTTTAAAAAAAGATATAAATATAGCTCACAATTTATATATGCAAAACGCGGAAAATAACATTAAACAAGACCCCAAAAAATTTTTTTCATTTATAAACGGTAAGAAAAAAACTGGTAGAATTCCTCCCTTCATGAATTTTAAGAACAAAAGGTATACATTGGACCTAGATATTGTAAATGCTTTTAAAGACTTTTTTAAGAGTGTCTACGATGATTCTGCTGCATCGGGTAATTTTCAGCTACCACCAGATCACTCGCAGCATAACATTGTTATTGACTGCGTTAGTAGAGCTGATATTTTGCAAGCAATTGATAAACTTAAACCCACAGATTCAGTTGGAGATGATGAGTTTCCGACATTCATTCTTAAAGAATTCAAGCATTTATTAGTTGAACCGATTTTTTATATTATTAATACATCCCTTAAGACGGCCACTTTCCCTAGTTTATGGAAAATTGGCAAAATATGTCCAATATTTAAGAAAGGTGACAAAACTGATGTTACTAATTACCGCCCTGTCGTTATTCTGTCATGCTTTTCGAAAATTTATGAGTCAATTTTACACAAATATTTGTATGCCTTTACCAAGCCTCTACTATCCCCAAAGCAGCACGGGTTTATGACGGGTCGATCAACAACTACAAATTTGACCATCTTTACGACGCATATATATGAAGCCTTTGAAAAGCACTGTGAAGTTGATGCCATCTACACGGACTTTTCAAAGGCTTTCGATAGAGTCTCTTTTCCTGTCCTACTCAAAAAATTATCCTGCCAATTTTCCCTCTCAAGTAATTTACTTCAATTGCTCAGTTCATATCTTACTGAAAGGAGGTTGTATGTTGTTAATAACAATGTTAGGTCGGGTTTTTTGGTGAGTAATTCTGGAGTGCCGCAAGGGAGTAATTTGGGGCCACTATTGTTTGTGTTGTTTATTAATGACATCATTGATACCATAGAATCAGAAATAATACTGTTTGCAGATGATTTAAAGCTGTATAGAAGCATATCAAGTATATTAGATTGTGAAAAGCTTCAAGATGACCTTAATAAACTTTTAAGCTGGAGTGAGAATAATAAACTTAATTTCAATATTGAGAAATGTTGTGTAATAAAATTTTCTAGGAAAGTAACTAAAATTAATTTTACGTACCTAATGGGGGATTCTGCTCTAAAAGAGGTATCTCATATTAAAGATTTGGGCATTATTATGGATCAAAAGTTAGATTTTGTAAATCATATGCATACTATGGTGAAAGATTGTTTCAAAATCACGGGCTTTATATACAGAAACTGCCGCAACTTTAGAGAGGCCAACACAATGATAACTCTTTTTAATACGTTTGTACGTTGTAAATTAGAATACTGCTGTTCGATTTGGTCACCTATGTACAAGGCACACGTGTATCATGTAGAAAGCGTGCAAAAACGTTTTCTTAAATTTGCACACTTAAAACGTTTTGGTAACTATCCTGCTCTTATGTCCTATGAACCGTTGTTGTCATTAATGTCTTCAACTTCGTTAAGCAAAAGACGCTTAATAAATGATGTGCTTTTTCTGTGTAAAATTTGTCAAAATAAAATCGATTGTCCTGATATTCTTAATAAAATTACCTACAAAGTACCAGATCTAAGAACAAGGAATCAAAATACTTTCGCGTATCACTGTCCAAGAACGAATTATACAAAAAATAGTGTATTTACAAGGTTGTTTGATTCATATAATACATTTTGTAGTGGCACCCATGTGGATGTACACTTCAACTCTGTGAAGGCAATAAAAAGTCATTTAATGTCGATTGTTCCAAATACTTACTTATTGATCTAGCCTGATATGTTAAATGCTTTAGAAATATTATTTTTTGTTAATGCATTAGAATTATATTTTATTTATTAATTTCATATTTAATATTACTTATTTTTTAGTATTACTTGTTAGTTTTTAAGTTGCCTCTATAAAGGTTTTTGTTAACTGCTGAGGTTTAATAAATAAATAAATAAATAAATAAATAGACCTTTAGAATATTTTAACTTGTGCTTTGTTTATTTATGTTGCTGGTAAGCACAATTTTTGATTAAAATTAAGTCGTATAAACCCACTGAGCAATGACCAGAAAGTGCTGTTTTTTGTTGATTTTAGGCAACCAACATTTGAAAACCACAATTTCTATGCTTCGCGACATTCCTCGTTAAAAAAATTTAAGGAGAATTTCTATTAGGGGCTAAAATAAGTTTCAGTTTAAACCATTTACAATATAAAGTAGACTTTTTTAAGAGTCAACTGTGCTATTTTGGCAAGTAATTTAAAAAACCCAAAAAGTTTTTTTTAAGTAAGAAAAAAATAGAACAAACTGGATTTGCAAAATTTGGGACACCCTGTATATAAATTAAGAGCCCACGCTATTTTTTGATTTAAACATGTTTTTAAACTTAAAAAAAATATACCAATAATGAATACAATTGGTAAACATTTTTGTTTTGGACGTGTTTCAAAAGTAACAAATTTTTATTTTTTGGTTAAAAATAAAAAGAAAACTTGGGCATGTTTTTTTTTTTATAAAAATCTCTTGTTTATCTAGTGACTGGTTTAGATGTTCTAGCACTCCAAATTTTAAATTTTTGGGGCACTTCTCCTTGATTTTGGGGCATTCCTCTTCCGCCCACTTCCACTATTCTAAGGTGTAGCACATTGCTTAGCAACATAAAAATGTATTATTTTCTATGTTTCTTAAGTCAACCGCGCTTAGTGACAGATTGGCTAAAATATGGAATATTTTTATCTTTATTTTGATTTATTTATTGTGGCGTTAATAAAAAATAGCTAAAATGTAAGTAAAGCAATAAATTAAGTTGTGCTTTTGACCAAAAAGTTTTTGACGGGTCAATATTTTTGGTATTAATACGGTCAAATGAGGTATTATTCCTAAAAAACTTGTATTTAATGAAAAATCAAAAATCTTAGGAAAAAAAATAAACTAAATACTTAATGTTACTATTTTATTCAATTTTAGTATTTTTTATTGCTACTTGTATAGTTCCGAAAAAAACATAAAGTCACCTATTATTATACTCTTCGCAAACAAAGTCGAAGAGTATTATAAATTTGATCAGCCCAATCCTAAAATCGTTATTTTTCGTCGTCGAGCAAAAATTCTTACAGATTCGTGCGTTTCATCGAATTTTAAACAACTTTCAAAAAATCCGTCCGTTCGTCTGTATGTCACATTTTTTTTATGGGCACAACACAATATCTTAAGAACAAAAAGTCGAATCAAGTTCAAATTCTTGGTAAAAATCATTTTTCATAAAAGGAAGAACCTTTGTTGTTTTTTGAAAAAATCGAATAATAATAAAGGGGGCACCGGAGCCGCCCAACTGTTATTAAATTTATATTTCGGCTACTATAAAAATTACAGGGACTTTTCTTCTAAAGAATTAAAGGTAACTTTTTTCTTAACAAAAAAGTATTCTTGTGGTTTTTTGTCCGAATAGATTTTTTTTTATTCATTTATACTAAATATGGAATTTTAAAATTTTTGAAAAAAAAATCGAAAAAGCTCTTTTTTTAATTTAGAATATGACCACCTTTAAAATGGGGGGATCAAAATACCGTATTAATACCTGGTCAAAATCTTGGTCAAATACCACTGGCACATCTCTAAAAAAATGGGTAATGTCACTTTGACAATGAAGTAAAAGTATAGATTCAAAAAGGTGGAAGGGGAAAAATGGCTGTTAAAGCTGGTCCAATTTAACGCAATTTTTAAATATTTTTTCTTGAAAAGTAGAGACTTGTGTGATCTAAAAATTTGCAAAACACCATAGTTTAATAAGAGGAATCGATTAAGCAAATAATAATTGTTTTTGATGAAACACGTCATTGATTAATTTTATTTTTTTATTTTTTGCAAATAATATTTTTCGTGGGCCCTTTTTAGTTTTTATTTTAAATATTATTTTACAAACTTATTTTCTATCTTATCTTAAGTGTATTTTATACATTTTGGAAGACATTTGATCTTGTTTTTTTGTTACTTATTGTTATAAATTTTTTTAAAGCTATTTTTAATTCTTATATAAGTATGCTACATTTTTGTACAACTTATTTTTGACTATTTAAATTAAAAAATCCTATGATTTTGACTAGACATGGAGGAGATTGTTGCTATGCTTTATGCATTTATGTACATCGGCAGTAAAAGTTATTTTTTTTAGGACTAACAGTTTTTACAAAATGAAATTAATTACGTTTGAAATATGGGTAAATTATTAAAAAAAAGTGCTGTTAATAATTAAATATTAACCTGAAGAAAATGCAAAAAACTTTGACATACAAAGTAGGTAAAAAGTCTTTGGAAAGTGAATTTTAATATTTAATTCATTGAGAAAAAAATATTTGAAGGATTTTTGTACTTTTATCAATGTTCTCTTATATTTGTCCTATTAAAATAATTTGTTTTTTTGAAAATCATTGAGAACTATTTTTTGAATGATCGTGTTTTATTGTTTTTTGTTATAAAAATAATTTTACTACTGGTTTTATAATTTAAAACGTTATTTAAATTAAAATGCAGTGTTTACTGCAAATTTTCTGTTTTCTTGATATATTAATTTCTTAAATTTTTATTTTTATCGTTATCTAAAAATTTTTTTGAAAATTATTGATATGTTATAATAAATAGATAGTTTTGGTTGATTTTCCAATGTGTTAATAAAAAAAGGTCGCAAATAATAGTGTACGTTTAGGACTAAATATTTAAAATGTTGTTTTTGTGCTTGAGAAAATTATCACTTAATCAGGAAAATTACTGTTAAATTCGAGATGGTTAAATTTTTCAATTAACATCAAAATTTAAAAAATAATGACTAAAAACGTTAAAAAATATGAAGTAAAGCAAAAAAAAAATTATGTTTTGATTCGTAATTGCTGTAGATTTGCAAAATGACAAAATTTAGTTTTTATTTTGTGTGTGAACAACTTTGCTTTAAAACCCTTTCGAGCAATGATGAGAAAATTAAATAGATATAATATACACCAACATTATTTGGTAAACTGATAAACAAACCTTTTGGGGCGGCGAATCATAACAGCAACTGGTAAATTTCTTTAATTTTGTCTTTTTACTCAAAAATTTGGTTTCTTTATGGAAAACTCACATCCAAATTTACAAATGTGAGGTTAGAAAACTCCATTGGCGGCGGCGAATATTGGCGACAACACATGTTGGTTTTTTGTACACAGAAGTAAAAAATAGAATGCTAATTTCTGTTTTAGAAGGTGCAGCAAACCTTATCTCGCTTTTGCGTCAAAATAGTAGATTTTAGTACTAAGAGCCACTTTAACTCTATGTAGTAAATGATACTTTTTCTTAAAACTTCTAAATTCCATAATAGTTTTATAATAAATTTAATTTACTTATTTGAGTTGACTTTTTATTTTAAAATAAACATCATTAAAGTGATGTTTATATGACGTTTTAAGAAAAAAAAATTTGGTAACGACAGTAAAAGTTACTTTTACTGTCGCCAGCAGTAAAAATATACACTCTATGATATAGTTCAGAAAAATGCTACTTTATGTTTGCCATATACGTCACTAAAGTGATGTTCTTTTGACGTTTTAAGAAAAATAACGTTTGCATGTATAATTTATCAACGAATTTTGCTTTTAGATTTAAGACTATTTTAAAAATAATGGTATACGTTATTGGAGTTTTAAACATAAACACAATTTAGCGTGGAGAGGGGGCAACATATTCCCCTTACTTGCTGCGTGTTTATCAGCTACCCAAATATTGTGCCTACGTATTTAAATGATGCCCGATATATTTAATTCTCTAATCATTGGTATCTACCCCCCTCTCCCCTAAATTAAGATACTCATAGGATTAAGATCGCAGTTACAAGCACCCCCACCATCATTTTCCTTGCATTTGTTATTACACCAAGCATCAGCGTCTACATACTGGGTGAGTTGAATGTTCTGATTGGACATAACGTTTAGTTTGTTGCTCATAGCTTCACCGTTGGGCATTATCTGACGTTTGTAGATGAAGCAGTCTTGACATCCGTAGAGATGATAGTCGTGGGAAATACAGAAGTATGAGCATATTTCTACGAAGTTGACGCGACTCGTTTTGTTGTTTGTGGAGGTTGTGTCGCATGCGCAGAGAGGGTATCCTGTAAACAAAAATCATTGGATTAAGCATAGAAATAGAATGACTAGAAATTAATTGTCTATGATCAAACATTACCAACGTGTGGGTCCAAGATTTAAAAGGCTAGCATAGGTCGGTTCCATTGAAAACGTTTGTTTATTTACGTTCACTGACTCATTAGTCCATATAACTTACATTGGGTAAACAAAAAGATCTTGGAACCAAACATTCAATTTTTATACTTTCTCTATTGCAAATGTAAAATCTCTTTGGGTTTAAGACTGTTTTTGTAGAATTTTTGTTGTTGTTAGGTGATCAAAGTGCCGCCACCAATGGCACCACAAAAGCCAAACAAAACCTTCAAGTTTATTAGGACTATACCGAAAATTTTATTAAAATACGACAATTGGTTTCGCCACAGTACAATTTTTAGTTAACCTCACGAGCTGCGTGGAAACCTCATTTTGGCTTATTCTTTACATTAAACCCATTGGAAGCTTATCGTCGGTTATTTTCAAATTTTCTTTTGTATATTCATTCGTGGTTTTGTATACGATTTTTGAAATTCTACTGCCAAACAGACTCAAAATTCTGGATCACTAATTAAAGCCAGTCTACTTTTGTGCCTCCCTAAAAAATTAGGCTGACCAACAGAAAATAATTTTTTTCACATTCAACTGTTTATTTAAAAATTCATTGAAATGCATTAGATTGGATTGTGTCACTTGTGCATTTTTGGGTTTTAACTAACGCAAAGCAATAAGCATCCATGTATTCCCGTAACACACTCCTGTTTTTGGTAGAGCTGTCTTAGGATGGGCGCTAAGACTAGTGGATCCATGTTTGAATTTCAAGAATCAACAGAAAATAGTCAATTGATGCGGTGCATCGTCGTCAAAAGTAAAAATAACTTGGCAAGACATTGTTGTTGAGATTTCTTTAAAATTAGTCAACGATTTTTGCATAAAAATTTTCTCGGCGCAATTCCATTTATTTCGAAAACTTTCCAACTCAAAAAATGTATAGTGCATGGTTAGGCTTGTCGTATTCTAACAAAACTTTCGGTGTAGTCCTAATGAACTTGAAGGTTATGTTTTGCATTTGTGTGACGTTGGTGGTGCCCCCTTTTTGTCTATATGCAAAATATAAAAGACAACCCTCGTATTTGCAAAATTTGTGTGTTAGAAATTTTTTACTCATCAGGCGTACTTATTATACGGTGTTAGGGACCAAAAAAATTATATTCTTATATTTTACTCTTAAAAAAATATTGGTTTTGGCAAAATGGTAAAATTCCAACCCTGTAGTTGGTTAAGAGTTGCTTGCTTTTGGACTATAATTAAATTTACAATTTAAGAAAGATTCTAGTAAAAATAGAATATGGAATTAAAATAAAAAAGTTAATGTGTGTTCCAAATAAATGGAATATAGGGATGCAACGAATATCCGACGATTATCCGGTATCCGGTAATAACGACTATCCAGCTTGGCCTAATAACCAGTCAGTATTCGACCGGTTACCTAACGAATAGTAAAAATGGCAAATATTTTTGAAATTTCCGCCAAAAATAGTAAATAATTTGGAATTTTGCGCCTAAAATAATAATAAAGTTTGAATTTCGCGCCAAAAGCAATAAAAAAATTTAAATTTTAAACTAAAATAACCACAAAAATTATCCGGCCTTCTATTTGGCGCTATCCGGCCTTAGCTGACCAGATTATTCGGTAACCAGCTTTTTAAAAAATCACAATCCGTTGCATCTCTTGTAAAACACCTGTGTACTAAAAAATTACTAAAATACAGCAACTAAAATTAAAAATTTTGTTTGTTAAAGAATAAATAAAAGGTAAAAAACTACCTGCAAAGAAAAATTCATATTTCGTTTAATTAAATTTTACGAAAAAAGATCCTGATGAAATTAAAGGCTGTGTTTTTCTGTATCAAAAAGCATACTATAACTTTTTTTTCCATTTAAGTATGTAGAAGAAGAAATAAATTTGGTCTTTTTTTAAATGTAAATCATATCATAAAACAATATACTCCTCGTTTTTGACTTTGTCTGCGAGGAGTATAATTAATGGTATTTTTTGTAAATAATAACGCATCTTACTTTAATACGTCACAATACCAGGACTACAAAAAAAACAAAGATAACTCCAAAGAGCTTTAATATTTACAATAGAGAGGTATAAAAATTCATTGTTTGATTCCAAGATTTTTTTGTTTACTCAATGTAAGTTATATGGACTAATGAGTAAGTGGACGTAAATAAACAAACGTTTTTAATGGAACTTCCCTATGCTAGCCTTTTAGATCTTGGACCCACACACTGGTAATGTTATGATTATAAGCAATTCATTTCTAGTTATTCTATGATTTTACTGTTATAATACGGCACAAATACCTATAAGAACTACAAAAATACAAAGATAACTCCAACCAACACTTACCCAAATCATTCTCACACAAAAGCGGACACGCATCCCGCCTTAGCGACCCATGCTGCTGCACCTTATCACCACCATCCTCATGCAACACTTGTCCACCACCATCACCACTACTATGTCCGCCTGCTTTCACTACATGACTGTCTTCACTCTTACCATCACTCTGATCCTCCTTGTACGCGCCGCTGGAAACAGGCAGATCCTGCGGAGTATAGTCCAGACACTCATCCCCGCAAGGAGGCCCGCCCAAGCCACTCATACATAGCTCAGCGCAGATGCGGCGTTGTTGGGACTTGCTTAGGATTGGCTGGTAGGATGTGGTGTTGGATACTGGGAATGTGGGCATTGCTAGGGTGACGCCTAGGTGTAGCAGGATGGTAAGGATCATGTGCAGTTGTAGAGGTATTGACTTTCTGATGTTGGCGGGGCAAGATGTCCTGTTGAAGGGTTTGTTTGGATTAGTTGTGTGGTTTATGCAGTTAATGTTTTGGTTTTATAATCCTTTTTTTGATATTTTAAGGACACAAGGTTTTTTTCTAGACCACAGTTATAAGCAAACCAATTTGCAATAACATTTTTACATCTGGCAATTTAAGATGGTTATTATAACAAAAATTTTATTATTATCATGGTTTTGCAAAAAATGACAATGATTCTCAGTTATGTGAATTAAAAAAAATTAAAAGTGTACAGCGTCCCAGAAATATAACCCTTTAAATAAGGCAAAAAATGGCTTCATCGAAAACATTCAAAAATTGGGTTTTCAAACCATAATGAAATTTGCACAATCAATACAGGGTGTCCCAGAATTGGCGCACCACCTGTATGGTACGTTGTTGTGGCATGCCCAGAGATCCCCAGAAAATTGTCTAAAAAAATCCATCTCATACACCCCAAAGATATGAGGCCCCAACGTGCAAAACTTTAAACGCATATACCTTAAAAACAACAGCACGTATTAACGAAAAATATGGTTTAATACAAAGCTGCAGTCTATCTTAAACCATTTCACCAATTTTTCTTCTTATAAATGCCCAAATAACATTTTTATAATCGATTTAATTTTACAAAATTTTCTTGAAATAAGCTGACAACAATGTCAATAAAATTTTATGCAAAATTGATGGTAGATGGTATTTTTAGATTTATTTTCCTAGACTGTATAGTACTTTCCTAGACTGTGTTGCCGAATTTAAGCAACTTTGTTCGCAATTTTCTCAATGAATATAACAGATGGATTTTTTTTAACAATGTTTCTAGAATCCCCAGGCATGCCCTAACAACGTACCATACAGATGGTGCGCCAATTCTGGGACACCCTGTATAGCTAATAAAAGTAATCAATGACATAAAAATCACAGAAGAAAGGCTAGTTATTGCAAAATATGGAGTACATCCACATGATTTTTGATAACTTATGCTAAAAAACGATACATTCTATAAGAAGCCCACTTTAATTTATAACATTAGATTACGATGGAACTGCGCCAATTTTTAGAAATATATGCTAAATATGATTTTAAGAAGATTTTTGGAAAAGTTATTTTTTAAAAACAATTATATTCCCCCAGGTTTCAAAGAGACCAATCATGTTGGACACAAAATTTTGTAAACTGATGCAAAATAAGGTTCTAAAAACACTTTTACCCCTCTTAAATGGAACTTTTTAGAAAAACTGTTTTTATGACCTTATTTTGCATCCATTTGCAAAGTTTGGTGTAAATCCAATATGATTGAATATTTAGGGGATGGAGAAGAAATTTCTATAGAGGAATAATTTTTCCAAAAATCTTTTTGAAATCTTATTTAGTAACTATTTGTAAAAATTGGTGCAGTTCCATTGTGATCTAATCTTGCAAATTAAAGGAAGCTTTTTGGAAGGCTACCACTTTTCTAAAAGCCCCAACAAAAAAAGAAGGCAAGACAAAATTGTTCCAATGCTCCAGACATACCCCATAGATTTATGAGATTTAAAACTGGAGTTATAAGTAGACATTTAGCCAGCCAACAAGTACAAATAACAGAAGAGCTTATGCTGGCATTATCAAAGCAAACTATTTAATAAGTGTCATCATCCCTCACAAATATATCATGTCCCCTACAGCTATAACATCCAAAACATTCGAGGGGCCCTCCACCTTAAAAATATTTACACCGTAACAAATCGAATTTAAGATCAGAGTTTTAATTCCATATCCATAGTAAAATTGACAATATAACTTATGTTAATAAAATTTGACTATATTTTTATAACTGTGTTTTTAATGTTTTTGATATTATGCTACAATTTTCCATTTTACCTGAAGTTCAAATTACTGCAATTATTTTAAAAGGATATTTTTCTCATTAATTAAGTACCTTACCTAAGTACCATTATTAAATAATAAAATTATAGACTTATAAAAACTCCTTTCCATTAAGTCCGAGATTAAGTCATTATGATACATCTTCTAAGAAGTAAAGTGACCTGAAAAATTTCCCCCTTCCCTCTTAATTAATTCAACCATTTAAACCAAGTTTTCAACAAAAATATTCAGTCTTGTTATAACTCCCTATGCGAAGTTATCAACAGACAATCAGCGAATTGCTTTTATTAACTAAGCACATAAAGTTAAATACTAAGTGACAGTTAAAAAATAGTAAATAAAAATGGAAGACTATGTGAAATCCACACAACCTAGCAAACATTTGCCTACGTCATCGAGTATCAGTTATAAATGTGCAATGTGCAGTTATGAAGCAGCTTCAAAAGACAACTTGAAAGACCACGTGTTAACTAAACATAATAATGTGCTAAAGTGCGATAAATGCACATATGAAACAACTAAGAAATCCACAATGACGCATCATATTAAGACAAAACATACTCCTGAAAATGTACAAAAATGTACCATGTGCAGTTATACAACAGCTAGAAAAGATTCTCTTAAGAAACATGTCAATAGTATACACACGCGGGAAAATATACTAAACTGTTCTATGTGCAGTTATACTACAACTATAAAAAAATAGCCTTAAGCAACATGTTAATAGTATACACACGCGGGACAATATACTAAGATGTACTATGTGCAGTTATGAAACAGCTTATACAAAAACCCTTAAGAATCATGTCAATAGTGTTCACACGCGGGAAAATATACTAAAATGCACCATGTGCAGTTATACAACAGCTAGAAAAGATTCTCTTAAGAAACATGTCAATAGTATACACACTCGGGAAAATATACTGAAATGTTCTATGTGCAGTTTTGAAACGACGTATAAAAATAACCTCGTAATACATATTACACGTGTGCATAGCGAGTGTGAGTCATTAGTTTCTCAGCATAACAATAAAAGAAAAAGAGAATTCAATAAGGATCCTGACACAGATTTTAGTAATCAGAAAATGGCTAAAAGAGTCTGCGAAGAAATATCTACACTATCCCAACCTAGCTCTGACCAGGACGTTAATACAACATTTCCTAGTTTAGATTCTTATTCTGATATGCCTTGGTTTACTTTTGATGAAAAAAGTCAAACATTAGAAGAAGACAACCATTGTAGTTATTCTGCATCAAATGTACCTCCAGAGTTTCAATGTTCCGTATCCATTGTAAAATTGAGAATATACCTTATGTTAATAAAATTTGACTATATTTTTATAACTGTGTATTTATTGTTTTTGATATTATGCTACCATTTCCCATTTTACCTGAAATTTAAATGACTGCAATAACTCTAAACTGATATCTTGCGCCTTAATTAAGTATCTCACCTAGTACGATTATTAAATAATTAAATTACTAACTAAGCGTTTTTCTATTAGGTCATCAAGATACATTTTCTAAGAAGTAAAGTGACCTGAAAATTTCCCCCCTTTCCTCTTTAAAAATTCAACCATTTAAACCAAGTTTTCAACAAAAATATTCATTCTTATTATAACTCCCTGTGCGAAGTTATCAACAAACAATCAGCGAATTGTTTTTATTAACTAGCACATAAAGTTAAATATTAAGTGACAGTTAAAAAATAGTAAACAAAAATGGAAGACTATGTGACATCCACACAACCTAGCAAAGATTTGCCTACATCATCGAGTAACAGTTATAAATGTGCAATGTGCAGTTATGAAGCATCTTCAAAAGACAACTTAAAAGACCACGTGGTGACTAAACATAATAATGTGCTAAAGTGCGATAACTGCACATATGAAACAACTAAGAAATCCACAATGACGCATCATATTAAAACCAAACATACTCCTGAAAATGTACAAAAATGTACCATGTGCAGTTATACAACAGCTCGAAAAGATTCTCTTAAGAAACATGTCAATAGTATACATACGCGGGAAAATATACTAAACTGTACTATGTGCAGTTATACTACAACTAGAAATGATCTCTATAAGCAACATGTTAATAGTATACACACGATGGAAAATATTCTAAAATGTACTATGTGCAGTTATACAACAACTATAAAAAATAGCCTAAAGCAACATGTCAATAGTATACACACGCGGGACAATATACTAAGATGTCCTATGTGCAGTTATGAAACAGCTTATACAAAAACCCTTAAGAATCATGTCAATAGTGTTCACACGCGGGAAAATATACTAAAATGCACCATGTGCAGTTATACAACAGCTAGAAAAGATTCTCTTAAGAAACATGTCAATAGTATACACACTCGGGAAAATATACTGAAATGTTCTATGTGCAGTTATGATACGTCGTATAAAACTAACCTTGTAAGACATATTAAAAGTATGCATAGCGGGTGCAAGCAATTAGTTTCTCAGCATACCAATAAAAGAAAAAGAGAAATCAATGAGGATCCTGACACAGATTTCAGCAATCAGCAAATAACGAAAAGAGTATGTGGAGAAACATCTACACTTTTACAACCTAGCTCTGACCAAGACGTAAATACAACATTTACAAGTTTAGATTCATATTCTGATATGCCTTGGTTTACTTTTGATGAGAAAAGTCAAACATTTGGAGATAACAAACATTGTAGTTATTCAGCAACAAATGTACCTCCAGAGTTTCAATGTTCCGTATCCATTGTAAAATTAAGAATTTAACTTATGTTAATAAAATTTGACTATATTTTTATAACTGTGTATAAATTGTTTTTGATATCATGCTGCCATTTCCCATTTTACCTGAAATTTAAATGACTGCAATAACCCTAAACTGATATCTTGTGCCTTAATTAAGTATCTCACCTAGTACGGTTATTAAATAATTAAATTATTGACTAAGTATTTTTCTATTAGGCCATCAAGATACATTTTCTAAGAAGTAAAGTGACCTGAAAATTTTCTCCCTTCCCTCTTTATTAATCTAACCATTTAAACCAAGTTTTAACAAAAATATTCATTCTCGTTGTAACTCTCCCTACGAAGTTATCAACAAACACTCATCGAATTGTTTTTATTAACTAGCACATAAAGTTAAATACTAAGTGACAGTTAAAAAATAGTAAACAAAAATGGAAGACTATGTGAAATCCACACAACCTAACGAAGATTTGCCTACATCATCAAGTATCAGTTATATATGTGCAATGTGCAGTTATGAAGCAGCTTCAAAAGACAACTTGAAAGACCACGTGGTGACTAAACATAATAATGTACTAAAGTGCGATAACTGCACATATGAAACAACTAAGAAATCCACAATGACGCATCATATTAAAACCAAACATACTCCTGAAAATATACAAAAATGTACCATGTGCAGTTATACAACAGCTAGAAAAGATAGTCTTAAGAAACATGTCAATAGTGTACATACGCGGGAACATATACTAAACTGTACTATGTGCAGTTATACTACAACTAGAAATGATCTTTATAAGCAACATGTCAATAGCATACACACGCAGGAAAATATTCTGAAATGTACTATGTGCAGTTATACAACAACTATAAAAAGAAGCCTTAAGCAACATGTCAATAGTATACACACGCGGGACAATATATTAAGATGTCCTATGTGCAGTTATGAAACAGCTTATACAAAAACCCTTAAGAATCATGTCAATAGTGTTCACACGCGGGAAAATATACTAAAATGCACCATGTGCAGTTATACAGCAGCTAGAAAAGATTCTCTTAAGAAACATGTCAATAGTATACACACTCGGGAAAATATACTAAAATGTTCTATGTGCAGTTATGATACGTCGTATAAAACTAACCTTGTAAGACATATTAAAAGTATGCATAGCGGATGCGAGCCATCAGTTTCTCAGCATAACAATAAAAGGAAAAGAGAATTCAATGAGGATCCTGACACAGATTTCAGTAATCAGCAAATAACAAAAAGAGTATGTGGAGAAATATCTGCTCTATCCCAACCTAGCTCTGACCAAAACGTTAATACAACATTTACAAGTTTAGATTCTGATTCTGATATGCCTTGGTTTACTTTTGATGAAAAAAGTCAAACATTTGGAGAAAACAACCATTGTAGTTATTCTGCAACAAATGTACCTCCAGAGTTTCAATGTTCCGTATCCATAGTAAAATTGAGAATATAACTTATGTTAATAAAATTTGACTATATTTTTATAACTGTGTATTTATTGTTTTTGATATCATGCTACAATTTCCCATTTTACCTGAAATTTAAATTAATGCAATAACCCTAAACTGATATCTTGTGCCTTAATTAAGTATCTCACCTAGTACGGTTATTAAATAATTAAATTATAGACTAAGCGTTTTTCTATTAGGTCATTAAGATACATTTTCTAAGAAGTAAAGTGACCTGAAAATTTTCTCCCTTCCCTCTTTATTAATATAACCATTTAAACCAAGTTCTCAATAAAAATATTCATTCTCGTTGTAACTCTCTGTACGAACTTATCAACAAACACTCATCGAACTGCTTTTATTAACTAAGCACATAAAGTTAAATACTAAGTAACAGTTAAAAAATAGTAAACAAAAATGGAGGATCATGTGAGATCCACACAACCTAACGAAGATTTGCCTACATCGACGAGTATCAGTTATAAATGTGCAATGTGCAGTTATGAAGCATCTTCAAAAAACAACTTAAAAGACCACATGGTGACCGAACATAATAATGTGCTAAAGTGCGATAAATGCACATATGAAACAACTAAGAAATCCACAATGACGCATCATATTAAAACTAAACATACTCCTGAAAATGTACAAAAATGTACCATGTGCAGTTATACAACAGCTAGAAAAGATAGTCTCAAGAAACATGTTAATAGTATACATACGCGGGAAAATATACTAAACTGTACTATGTGCAGTTATACTACAACTAGAAATGATCTCTATAAGCAACATGTCAATAGTATACACACGATGGAAAATATTCTAAAATGTACTATGTGCAGTTATACAACTACTATAAAAAATAGCCTTAAGCAACATGTCAATAGTATACACACGCGGGACAATATACTAAGATGTACTATGTGCAGTTATGAGACAGTTTATACAAAAACCCTTAAGAATCATGTCAATAGTGTTCACACGCGGGAAAATATACTAAAATGCACCATGTGCAGTTATACAACAGCTAGAAAAGATTCTCTTAAGAAACATGTCAATAGTATACACACTCGGGAAAATATACTGAAATGTTCTATGTGCAGTTATGAAACAATGTATAAAACTAACCTCGTAAGACATATTAAAAGTATGCATAGCGAGGGCAAACAATTAGTTTCTCAGCATAACAATAAAAGAAAAAGAGAATTCAATAAGGATCCTGACACAGATTTTAGTAATCAGAAAATGGCTAAAAGAGTCTGCGAAGAAATATCTACACTATCCCAACCTAGCTCTGAGCAAGAAGTTAATACAACATTTACAAGTTTAGATTCTGATTCTGAGATACCTTGGTTTACTTTTGATGAGAAAAGTCAAACATTTGGAGATAACAAGCATTGTAGTTATTCAGCAACAAATATACCTCCAGAGTTTCAATGTTCCGTATCCATTGTAAAATTAAGAATTTAACTTGTTAATGTTAATAAAATTTGACTATATTTTTATAACTGTGTATTTATTGTTTTTGATATCATGCTACCATTTCCCATTTTACCTGAAATTTAAATGACTGCAATAACCCTAAACTGATATCTTGTGCCTTAATTAAGTATATCGCCTAGTGCGGTTATTAAATAATTAAATTATTGACTAAGTGTTTTTCTATTAGGTCATTAAGATACATTTTCTAAGAAGTGAAGTGACCTGAAAATTTACCCCCTTTCCTCTTTATTAATTCAACCATTTAAACTAAGTTTCCTCCTAAGCTTGATTTATAGATGAATTAACTTCACTTAAAATTAACGTATCGCGAAATAAATGAATTATACGAAAGATGAAATCGTATTTACACATCCAATGAACTTAACTTTACGTTTACTTATAGGTTATATTTCTTAATTTTGACAAGTCTCAGCTCAGCTAATTTAGGGTAAAGTGAGCATCTTTGCTAGAGCCATTTATCGGCTACTAGACCAAACTTTTAAAATTACAAAGATAATCGAAGAATAGACACCAATAAAAACTACGATTCTAACATTTACCGATATATGGCGTTTACTGTTCTATAGTAACGTGTTAATTTATACTATAAATGAATTAATTTGGTCGCGTCAAGTTAAGTGGAGATAAGTAGCTTTGAGTGACGTTAAGTTAATTTAATTTAAGAGCCTCATATCTCCTCCGACTACCATGGTGAGACGCGAATCGGTGCGGGGAACGCTAGCATGCGAGGGCCTACCATAACGTGGAAAAAGAGTTTATGTGCAAAAATCAGATTTTGAAATAATAAGGTTTTATTCAATATGCTTAACATTGAACGGCAGGTACACCTTCGACGTACGTATTAATATCTAAATATTTTACAATAAAATAATGTTTAAAGTATGATTATCGTTTTCGCATGATCCAAAAAACGTATAAATCAGTAAACATGTCAAAATCAGATACATCCTTTTTCCATTGTACGCTAGAGGCTGGCGGAGGGGAGCCCTTTCCTATATAAATATTCACGTAATTTAGACTTCAAATATCTTTGCTAATTCTTATCGGATTTTTAAAAACTTGGTGTCATTGGAAAGCTTATTAAATTTGTAATACTTATTGTTTTTTAAAATTTGTTTTTGAGCGCTCAATTTCTTGAAAAAAATAGTTTTTGTTTTTGGCATGGTTTACCCATCTTTAAACTGTTATTTTTGCTAAACTAGGGACCCAAATCAAAATGTGCCAAACAATAAGTATTTTAAAAGAAGTTAAGGTAATACTATTAAAATTTCAAAGTCATTGCGTTAATAATAACTCTAAAAACTGCGGTCTAAGTTGTACACAAATTTGCATAAGAGAAGATGGGATATAGGGCTCTTAACTATAAATTTCACTTTAAATTTGAGGTTACCAAATGTTGCTAAAATTTGTCAATCTAATTTATGATGATTGAACATCAAATTTTAAGGCAGTTAACCCCTCGATAGTAAACATCATAAATCGGAGTCAGAAGCAGGCAGGCAGGGTCTGGATACAAACAATTGAACATCAGATGTCACCACCAGGCCTACTGCCATTTTCCGCATCGCTACACTCTATGAGCGGCTCACCCATTCTTTATATTTTGTGGGATTTATTTAGATCCCGTAATCTTACAGATAGACGTTTATGTTCTTGCAAGGATGGGTTTTTAATTATGTTTATGTTGTTTTATTTTAAAGTTAGATAAAAGTCTTTTTGATGAACAACATCAGGGTCTAAAGGAGTCAGAGAACAAGATTAGTTAAATGGGGGCAAAGTTTCCTAATTTAATTTTAATCAACTTTACACAAGATAAATTTCATTATCTTTTATCATTTTCTGGATTATAAAAAAAACTGAAAAAGTGCATTTCGGTAACCTATTTAGCAACACTATTTTTTAAAATACCAGGGTGACCTGGAATATGTGGAAAGTCAGGGAATCATAAATATGGCTAATAGAGCTCGTCAAGTCTCAGATCGACATTAAAAAACTATCTGTAAAATTATAATTTTGATTCTGTCATATTTAACCACATTTTCAAAACAATATTTTATGATAATACCTAAAAGGATTTCTCTGAAAATGCTTGGTATAAAAATGTGCTTTAATGTCTTAACTTAGATATTTCAAGTTTAGTTCATTGTAAAACTTAAAAAATTACATTTTATTTGTTAATGTTGCGGACCCACCCAGATGTGACTATTAATCGCAAATTGCTTAAGAATGCATCCATATCAGGAGATCTCGTAAGTACCACTGCAAAATTAACATTTTTTTCTATTACCTAGAACAAACCATACCCCTTGATAGAATAGAATAGAATAGAAGTAGATTTATTTTTAAAATAAGTACAAAGCATTACACATAAACATATATAAAATTTTACACATTATTTAAAAATACGTCAAAAAAATGTAGAACGTTCTTAAAACATAGACACTTTGTACAGATGGGTTTATAATAAATGTAGGCTATCTCAATTATTATACTCCTCGCAGACAAAGTCAAAAACGAGGAGTATATTGTGATTGTTTTGAAAATTCTAAAATCGTCAAAAATCGTCGTAGAGCAAAAATTCTTGCAGATTCGTGCGTTTCATCGAATTTTGAACAACTTTCAAAAAATCCGTCCGTCTGTCCGTCCGTCCGTCCGTCCGTCCGTCCGTCTGTCCGTCTGTCCGTCTGTCACGTTTTTTGTAGACACTCTAACTTGAGTACCAAAGATCCCATCAAGTTCAAATTTTCAGGAAAAATCGTTCTCATTAAAATCTAGATCCCTATTGTTTTTGAAAGAAATCGGAAAATAATAAGGGGGGCTGCGGCACCCCCCAAGTGAGAAAAAATTCATATTTCAGTTATCATAAAAATTACAGAATTTTTTTTCTGGTAACTTTAAAGCCCTCTTAATTCTCTACTAAAAGTATATTGGAGTTTTTTTTGTCCGGCCCCACATAAGCCCCCCAATTAAAAAAAAAGCCGTATCTTCGTTATTTTTTAATTTACAAAAAAAACTTAGGTCATAAAAATGAAAGGAAATTAAATTTTGTATTAAAAAATATTTTTTGTTTTTTTTTTGTGAAGTTTTTAAGACAAAAAAGGTCAAAATAAAGGTTTTTGGTGATTAAAAAGCTCACTTAAGTCTAGGTTCGGTCAAGGTGGCTTTGCAAAAGAAATTGAAACACAAACATCCTTCCAAAGCCAAATTAAATCCTAAACGCCATTGTCAGAATTGATACCTATTTATGCTTTTCGCAAATAAATGTTTTTTCTATAGAAGAGTTAATAGTTTAACCTCTTCGCAGAGTTTTTTTGATAATATTAAAAAATTATTGTTTTTTTTTAATTTTATTATTCTCTGATTACCTACTGCGAGGAGTATCCTATTAAATGTCGGCATTTTATAAAAAAAACTCTAACAGGCTCACTAATCTAACCTATCCACTGACCTAACCCATATCTAGTTTAAATTGTGCATTTAAATATTCACCAAGGGAATACGGTTCGAGATTTATAAGTAAATTGGTAAGCTCCTTCTTAAAAATTTTAAGATCCTGTATGCATTGTAATTCTTTGGGAAGCTTATTGAACAATTTTAGGCACATGTACTGTGTATTTTTTTCTGTAACTGTTAGGGCATGTATCGGAAATATATAGTTTTGATTCCGAGTTACATAGCTACCTGTTTTTAAAAAAGAATTAAAATAATCTTTATGTTTAAAGTTAAATACCAAACAATTGTACACATACAGCCCATACACAGTGAAAATTAAATTATCTTTAAATTTTCCTCTGCAGGATTTCCTGAAGGGTACACCAAAGATTTCTCTTATTGCTATTTTTTGAAGCACAAATAGGTCATTTATTTTACTGCTGCTTCCCCAAAATATAATTCCAAAAGACAGAAGTGATTGAAAATTGGCATAGTAGAGAATTTTAAGTGTATTTGTTGATAATCTATTTTTAATCACTCTGAATGTGTATATAACAGAGTTAAGTTGTTTTGATTTTCTTAAAATTTCGCTATGCCAATTTAAGTTGGTATCTAATGTGACGCCTAAAAGCCTATTTTGGCTTTTAACTTCAACATTTATATCATCTGTAATTGAAATACATTCGTGAAAAGTATCAGCAAAATAGTTATTTTTAAAAAACATACATTCAGTTTTATTTTCGTTTAGAGAAATTTTATTAAAATTACACCAGGTTTTTATGCGATGAAAGAGAGCCGTGAGGTCACTTTTTATGTTTCCAATGTGCTTGTCTGATAGAAAAAAATTTGAGTCATCAGCATAGTTTACGGCAAAGGTTACGGATATGGTTGCTTTCTCAAACAATTCGCGTTCAAAGCTGACATCTTGGTGGCTCGTCATTATTTACAAATAAAAAATGATTTTTAAATACTTACTGTAAATTAAACTTAAAATATCTTAAATAAGATATTAGGAAACATTTTTAAACCAATGGTACCTAAACAAGTTTCCTATTTTTATTTAAATAATGTTTTAAAAGGACCAATCTTGTAAACATTCAATAAGAAGAAAATGACCTTTTTCTTAGGTACGTAATGTTGGTTGCCTGATAAAATTTCACAGACAGAAAAAATTGCAACCTAGTTTTTTCTGCAAAATTATTTTACAGAAAAAAAAATATCCAATAAACATTTGTTTGTTAGGTTGTAAAGAGTTATTTTGTAATTGTCACATTTAAAAAATTTATAGCGGTAATTTTTTTGCTTTAAACTTACATTTTATAAATGACGTTTTTCTTGCAAACACTGAACTTATTCTGATTAAAACACAAACTTTTATGACAAAACAAAGATGTACTAATTGTATTTATGCAATTTATACATTCATAATATGGATTTTTTTCCTTCCATCGAATCATATCTGATAACAGCATTGCTTAAGCCTGCCCTAGATGCTCCAATAAATTGTAACAATAAATTGCAACGACTTTTTGTTAAGTTATAATAGCGCTCTACAGCGCATAGCAAATTATTAAATTAGGTAAAAACTTGTGATAATGTTGCCAGTGTCAGAAAAAATTGTGCAAGGACAACTGCACAGTTAAATATTCTAGAAATTTATCGTAATGTCTATGGCAAGCTTTAGGTTACTTAATGATGTTTATTGCAAAAATCAACAAAAGCTAACAATCCGTTGCCGATGAGTGTTGTTAATACTTTGTCAATAATTTTAGTAGACACTTAATAAACCATATGGATGTCTGGATTTTCAATTATCCTGTACTTACATAAAGTTTTTTGCGTATTTTTGATAAATTGAATAAAAATGATAAATAGCCCAATCATTCTAATAATGCCCCCAGAAAAAAATCCCAACCAAGATCTGCTTATGCAGGTTTGTAGCCACTACCCCCAGGAACATAAAAGTGAAAAATTCCCACAAAATTTCCGTGCCGTTTAGCCCCCATCTTGCATAGAAGTGAGAAGTTAGTTTTTTGTTAATACCTAAACTATTTGGCACTTTTAAAAAAAATTTCAAAAATTTTTAGGAACATTATTTTAATAAAAATACAATCATTTTTAAAAAAATAATAAATCATCAATATGAACGTTTTATAGCACTTTGAAAATGTACTAATTTGGTCCTACATAGATCGCTGCAATCTATGCAGGACTCTATGACTAAGATAGACGATTATGGTGAAATAAGGTGATTGTCAAAGAGCTATAGAATCGTTAATATTGGTGATTTATTATTTTTTTAAAAAATATTGATATCTTATTAAAATAATATTCCTAAAAATTTTTAAAACTTTTTTCAAAAGTGCCGAATAGTTTAGGTATTAACAAAAAAGTAACTTCTCATTTCTATGCAAGATAGGGGCTAAACGTGACGGAAATTTTGTGGGAATTTTTTACTTTTATGTTCCTGGGGGTAGTGGCTACAAACCTTCATAAGCAGATCTTGGTTGGGATTTTTTTCTGGGGGCATTATTAGAATGATTGGGCTAATTATGATTTATTGGTTTTTGATGATGGTATCTGTATTGTAATATTGATTACCAACAATCGTAACACTGCCTTTGACATTAAATAATTATATTTATAAATTGTCTTCAGTAACAAAAAACATAAAACTTACCTACATTGGCTATTTTAGCAACCAATGAAAACAGATCTAAACTGCGCTTGTCGCCAAAACTTTAATATTTGTTTAAAATCAATACTAAACGAGTAAAACTTTTGCCAAGTTTTGCTCTAAATTACCTGCTATATGGGAAGACATCTTGGAAAGTTTCTGTTATAAACTTTCATATCTAAGAATTCTACATGCAGTGTTAAAAAAAACTTTAAAAAATTTAAATGTAACAAACAGCATGAGTATTTTCCAACTTTTTTAAAAATAACTTTTTTATACAGGGTGTTCCTGTCGTGGAAAAAATTTAGGAGGTGATTCGTGGACCCATTTATACAAAAAAAAAGGTTATATAAACATGTGTCCAATTTTGGCCCCTTAGTTAGTTACAGCACTCTGGAAATCCCCTTAAAAATACTTTTTTTTCGCTTTATTTCCAAAACAAATAAATTTTTTAAAAAATGTTATAGCTTTTTTTTGATGCATTTAAATACAAGAAATATTTTTTCATTTGCAAAGTTTTAGAAAATCCTCACATACCCAAATAGTGTACACCACTTGCCCCAAAAGGTTTTTTTTTGTAAAAAATTTCTCCAAATTCCCAAAAAATACCACCAATTTCCCAAATTCTCAAAAAATTTACCCAAATTCCCAAAAATTCTATTAGTTTCCAAAAAAAAAATCCCCCAATTTCCATAAAACAACCTCTAATTTCCAAAAAATTCCTACAATTCCTGGAAAAAATTCCTCACGGCTTCTCTAAAAAAATACCTTTAAAAACGCATTAGGTACATTTTAAATTTGAGAATTTTTGACGCAAAACTTATTGTTATTTTGGGCAAAATATTTAAAAACATCGATATGTTTTGGCAGGAAATTTTAAATTTTTGAATATCTTTGACGCGAAATTTAAAAACATTAATAAGTTTTGGCGGATTTTAAATTTTTAAATATTTTTGTGTGACCACTTGGAGCCTAAAGTGGGATTCACAATGAAAATTCACTTGTATCTTGTAAGAATTAAGGTAGCTTGCAAGAGACTAAAATATGTATTTGCGATATACCATTCACAATAAATTAGCTTGCATGAGCTCTTACAAGCTATAATTCATTGTGAATGACATTGCCCAAATACATATTTTAAGCTCTTGCAAGCTACCTTAATTGTTACCGGATGCAAGCTAATTTTCATTGTGAATGAAGCTTCATACACTAACTTCATTTCGCACCCTTATTTTTCAAAAAATAGCTCTTATTTTTTAAAAAATACTTCTATCCCTAAAAAATTTCTTCACCTTCTAAATAATTCCTCCAATTTCTAAAACATTTCTCAAATTCCTAAAAAAATTCTCCAATTTCTAGAAAATGCACTAAATACTAAGTATTGCACCTTTATTTTTGCAAAAAAGCATACGAAAACAGACTAAACATTATCTCTTTTGAATAGAATAAAATAGAATTGTAAAAGACCCTAATGAGCCATCCAAATATCCATTCTCCATCCCTGAACAATAAGCCTAATTGCAGATCAGTAGCACGCCACTTTAAAGTTTAAATGAAAATGGCAATCAATTAGCGAGGCCATACATATCATGGTGGCGGGTGTTGGATGGCCATAGCGCATCCACCATATTATTTACCGCGATCCTCTGTGTTTGTAATGCAATGTTTGCATGCAGGCGCCCGCGGCCTGTGACGTAGGTTTTATTTGGGTAAGAGATCGTTCGAGCTATGCCCGGGCCCGCGCCGACTGTTAACATTTTATTGCTTGTTTTTGCCATAATATAGCCCGTTTATTTAAATAATGGTTGTAATAGGACACATCTGTGATGAATTTGCATTTTGGAAATTGTTATATTCTGGAATGAACACTGAACAGACATTATTAAACACAACAAGTGTGGGTATAGAATGGTGGATGAACAGTGAATGTAAAACAGTACCTATACCATACCAAGAGATTTGTTTAATTATTACACAGGGTGTCCGCGTTTAGATTATTTTTTTAATATGGCAAATAAAAGTTAAAAAAACTGACAAGACATTGGATGGAAGAAATATTTTAAAAGAGTACCTTTCCAGAAATGCAGTCCTTTAAGGCTATACATTCAATTTCGTAGATCTTCTAATGTGTGCTCCTAGAAGCTCGTATAAGTCATCTTTGTTGAGCTTTCGTCAATTCTACTAAATAGCACATCTAAATGAGGACCCCATCGTATATTAATACTAAAAATAGTTTTGAAAACTACAAAAATAGGGCTACAAACGTATGGTTTTATTTAAATCGCATATTTCTTTGTGTCGAAAATCTGACTTTAAAAATCATTATAAAATTTTTGATTTTTAAAGTAAGATTTTCGACATAAAAAAAATAACCGATTTAAATGAAACTATAATACGTTTCTGTTGTAGCCCTATTTTTGTAGTTTTCAAAACTACATTTAGTTTCAATATACGATGGGGCCCTCATGTAAATGTGCTATTTAGTAGAATTGATGGGAGCTTCTAGGACATGACTTATACGAGCTTCTAGAAGCACAGATTAAGAAGATCTATGAAATTGAATTTCAAGTGAGATAGATTAAAAATGGTTGATCGAAAATATTTAAAAACCCGTTAGTCAAATCATTATAAAATTTGCACAATCTCAAATTCCAAAATAGGTTTAAAATAACCGATTTTATTACCCCTAAGAAATCAGTTTTTTCAGATTTTTGAAACAAATAAGTTTTTGAAAGAATGTTAAACTTACTTTTTGATTTATCTAAATGCTAGAACTATTTTATTACTTTGAAAATTTTGAAAAAGTGGGAATTCCTGGGGGTAGGTATAAAAATCAATTGGGACATCAGTTTCACTATACAACAAGATTCCCCATTAATGATGTATAATAATTTAATTTTTTTTCTTTAAAAAGTTATAATTAAATGTTTTAAAACGTCATGTATTTAATATTAAAAAAAATCGACGTTTTTAATTACTGCCTAATATTTAGTTTAAGCAGTGTTGCCAAAATTGGATCAATACCAAAAGTCATTTCGCTACCGTTTCCACCAGCCTGCAACAAAAATTCCATTGCATCCGTAGAATTTAAAAAATATGGACCAATACCAAGTCCTACGTCACAGTGCCGTATTGACAAACCGGTGAGAATAATTTTGCACACGAAAACATGTGCCCTACTGCCACTAGGCTATATAAATAATATTCCATAAGATAAAAATAGCATATGGATAATTTGTGGGTAAAGAAATGTTGCAGGAACTTCTTCTAACTAGAATCTAATTGCTGACAAAAAAGGATCTGATGTTTAAGTTTTAAAAACATCTCTTAAAAAACAAAAAAGTTACAGTCAAATAACCAAAATGCACTTTCTTAATTTTTTTGTTATTGCCTTTAAGAAATCGAGATCATGGTGCGTTTTGTTGGGCAAGGGAAAATTCAGCCAGCAGGATATGAGAATCTGCCGTGTAGTTTTATTGCTACAGTAAAATCTGATGGCAGTCTTCTCTCTGCGGCCAAAATAGATGGTAGAAAATGTAAGAGATAATCGCCCAAATTTAAATTTAACCATTAAAATAGGATCAGAAGATAGGTCTTAATATCCTTTTTTTGTATTCCATTTTTACGTAGATATCCTTTTAGTTATATAAATAAAATCTAAAGCTAAATCTTCCTCTTTTTGAAAGATACGACTAAAACGCAGCATAAGTGAACAGTACAGTTTAAAGTTGTCGTAAGGAACAACCTCAGAAACAACTAAAAAAAACAACCATGTCCAAATTTAACAAGTCCACGTCCACAACGCATTAAAAAGCGACGTCTAAACGCTATAAACTCCAATTTACCATAATCCATATTAAACACAACCGCCTCCTACACCTCTGCGGAGGCGGACACCAACCCTTCACTAAACTCCACCCCCACACAACCTCTACCCACAGTAAGTAGATACGAGGGCGGCATGACGTCACACTCTACCACGCATGCTCTCTGCCTGAATGTAGGTCACCTAGGTGACCTTTAGGGCAACCCAAGCGGGTGGCATCCAGAATCCGGATCCAGAAGTCGCGTAGCTTTGGGTTGTTCTGGGTTGCCGCTGTTGGTTGTCGTCGTCGTTTTCATTGTTAGCTGCTGAAGAAGTCCTCCAGGTTCCAAGAGCGAAAAGATGGCGAGTAATTCGTCCAATTTCAAGCTGAGCGATGCTACTGGGAAGTTGAAGTGTACTGGTAAGTTGAATTATAGATCTATCCCGTCGTTGGTCACAATCGCGGTCGTTATACTTGGGAAACTAAATGATCACCAGCAGCACAATGATTTGTGTCAATCTGACGCATATCTGACGTTTCCCAAGTATAACGACCGCGAGGGTGGTCAACGGCGGAAAGGGTGAATACAAAACATAGGTATAGTTTTAGTCCATAAGGTTATTCTCAAACCGATAACTTCAAAACATCCTCTAAATGGTTTCAAAAACTGTTAAAATAATCTTAGTTCTCTTAGAACTGTATAAGAAACCATCCATCTAAAACTTTATTGTCTCTCCCCCCAAAAATGTTTTTAAAATCTTTACTATTCATGTGATTAACTCCTAGTTCCTAGTTTAAATTCTGTTTAGCTCTTACATAAGCACTGCTTTTATAAAATCAATATTCTTATGTCCGCCATTTTGCAAACTTATGGACGCCATTTTGTATTTTGTCTCTTTGGGATCTTGCCAGAACGTAAGGTTCATTTTGCATTATTAAACTCATTAGCCAAAATTCAAGGTTTATAAAAATTTGTCAGACATTATCCAACATTGTTTTTTTTCGTTTATCCCAAAGCAAAAATTCTTTCAGATTCGTTGAAATTGAAAAAGAAATCATTCGGCTTACTACTTCAAAGCGTAATCCAAAAAAATTTTGCTCTTATAAAATTACAAAAATAACAACCTGTCTGCAAAAACAAAAAGTAGAAAGCCAAAGTCGAGGTAGATAGATTTTTACCTCGCAAAAAATACACAACAGCCAAATTTGACATTTATTCAGAACACTGTTAAGTGTTTAGGGTTAGCGTGAAAGCCCCCAAAAAGCCCCCTTTAATTTGCACATAAGGTCGCGATGGCTCAGCACCAAATTTTAATAATAGGTGCTAAATTATATTTTGAAAATGATTTTTAGAAAGCTCCTACATTGGACCGATTCAATTTTTTTTTATTATTAACTTTTTTTACATTGGTATGTTTCTATAACTATGTCCTTATACCGATGCTCTGAGTGAGACTACTCCCAACCGAAAATTTTTTTCGTATCCCATATAAAGATGGGTAGAGTTCTTTTACGTGCACATGTACACACGGGACCGCATCTTTTACTTCGTCTTTCGAGCAAAGGCATCTTTAGAAACATTTATCCGACCAGTAACCAGCAGACTTTTTTCATTTTTGAATCACTGCCGGGTTAGACCGATTCAATTTAGAATATTCGTTTTTATGTTGGTTCAATTCAGTCGAATATACGAGAAGCCATTTAGTTCATAAAATAAAACAAATATTTAATACAAGGGCACTATCTATCTAAAAAAAATTTACCCTAATGTGTTTCTCTTTTAAATGCTCCAAATAGCCATGTTTGTAATCAATTTAATTTTACAATATTTTTACAAAAAGAAGCTGATAACAATTGGAGCTATTTCGTCTTTGGTATACATGATGTTAACATTGAGCTCACAAAGAGCGTTAACGACTACTTCGAATATTTGACCAATTTCTGGGAATAGCTCGGATTGTCTACAAAATCTAATGCAAACATGTATGATCATGAATCTAAGATGAGTTTTTTACCTTTATTTTTTCAAACAGTGTTGCAGAGACAGAGATTAGGAAAGATGGATTTTTTAACTAGTTTTGCTAGAGATCCCTTTACTTGGCATTCCTTAACAACGTACAATACAGATGGTGCGTTAGTTTAGCATAGACACCTATGTTTTTAAATCCTAACTCACTCGAACAAAAATCTTAATAAAAGACAGTGCTCTAAATAAAAATTCCAAACAAAAAATAAACCCCCTGCACCAAAATCATAATAAAATGAGTTTATTCAGTTTATGTAAAGATTGAATAGTGTTAGTGGTGTTAGGTGCATTCACTCACTTCCGGGGCACTTTAGAGGGGTGCATAATGATTAATTGCCACCTAAACCTCAATTAGGGGATAAACTAGTGGCCCCCGCCCGCAATGCTGCCAGCTTCGCCACCTGAGTATCTAAACCACGCCACGGCGCTTATTTGATGCCGTCGGTCGGTCGCTCTAAATTCAATTTGGGTAATTCAGTTTAATGGTGGGATTAAATTCATCCTGTTGGTTTATTTATTGTTTTAGTTTATAGGTGCAGCTTTGGGTGTTTATTTTGATTTATTTAGAGGTTTAGCAAAGTTAAGCCATTATACTTACCTGGAAAAAAATACCAAAAAGTACATAACTAGAGAAAAGTGGAAGTCGCACTAAATACTGTCTTAAATTATAAAAATGCTCCAAAAACAACTCACAGTTTTAGCTTTAACGCGATTTTTTAGCAGACTATACTTGTAGACATCCGTAATAACCATAAGACTAGCAATATTTGCAATGGCTTTAATTTTTAGGAATAGGAAATATAAACATTATTGAATTTTCTTGCTGACTTAAAGAGAAACTGTTGGCGAGCAGACAAACTAACTGTTATGACAGACAGTAGGGATACCTTCTAGATAACTAGGCCTGAAACGTTTATAATGACAAATATAAAACATGCGTAGACCTGAAATGAAGTATGCATTGAAACAAAGTTATCCCTACTGTCTGTCAAAAAAAGTGACATTTGTCTTATTTAAGAATTTTTATTAAAAGAAGACACCAAATTATATGTGATTTTAAAAACTAAAATAAATACAAGAAATGTCATCTGTCATTTTCTACGAGTAACGCTAACTTCGGCCCGTGGGTAAAAAGCTTGTTGCAACTTCACCCCGTGGGTAAAGTGCCATTTTACCCACGACTTGCAAGACATAGCTTAAGGATTGTTTAAGGTTTAATCAAGTCGTGCGATAAGTGTTATTTTAAAGGTGGAAGTAGAATAAAAGTTTTATTTTTACACAATTTTGTAAAAACCAGTTTTTTTACCACGGTTTTTAGAGAATTTAGATCGACATTAGTTACTTTTCCAGAGCTATATAGGCTAGCTGTCTAGCGAGACACTTTAATAACAATTTATCAAAGTTTTTTAATACTTTCCATGCTTCAATATGCGGCGAACAAAGAAAATAACTTGGAAAATGTGAAGGAAGGAATCTAGAACGCCATTCTACCGTGTAACATCTGGTGTGCGTTGCAAATGGAAAATTCATCTAAAACTTCTTTTAAAAGAAAAATAAAAAAGCTTATTTCGATTTGTTATAATATCGTACATTTTTTCAAACGAATTTAAAAAAAATACCAAAACATTTTGTGCCATAGAAAAATTGGTGACACTCATTGAAATCGTACTTAACTAAATTTTCCTTAATAAAAAAAATTTCTTCCTTTATCTTTGTCAATAAATAGATATAAAATATAGGCAAGATTAAGCCAAGGATTAAGTTTGACTGATGGGCTATTAAAGAGAGACTATGGCAGTAAACCAAGTAAATCCACCACACAAGAGCTTTCAGGAAAAATAAGGGAGACTCCTCTTTAATAGATGATAGAAAACCTGTCTATACATAGACCGAGCTATAGACCTTCAATACTTTAGGGAATTTGATATCAAAATTTGGCCACATTGATGTTCTCTAACAAAAAAACAAAAACATTGGAAAAAAAATCCGATTGTAGATTTGTTCTCTACGCCTTCCAATTGGCATTAGACTATAGTTTTAAGAAAATCATTTTTTTTGGAAAATTTGCCTTATTTTTTTATAAGGCGCAATTTTCCAAATATTTTCAATTTTTTGATTGGCACGGCCACAAATAATTTTTGCCATAAATGAAAACTCGCATGCTTATGTAAATCGAGCTGCTGAATCCGAACAGCACTTTTATAACTATGAGCTTTATAACTATGAGCTTTTATTCATAGACTTCAAACGCGGCATTTAATTTTCTTTAAAAGAACCTAATTTGCCAAAAAAATTAAATTCTAAAAAAAATGTAATGCATACTTAGGTACCTATATTCAATCTACAAAATAAATTTTATAAAAATCGTGGAAAAAATTATTTGTGTCAAACATTTTCAAAAATTTTTATAATTTGGCAAACTTTAATGAGTTTTTGCAAAAAAAAACAAAGCACTTATAAAAAATCCGTTTGTAGATTTGTTCTCTCTCTACGCTTTCTAATTAGCATAAAAACAAACTTTCAGGCAAATTAAATTTTTGAAAATTTGCTCCATTTTTCGTAAGGGGTAAGGTATGTACAAATATTCTCACTTTTTTAATTTGCCCGTTCACAAATAATTTTTGTCCGCCAAAAGTGCTATTAGTGTTTATGTAAAACAAACTGCTAAATCCGAATTCGGCACTTTAATATTTGCAACTCTTTTAGGTGTATTGCCACCAGCTCTTAAAGAAAACTTTAAACACACGACCCAATTTTTTGAGTGATTTTGATTTTAATGATAAAAAAAAAAATTTAAAACACATAAATGCAGATTTAAATTCTACAGCATAAAAACAAACTAAAACAAAAGACAAAAATTAGTCTTGCTACCCATTTTTGTAAATTTGAAAATTTATCCAACTTTACAAAAGCATACGACACGTGACAGTTTAACAAGTGACCGAAACAGGAATATTTACACCACATGTTTGTCATTTTCTAATAAAACTCGTTTCTATAATCACTTACATATCTAATATTACAATAAATCTAATATTAGACGGTGAAAGTACATAAAATTATCTAAAAAATGCAGATAATCGAGTAATCAGAGCGTATATCTCGCCTACTGTGTTCAATAAGCAGTTAGAAGTAGATAAACGTATCGTCTCAGTAGCCGTGATCGTCTAGTGGTTAGGACCCTACGTTGTGGCCGTAGTAACCCAGGTTCGACTCCTGGTCACGGCAATGTGAAAGCATTGTCACGGTGAGACTTTTTTATTTTTTTTTAAACACAAAATGATTTTTTATGAATTTTGGCAACACAAAAAAATCACTTCATGACTTTTTAGCACCAAAAACACTCTAAAAAAAGCTGATTTGTGTAATTTTTACTTTTAACTTTTTTTTCTCTTTAGTGTTAATATTTTTCTTTGATGTTTTTCAATCTTTACTGTCTGTTTCTGTTATTATCCCTTCTAAAATAATATTTCTTTGTAACGTTTACTTCCAGTTTTATAGGTCTATTCACAAGCTACACATTCATCAATTTTTAAAAATTAAAAAATTCCTCGAAAGCACAAGTGCACATTGTTTCCTCTAGTACGATTATAAATGATTCGAAAAGGGCCCACGGGACTTTTAATTAAACCTAAACCTTCCCTCGGTGGTTTGGAATGCCTTCAATAGGGTAGTTTCCAGTGGCGTAGGGTAACATTTTGTTCTTAGGGTATTTTTTTAGAGTAGGGAGAGTGCGCTATACAGGGAGTCGCTAATTCGAGGTCCACTATTGGATCTCGTTCATGTTAAGAAATACAAGGTCGGTTAAATGGGGGAAAAGTTGCCTATTTTAATGCCCATTAACATTCCGCAAGCAGAACTTGATTATCTCTAACCGTTTTTTGGTTACCTTCAAATAACTAAAAATATGCATTTTGGCTGTTTGGCTGTAATTTCTTTGTTTTTTAACAAATATTTCTGAATCTTTGACATTATTCAGACCTCTTTTCTTAGCAATTAGATTCTGGATTCAGTTTCGATGCTCTGTGCTACTAGAAGCTCTTATAAGTCATCTCCGTTAAGCTTCCGCCAATTCTACTAAATAGCACATCTACATGAGGGCCCCATCGTATATTAAAACTAAGTTTAGTTTTGAATACTACAAAAATAGGGCTACAAACTTATTATAAACTGCTCAACAATTAAAGTGGACCAATTTAAAAATTTTATTTTAAACATACTTCCGAGTTTTTTCTGGAGATAATATTTTTGTCATAATAACTTGGGACCCCATATTATAAAAGGACATTACATTCCCTATGATATTTCCTACAAAGCGTTCAAAAAAAAATATTGATTAAATTTTTAAAAATTTACATTTTATTTGAATTTTTTCTCGCGCTGTTTTAAAAGTCGGGCGAGGTTTTTTCTTCTTAATTTTAAGGATTTTATCCTTTGAGACTTTTATAATCACCATTAAATTACTGTTTGACCTACGACAGCTTGAATGGGGCTCTGGTCCAAGAAAGGGGCCAAATTTTTTTTGTGTCACTTACCGTTATTTCTGGGGCCTAAAATTACCATTATTAGACAGGCAAAGTATGCTTAAAATAAAATTTTAAAGTCGGTACCCTTTAATTGTTGAGCAATTTAGTTTCATTTAAATCAGTTATTTCTTTGTGCCGGAAATTATCATTATAATATTTTTGTTTTCTTTTTCACTACGGATACATTTTTTTGATTATATATGCATTACGTGGTCTATGCCAAACCATAATACGTTAATTTACCATGGTTTTTTTAAGCTTGTAAGGATTAAAATTGCATCTTACGTTTTTTCCTAATATTCCGATGTGCTTGTTCAAAGATTTTAATGTAGGAAGAAAAACACCAAAAGTACTATTTTACCATATTTTTATTATATCTTGCACTTAGTGCCACTTCTGTGAATCACAAACATTACCCTGAATATTTTTAATCATAGTTATTGATGTATCACTCCGTATGTTTACATATTTTGCTGAAATTTCTAAAATAACTGACATTTAAGGAGATGACTTTTACGAACTTTTGAGTGCACAGAACATCCCATTTATGAATTTAAATCTATAGCCTTAAATCATGGGATAATCAGAGTCTTAACTACGTCACTGCTTCACTAAAATGTGACTTTAGCAATATAGAGTTTGTAGTAGTTGGGTACCCCTGTTGAACAGGCTGTGCCTCTCTTAGAAGCAGATGTTTCAAGCGCCCCTATATTACATCGGAGGTCCTGCAATCCTGCTGTCTAGCAGGACTTGCATTTGCAGGGAAGTGGAATGATTCGAATGGAAAATTATTCACTGCTGGAAATGTCTAATTGAAATAGTTCAGATGCCGCTGCACATGTTTGTTTGCTTATTGCTTCTTTTGTGTTCGTATAGATTTATTCTACACTCGTCGCCAATTGATTAGCTTAAGCTTCGCCAGTTTAATTTTCTTCGCGAAAAAACGAAAAAGTAATATAGTTGAGGTGCTGAATCCGAATCTGGCACTTAAACAGTTCCACTTCCAGTGCTTTTAGTTTTGTTGCTATGAGATTTAAACTCCAAATGCGACACTCCTTTTTTGGCTCTTGACTTCTCCAAAAAGACAAACGTCACTTTATTTGACAGACAGTAGGGATAACTTTGTTTCATGGCATACTTCATTTCAGGTCGACGCATGTTTTATATTTGTCATTATCAACGTTTCAGGCCTAGTTATCTAGAAGGTATCCCTACTGTCTGTCATAACATTTAGTTTGTCTGCTCGCCAACAGTTTCTCTTTAGTCAGCAAGAGAATTCACTAGTTTGCAGATACATTGTTTTAAGAAAAAACTAAATGTTGATTTGTCTTTTATAATCAAAATGTAGTCTACAAAATAATATTTATTGTAATAAAAAAAAATGTTTACTCAGTTTTTTTGAATTTTCCAAAAATTTTTTCAGTCCACTTGAAAAAATGCACTTGGGATTGCAGATTTGGTTTCTACGGCTTCTAATTAGCCTAAAAACGCAGTTTCAGGCAGTTTTTTAATTATCATGGACTGGATTTACCACACATAATTTTTGCTACCAATGAATGTCATCAATGCTTACTATCCATTCACAATAAAAAAAAACAGAGCAGGCGAGCCATAGGGTGACAGATTTTACACTATATATTGTCATTAATGTCACTTGTGTTTGCTGATTATGTAAGAAAGTCAAATAATTAAAAAATGCATTTAAAAACATGTTCAGGGCATCTGAATCAAAAACAATGGTCTCAACATATACAGAAGTATTTATCTTTTAATTAAATTACTTTATAATGCACTAATCATTAAACCATTTAAAAGTTTACACAAAACAGAAATTATTTTTGCAAGTACATACTCACTGTTAAGAATTCCTTTTAGGTATCATAGGATAAATTAACACTCTTACAAAAATGTCTACAATTTACTTTATAAATTGTCACATCTCAAGCAAAAATTGTTTCTTTTTTTAAATTTTTACGCCTGTTTTATGTAACTGTCATATTATTTTTCAATTTTTAATGACAGTAAATTTAAAATGTAATGCCAAGTTTGAGAAAAAAAATCAATTTTTGAAAGAAAAAGATTCTAGTTTTCATAGGCGACTCTGGTTTTTATTAAACTGTGAATGGAAAGTATTATGCATAACGAGGAGCTGAATCCAAATCTGACAATTTAACAATTTCAATGCTTTTAATAAAAATAATAATAATAAACGTAATTTTATTGAAAACATAAATTTACAATAAGGCCATCGACCGTAGTCCTTCAGCCAGCGCTTTTAATATTATTGCTATGATCATTTAAAGATTTCAAAGGCAACGTAGTGTTTTTGACAAAGTTTTTTATTTTTTAGTAAATGCTGTTAAAAAATAAAAAAGTCTCACCGTGACAATGCTTTCACATTGCCGTGACCAGGAGTCGAACCTGGGTTACTACGGCCACAACGTAGGGTCCTAACCACTAGACGATCACGGCTACTGAGACTTATTGAAAAACAAACAATCTAAAAAATTTAAAGCAAAAATTGTCATGCTTATTGCGTTTTTTAGGTGATAAAAATCATAATTAATGATAATAAAAAACAAAAATTTTAATGACCTTTAAGATAGATGGAGATAAGTAGAATTAAGTTTTTTGCATTTCGGGAAAGTTTTATCAATTTGACTTACATTTTTGCAATTAATATTATCATAATTATTAATACTATCTAAAAAAAATACATAGTAAGCACAACATATTCTAAAATACGAGCATTTATTATTGCATAATTAAAATTAACTGATTTAATTAGATTTAAATTTTTCTTCTTTTAAGTAACTGCAAATTTTTGAATAAAAATATACTGTATTAAATTTTCAACATAATGACAAAGCAAACAAAAATGCCTTCTCTAAAAAAACCTTCTTTTTTGCAGATATTCTGCCCTACAAGCTCGAAAACACTCCACAAACATGCGAGTTCTTGCAAAAAATCATCGATGTCCTTTTGGATTTTGTTAAGAAAACTAACGACCGTAACGAGAAGATTCTGGATTTCCATCATCCAGAGGAAATGATTAAACTTCTAGATTTGAAAGTGCCAGAACAAGGAGTTACTTTGCAACAACTTATCCATGATTGTGCTACAACTTTGAAATACCAAGTCAAAACTGGTAAGTTTTTATAGAATTTTAGAAAATATTTACCAAAAATCTTCAAGTAAAGTGCATTTTTTAAAAGGGCAACAAAAGGTATGAAAGTAGGAAAGGATTTTACAAAATTGAATAGTTTTAAGATACGAGGGTTGTCTTTTATATTTTGCATATAGACAAATAGGGGACGCCACCAACGGCACCACAAGTGCCAAACAAACCTTCAAGTTTATTACAACTATACCGAAAGTTTTGTTAAGATACGACAAGTGGTTTCGCCACAGTACATTTTTTAGTTAACCTCGCGAGCTGCAAGGAAAATTATACCTCTTTTTTGGCTCATTCTTTACATAAAACCCCCTAGCTTGTTGTCGGTTATTTTCAATTTTTTAAAATTTAATTCTTGATTGGTCATCATTCGTGGTTTTGTATGCGATTTAGGAAATTCCACTGCCGAACAGACTCAAAATTCTGGGACACTAATTAAAGCCAGTGTACTTTTGTGCCTCTCTAAAAATTTAGCTGTCCAACAGAAATATTTTTTTTTACAGTTAACTGTCTAAGTAAAATTCTTTGAATTGAATTTATTTAATTGGCTTAGAATGTCTTAATCTTGCGGTGTGTTACTTGTGCATTTTCGGGTTTTAACTAGCGCAAAGAATCCATGTATTTCCGGGACACTCCTGTTTTTGGTAGAGCTGTCTTAGGATGGGCGCTAAGACTGGTGGGTCCATGTTTGAATTTCAAGAATTACCAGAGAATAGTCTATTGATGTGGTGCATCATCGCCAAAACTAAACATCAACCGGTATTTATTATGGGGGTACCCCATGGCTCTGTCCATTGCCATTAATAAATCCAAATCTCTTTAAAGATTGACTTATTTAAAAATAAAATAAAACTAAATCTTGACCAAACGAAAACATATCAATACAATTATTGAGCTTTTCGAACGATAAGACAAACCTACAAAAAACATGGTCCTATTAATTGTGAAAATTTCTAGTTCATTCTTTCCTTCCGTCTTGCAATTCTGTATAAATCCCAATCTGCATTATGTGGCTATAAACGTCGAATAATATAGAGAATGATATAAATTAGGGCTCAGGTTCATAGCTGCAAAGGATGACACTGTAAGCTCCATAAGCTTTTAGGATTGAGCACCCGACTCTCCGTCTGTTAGCCTGTCTATCTGTTTAGAAGATGATATTCGCATTTTTTGCTTTACATTTCTCTTGAAAATGAAATGTTAAACTCCGTGTCCTCTTATTTGCGGACATAAATGGTCAAAAACGGAAAGGTTAGAGGTAGTGAGTTTTTTTACCTGTGTAAAGTCCAATATGCATATTTGTTTTTGAATTTCAGGGTTTTAGAATAACTTTTATGAAAGCACTGGAGGACAGTTTTCCACTGGGGGACATTAGGTTAGGTAGGTTAGGTTAAGTTTTGCTGCTAAAATGAAAATATAAACTCTAACTATATCGGTGCCTAGCAGTGCGTCCAAAATAGTGTGCATTACACTGAGGGACATATTACCAGGTGTTGTTCTTGATGTTGTTATGTTAAAAATGTATCAACACATTATCAGAAAGCATTGTAGTTTAAAATTATTTAATCTTTATAATAAATAAAAGCATAAAATATTATTACTGACTTCTGCACATAAACATCTCAAATTAAAGGATAATTCTTTTCTTACTGCAGGAAAACGGATTAACTCTTACTTAATGACTATGTCTGCAAATTGGAGAGTATTTTGGAATGTCCGCATATTAAATGTCCGCAAAAAAGGGCTTCGTTAAACTCAAGCAAAACATAGGTTTAGTAGAAGTTCTCATTATTTTTAGAACACCACTTCTGTGGCTTCGCCAGTGCTACTAGAAAAAATCTGACAGGATATTATTTAAACTGATATATCGAAAGACATGCCAATGAAGGGTGCAATCAGGGTCGTTTGAGGGTGATAATAAATGCACAATAGCCTCTAGAGTACAGTCACGTGACATCCCATAGATAGACCATAGAATCCGCGCCACGATACAAGGCCCGCTTGATGAAATCTTTGTTTGCTTTGGCATCCGACGAGAGCTTGTAATTCAATGATAATATGTTATCTACCCTCAAACAGATTGTGGTTGGAATAATAATCATACAGTTTGTTAACGCCCACCACATAATCCATACAAGCTTGTTTAAATTTGAATTTTAATCTTTGTTTAAACAGAAAAGTCAGACTAGACCCTGATGGTTGGATTAGCATTTTCACAGGTTATCAAGAGTTTTTGACAGAATATAAAAACCTAGTGGTAAAAAACAAAAATACAGCTTGGCCAAGGAGCAAAAAGATGTTTATGAAGAAACTACTATCCATTCGCGCGTAGTTTAAAAAAACCAAAACTAGAATCTTTTTCTTCGAAAAGTTGAATTTTCCTCAACGTTGGGCATACCATTTCAAATTAACAGTCATTAAAAATTGAAAAATGCCAAAAATTATATGACAGTTACATAAAACAGGCGTAAAAATTGAAAAAATTAAACAATTTTTGCTTGAGATGTGAGAATTTGTAAAGAAAATTGTAGACATCTTTGTGAAAGTGCTAATTTATCCTATGATACCTAAAAGGACTTCTCAACAGTGAGTACTTACATAAATAATTCCTATTTCGTGTAAAATTTTAAATGGTTTAATTATTAGTGCAATATAAAGTAATTTAATAAAAAAATAAATACTGTATATGTTGAAACCATTATTTTTGATTCAGATACCCTGAACATGTTTTTAAGTGCATTTTTTAATTTTTTTGACTTTTCATACATAACCAGCAAACACAAGTGACATTAATGACAATTACAGGATAAAATCTGTTATTCTAAGGCTCGCCTACTTTGGTTTTTTTTAAATGCGAATGGATAATAATTATTGACAATTCCAACAAGAGATATGTCACATTTTTTGGCAGACAAAAAATGATTCGTAGCAAGGCAAACTTCATTTTATCAGGCCGGCGCACTCTCATATTTACTTTTTTGGTCCAGTTATGTGACGTCACAAAAATTAGTTTGGCTACTCGCTAACGGTATCGCATTAGTCAGCAATAAAAGTGAATTCTCAGTGTACAAAAATCAGAAATGCCAAAAAGACCAAAAACTGTATTTCAGCTCCACAATTTTCAGCTAAACAAACCTTATAAAACCTAACCTAATTTCCACAAAATTAAATGCTATTCAACACAACTTATTCAATTAGAATCGTGGTAAATAGTGACACAAAACATGATGTATAAATATGAGAACTCGAGAAGGGAAGTGTCCGTAATTGAATCACAGATAGATCTCAGTGGGTGCCCTGTTAACAAGCTATTTACTGCAGATTCCCATAGGGATACCAGCCACAGCTACTCTAGATATAACCAAAGATGTTACATTAAATAGAGTTGAGAAGTTGAATTGGCGCCCACACAAGGGTATCAGAATGATGCTTTATTGAGAATTGGTCCGGTCGTACATTGTTATTATCTCCCCCTGTTTCATGTAAGGGACTACAAGGAGGTGGAGACTTCTTCGCCTTTCGCAAAGTAGGCCTTGCAATTTAGTCCAACTGTCAAATAAGACATCTGTCAGTTGATGCAAATGCCAGTGATCGATTTTTTTTTGGGAAAATTATAAATTTCATTTTTATACATCAAAAACTTCTACAAAATTAAAATAAAAATGTTTAATTACAAACATTACCTGTGACTGCACCTCATTCTTGTGAATTTACCAGGATTTCTCTTAAAACTCCGCTTGGATTCCGCGACAGACAATTACCCCTGTTAAGAAATGTTTTTTTTACAAAATATAAAAACACAGTGCTTATTTTACGTGCGCAACCAGTTATTTAATATTTATTGAATGTTTTATATTCCTTTTTATTTAAAATAAGCGTTAATTTTGGTAAAACTTTGGCAATTGGTAAGTGTTTAAAAATGTTTTTACAAATCTCATTATGTGTGCACGTTTTTTATTAAAAAACTTTTCTTATTTCAATAAATTATTAAAAATCAATAATCACAATTACTTTACTTGCATTTTTACGAATATTTTTCTTGTCGATGCACCGGCCGATAAAAAAAGCATATTAAAACACTCTGCCCTCAATATTAGTTTCGTCGTAGAATCCAAGCGAAGTTTAAGAGAAATCTTGATAAATTCACAAGGATGAGGTACTGGAACAGGTAAAGATTGTAATTAAACAGTTTAATATTAGTTTTGTACCTGTTCTTGCTTTATAAAAGTAAATTTACCATAACTCACAAATCTGACAGGTAATTTTTGTAATGACATTTGCATATCACCCAACCTAAAATTTGTTTTTTGACAATTGTACTAAATTACCCAGCCCTCTTGATGAAAATGTTTACCCCAGGGTAAAGACACTAGTGTCTTTACCCCAGGGATGTCTCTATCTTTTATTATAGCGATCTTAGTTTCATGTAATCTCTTTGGATATGTAGCAAGCAGGAATAAGTGAGCATCACGCAGCGAAGGCAGGATATGCCGCTGTCGCGATACATTTCCTGACACATCGCCGCAAGCGACGTTAAGCGCCCCTTTTCGAGGGCCTTTTATACTGATAAGGCTTTCCTGATGATAAGAAGTTTCCTATAAACGTTAGATACTTCATATTTCAAAGGAGCTTCAAGTATAAGGAAAACTGAAAATGACTGTGGAGTATTTTTTAGGTCCAGTTTGATCGAGAATTTTTAAGCAATAAAAAAAATTTTCATCGACGAACTGTTGTGGAACCAAAGGCGATCTACAGTTAAGAGTTTTCTTGTAATAATCATAGCATGAGTTTGTTTATTAGGTCCTTCAAAGAATGGTCGATTTGCGTCTTAAACTAAAGACAGCCAATAAAACTTCAAGTTTCATTCTTAAAAAATGTGTTAGTGTTAACGTTTAAACTGTAATCTCTACGAAGCTGACAAAACTTCTACTTCCCGATGTGTTTAAGTTTCCTAAAATCCAGATTTAGTCCCTCAACCCCGCTACTTAAACTTCACATTCCATAAGTTAGCAATGCCTGTATGGATTTAGGGGTGAGTTTTAATCCGGCGTGGGATTCTAACTGCGCCTCGCAGGATAAAGCTGGCAGATAGACAGGACAGGGTAAGGGGTGCGCCGCCCGTCTATAATGCCTTTAATTACAGCTCTTCTAGACACATATTGTTGCAGGATTGATGTAGGGGTATTTCTGCAGGCACGACTTGCTTTAGTTTTGATGATGGTATATTGGAATTAGAGCACAGATGTTTTCTATGTGTATGTGCTTTTGTTCCTTTCTGATTTTTAAAGTTTAGGAGTATTTCCATAATTATGGAGTCATGATTTCTGTGTAGAATTACTCCTATTTCTTTTGGAACTAGAATCTAAAGTCCTAAACGGTGCTGTCAAATTTCAGGCCAAATCAAGCTGTATAAGTGTCAGAACTAAAGAATTACTAAGGAGTTACCGGTTACACAAAATGATTTAGATACTTCTTTTACTTGTAAAACAAATGTCCAACTAAAATGCGAGCAGTGAATCTCAAACACTAATACATCAACAGGGAAAAGAAAATATACAAAACGGAAGTATTTCACACATCTCTGAGCAAACTGAATGGCCATCGTGTTCGTGTCAGAATCATCTGTTTGCTTTTGCCTTATCCTGTCAAAACAAATGCAGATAAAAGCTCTCAATGCAGAAAAGGAGTCTTACTACACTTCAAATTATGAGTAGTCCTTTAAACAAATCTACAGGCTGTTCAAAAACTGGCGCATAAAGCCGATGGCACGTTGTTGGGGCATGTCAAGGTATCCCTGGGAAAATAAATCTATCTTCTCTAACCTCCAACAGATATACGATTACTTTCAAAAAAAATTATCTCAACAACAATGTTTTTTCGAGTTGATTTTTACTTTTGGCGACGATGCACCACATCAATAGACAATTTCCTGTTGATTCTTGAAATTCAAACATGGACCCAACAGTCATAGCGCCCATCCTAAGACAACTCTACCAAAAACAGAAATGTCCTGGAAATACATGGATGCTTTGCGCTAGTTAAAACCCGAAAATGCACACCACAAGATTAGGACATTCAAAGGCAATTAAATGATTCCAATGCAAAGAATCTCACATAAACAGTTCTGTTAAAAAACATTTTTTTTTTATGTTGGAAAGCTCAATTTTTTAGGAAGGCACAAATAGACTGGCTTTAATACGTGACCCAGAATATTAAGTCTATTCGGCAGTGAAATTTCATAAATCGCATACAAACCGCGAATGATGATCAATTATGAATTTACATAAAAAGAATTAAAATAACCGACGATAAGTTTCTAGGGGGTTTCATGTAAAGAATTAGCCAAAAGGAGGTATACGTTTCCTTGCAGCTCGCGAGGTAAACTAAAAAAATGTACTGTGGCGAAACCAATTGTCGTATCTTAACAAAACTTTCGGTATAGTCCTAATAAACTTGAAGGTTTTGTTTGACACTTGTGGTGTCGTTGGTGGCGCCCCTTATTTGTCTATATGCAAAATATAAAAGACAACCCTCGCATGAGATGATTTCTTGTACACTTTCCAGGGATCCCTGCCTCTGTTAATGGAAGATTTCTTTTGCAAATCCTGTTGCAATATTTTTTCTGTAAACCATCTGCACGTTAAAAGATGGACTCGTTTAGGGAACACTTCGTACCTTCATGTAGGACATCATCTATATTTTATCGGAAACTCATGGAATGAGAATGCATTTTTCTATTTCCTGCTATTTCGAACCAAATCTATCTATCAAGGTTTCGGATTTGGCCCATCAAAGAGCAAAGCTAGGAAGGATTACCGTAATCCAATACTTAGCTAGGTCACGTGTGCAATGTTAAGGGTGTGCATCTAGTGCAAGTAATGTCCTTCTTTCAACTTGGCTGACATTCAATTATTCTGCGCAATAGCCCGGTATAATAGCAGATTGATAGCCATCGAGATGAAACAATAGAAATGTTGTAGTAGTTTATGTTTGGGCTTGTTGGAGAATTAGATTCCATAAAAGCAGATGACTTTGAAGTCCATCAGAGAGACATAAAGACAACTAGAATCCAAACCAAGATGTTAGGTTAATTTGTTTTTTAGCATATCGTTTATTAAAGACATTCATTAACGCACTCCCAAATCGTTGATTAATGATCCCTATTAATGCATGAATACGAGCCCATAGTAACGCTCTTCTATGTTTAAAATTACTAATTCAGGGACGTCGTTAGGCCAATTTTGGGTAGGCATAAGCCTACCCTACGATAACCTGAGCCTACCCTACGCCAACCAAAAAAAAAAGAAATTTGTATGTTTTATGCCAAAAATCCTATATCCTATATGCAGATGATAGTACATTGGCAGTAAGACACAAAGATGTGGATGTTTCGAGAGCTATGTCGATAGAGGCGCGAGATAAAGCCATTCATTGGTTCAACACAAACGAGCTGTCACTAAATGTTGGTAAAACGGTCGAAATGTGCTTCACCCTAAAAAACCTTAACAAAAATAATGAAGCTGAACATGTTAGTTTTCTGGGTATTCATCTGGACCAAAAGTTGAACTGGCACAAGCACTGTGATGAAATGGCTGCTAAATTAGCACGTAATATTTTTGTTTTGAGAAACCTGTCAATTAGTGTGTCTAAAACAGTTCTACGCACAGCTTATTATGGCTTATGTGACTCCATTTTGTCCTATGCTACTTTAGCATGGACAAATTCCGCGGGAAAGCACAGGATCTTTAGACTACAACGTAAAGCTGTACGAATTGTTGCTGGTCTTAAGTATCAGGCAGACTGCAGAAATGCTTTTATTCAGTTGGGTATTTTGACTTTACCATGTAAGTTCTTTCTGGGATGTTTTGTTTATGCTCACAAAAATCAACATACCTTGAGACCTCAACATGAAATCCACGAACACAATACAAGGTCAAAAGACAATCTTAGGTTAGATTTCTGTCGCTTATCAAAAACACAGGATTCTTACAATTTTTTTGCTTTTAAAATTTTTAATAAACTGCCCAAGAGTACACGTGATATGAATGTTTCTACTTTTACCAAAAAAATGTCGCAGTTCTTAAAAGAGCATGCATTTTATTCTGTGGATGAGTTACTAAATGTTAATTTTACTTTATATTTCTAATTTTAGCACCATGTTTTATGTATTATTGTATTTTATATGTGTATTTTTTATGACGTATGTAAACACCATTGTAGTGTATTTAACATTAATAAATTATCTTTATCTTAAAAAATTTCGCCTGCGGCGCAATATGCGGGTGGCTACCGCCCCCCGAACCCCCTGCAGTAACTCCCCAGATCATTGAAGGCCAGGCCTACTCGATCCTTTATTCCTAACGACGTCCCTGATTACTATCGATGTTTCTACATCACAAATGTTAAACTAGCTTTAATTACGGTTCAAGCAACAAAATCCAAAAGATATTAAATATTTACCGTTGGAAAAAATGAGAAGCAGATCCTTTTACCACATTTTAAGAAAATAACATTCATTTTCTATTCACAATTAATAAAAGTTCGGTGACAGCTCTTCTTTAACTTTGATAAATTTGAATGGCCGACGCATCGTTTCTGTTAGTTGGTAAAATAACTGTTTTATTTTATAATTTATTTAACCGCTCGTTTATTAATCGCCTTTATTAACACACTTACTGGTTAAACTACTATTTTTGCACATCGTTTATTAAAGACATTCATTAACGCGCTCCAAATCGTTGATTAATGACCCCTATTAATGCATAGCGACCGGCCCATAGTAACGCTCTTCTATGTTTAAAATTACCACCTATGTTTCTACATTACAAATGTTAACGTAGCTTTAATTACGGTTCAAGCAACAAAAACCAAAAGATATTAAATATTTACCGTTGAAAAGAATGAGAAGCAGATCCTTTTACCACATTTGAAGGAAATAACATTCATTTTCTATTGACAATTAATAAAAGTTCGGTGACAGCTCTTCTTCTTCTTCAACATTAATAAATTTGAATGGCCGACGCATTGTTTCTGTTAGATGGTGAAATAACTGTTTTATTTTATAATTAATTTAATAATGATCTACGATGTGCGATGCAGCATTGTAACCAGTTCGTATGTTAAATGGCGATAAATAAACTAACTTAATAACAAGCTCGCTCGTTTATTAACCGCCTTTATTAACACACTTACTGGTTAAATAACTATAATAAGTCAGAGGGCATTAAAAACAAGATCCCATATTGCGGGTCTCACCCTTTTGCGCGAATTTATATTCACGATTATTTTTTTTTCAAGGACATCCTCATTTCTTTAACCAACTATCAACTGGCTTGGATTTGATCTCAATGGCTGGAGAATGGTTAACTGCTACAGCAAATACAAATATGTTTACGTATGAAATTGCGCCCGTTTTCATTCTTATGGAAACTGAAGTCATGACTCACATGCGAAACATTATTGGACCTGAATGGAGAAACGGAGATTCGATTTTATCCCCAGGTAAGAATTTAAGAATCTTAACCGAAACATTATTGGACCTGAATGGAGAAACGGAGATTCGATTTTATCCCCAGGTAAGAATTTAAGCACATGCACATTTTGCGGAGGTAATTTTTCTCGTAATCTTTATGATTTGATTTTGGAATGATTATTTTTCGTTTTCAGGTGGATCTATTTCAAACTTGTACGCTTTCCTAGCAGCCCGACATAAGATGTTCCCCTTATACAAGGAAAAAGGAATTGAAAATATCCAAGGACAACTTGTAATGTACACTTCTGACCAGGTAAAAAAAAATTATGGATCGTTCAATAAAGGTTTGTTCGTACAGGGTAGCTTTTTGCGAAATTCACTTCAAGTTTCTTGGTGTTAGAATGTGAATATATACTCTTTTTATAAATGGAAGTCGTCACAAACTAACACCGGAGAACGTGAAGTGAATTTGGCGAATAGCTACCCTGGCCAAATTCCCAATTCCAAACTGTCCGCAGGTGCAAAAATCCTGCGCAGAACTTTTATGATGTCCACTGACTTTCGACAGTTTAAAAACAGTTTGGGACTCGGAATTGATTCGGTCAAGCGAACGTCATCAGTTTGCAGAAGTGCATTAAAATACTATCTGTGAAATTTTTTTAGACAACCAACATTACGGACCAAAGAAAACGGTTATTCCTAAAATAAAACGATAAAATATATTACGATGGATCTGCACTAAATTTTACAAATATGTTTAAAAAAAAAATCTGATTTTGATATTTGTTGAAATATATAAGTATCATAGTTTCTTAAGGTAATGCGTCGAGTATGATACGTAATTCTGATGAGCCCCAATAGACACCGTCAAGCCCTACGTCACAGTTCACAGAAGTGCATCAAAATACAATCTGTGAAATTTTTTTAGGCAACCAACATTACGGACCAAAAAAAATGGTCATTTTTTTCTTATTCTGTGTTTCCAAGATTGGTCTTTTTAAAACATTATTTAAAGAGAAATAAGAGAATTTTTTAGGTCCCATTGGTGTAAAAATGTTCGTTTATATCTAATTTACGATATTTTACTTTAAAATTACCCGATAATTTACCGCAAGAATTAAAAAATCCCTTATTAATCTGATAATGATGATCACCCACCAAGATGTCAGCTTTAAACGCGAAATGCTTGAGAAAGCAACCATATCAAGGTGTGTATGGTTTGTTCTAGGTAATAGAAAAAAATGTTAAGTTTACAATGGTACCGTCCAGACCTCTTGATATACTTGCTTTCTCAAACAATTTGCGTTTAAAATTCACATCTTGGAGGGTGCACAACATTAACACATAAACTGTATATTATAGAGTTTTACAATGAACTAAACTTAAAATATCGAATTTAAAACATTGGAGCACATTTTTATACCAAGAGTTCCCTAAGAAAGCCTTTTATTTTCACAAAATATTGTTCTAAAAAAGTGGCTAAATCTGACAGAATCAAAATTCTACTTAACAGACAGTTTTTTAATGTGGATCTGTGATCTGTAACGTAGGAGTTGACCGTGTGTATTTGGCTTGTACGAACAGAGCTTATGGAATCAAATAATCTTGTCCAATACAAAACAATTCCTTTTTTCTCTCTGATATCAAACCCTAATACCCTATATTTACCACCTTGATACATTTAACATTTCCTTTCCAGAGTCACTACTCCGTAAAGTCATGTGCATCCGTCTGTGGTCTGGGCACCGACAATTGCGTTATGGTGCCATCAGACGAGAAAGGACGTATGATCCCCGCTCAACTTGAGAAGCTAGTCCAAGAACGGAAGATCCGAGGACATATCCCATTCTTTGTGGCGGTTACCTCCGGAACTACGGTGCTTGGAGCCTTCGATCCTATCAATGAGATTGCGGATATTTGCGAGAAGTATGGAATGTGGCTTCATGTTGATGTAAGTGGGGACAGATTGATTTTTTGTTTTTGAGGTGGAATGATTAGTTTAGGTAGCGTCTTTGTTTTGTGGAAATTACGAGAGAAATTATCTCTTGGTCTGCCAACTTCTTATAGTATTAAGATAAATCTAGCTTAGATCTGTAGAGTTTTTTCTTTCATATTTAGGTTGAAGGTCAGGAATGTTAAATAAAAACACTCCAATACGCAAAGATAGATAACTTTTTAACTTGCAAAAAAATATATAGCAGCCAAAATTCAGATTTTTTATATGCGTTAGAACACCTATTCAAGAAGCTTAATCCACAAAATGCACACAATAAGAGTCTAGAGTTGGCGTGGTAGCCCCCCAAAAAACCCTCTTTAATTTGCATCATTAGACCACGATGGATCTGCACCAAATTTCACAAATAGATTTTAAAAATATTTTTGAAAAAGTTATTTCTTTCCTCTACCAAGTTCTTTCTTTCTCTAAATGGTCCCAAAGGTCAACATGGTCAATCTTGTTGGATTTACACCAAGCTTTGTAAACAGATGCAAAATAAGGTTCTACATAAACAGCTTTTCTCAGAAATAATTCATTTATCCCATATCAGAAGGGGGCCTTTAAAGCGGTATAGACATTGTTTTAAAAGAAAAGTACTAAGTAAGTTTTTAGAACCTTATTTTGCACCTATTTGCAAAGATTGGTGGGTCACTTAGGGGAAGAAGAAATATATATATATATATTCGTATGATATTATAAATACATGTCAAAAATAGGTACAAATAAACATTATAAAATGGAAGATTGTTAAATTCCAAAAGGTTAAAGTGATGTTCATTTTTTTACGTCCATGGCCGATTTTTATTCTTCTGGTAAAGCATTTACTTCGCGGCCGAGGAAAACCATGGAAAGAACTCAGCCATACCAGTGTTGTCAAAATTGTGGTGGTACAATAAATCAGAGCGAAAAAGTTACAGCTGTTTCAGGGTTGATATCCAATTCAAAGTTTCTGGAGTTAATTGGTGTATTTCTTGAAAACCACCCTTAAATTTAGTGTTTGGACATTCTTCTACAATATGTTTAATTGTTTCTGGCAATGCACCACATTCACAAAGCGGGCTAGGTAATGCATTCCATTTATAAAGCATATCATTACAACTTAAGAGGAATAATTTCTCCAAAATGTTTTTAAAATCTAATAGCACCTATTTTTAAAATTTGTTGCAAATCCATCGTAATCTAATGTTGCAAATTAAAGGGGGCTTTTTGGGGGACTACCACGCCAACCCTAAACTCTTATTGTGTGCATTTTTTGGATTTAGTTTCCTGAATAATTGTTCTACTAACACATTTAAAAAGGCTGGCTCTTACTGTTGTACATTTTATGTAAGAATGTTTTTTTTTCTAACTATCTTGGCCTAAAAAGGTTAAGCTAAATAAAAAAGGAGAAGGATCAAAGTTTTAGCAATAATTTTTAAAAAATGATATTAAACATTGTTTTTATTTGCAGGCAGCTTGGGGAGGAGGACTTTTACTTTCCAAAAAACACAGACATCCTGCATTTACCGGAATTGAAAGGTAAATAAAAATTCTACTTCTTTAGATAAATCTGTTATTTTTGAATTCACCTTATTGCCTTACAAAGTAAAGCAGTATTCCTTTTTCCTATAGTAATCTACAGTTTACCCCAAACAAAGCTTTAATAATAGCAGCTAATTACAATTTTATTCCAAGTAGGGAAAATTAATAAACTAATACGATCACACCACGTTGTAGGGGTGTTGTATCTACTTTACCTTTAGGCTTATAAAACCAAACATAATGGATTGATTTAAGTCAATTGAAAAGCGTTTCACCCCTGACTGCTCTGTTGCCACTTTATTGATAGAGCCGAAGTGTTTTTAAAGCCATAAGTAGTTTTTATGCAAATTGAGGCACACTTTAAAGCTTATCGAAGGTTTTATGAGTGACTATAGAGCAGAGAGAAGCCAAATCGACTCTATGCAGCAGCATCTGGCTAATATTGATTTTAGAGGATGCATATTGGCAACGCCTCGATAGGATTTGTGTGTTTTAATGTTTGCATTTAATAGATTTTTGCAAGTGCAAGCTATTAAATCGATTTTGTAGTGAATTTTTCTTTTATACAGGGTTTCCAAAAATTGGCGCCTGTCTAGGAATCTCTAGAAAAATGCTTAAAAAAATTCATCTCATATCTCCTTGAAGATATAAGGTCCCAAAGTGCAAAACTTCGAACTCATATATTGAAGATAACAGCATCAACAAAAACAAATGGTTTAATACAAAGCTACAGTCTATCGTAATACATGTCACTATTTGCTTATCTTTTAAATGGGCGAATTAGGTTTTCATAATCAATTTAATTTTACAAAATTTTTGTGAAATGATCTAATGCAAAAGTGTATATCTAGACTCATAGATGGGATTTTTAGAGGTATTTTCCTAGACGTGTGTTGCCGAATTTATGCCACTTTGTTCACATTTTTCTCAATAACAAATGTATTTTTTCAACAATTTTCCAGGGATCCTTAGACGGGTGTATTTAAACTGCGCACAGCCGCTGAAAAACACTTATAACTGCGCCCAAAGTTGAGTTTGAGGAGCGCACATTTTAATCCTTCTACCTGGAAGACCCCAATTGTATTTTTGAGAAATACTAGAAATTAATCTAATTACCTGCCTAATCTTTTTGCCTTAGACTCTGGGTTGTACCCTTAGGGTACGCAGGTTTTTTTTCTCAATTTTTAGTTTTAGACCGATTTTTATGACAGCAATGGGGGACACTTTTCCACTGGGTGACACTAGGTTAGGTAGGTTAGGTTAAGTTTTGCTGCTAAAATGAAAATATAAACTCTAGTTGTTGTTTTTGGTGTTGTTATGTTAAAAATGGATCAACACAATCAGAAAGCATTGTAGTTTAAAATCATTTGATCTTCATACAAAATAAAAGTATAAAATATTTTTACTGATTGCTATACCTATATCTAAACATCTTAAATTAAAGGATTATCTTTTTCTTAATGAGGGTACATGGATTAACTCTCCGTAACAAAAGTGTGCGCAGCTCAAACTTATTTTTTATACCTAAAGGGTTGTCTGTGCGCTGCTCCCATATACTCCCTTAGGCATGCCCCGCGAAACCAGAGGCTGGGGGCTTTTTTGACACATTGCCAAAAGATTTGGGCATACAAATGCTAAATGTCCGATGACTGCCGCGTTTGCTCATTTTTAAGCTTTGATTTTAAACACCCTTATCGGATGTGATGGCAATAGTTTTTGAATTGAGATTTAAATTGATTAACCACTTATTGTATTGGTAGGACAGATATGTCCCTAACAACATAATTGTTTTCTAAGGGAAAAAATCGTGTACAGTTCAGAGATTTATAAAGCCATAGTCGGAGAAATGTAATTTTTACAGTATCTCAAATTTTCTCTGTCCAATTAAAACCAATTCTTCGAGTAATTCTTTTTATTTGTTTTTATGAAATTCTTATGTTCTTTAATTATTTGTTATAACCATAAGAAAAAATAAATGCCAATTAAACATTATTTGAACAGTTTCATCAAAGTGTGTTAATCCGAAATTCTATTTCAATTCGTACAGATGTTAGATTCCCATGTAATCATGGATTACACTCTCAATTCAGAACTTGACAAGCTTTTGCTCTTTACTCTTTTAGGATTTACCTTGTTAGTTACATGCTTTTCTCTTTTCCCACTTATCTCCAACTTTACTAAACTTTCAGTTTATTCCCTTTTTTCGCAAGAACCCTTAAGTGTGATTTAGAGTTAAATTAAATTAACTCAACGCCACTCAAAGCTACTTTACTCCACTTAACTTGACTTGACTAAATTAAGGCATTTATAGTATAAATTTACACGTTAGTTTACAACAAGCTAATTTAGTAAACGCTCATCATGGACTGGAATGGAATATATTGCAGTCCAAATAGTCGTCACTTAGATGCCCGGACCATGTCCCTAGGACTCTCCAGGACTTGCAAAAGTTGCCGCTACCAATACCGAACAACTGAATAAAAACGTATTGTAATTTTCTTGTAACTTTAAGAAAAATCATACGAATATATATAGTAAACGCCATCTATCGGTAAATGTTAGAATCGTCTTATTTACAGAAATTCATCTGAAATTCTTCGATTATCTTTGTAATTTTAAAAATTTGGTCTAGTAGCCGATAGATGGCTCTGTGAAGAGGCTTACTTTACACTAAATTAGCTGAAATTAACCAAAATTAAGAAATAGAACCTTAAGTAAACGTCAAGTTAAGTTAATTGGATGTGTAAATGCGATTTCATCTTTCGTATAATTTATTTCAGTCGCGATACGTTAGTTATAAGTGAAGTTACGCTAATTCATTTCTAAATCAAGCTTTACATAGTGAGTGTCTCAAATACTATTTTTCATTTGCTTTGTTTGAAAAAGTAAAAAACTTAACTTCTTCTTTAGTTTTGACTTTGTTAAAGTGTGTTTTTGCATTTGCTTTTGACATTACAATAATTAATTACAGCTTAATTACCCCGCCACGTGGCAAATTTAAAGCGAATTTCATGTCACCCACACCAATCTGAATAAAATTAAATAATTTATAGTTTAACAATCTTAAAAGTCAAAAGACTTAATTAATCAAACCAAAATAAATTAGGGAGGATCAAAGGTAGATTTTTCGGGCCCAGAATTGCTTTCCTAAAATAAAAATGCCCTTGCCTTTGTAAAACGAGGTGCTGAATCCGAACCTGCTGCTTAAAAAGTTCTATCGCTTATACATTTTCTGCTATGACCTCCCAAGGGAAACTCCAATTGCGACACCTGATTTTTTTTTAAAATGCTCTAGTTTTTAGGAGGATTTTTTTAGAAAAAATCTTAATGTAGATTCGTATTATACAATCAAAAAGTATTCTTAAAAATAAGTTTCATTGTAATCGGAGACAAAAAAAAATTTTGCTAAGCATTTTTGAAAATTTTCCAAATTTGGCCAACTTTGAAAAGCTCTAGCAAAAAAACGAAAGCTCTTGAAAAAAAAACCGATTGCAGATTTGGTATTTATGGCTTCTAATAAGCCTAGAAACACAGTTTCAGGCAATTTTATTTTTTCAAAATTTACCTCATTTTTAACCAAGGGGTAAGGGTCTAAATATTCGCAGATTTTTAATTGTCACAGTCACAAACAATTTTTTCCACAAATGAATGGCATTAATACTAATGTAAAACGAGGTGCTGAATCCGAATCTGCTACTTAAAAAGTTCCATCGCTTATACTTTTTTTGCTATGCCCTCCCAAATGCAACTCCAAACGCGACACCTGATTTTTTAAAAAATGCTCCAGTTTTTAGAGGGATTTTTTTTAAAAAAATCTAAATGCGGATTCGTATTCTACAACCAAAAAGTATTCTTAAAAATAAGTTTCATTGTAATCGGGGACAAAAAAAATTCTTGCTAAGCATTTTTGAAAATTTTTCAAATTTGGCCAACTTTGAAAAGCTCTAGCAAAAAAACGAAAGCCCTTGAAAAAAAACCGATTGCAGATTTGGTTTGTATGGCTTCTAGTTAGCCTAAAAACATAGTTTCAGGCAATTTTATTTTTTCAAAATTTACCTCATTTTTAACCAAGGGGTAAGGGTCTAAATATACGCAGATTTTTAATTGTCACAGTCACAAACAATTTTTTCCAAAAATGAATGGCATCAATACTAATGTAAAGCGAGGTGCTGAATCCGAATCTGCTACTTAAAAAGTTCTATCGCGTATACTTTTTTTGCTATGCCCTCCCAAAGGCAACTCCAAACCCGCCACCCGATTTTTTTTAAAATGCTCTAGTTTTTAGAAGGATTTTTTTAGAAAAAATCTGAATGTAGATTTGTATTCTACAACCAAAAAGTATTCTTTAAAATAAGTTTTATTGTAATCGGAGACAAAAAAAATTTTTGCTAAGCATTCTTGGAAATTTTCCAAATTTGGCCAACTTTGAAAAGCTCTAGCAAAAAAACGAAAGTGCTTAAGAAAAAACCAATTGCAGATTTGGTTTGTATAGCTTCTAGTTAGCCTAAAAGCATAGTTTCAGGCAATTCTATTTTTTCAAAATTTACCTCATTTTTAACCAAGGGGTAAGGGTCCAAATATTCGCAGATTTTTAATTGTCACAGCCACAAATAATTTTTTCCACGAATGAATGGCATCAATACTACTGTAAAACGAGGTGCTGAATCCGAATCTGCTACTTAAAAAGTTCTATCGCTTATACTTTTTTTGCTATGACCTTATAAAGGCAACTCCAAACGCGACACCCAATTTCTTAGAAAATGCTCTAGTTTCTAAAAGGATTTTTTTAGAAAAAATTTAAATGCAGATTCGTATTCTACAACCAAAAAGTATTCTTTAAAATAAGTTTTATTGTAATCGGAGACAAAAAAAATTTTTGCTAAGCATTCTTGGAAATTTTCCAAATTTGGCCAACTTTGAAAAGCTCTAGCAAAAAAACGAAAGTGCTTAAGAAAAAACCAATTACAGATTTGGTTTGTATAGCTTCTAGTTAGCCTAAAAACATAGTTTCAGGCAATTTTATTTTTTCAAAATTTACCTCATTTTTAACCAAGGGGTAAGGGTCCAAATATTCGCAGATTTTTAATTGTCACAGCCACAAATAATTTTTTCCACAAATGAATGGCATCAATACTAATGTAAAACGAGGTGCTGAATCCGAATCTGCTACTTAAAAAGTTCCATCGCTTATACTTTTTTTGCTATGCCCTCCCAAATGCAACTCCAAACGCGACACCTGATTTTTTAAAAAATGCTCCAGTTTTTAGACGGATTTTTTTAAAAAAAATCTAAATGCGGATTCGTATTTTACAACCAAAAAGTATTTTTAAAAATAAGTTTCATTGTAATAGGAGACAAAAAAAAATTTTGCTAAGCATTTTTGAAAATTTTCCAAATTTGGCCAACTTTGAAAAGCTCTAGCAAAAAAACGAAAGCCCTTGAAAAAAAACCGATTGCAGATTTGGTTTGTATGGCTTCTAGTTAGCCTAAAAACATAGTTTCAGGCAATTTTATTTTTTCAAAATTTACCTCATTTTTAGCCAAGGGGTAAGGGTCCAAATATTCGCAGATTTTTAATTGTCACAGCCACAAATAATTTTTTCCACAAATGAATGGCATCAATACTAATGTAAAACGAGGTGCTGAATCCGAATCTGCTACTTAAAAAGTTCCATCGCTTATACTTTTTTTGCTATGCCCTCCCAAATGCAACTCCAAACGCGACACCTGATTTTTTAAAAAATGCTCCAGTATTTAGAGGGATTTTTTAAAAAAAAATCTAAATAAGGATTCGTATTCTACAACCTAAAAGTATTCTTAAAAATAAGTTTCATTGTAATCGGAGACAAAAAAAATTTTGCTAAGCATTTTTGAAAATTTTCCAAATTTGGCCAACTTTGAAAAGCTCTAGCAAAAAAACGAAAGCCCTTGAAAAAAAACCGATTGCAGATTTGGTTTGTATGGCTTCTAGTTAGCCTAAAAACATAGTTTCAGGCAATTTTATTTTTTCAAAATTTACCTCATTTTTAGCCAAGGGGTAAGGGTCCAAATATTCGCAGATTTTTAATTGTCACAGCCACAAATAATTTTTTCCACAAATGAATGGCATCAATACTAATGTAAAACGAGGTGCTGAATCCGAATCTGCTACTTAAAAAGTTCCATCGCTTATACTTTTTTTGCTATGCCCTCCCAAATGCAACTCCAAACGCGACACCTGATTTTTTAAAAAATGCTCCAGTTTTTAGAGGGATTTTTTTAAAAAAAATCTAAATGCGGATTCGTATTCTACAACCAAAAAGTATTTTTAAAAATAAGTTTCATTGTAATAGGAGACAAAAAAAAATTTTGCTAAGCATTTTTGAAAATTTTCCAAATTTGGCCAACTTTGAAAAGCTCTAGCAAAAAAACGAAAGCCCTTGAAAAAAAACCGATTGCAGATTTGGTTTGTATGGCTTCTAGTTAGCCTAAAAACATAGTTTCAGGCAATTTTATTTTTTCAAAATTTACCTCATTTTTAACCAAGGGGTAAGGGTCCAAATATTCGCAGATTTTTAATTGTCACAGCCACAAATAATTTTTTCCACAAATGAATGGCATCAATACTAATGTAAAACGAGGTGCTGAATCCGAATCTGCTACTTAAAAAGTTCCATCGCTTATACTTTTTTTGCTATGCCCTCCCAAATGCAACTCCAAACGCGACACCTGATTTTTTAAAAAATGCTCCAGTATTTAGAGAGATTTTTTAAAAAAAAATCTAAATGAGGATTCGTATTCTTCAACCAAAAAGTATTCTTAAAAATAAGTTTCATTGTAATCGGAGACAAAAAAAAATTTTGCTAAGCATTTTTGAAAATTTTCCAAATTTGGCCAACTTTAAAAAGCTCTAGCAAAAAAACGAAAGCCCTTGAAAAAAAACCGATTGCAGATTTGGTTTGTATGGCTTCTAGTTAGCCTAAAAACATAGTTTCAGGCAATTTTATTTTTTCAAAATTTACCTCATTTTTAACCAAGGGGTAAGGGTCCAAATATTCGCAGATTTTTAATTGTCACAGCCACAAATAATTTTTTCCACAAATGAATGGCATCAATACTAATGTAAAACGAGGTGCTGAATCCGAATCTGCTACTTAAAAAGTTCCATCGCTTATACTTTTTTTGCTATGCCCTCCCAAATGCAACTCCAAACGCGACACCTGATTTTTTAAAAAATGCTCCAGTATTTAGAGAGATTTTTTAAAAAAAAATCTAAATGAGGATTCGTATTCTTCAACCAAAAAGTATTCTTAAAAATAAGTTTCATTGTAATCGGAGACAAAAAAAAATTTTGCTAAGCATTTTTGAAAATTTTCCAAATTTGGCCAACTTTAAAAAGCTCTAGCAAAAAAACGAAAGCCCTTGAAAAAAAACCGATTGCAGATTTGGTTTGTATGGCTTCTAGTTAGCCTAAAAACATAGTTTCAGGCAATTTTATTTTTTCAAAATTTACCTCATTTTTAACCAAGGGGTAAGGGTCCAAATATTCGCAGATTTTTAATTGTCACAGCCACAAATAATTTTTTCCACAAATGAATGGCAGCAATACTAATGTAAAACGAGGTGCTGAATCCGAATCTGCTACTTAAAAAGTTCCATCGCTTATACTTTTTTTGCTATGCCCTCCCAAATGCAACTCCAAACGCGACACCTGATTTTTTAAAAAATGCTCCAGTTTTTAGAGGGATTTTTTTAAAAAAAATCTAAATGCGGATTCGTATTCTACAACCAAAAAGTATTTTTAAAAATAAGTTTCATTGTAATAGGAGACAAAAAAAAATTTTGCTAAGCATTTTTGAAAATTTTCCAAATTTGGCCAACTTTGAAAAGCTCTAGCAAAAAAACGAAAGCCCTTGAAAAAAAACCGATTGCAGATTTGGTTTGTATGGCTTCTAGTTAGCCTAAAAACATAGTTTCAGGCAATTTTATTTTTTCAAAATTTACCTCATTTTTAGCCAAGGGGTAAGGGTCCAAATATTCGCAGATTTTTAATTGTCACAGCCACAAATAATTTTTTCCACAAATGAATGGCATCAATACTAATGTAAAACGAGGTGCTGAATCCGAATCTGCTACTTAAAAAGTTCCATCGCTTATACTTTTTTTGCTATGCCCTCCCAAATGCAACTCCAAACGCGACACCTGATTTTTTAAAAAATGCTCCAGTATTTAGAGGGATTTTTTAAAAAAAAATCTAAATAAGGATTCGTATTCTACAACCTAAAAGTATTCTTAAAAATAAGTTTCATTGTAATCGGAGACAAAAAAAATTTTGCTAAGCATTTTTGAAAATTTTCCAAATTTGGCCAACTTTGAAAAGCTCTAGCAAAAAAACGAAAGCCCTTGAAAAAAAACCGATTGCAGATTTGGTTTGTATGGCTTCTAGTTAGCCTAAAAACATAGTTTCAGGCAATTTTATTTTTTCAAAATTTACCTCATTTTTAGCCAAGGGGTAAGGGTCCAAATATTCGCAGATTTTTAATTGTCACAGCCACAAATAATTTTTTCCACAAATGAATGGCATCAATACTAATGTAAAACGAGGTGCTGAATCCGAATCTGCTACTTAAAAAGTTCCATCGCTTATACTTTTTTTGCTATGCCCTCCCAAATGCAACTCCAAACGCGACACCTGATTTTTTAAAAAATGCTCCAGTTTTTAGAGGGATTTTTTTAAAAAAAATCTAAATGCGGATTCGTATTCTACAACCAAAAAGTATTTTTAAAAATAAGTTTCATTGTAATAGGAGACAAAAAAAAATTTTGCTAAGCATTTTTGAAAATTTTCCAAATTTGGCCAACTTTGAAAAGCTCTAGCAAAAAAACGAAAGCCCTTGAAAAAAAACCGATTGCAGATTTGGTTTGTATGGCTTCTAGTTAGCCTAAAAACATAGTTTCAGGCAATTTTATTTTTTCAAAATTTACCTCATTTTTAACCAAGGGGTAAGGGTCCAAATATTCGCAGATTTTTAATTGTCACAGCCACAAATAATTTTTTCCACAAATGAATGGCATCAATACTAATGTAAAACGAGGTGCTGAATCCGAATCTGCTACTTAAAAAGTTCCATCGCTTATACTTTTTTTGCTATGCCCTCCCAAATGCAACTCCAAACGCGACACCTGATTTTTTAAAAAATGCTCCAGTATTTAGAGAGATTTTTTAAAAAAAAATCTAAATGAGGATTCGTATTCTTCAACCAAAAAGTATTCTTAAAAATAAGTTTCATTGTAATCGGAGACAAAAAAAAATTTTGCTAAGCATTTTTGAAAATTTTCCAAATTTGGCCAACTTTAAAAAGCTCTAGCAAAAAAACGAAAGCCCTTGAAAAAAAACCGATTGCAGATTTGGTTTGTATGGCTTCTAGTTAGCCTAAAAACATAGTTTCAGGCAATTTTATTTTTTCAAAATTTACCTCATTTTTAACCAAGGGGTAAGGGTCCAAATATTCGCAGATTTTTAATTGTCACAGCCACAAATAATTTTTTCCACAAATGAATGGCATCAATACTAATGTAAAACGAGGTGCTGAATCCGAATCTGCTACTTAAAAAGTTCCATCGCTTATACTTTTTTTGCTATGCCCTCCCAAATGCAACTCCAAACGCGACACCTGATTTTTTAAAAAATGCTCCAGTATTTAGAGAGATTTTTTAAAAAAAAATCTAAATGAGGATTCGTATTCTTCAACCAAAAAGTATTCTTAAAAATAAGTTTCATTGTAATCGGAGACAAAAAAAAATTTTGCTAAGCATTTTTGAAAATTTTCCAAATTTGGCCAACTTTAAAAAGCTCTAGCAAAAAAACGAAAGCCCTTGAAAAAAAACCGATTGCAGATTTGGTTTGTATGGCTTCTAGTTAGCCTAAAAACATAGTTTCAGGCAATTTTATTTTTTCAAAATTTACCTCATTTTTAACCAAGGGGTAAGGGTCCAAATATTCGCAGATTTTTAATTGTCACAGCCACAAATAATTTTTTCCACAAATGAATGGCAGCAATACTAATGTAAAACGAGGTGCTGAATCCGAATCTGCTACTTAAAAAGTTCCATCGCTTATACTTTTTTTGCTATGCCCTCCCAAATGCAACTCCAAACGCGACACCTGATTTTTTAAAAAATGCTCCAGTTTTTAGAGGGATTTTTTTAAAAAAAATCTAAATGCGGATTCGTATTCTACAACCAAAAAGTATTTTTAAAAATAAGTTTCATTGTAATAGGAGACAAAAAAAAATTTTGCTAAGCATTTTTGAAAATTTTCCAAATTTGGCCAACTTTGAAAAGCTCTAGCAAAAAAACGAAAGCCCTTGAAAAAAAACCGATTGCAGATTTGGTTTGTATGGCTTCTAGTTAGCCTAAAAACATAGTTTCAGGCAATTTTATTTTTTCAAAATTTACCTCATTTTTAGCCAAGGGGTAAGGGTCCAAATATTCGCAGATTTTTAATTGTCACAGCCACAAATAATTTTTTCCACAAATGAATGGCATCAATACTAATGTAAAACGAGGTGCTGAATCCGAATCTGCTACTTAAAAAGTTCCATCGCTTATACTTTTTTTGCTATGCCCTCCCAAATGCAACTCCAAACGCGACACCTGATTTTTTAAAAAATGCTCCAGTATTTAGAGGGATTTTTTAAAAAAAAATCTAAATAAGGATTCGTATTCTACAACCTAAAAGTATTCTTAAAAATAAGTTTCATTGTAATCGGAGACAAAAAAAATTTTGCTAAGCATTTTTGAAAATTTTCCAAATTTGGCCAACTTTGAAAAGCTCTAGCAAAAAAACGAAAGCGCTTGAAAAAAAACCGATTGCAGATTTGGTTTGTATGGCTTCTAGTTAGCCTAAAAACATAGTTTCAGGCAATTTTATTTTTTCAAAATTTACCTCATTTTTAACCAAGGGGTAAGGGTCCAAATATTCGCAGATTTTTAATTGTCACAGCCACAAATAATTTTTTTCACAAATGAATGGCATCAATACTAATGTAAAACGAGGTGCTGAATCCAAATCTGCTACTTAAAAAGTTCCATCGCTTATACTTTTTTTGCTATGCCCTCCCAAATGCAACTCCAAACGCGACACCTGATTTTTTAAAAAATGCTCCAGTTTTTAGACGGATTTTTTAAAAAAAAATCTAAATGCGGATTCGTATTCTACAACCAAAAAGTATTTTTAAAAATAAGTTTCATTGTAATAGGAGACAAAAAAAAATTTTGCTAAGCATTTTTGAAAATTTTTCAAATTTGGCCAACTTTGAAAAGATCTAGCAAAAAAACAAAAGCCCTTGAAAAAAAACCGATTGCAGATTTGGTTTGTATGGCTTCTAGTTAGCCTAAAAACATAGTTTCAGGCAATTTTATTTTTTCAAAATTTACCTCATTTTTAACCAAGGGGTAAGGGTCCAAATATTCGCAGATTTTTAATTGTCACAGCCACAAATAATTTTTTCCACAAATGAATGGCATCAATACTAATGTAAAACGAGGTGCTGAATCCGAATCTGCAACTTAAAAAGTTTCATCGCTTATACTTTTTTTGCTATGCCCTCCCAAATGCAACTCCAAACGCGACACCTGATTTTTTAAAAAATGCTCCAGTTTTTAGAGGAATTTTTTTAAAAAAAATCTAAATGCGGATTCGTATTCTACAACCAAAAAGTATTTTTAAAAATAAGTTTCATTGTAATAGGAGACAAAAAAAAATTTTGCTAAGCATTTTTGAAACTTTTCCAAATTTGGCCAACTTTGAAAAGCTCTAGCAAAAAAACGAAAGCCCTTGAAAAAAAACCGATTGCAGATTTGGTTTGTATGGCTTCTAGTTAGCCTAAAAACATAGTTTCAGGCAATTTTATTTTTTCAACATTTACCTCATTTTTAACCAAGGGGTAAGGGTCCAAATATTCGCAGATTTTTAATTGTCACAGCCACAAATAATTTTTTCCACAAATGAATGGCATCAATACTAATGTAAAACGAGGTGCTGAATCCGAATCTGCTACTTAAAAAGTTCCATCGCTTATACTTTTTTTGCTATGCCCTCCCAAATGCAACTCCAAACGCGACACCTGATTTTTTAAAAAATACTCCAGTATTTAGAGGAATTTTTTTAAAAAAAATCTAAATGCGGATTCGTATTCTACAACCAAAAAGTATTTTTAAAAATAAGTTTCATTGTAATAGGAGACAAAAAAAAATTTTGCTAAGCATTTTTGAAAATTTTCCAAATTTGGCCAACTTTGAAAAGCTCTAGCAAAAAAACGAAAGCCCTTGAAAAAAAACCGATTGCAGATTTGGTTTGTATGGCTTCTAGTTAGCCTAAAAACATAGTTTCAGGCAATTTTATTTTTTCAAAATTTACCTCATTTTTAACCAAGGGGTAAGGGTCCAAATATTCGCAGATTTTTAATTGTCACAGCCACAAATAATGTTTTCCACAAATGAATGGCATCAATACTAATGTAAAACGAGGTGCTGAATCCGAATCTGCTACTTAAAAAGTTCCATCGCTTATACTTTTTTTGCTATGCCCTCCCAAATGCAACTCCAAACGCGACACCTGATTTTTTAAAAAATGCTCCAGTATTTAGAGAGATTTTTTAAAAAAAAATCTAAATGAGGATTCGTATTCTTCAACCAAAAAGTATTCTTAAAAATAAGTTTCATTGTAATCGGAGACAAAAAAAAATTTTGCTAAGCATTTTTGAAAATTTTCCAAATTTGGCCAACTTTAAAAAGCTCTAGCAAAAAAACGAAAGCTCTTGGAAAAAAACCGATTGCAGATTTGGTTTGTATGGCTTCTAGTTAGCCTAAAAACATAGGTTCAGGCAATTTTATTTTTTCAAAATTTACCTCATTTTTAGCCAAGGGTCCAAATATTCGCAGATTTTTAATTGTCACAGCCACAAATAATTTTTTCCACAAATGAATGGCATCAATACTAATGTAAAACGAGGTGCTGAATCCGAATCTGCTACTTAAAAAGTTCCATCGCTTATACTTTTTTTGCTATGCCCTCCCAAATGCAACTCCAAACGCGACACCTGATTTTTTAAAAAATACTCCAGTATTTAGAGGGATTTTTTAAAAAAAAATCTAAATGAGGATTCGTATTCTACAACCAAAAAGTATTCTTAAAAATAAGTTTCATTGTAATCGGAGAAAAAAAAAAATTTTGCTAAGCATTTTTGAAAATTTTCCAAATTTGGCCAACTTTAAAAAGCTCTAGCAAAAAAACGAAAGCTCTTGGAAAAAAACCGATTGCAGATTTGGTTTGTATGGCTTCTAGTTAGCCTAAAAACATAGTTTCAGGCAATTTTATTTTTTCAAAATTTACCTCATTTTTAGCCAAGGGTCCAAATATTCGCAGATTTTTAATTGTCACAGCCACAAATAATTTTTTCCACAAATGAATGGCATCAATACTAATGTAAAACGAGGTGCTGAATCCGAATCTGCTACTTAAAAAGTTCCATCGCTTATACTTTTTTTGCTATGCCCTCCCAAATGCAACTCCAAACGCGACACCTGATTTTTTAAAAAATACTCCAGTATTTAGAGGGATTTTTTAAAAAAAAATCTAAATGAGGATTCGTATTCTACAACCAAAAAGTATTCTTAAAAATAAGTTTCATTGTAATCGGAGAAAAAAAAAAATTTTGCTAAGCATTTTTGAAAATTTTCCAAATTTGGCCAACTTTAAAAAGCTCTAGCAAAAAAACGAAAGCTCTTGGAAAAAAACCGATTGCAGATTTGGTTTGTATGGCTTCTAGTTAGCCTAAAAACATAGTTTCAGGCAATTTTATTTTTTCAAAATTTACCTCATTTTTAACCAAGGGGTAAGGGTCCAAATATTCGCAGATTTTTAATTGTCACAGCCACAAATAATTTTTTCCACAAATAAATGCAATCAATACTAATGTAAAACAAGGTGCTGAATACGAATCTGCTACTTAAAAAGTTCTATCGCTTATACTTTTTTTGCTATGCCCTCCCAAATGCAACTCCAAACGCGACACCTGATTTTTTAAAAAATGTTCCAGTTTTTAGACGGATTTTTTTAAAAAAAATCTAAATGCGGATTCGTATTCTACAACCAAAAAGTATTTTTAAAAATAAGTTTCATTGTAATAGGAGACAAAAAAAAATTTTGCTAAGCATTTTTGAAAATTTTCCAAATTTGGCCAACTTTGAAAAGCTCTAGCAAAAAAACGAAAGCCCTTGAAAAAAAACCGATTGCAGATTTGGTTTGTATGGCTTCTAGTTAGCCTAAAAACATAGTTTCAGGCAATTTTATTTTTTCAAAATTTACCTCATTTTTAACCAAGGGGTAAGGGTCCAAATATTCGCAGATTTTTAATTGTCACAGCCACAAATAATTTTTTCCACAAATGAATGCAATCAATACTAATGTAAAACAAGGTGCTGAATACGAATCTGCTACTTAAAAAGTTCCATCGCTTATACTTTTTTTGCTATGCCCTCCCAAATGCAACTCCAAACGCGACACCTGATTTTTTAAAAAAATGCTCCAGTTTTTAGAGGGATTTTTGAAAAAAAAATCTAAATGCGGATTCGTATTCTACAACCAAAAAGTATTCTTAAAAATAAGTTTCATTGTAATAGGAGACAAAAAAAAATTTTGCTAAGCATTTTTGAAAATTTTCCAAATTTGGCCAACTTTGAAAAGCTCTAGCAAAAAAACGAAAGCCCTTGAAAAAAAACCGATTGCAGATTTGGTTTGTATGGCTTCTAGTTAGCCTAAAAACATAGTTTCAGGCAATTTTATTTTTTCAAAATTTACCTCATTTTTAACCAAGGGGTAAGGGTCCAAATATTCGCAGATTTTTAATTGTCACAGCCACAAATAATTTTTTCCACAAATAAATGCAATCAATACTAATGTAAAACAAGGTGCTGAATACGAATCTGCTACTTAAAAAGTTCTATCGCTTATACTTTTTTTGCCATGACCTCCCAAAGGCAACTCCAAACGCAACACCCGATTTCTTAGAAAATGCGTTAGTTTCTAAAAGGATTTTTTTAGAAAAAATTTAAATGCAGATTTGTATTCTTTAACCAAAAAGTATTCTTTAAAATAAGTTTCATTGTAACCGGAAATAAAAAAATTTTTTGCTAAGTATTTTGGAAAATTTTTCAAATTTGGCCAACTTTGAAAAACTCTAGCAAGAAAACGAAAGCCCTTGAAAAAAAACCGATTGCAGATTTGGTTTGTATGGCTTCTAGTTAGCCTAAAAACACAGTTTCAGGCAATTTGATTTTTTTAAAATTTACCTCATTTTTAACCAAGGGGTAAGGGTCCAAATATTCGCAGATTTTTAATTGTCATAGCCACAAATAATTTTTTTCACAATTGAATGGGATCAATACTAATGTAAAACGAGGTGCTGAATCTGAATCTGCTACTCAAAAAGTTCTATCGCTTATACTTTTTTTGCTATGACCTCCCAAAGGCAACTCCAAACGCGACAACCGATTTTTTTTAAAATGCTCTAGTTTCTAAAAGGATTTTTTTACAAAAAATCTAAATGCAGATTCGTATTCTACATTCAAAAATTATTCTTAAAAATAAGTTTCATTGTAATCGGAGACAAATCATTATTTCTCAAAATATTTCTCTTTGAGCTTTCACTAAAAAAAAAAACCTTTTCTTCAAGTTTAATATTTTTTACTTTCTGAAAACATTCATGCTTTTAAACTTACACAAAAAACAATTTATAAGGTGCATAGTAAATTTATAATCAAAATAACTTCTTGCAAATCATTATTTCTCAAAATACATATCTTCTTTTGAACTTTCACCAAAAAAACCTTTTTTATATTTGCGTTCTATAATATGCACATTATGAAACCCGAAATTTGGTTTTTTAAAGTTTCTGAATTGCTTCATTATTAAACCCAAAATTTTATTTTATTGGTTGGTTTTCCTGTTGCAAAAACATGAATTCTTTTCTTGCAAGGTATTTTTTATTTGCAAATTTTACTATTATAATCAATCAGGGGACATAGTTTTTTTGTAGAGGGAATAACTAGAAGAATTGGAGAACCGATATCAATGGTTACATTTTCTCAAAAACGCCTATTTATTTAGTATTAAATGAGTAAAGTTTACAAATGTCGGTATTCAATATGTCTAACTTTAATTTATTTTTTACTTCAAAATGTCAATGTTATGCTATAAGGTTGGTCATAAAAAACAAAATTTCATCTTAAGTTTTTAATTCAAATTAAAAATGCTTTTTAATGAATTAAATGAAGCAAATATAAAAAATAGTATAAAAAACTCGTTTTATAAGGCGTTTTTTATCACTTGTCCATTGGAAAACTCGCCGCTGCGCGGCTCTTTTTCCAAACCTGGACGCGTGCTAAAAAACGTTCCTTATAAAACTCAATGTTTTAATATACTATTTTTAAGTTCAATATTTTTGACTTTCCGAAAACACTAATGCTTTTAAACTTTTACTAAAAACACTTAATAAGGTGCATAATGAATTTATAACCAAAATAATTTCTTGCAAATCATTATTTCTCAAAATGTTTTCTTTTAAACTTTCACCTCGATTTTTACCAAAAAAACCCTTTTTTTAAGTTCAATATTTTTGACTTTCCGAAACCATTCATGCTTTTAAACTTTTACTAAAAACACTTAATAAGGTGCATAATGAATTTATAACCAAAATAATTTCTTGCAAATCATTATTTCTCAAAATGTTTTCTTTTAAACTTTCACTCCGATTTTCACCAAAAAAACTATTTTTTTAGTTCAATATTTTTGACTTTCCGAAACCATTCATGCTTTTAAACTTTTACTAAAAACACTTTATAAGGTGCACAATAAATTTATTACCAAAATAATTCTTTGCAAATCATTATTTCCCAAAATATTATCCTTTGAACTTTTACCAAAAAATGCCCTTTTTTTAAGTTCAATGTTTTTGACTTTCCGAAAAAATTTATGGTCTTAATCTTTTACTAAAAACACTTTATAAGATGCATAATAAATTTATAATTAAAATAATTTTTTGCAAATCATTATTTCTCAAAATATTTTCCTTTAAACTTTCACCAAAAAAAACCCTTTTTTAAAGTTCATTATTTTTGACTTTCCGAAAACATTTAAGCTTTAAAACTTTTACTAACTACACTTTATAAGATGCATAATGAATTTATAATTAAAATAATTTTTTGCAAATCATTATTTCTCAAAACATTTTCTTTTGAACTTTCACCAAAAAAACCCTTTTTTTAAGTTCAATATTTTTGACTTTCCGAGAACATTCATGCTTTTAAACTTTTACTAAAAACACTTTATAAGGTGCATTATAAATTTATAACCAAAATAAAATCATTATTTCTCAAAATATTTTTCTTTAAAGTTCCACCAAAAAAAACCATTTCTCCAACATTAATATTTTTGACTTTCCGAAAACATTTATGCTTCAAAACTTTTACCAAAAACACTTTATAAGGTGCATAATAAATTTGTAACCAAAATAATTCCTTGCAGATCATTATTTCTCAAAATATTATCCTTTTGAACTTTTACCAAAAAACCCTTTTTTATAAGTTCAATATTTTTGATTTTCCGAAAACATTTATGCTTTTAAACTTTTGGCAAAAACACTTTGTAAGGTGCATAATGAATTTGTAGCCAAAATAATTTCTTGCAAATTATTATTTCTAAAAATATTTTCCTTTGAACTTTCACAAAAAAAACCCTTTTTTTAAGTTAAATATTTTTGATTTTCCGAAAACATTCATGCTTTTAAACTTTTACTAAAAACACTTTATAATGTGCATAATGAATTTGTTACCAAAATAATTTCTTGCAAATCATTATTTCTCAAAATATTTTCCTTTGAACTTTTACCAAAAAAACCCTTTTTTTTAAGTTAAATATTTTTGACTTTCCGAAAACATTCATGCTTTTAAACTTTTACTAAAAACACTTTATAATGTGCATAATAAATTTGTTACACATTTTTGATCATTTTTCAAATTTGGCCAACTTTGAAAAGATCTAGCAAAAAAACAAAAGTGCTTGAGAAAAACCAATTGCAGATTTGGTTTGTATAGCTACTAGTTAGCCTAAAGGCATAGTTTCAGGCAATTTTATTTTTTCAAAATTTACCTCATTTTTAACCAAGGGGTAAGGGTCCAAATATTCGCAGATTTTTAATTGTCACAGCCACAAATAATTTTTTCCACAAATGAATGGCATCAATACTAATGTAAAACGAGGTGCTGAATCCGAATCTGCTACTTAAAAAGTTCCATCGCTTATACTTTTTTTGCTATGCCCTCCCAAATGCAACTCCAAACGCGACACCTGATTTTTTAAAAAATGCTCCAGTTTTTAGAGGGATTTTTTTTAAAAAAATATAAATGCGGATTCGTATTCTACAACCAAAAAGTATTCTTAAAAATAAGTTTCATTGTAATAGGAGACAAAAAAAAATTTTGTTAAGCATTTTTGAAAATTTTCCAAATTTGGCCAACTTTGAAAAGCTCTAGCAAAAAAACGAAAGCCCTTGAAAAAAAACCGATTGCAGATTTAGTTTGTATGGCTTCTAGTTAGCCTAAAAACATAGTTTCAGGCAATTTTATTTTTTCAAAATTTACCTTATTTTTAACCAAGGGGTAAGGGTCCAAATATTCGCAGATTTTTAATTGTCACAGCCACAAATAATTTTTTCCACAAATGAATGGCATCAATACTAATGTAAAACGAGGTGCTGAATCCGAATCTGCTACTTAAAAAGTTCCATCGCTTATACTTTTTTTGCTATGCCCTCCCAAATGCAACTCCAAACGCGACACCTGATTTTTTAAAAAATGCTCCAGTATTTAGAGGGATTTTTAAAAAAAAAATCTAAATGAGGATTCGTATTCTTCAACCAAAAAGTATTCTTAAAAATAAGTTTCATTGTAATCGGAGACAAAAAAAAATTTTGCTAAGCATTTTTGAAAATTTTCCAAATTTGGCCAACTTTGAAAAGCTCTAGCAAAAAAACGAAAGCCCTTGAAAAAAAACCGATTGCAGATTTGGTTTGTATGGCTTCTAGTTAGCCTAAAAACATAGTTTCAGGCAATTTTATTTTTTCAAAATTTACCTTATTTTTAACCAAGGGGTAAGGGTCCAAATATTCGCAGATTTTTAATTGTCACAGCCACAAATAATTTTTTTCACAAATGAATGGCATCAATACTAATGTAAAACGAGGTGCTAAATCCGAATCTGCTACCTAAAAAGTTCCATCGCTTATACTTTTTTTGCTATGCCCTCCCAAAGGCAAGTCCAAACGCGACACCCGATTTTTTTAAAAGTGCTCTAGTTTTTAGAAGAATTTTTTTAGAAAAAATTTAAATGCAGATTCGTGTTCTACAACCAATAACTATTCTTTAAAATAAGTTTCATTGTAATCGGAGATAAAAAAAACTTTTGCTAAACATTTTTGAAAATTTTTTAAATTTGGCCAACTTTGAAAAACTCTAGCAAAAAAACGAAAGCCCTTGGAAAAAAACCGATTGCAGATTTGGTTTTTATGGCTTCTAATTAGCCTAAAAACACAGTTTCATGCAATTTAATTTTTTTTAAATTTACCTCATTTTTAACGAAGGGGTAAGGGTCCAAATATTTGCAGATTTTTAATTGTCACAGCCACAAATAATTTTTTTCACAAATGAATGGCATCAATACTAATGTAAAACGAGGTGCTGAATCTGAATCTGCTACTTAAAAAGTTCTATCGCTTTTACTTTTTTTGCTATGACCTCCCAAAGGCAACTCCAAACGCGACACCCGATTTCTTAGAAAATGCTCTAGTTTCTAAAAGGATTTTTTTAGAAAAAATTTAAATGCAGATTCGTATTCTACAACCAAAAAGTATTCATTAAAATAAGTTTCATTGTGATCGGAGACAAAAAAAATGTTGCTAAGCATTTTTGATTTTTAATTAAATTTTAAAAACCTGCAAAATTTTTTATTGGAAAACAAATTAATTTTTTTTTTTGTTTCAGGGCTAAATCAGTGACTTGGAATCCTCATAAACTTATGGGCTCTCTTTTGCAGTGCAGTACCATCCATTTTAAAGAAGATGTAAGTTTTTTGTAATTAAAAAAATCCATCCTACATCTCAAAAAAATTAAATTTTTATTTCAGGGTCTTTTAATGAGCTGTAACCAAATGTCAGCTGATTATCTATTCATGCAAGACAAACTCTACGATATTAGATACGACACCGGCGATAAAGTAATACAATGCGGTCGTCACAACGATATTTTCAAATTGTGGCTTCAATGGAGAGCTAAGGTAAGTTTTTTCTTAAGAGCCTCATATCTCCTCCGACTACCATGGGAGAGGCGAATCGGTGCGGGGAACGCTAGCATGAGAGGGCCTACCGTGGAATGGAAAAAGAGTGTATGTGCAAAAATCGGATTTTGAAATAATAAGTTTTATTCAATATGCTTCACATTGAATGCAGGTACACCTTCAGACGTATTAATATCTAAATATTTATCAATAAAATAATGTTTAAAGTATGATTATCGTTTTCGCATGGTCCAAAAAACGTATAAATCAGTAAACATGTCAAAATTAGATACATTCTTTTTCCATTGCAGTAGAGGCTGTCGGAGGGGAGCCCTTTCCTATGTAAATATTCACGTAATTTAGACTTCAAATATCTTTGCTAATTCTTATCGGATTTTTAAAAACTTGGTGTCATTGGAAAGCTTATTAACTGTAAAACTTATTGTTTTTTAAAATTTGTTTTTGAGCGCTCAATTTCTTAAAAAAATAGTAGCTGTTTTTGGCATGGTTTACCCACCTTTAAACTCTTATTTTTGTTAAACTAGGAACCCAAATCAAAATGTGCCAAACAATAAGTATTTTAAAAGAAGTTAAGGTAATACAATCAAAATTTCAAAGTCATTGCGTTAATAATAACTCTAAAAACTGCGATCTGAGTTGTACACAAATTTGCATAAGAGAAGGTGGGATATCGGGCTCTTAATAAAAACCGAAAAAAAAAAACCTCTTTTAGGCTTTTAAATGTTTAAAAATTACCTTACAATACATAAAATAACTTGAAATAAAATTTAAAGACTAAAAAAAAATAAAAAAGGGCTTCCCCAGGTGAGGCTCGAACTCACAACCCCGGCATTGCTCACGACTACTGCCTTATAAGTACCGTGCGCTAACCAATTGCGCCACTGGGGAGTTACGCTAGGCTCACCGCTAAGACCCACTTATACAACACGGTCCTTATAAACAATACCATTGTTAAAAGTTATCAATGAAAACAACGATTAAAATGAGTTATTACCCACATAACGTGCCCATTACAATAAAAGCTATTAATTTTAAATGTATTCACGTTTACAAACAGCCAAATGCAAAAACAGTCAACTCCTACGTCACAGATTCACATTAAAAAACTGTCTGTAAAGTAGAATTTTGATTCTGTCAGATTTAGCCACTTTATTAGAACAATATTTGGTGAAAATAAAAGTCTTTCTTAGGGAACCCTTGGTATAAAAATGTGCTATAATGTCTTAAATTCGATATTTCAAGTTTAGTTCATTGTAAAACTCTATAATATACAGTTTATGTGTTAATGTTGTCCACCTTCCAAGATGTGAATTTTAAACGCAAATTGCTTGAGAAAGCAACCATATCAAGAGGTCTCGTGAGTACCATTGTAAAATTAACATTTTTTTCTATTACCTAGAACAAACCATAACCCTTGATATGGTTGCGTTCTCAAGCAATTCGTTTTTAAAGCTGACATCTTGGTGGGTGATCATCATCAGATTAATAAGGGATTTTTTAATTCTTGCGGTAGATTCTCGGGTAATTTTAAATTAAAATGTCGTAAATAAGATATAAATGAACATTTTTAAACCAATAGGACCTAAAAAACTCTCTTATTTCTCTATAAATAATGTTTTAAAAAGCCAATGTTGGCAACACAGAATAAGAAAAAAATGACCATTTTCTTTGGTCCGTAATGTTGATTGCCTTAAAAAATTTCACAGATAGTATTTTAATGCATTTCTGTGAACTGTGACATAGGACTTGACGCTGTCTATTAAAGTGTTTGATTAAACTTACAGGGTGATGAAGGTTTCGAGCAGCTAATTGATCGTCTCATGGAACTTACGGCTTATTTAGTCAAGAAAATAAAAGCACAACCGGCAAAGTTCCATTTGATTATGGAGCCGGAGCTGACAAACGTTAGTTTTTGGTATATTCCTACAAGATTGCGAAGCGCCCCCCATTCAAACGCGAAGGAACAGGAACTTGGAAAGGTTTGTACACTATTTTAAACACTTCGCATGCTTTTAAATTGTTCTAAACACTGAAAAACGTCCACAAAACACTTAAAACACTCCGTAGACACTACAACTTGTTGCATTTTACCGAAAAACAAACAAAACTGACGTTTAAACAAACAAAACTCAGTCGGTAACGTAGGGCTCCTGTCAAAAAGCGTCACTTCCGCTTGGCGCCAAATTCAAACTCAAACCTTCTAAAATGCTATTTTTTGCAGTTATGCCCCATTTTAAAGGGTAGAATGATGCAAACTGGAACTCTTATGGTTGGATATCAACCTGACGATAGAAGACCAAACTTCTTCCGTAATATTATTTCTTCAGCAGCTGTTAATGAAGGAGATGTCGACTTTTTGTTAGCGGAAATGGACCGATTAGGACATGATCTCTAAATTGTTTAATTAAAAACTTGTTAATAAGTAGAAGAGCTACTTTTAAGTTAGGAGAAACTGATTAAATCTACACAGAAGTAGATATATTGGTTAGGAGCATTTGCTTTAATTTTGGAAGCATTTGCTTCAGTTTAGAGATAATAATTGTTAAAGCTTTTTATAGTTTATATTTGTGTGAAAAAATGAGCCGCTTATTTAAAAAAAATCTGAGAATGCTCTGTTTTAAAGGTGCTCAATTTAGAAAAGAAAAACAATTATTTAAAAAAATGTTTTGTCAATTTTACCCAATTGAAATTAAAGAAAATAATTAGAAAAGCCAATTATATCAATTTATACAAACATATCAACTAAAAAATATTAAATTTCTTTTACCTTTATTGTATATTTTTAAACAAAAGATATTGTTTGCAAAAAATGTTACCTACCTACTGTTAAAAAAATACCAAAAGGGAAATGTCGTGAAGCATACAAACTGTGGTTATGTAATGTTGGTTGCTTAAAATCAACAAAAAACAGCACTTTCTGGTCATTGCTCAGTGGGTTTATAAGAGTTAATTTTGATTAAAAATTGTGCTTACCAGGAACCTAAATAAACAAAGCTCAAGTTGGAATATTTTAAAGGTCCATTAATAAGCGTTTAAATAAATTTGACAATTTAAAAGCACTATTTTTTTGCATTTTAAATTGCCAAAATTCTGTATTTAAACGCTTATTAATGGACCTTTAGAATATGTCAACTTGTGCTTTGTTTATTTATGTTGCTAGTAAGCATAATTTTTAATTAAAATTAACTCTTATAAACCCACTGAGCAATGACCAGAAAGTGTTGTTTTTTGTTGATTTTAGGCAACCACAGTTTCTATGCTTCGCGACATTCCCCTTTAAGTAGAATACCCAAAGTGGTTTGTTTTTCAGTTACTATTTATGAAAATAAGAATATGCATTAAATGACAAACATAAATAACTATAATTATTGACATTATTGTTAAATATTTACCATTTTATCTATTGATGTACACATGTAAAAAATTAGAAAAAAAAAAACTAAAAAATAAAATACAATTTAGCGTATATTTCTAAGTAAAAATGTGTAGTTCGCAATAAATGAGATGTATAGAAAATGTTATATTTTTTTTGGGTTAATTTTATGAAAAAAAAAATAAATACAAATTTTATTGTTGAATATAAAATAGTTGTGCTTTAAAAAGTGTATATTGATGTAAAAAAAATATTGTTGAACAATGAGTCCAGAGTCCACATAGAATTTATTCATAGAGCAATATATTTAAATAAATTAAAAATATTATACCTAATTGGTTATTGTTCAAAAAATTTAAAATTTTAGAATATTGTACCTTTTTAAGGTACTAAAAAAAAACTACCCAAAGAATTTCTGCAAAGACAAAATAAAAAAACTCAAATTTAAAATTTGAAAAGCCATAACTTTGACAATAAATTAAAAAAGCAACAATTTTCAAAAAAAACTCTTCCAAAAACCTGTTGTCTTCCATTTTTTGTTAAATGTTTTGCTAAAATTATCTAGTCCAAGGTACACACAGCCAAAATAAATGTAACGCCTCTTTTACAGAATTCAGAATTGTTATCAAACACAAATTGATACCAAATAAAATCTAATGATCCTAAAAACAGTTAATGTTATACAGGTGTCCAAAAATTGGAGCATAAACGTATGATGTTGGAGCATGTCCAGGGATTCCTGGAAAATTGTAAAAAAAATCCATCTGTTATATTCATTGAGAAAAATGCGAACAAAGTTGCATAAATTCGGCAACACAGTCTTGAAAAATACATCTAAAAATCCCATCTATGAGTCTTGATGATACACTTTTGCATTAGATTTTATTGACATTCTTGTCAGCTTCATTTCATAAAAATTTCGTAAAATTAAATTGATTATAAAAATTTAATTCGATCATTTAAAATAAAGACAAATGGTAAAATGATTTGAGATAGACTTTAGTTTTGTATTAAACCATTTTTTTCGTTAATATATGCTGTTATCTTCAAGCTATGAGCGTTCGAAGTATTGCACTTTGGGACCTCATATCTCCAATTTTAACATTTTTCTAGGGATCTCTAAACATGCCCCAATAACGAACCGTTCTTTATTAAATTTTTGGACATCCTGTATTTAAAGGTTTTATTTTAGGTGTATCATTTTATTTACCCCGAAGTGTACCTATAGCTTTTTAAATACCTAAATACATTTTTCATGTTCCTGTTATAAATAAAATAAATGTGAGAAATATCCAAATAAATGTTCTTAAAACTAGTTATTTTGCCTAGTGTTGTTTAAAAATCATCGAAAATGTTATAAATAATAGATAAAAATTTAAAATAATGCTGTGTAAAAACAATAAATCTACCTTCTAATTATGTGTAAATAAAAAATCTAGCAAATCACATTGTGTCTTTTTTTTTCTTAAAACGTCAAAAAAAAATCACTTTAGTGATGTATATGGCGAACATAAAGTAGCACTTTTCTGAACTGCTTCATAGAGTATTTATTTTTACTGCCGGCGACAATAAAAGTAACTTTTACTGACGCTACCAAATTTTTTTTCTTAAAACGTCAAATAAACATCACATTAATGACGTTTATTTTAAAATAAATAAAAGTCAACTAAAATAAGTATATTAAATTTATTATAAAACCATTGTATTTAGAAGTTTTAAGAAAAATTATCGTTTACTACACAGAGTTAAAGTGGCTTTGTGTGCCTCGGCAGAATTGTCTGTCTTGCTTCTCTCACCAGACAATCTTTCTGCCTCGTCACACAAAGCATCACTTTAACTCTTAGTACTAAAATCTACTCTTTAAGCAAAGAAATCTAGAGCTAAATTTAATTTATAGATAACTTTATTATTACAAATTTTATAAACCATGATTTTCAATATTTAAATCGGAAAATTACACAAAATCTAACCTGTTGCATTCACAAAGAAGCAATACTTATTTAAATAATTAAATATTCAAATAAATAAATGTAAAAAAAACATTCCAGATAAGTAGGTAAATAAATAAGAAATAAAAACACGTTTAGTAAACAGGAATTTTGTTTGAATTATTTAATTTTTAAATTGTTTTAGGTTAGATAGTAGTCAACATTCATAACAACATGAAGTGCTTTTTAAAATATCCTAAATACACCGATTTTCCGATTGAAAATCTACCATATGGTGTTTTTTCCACTAGAGATGACGTAAGTAACATTTTAGATAGACTTTTTTTTTGTATAGTACACCAAATTGATAAGGAAACATTAATTAAATTAAAGTAAATTAGAATATTTCAGTAGGTTTTAGATAGGAACGAAATAACATGCGTATATTATTTTGCATTTGTTTTTTATGACATTATTGACATTGAAAACAAAATCGAATAAACTGGAATGAAAATTCAATAATATTTTGCAGTTTGAACACGAAATCTAATGCAGTTTAGATAAGAATATTTAACAAAATTAATGACTTTATTTTAATCAAATAATATCAAAAAATACTCCAAGTCCCTTTTGTTTAAAATTTAGAATATCTTATTAAGAATGTAGGTGCTGACATCTATCGGTTTTTAAGCGTTCTATGCTAAAAAGGAATCTGTTGCAATATTTTCTACTGCGCATGCCCATTTTAATTGATTTTAAAACTTTTAACCAGTGGCGTATCAAATTAATTTAAAACACTAAACAAATTGGCCGTGTTTCATAAACAAAATTATTTACTTAATCGATTTCTTTTATTAACAAAAAATGTCGCATAGAAACTGTGGTCATGTAATGTTGGTTGCCTAAAACCAACAAAAAACAGCACTTTCTGGTCATTGCTCAGTAAGTTTATAAGGGTTAATTTCAATTAAAAATTGTACTTACCAGCAACATAAATAAACAAAGCGAAATATTTTAAAGGTCCGTCAAAAAGCGTTTAGATACAGAATTTTGGCAATAGGACGCACTATATTTTTGCATTTTAAAGTGCCAAAATACTGTATTTAAACGCTTATTGATGGACTTTTAGAATATTTCAACTTGTGCTTTGTTTATTAATGTTGCTGGTAAGCACAATTTTCAATTAAAATGAACTCTTATAAACCCACTGAGCAATGACCAGAAAGTGGTGTTTTTTGTTGATTTTAGGCAACCAACATTACATAACCACAATTTCTATGCTTCGCGACATTCCCCTTTAACATGACAATTATGGTGTTTTGCAAATTATTAGATCAAAGTCAAGTCAAGTGACATTACCTATTTTTTTACTTAATTTATTGCTTTACTTGCATTTTAGGTATTTTTTATTAACGCCACGATAAATAAATCAAAATAAAGATAAAAATATTCAATATTTTAGCTAATCTGTCACTAAGCGCGGTTGACTTAAGGAACATAGAAAAGAATACATTTTTATGTTGCTAAGCAATGTGCTACACCTTAGAATAGTGGAAGTGGGCGGAAGGGGAATGCCTCAAAATCGAGGGGAAGTGCCCCAGAAATTTAAAAATTGGAGCGCTAGAACTCCTAAACTAACCACTAGATAAACAAGAGATTTTTAATGAAAGCTCATGCCCAAAAGTACTTTTTATTTTTAACCAAAAAATTTAAATTTGTTACTTTAAAACACCCCATTTTAAAATTTATTTTTGCCCTTAATTAAAAACAGAATTAACAATATTTTAGGCTACACATCGAATTGGAGTCGCAATAGGAGATCAAATCTTAGATCTGAAAGAAATATCACATTTATTTAATGGACCACTTTTAAAAAACAACCAACATGTTTTTAAAGAAACTACCCTTAATAGTTTCATGGGGTTAAATTATGCAGCATGGAAGGAAGCAAGGGAAACACTCCAGAATTTATTATCTGTTGAAAATCCTGTTTTGCAAAAGGATCCTCTTTTATCGAGGTACAATTTAATAAAAGAAATTTTTTTTAAGTAATCTCGGTTGCAAATGTGTTTTAGTTTGAAAATGTTAAAAGTGGATGTTTTTTTAGGAAAACTTAACATTTTGCGATATTTTTCATTGGCAAAATGCATAATATTGCTCAGAAACCTCTTTTTCTAAAAACAAATTGCTAAACAAGATTTTTCTTGGATTTTTTTTTAGCTAAAGCACATTTGCAAGGGACCTTAAATCATATTTTTTTTAAACTTTTTTTATAGTGCATTTACGCCGCAAGAAAACGCAACAATGCATTTACCAGCCAAAATTGGGGATTATACTGATTTTTATTCATCAATTCACCATGCTACAAATGTTGGTTGTATGTTCCGTGATAAGAATAATGCTTTATTGCCGAATTGGTAAGTTTTGGACATTTTACAATTTTTTGTTTCAAGAAAATTTTAGTAATAGAAGCACAAAAAAAAAGTACTTAGGTTTTTGTCAAAATAAATTAAATGTATGTAAGATTTTTTTAAGTAAAATTAAAAACTACTATCTATTCACTGTTTAAAAAAACCAGAGTCACCTATGAAAAATAGAACCTTTTTCTTTGAAAAGTTGAATTTTCCAAGTTGGCATTACATTTCAAATTTACTGTCATTAAAAATTGAAAAATTCCAATAATAATATGACAGTTACATAAAAGAGGCGTAAAAATTGGAAAAACGAAGCAATTTTTACTTGAGATGTGAGAATTTATAAAGAAAATTGTAGACATTTTTGTAAAAGTGCTCATTTATCCTATGATACGTAAAAGGGCTTTTTAACAGTGAGTACTTACATAAATAATTCCTATTTTGTGTAAACTTTTAAATTGTTTAATGGTTAGTGCTTTATAAAGTAATCCAATAAAAAGATAAATAGTTCTGTATATGTTGAGACTATTATTTTTGAGTCAGATACCTTGAACACGTTTTTAAATGCATTTTTTAATTATTTTGACTTTTCTTACATAACCAGCAAATACAAGTGACATTAATGACAATATACAGGATAAATCACCCTATGGCTCGCCTACTCTGGTTTTTTTTTAAATGTGAATGGATAGTAAAACAATTGCCTTATTTTACAATTTTTAGTAAAGTTGACAAAAACACCACTGATCATTTTTTTCTAGGAAATATCTTCCAGTTGGATACCATGGTCGAGCCAGTTCAATTGTAATTTCTGGGACATCAATTCACAGACCTCATGGACAAACTTTAGTAGTTGAAGGTATTTTTTTTTAACAAAGACATACTTTTTCTAGATAAGACATTATTGTACCTTACGCTCTGATTTGTTTGAAACCAACACTAGTTCCAGTACCTAACACAAATTAAAAAAAATTCCTTTTTAGTTTTCATTACCAAGTATGTAAAGTTTAAGAAGATTTTTTTAAGGCACACCACCCGTTTTTGGAACATCAAAACTAATGGACTTTGAACTTGAAATGGCATTTTTCGTTGGGGGCAAACCAAATGACCTTGGACATCCAATTAATGTCAACAAAACAGGAGAGCACATTTTTGGTTTTGTTGTCATGAACGATTGGAGTGGTAAGTATTTTACAAATGTTAAAAAAAATAGTTATACAAGTTGTAACAATAGAAGAGAATTGTATCGATGTAATGAAGCCTCTTTAATATCGTTAAAGATTTTTCAACCATTTAAGACTATGGTTTCAAATTCATAAATGATGTTCTGTGCACTCAAAAGTTCGTAAAAAGTTATCTCCCTGAATGTCAGTTATTTTCGAAATTTCAACAAAATATGTAAAAATACGGAGTAATACATCAGTAACTATGATTAAAAATATGTAGGATAATGTTTGTGATACGTAGAATTGGTATTAAGTGCAAGAAATAATAAAAATATGCCAAATATGGTAAAATAGTACTTTTGGTGTTTTTCTTTCTACATTGAAATCTTTGAACGAGCACTTCTATATTAGGGAAAAACGTAAGTTGCAATTTTAATCATTTACAAGCCTAAAAAAACCATGGTAAATTAACGTATTATGGTTTGGCATAGACCAAGTAATGTATATAAACCAAAAAATGTATCCGTAGTCGAAAAAAAAAATCAAAAATAATATAATGATTTTTGAAGTCAGATTTTCGACACAAAGAAATAACCGATTTAAATGAAACCATAATACGTTTGTAGCCCTATTTTTGTAGTTTTCAAAACTAAATTTAGTTTTAATATACGATGAGGCTCTCTTGTAGATGTGCTACTTAGTAGAATTAGCGGGAGCTCAACGGAAATGCCTTATATACGAGCTTCTAGGAGCACAGATTCGAAGATTTGTGAATTTGAAACCCTCGTCTTAAAAGCACAAATTTTAAAGACTTTTTTTGTTATAGCCCGTGACATTCAAAAATGGGAATACGTCCCCCTTGGCCCGTTCACAGCTAAAAATCTGGGAACTAGCATTTCTCCATGGGTGGTTACAACATTTGCCCTTGAACCCTTCATCGTTGACAATTATTCCCAGGACCCAGAACCATTCCCATATTTAAAACATAAGGACAATTTTAATTTTGATATTAATCTTCAAGTTGACATTGCCCGTAAGTATGTTAACATGTGAAATAGTATTTTAATATGTAATTTTTCTTTTAAAACTTAGATTATGCATTTAGAAAAGATATAAATTGTTTTTTCTTTTAGCAAAAGGATCACAAGTGTCTACAACAGTTTGCAGGTCAAATTACATGTTTCTGTACTGGACCGCTAAACAACAATTGGCCCACCATACAATAACCGGATGTAACGTAAACCCAGGCGACTTGATGGCTAGCGGTACCATTAGTGGTGACGTAAGTTTTTGGCAAAAAATCATTAAAAATTATTTTTTTAATTTGAAGTAGGTATTTTTGTGTAGAAGTAAAAACTTTATTTACAATCATTGTGTAAAATCACCATTCCTACATATACAAACTAAAAATGGTAAATACGTCATTATATCAAACAAGCGTGTAATGGAACAGCTGGACGTTAGTAATTACCCACATTACACTCGTGCATCGGATACAGGAATACACCACTAGATGACGCGCTCGCTAAACTGTCTAGGAATTTGCAATGAAACAGTTTATTTGCACGTCTAACAGAGCATTTTTCAAGTTAGCTTATTGGGTTTTTGTTGGATTTCGTATTGAATTAGTTACTTTTAGCTTTGGGGGAGTGTTTTCAAATTCAGTGTCTGAACTATCGGGCATTTTGAATTTAATAAAACTTGAAAAGTGTAAATGTCAAAAATTTAACAAAAACATTCTTTTGTTTTCATCGCCTACTAAGTTACCAATATGTTCACGCTTTGCTTTAAATCTCTATGTTAAGCTATTTATTATTTTATTTAAATAATTTAAATGTTTTTAAACATGATTGTGAATAAAATAGTGTAAACCTAACCTAACCTAAGGAAAACAGCTTCATTCCAGCTTCGGGCTAATTTCTGTTCTCGAGCTTCGCTCTCGGTCGGTCAAACAGCCCTCGGCTGTAATGAAGCACTTTTCCTTAGGTACGTACACTATTTTATTCACAATCATGTTTAAAAACATTTAAATTATTTAAATAAAATAATAATAAATAGCTTAATATCGAGATTTAAAGCAAAGCGTGAACATATTGGTAACTTAGTAGGCGATGAAAGCAAAAGAATGTTTTTGTTAAATTTTTGACATTTACACTTTTCAAGTTTTATTAAATTCAAAATGCCCGATAGTTCAGACACTGAATTTGAAAACACTCCCCGTAGTACAGTACGAAATCTACTATTGATTGTAAATATGTGTTTTGTTTTTTTGCAGACATCAGACTCTTTCGGTTCAATGCTTGAACTATCTTGGAAAGGTACAAAACCAATAACTCTGCAAGACGGCAGCCAAAGAAAATTTCTGCAAGATGGTGACACTGTTATTATGAAAGGGGTTTGCGAAGGAGATGGTTATAATGTTGGTTTTGGATCTTGTACCGGAACATTATTACCAGCTATTCAATTATAATCTGTTTAAAATATGCATTTTTTATAATAAAAAAACATATATTTTTGTTTAACAGTTCTAAATAACCTTATAAGTGAACAAATATCAAGAAATTTCATTTTATTCGATAATATAACCTAAGTTTAGTTACGCCAACCACTCCTTTTTTACGTTATTACCCAGGAAGTTGGGGTTCAATTCCCAGTACCGGAATGACTTTTTTATTTTTATAAAACATTTAAAAAATAATATGTTGTCCAGAAAAAACATCTAGCTATAAAGAAATTTGTCCTCTTGAACAACCTGGCCGTTTAGCTCCAAAACGTGTATCACCCCATCTTGTTTATTGGCCGAATCGGCCTTAATAACGGCCTTAATAACGGCCTTGCTGTGGCCGAGATCAAAATGCATTTCTGTGCCGTTTTCCACGAAGAAATTTTCTGTTTCTATGTCTTGACCATTCACCCAAACGTTTAAAGACTGCTTTCCTAAAAAAGAATGTTTTAAGAAAAATAATTTAAAAAAAATGCTTTATTATACGCTTCGCAGACTAAATCGAAGAGTATATTGCGATTGGTCGGACTTTCTCTAAAATCGTTAATATTCGTCCTAGAGCAAACATTTTTACATATTCGTTCGTTTCATGACTTTTTAAGAATTTTATTTTTTGTCCGTCTGTCTGTAACGAAATTTGTGACCACCATAACTCAAGAACGGTTTATTGGATCGACTTGAGATTTAACACAAAAATCAATCTCATTTAGAGGAAGAGCCCTATTGTTTTTGGAAAAAATCAGGTAATAAATAGAGGGTTAAAAACACCCCCAAAGTAGAAAAAAAATCATATTTTCGTTAATATCCACTTTACGAAAAAAAATATTCTTAATAAAATTAAAGATTGTATTTTTCTCTATAAAAAAGCATGTGTTATTTTTTTTGTATCCCCACCCGTTTACAAAAAAAATAAGTTTTACGTTGTTTTCAATAATATAAAAAATGCACCTTTTTAATCATCTACTGCGAAGAGTATCATATAGAATGTGTAACAATTATATAAAAATAAAAAAAAAGTCATAAAAAATGAGCTATCTCCGAAGTTTAACTTTTTAAATGATCTATCCCTCTCACTGATTTAACCCGCTCTTGTTTTGAGTTAATTTTAAAATCATATTTACCCAGAACAATTCTGTATTTTTCTTCGCCTATGACAACAGACCAAGATCGATTGGTTGCAACTTGTTTTTCCGTGAATTTTTCCAAAGGTTTTCCATCAACTAATAAACTGTACAAAAATGTAAAATAGGATCCTGGATCCACCCTTAATTCACATTTAGCTTGTTGTTTTCCCATTGTAAATCGTTCTTCGCCAACTAACTTAAACATCCAATCTCTTCGCAGAATTTCCTTTAAAAAAGTACAAAAAATTAAATACAGTTGTCTCCGAAACGAGTGCATCTTTTAAGAGGGTAGAAATCGGACGAAAAAATAGACAGATACACGGGACATGTCCTAGGTTAGAGGGCACTGCCGTTTAAAAACTACACCCCTTTAAGTCTACTTCACTAAAAATACTTGATCGTAAATGTCTTACAAATGGTTTGTCAAAACATAATAAAATAGATGAAATCATTAACAGCAATAAAAACATTCCTTTCAAACTTGTTTTAACATTTGTAGCCCCCTAGAAATGGTGTTACCACAGGTAGAGTGCATAAAGATTGTCGTAACTTTTTTGTTCCTAACAATTTTGTAATTTTATTTATTGTTGCTGCTAGATACATTTTTTAAGAAACTTTCTTATCACCTGAAACTTCTCGCTTTACTGTACCAATTTGGAATAATTCATTTGAAATGGTCTTATTGTACTTCTGTATTGCTTAAAACTAGATAAAAAACTTTCTTTAGTTAAGTAGACACTAGACAGTAACGAAATAGTCACCGAAAAAATGCTAGTTTTGTGCAAGATAGTACAAGTACAATAAACCCCTTTTTAATTAATAATTTTAAATTGGTACAGTTAAGCGAGAAGTTTTAGGTGATAGCAAGTTTCTTATTAAACCCATCTATCAGCAACAATAAATGAAATTACAAAATTGCTAGGAACAAAAAAGTTAAGACAATCTTCATGCACTCTACCAGTGGTAACTTTATTTCTAGGGGGGCTACAAATGTCAACACATAAGTTTGAAAGGAATGTTTTTGTTGCCGTTAATGACTTCATTCTTTTAGTATAGGAGCTATCAACATGAAAATCCACATCATTAAGTGGGATTCACAATGAAAATTAGCTTGCATGCGGTAAGAATTAAGGTAGCTTGTAAGAGTTTGAAATATGTATTTGGGATATACCATTCACAACGAATTAGTTCTTACAAGCTAATTTATTGTGAATGGTATATCCCAAATACATATTTCAAGCTCTTACAAGCTACCTTAATTCTTACCGCATGCAAGCTAATTTTCATTGTGAATGAAGCTTTAACGTTGTCATGATTTTTTGATATTACATAATATTTAAGCTTCATTCACAATGAAAATTAGCTTGCATGCGGTAAGAATTAAGGTAGCTTGTAAGAGCTTGAAATATGTATTTGGGATATACCATTCACAATAAATTAGCTTGTAAGAACTAATTCGTTGTGAATGGTATATCCCAAATACATATTTCAAACTCTTACAAGCTACCTTAATTCTTACCGCATGCAAGCTAATTTTCATTGTGAATCCCACTTTAATATTACTTTTCCTAATCCAACAAAATGGCAGGCAAAACAGGTAGCGTTTTTTTTAAAGGTAAAAACATCATAAGTGGGATCGTTTTCTTCGTACAACAAAATTGTTTTGGCGCCTTTGAGCTATAACCCTGCCAACCCTTTATGATGGGTTAATCGCTTTTCAAATGTGCTTTCCAAGGACAGAAAACCCTGTAATAAAAATTTCTTATTTTACGCATATAAGTCTACAGATTACACAAATTAAAAAATTTTATTTCTTAAATGTGTGGCAGTGTTAAGGCTCATATTTGCACATATTATTTTATTTCTTCAAAAAAAAAATATCCCACTTATGATGTTTAAAAAAAAACGCTACCTGTCAGCGCTGCCAGTGTATTGGACAAAAGTTTAGAAATATTAAATATAATGTAATGCACAAAAAATCATGACAACGTTCGATGATGTGTGTTTTTGGTTGCCAGCTCTCGTATTATTTTGCTGAAAAATGAAAGTTAAAAAAATACCTTTCCATCAACTCTAAGAACTCTTTTTCCTGTCGTGGTTCCGTGTTCAAATTCCACTTTATGGACCCCATCCATAAGGGGGATGTTCCAAAACGCCACTACATCTTTTTGGTCTTGAGAATTTGATTTTGTTAATCCTGTACTTATTGCCATTTTTTTTTTAATATTTTATACAAATAATTTAAAACAAATCATTTTATTAAGAAACTTTTTAATTAGTTTAAAAAAACAGTTATTTTAATCACGAAGATTTATTATTATTTTTGAAGTCTAGGTACACGCCCCGAAAGGATAAATTTAGATTGACTGTTTCAATATATAATTTAACTTAAAGGAGTTTAAAGTAGTTATGGTATAATTTTAAAATCGTTCAGTTAGAACTTGGAGTGTTTGTATTCAATAAAAAAAATAGATAAGTAGAAACTAGAAAGTACTGAATGTAGGGCAGACAACCCCTCTTGTGGGTAGGACAGCCCCTATCGTGAGCTACATTATTAAATTCAAATAAGAAATCGATACATATTTCGTGAGATACCAATGCTATTTGCATCGTAATGCCTTATTTAAAATTGTAGAAAATAAGTAAATAACGACATGATTTTTTGTTGTACATTATTGTGAAGGATTTTTGTTCTTAAAAGATAGGCCAATTTTATGCAGAAAATGTGCCAATTTTGTTTATTAATTTTTCTAAAAAAAATAGTAGATTTTAGTACTAAGAGTTAAAGTGATGCTTTGTGTGTCGAGGCAGAAAGATTGTCTGGTGAGCGAAGCGAGACAAACAATTCTGCCGAGGCACACAAAGCCATTTTAACTCTGTGTAGTATACGATACTTTTTCTTAAAACTTCTAAATACAATGGTTTTATAATACATTTAATTTACTTATTTCAGTTGACTTTTATTTATTTTAAAATAAACGTCATTAAAGTGATGTTTATTTGACGTTTTAAGAAAGAAAAATTTGGTAGCGTCAGTAAAAGTTACTTTTACTGTCACCAGCAGTAAAAATAAAAACTATATGATACAGTTTAGAAAAGTGCTATTTTATGTTCGCCATATACGTCACTAAAGTTATGTTTTTTTGACGTTTTTGACTTTTAAAGGCAACTTTAAACACGACAGTCAATCTGTTTGGCCCAAGACGCAAAAATCTCCAAAGAAAAGTTTATATGCTGATTTATTTTCTTTAGCATAATAATAATACTCTTCAAAATAAGTTTCATAAAAACCAGAAACAAAAAAACTTTTTGCGTAGCAGTTTTAGAAATTTTAAAAAATTTGCCCATTTTGAAAGGGCTTTAGCAAAAAAACACAAAATGACTAAAATAAACAAAAAATTTTGCAAAACATTTCTGACGCGTTATAAGTGAGAACTCTGGTTTATCTCTACGCCCGAAAATTTTTCACCTCATTCTTGAAAATTTTTAAAATTTGTTTGCCCAAAAAATTTATTAAAAAACAGAATCACAAAATTTGCCGGTTTTTTTTTGCAAGGGTCAAAATAAATATAATTTTTCGAGCTATTTTCAGTTTCTTTTTTACTATGTAGTTGAGCCTTTTTGGAAAAAAATACAGGCGTAAAGTAGACGAAAAATTAGCATATACCCCTTCAGTAAAAAAATTCCGTCTGCGTTAAAAAAATCTTAAAGTGCTGATTTTAAGAAAATGCGTTCAAATATTTGATAAATAGCGGTTTGCTGACGTCATCGACAAGACGTTATTATCGAACTTTGCTTTCCATACTTAGATTTTAGAATGTGGCACTTTATCTTATAAACGTTAATTATCACAGTCTAACAAAGCGAATATGACAATGAGAGTTAAATATATTTTTAAACTATCTTTAAGTCAAATTAGACCAAAATCAAGGATAAGGATACATCAGGAAACACCAAAGAACACTTAACAAGGGAAACAACAACCAAAACAAAAACCCAACCACATTGGAAAAAAGAAATATATTGTTGTTATGTCAATTATACAAATAAGGAAACCTTCAATCAAGCAATACTGCTCGCATTCGACGCAATCCTGGGCCACAAGTCAGCGCATTCCTTGGCAACAGGTCCAGTGATAGCCGAGCCCTTCATCTCTCCCTTGTTGTTGACTATAACCCCCGCGTTATCCTCAAAGTATATAAACACCCCGTCCCTCCTGCGGAAGGGCTTTCTCTGCCGGATAACTACCGCGGGCATTACTTTCTTCCGGAGTTCTGGCTTTCCTTTTTTCACTGTGGCGACGATCATGTCCCCGGATCCAATCAAGTTGTCAACTATCTGACACACAACTGTCATTTAAAAAAAAAAATTGTTGCAAACATAATTTTTTACTTCTATTTTCGGTTTCACATAATTGTTTGCTAGTAAATCAAAATATTTTAATTGTGGCTTTAATATTGAACGGCTCTGCAAGTGCAAGTGTATTTGGTACATTTAATATCTTCAACCAAATGATCATGTTGCCGACAAAAAATCTGTTCGATTACGAATAGAGGTAATAACCTACTCGACGAGACACATTTACGGAATTTATCACACATATTATTGTCGATTATTATGCCCCATGTTCAGAAAATGAATATAGGTAATAAAAGGAAGCTTATAAAAAGCTTGTTGGAACCCAATGAACAAAAGAATATAAAAAGAATGTAAATACTTCCTAAGGTTAGTAGACTGTGCCTTCTTAGCCCCGTTTTTTCCAAATTTAAAAATTAAATTAGAAATAAAAGTGTCTTTTGATTAGATGCCCCCTTTTTGATGAGATTTTTTAGACTTTTTTGTCCAGTTTCCCATTTTTTATTTTCATTTAACTTTAAAGTTTTATGTATGGGATATTTATAGATAAAAAATATCATTTTGCTTTCTGTTTACCGCATACAACAACTCCATTATTACGGTTTTAATTTATAATGAAGTTTTTACTCTAATTGTCACTTTGACTTTTTTACATGACCCCAAAATCTAATGTTGCCCGCCAAGCTACTATCTGAAGAATCTTAAAATTGCGCCCAAAACTTAAGTTTGAAAGTTATCTCGTAGCACTAATTTCAGTTGTCTATAGTCCAAATTTTAAGCGCAAAATAAGTTATTTTTAATTTTTTTTTTGTAGTAGTTGAATTAAGCACTTTTTTTAACGATCTTTAGGTATATGAGACTATAATCAAGGAATAAGGATACACCTGGAAACACCAACCAAAACAAAAAACCCAACCACATTGGAAAAAAAGAAATATATTGTAGTTATCGTCAATTATACAAATAAGGAAACCTTCCATCAAGCAATACTGCTCGCATTCGACGCAATCCTGGGCCACAAGTCAGCGCATTCCTTGGCAACAGGTCCAGTGATAGCCGAGCCCTTCATCTCTCCCTTGTTGTTGACTATAACCCCCGCGTTATCCTCAAAGTATATAAACACCCCGTCCCTCCTGCGGAAGGGCTTTCTCTGCCGGATAACTACCGCGGGCATTACTTTCTTCCGGAGTTCTGGCTTTCCTTTTTTCACTGTGGCGACGATCATGTCCCCGGATCCAATCAAGTTGTCAACTATCTGACACACAACTGTCATTTAAAAAAAAAAATTGTTGAAAACATAATTTTTTACTTCTATTTTCGGTTTCACATAATTGTTTGCTAGTAAATCAAAATATTTTAATTGTGGCTTTAATATTGAACGGCTCTGCAAGTGCAAGTGTATTTGGTACATTTAATATCTTCAACCAAATGATCATGTTGCCGACAAAAAATCTGTTCGATTACGAATAGAGGTAATAACCTACTCGACGAGACACATTTACGGAATTTATCACACATATTATTGTCGATTATTATGCCCCATGTTCAGAAAATGAATATAGGTAATAAAAGGAAGCTTATAAAAAGCTTGTTGGAACCCAATGAACAAAAGAATATAAAAAGAATGTAAATACTTCCTAAGGTTAGTAGACTGTGCCTTCTTAGCCCCGTTTTTTCCAAATTTAAAAATTAAATTAGAAATAAAAGTGTCTTTTGATTAGATGCCCCCTTTTTGATGAGATTTTTTAGACTTTTTTGTCCAGTTTCCCATTTTTTATTTTCATTTAACTTTAAAGTTTTATGTATGGGATATTTATAGATAAAAAATATCATTTTGCTTTCTGTTTACCGCATACAACAACTCCATTATTACGGTTTTAATTTATAATGAAGTTTTTACTCTAATTGTCACTTTGACTTTTTTACATGACCCCAAAATCTAATGTTGCCCGCCAAGCTACTATCTGAAGAATCTTAAAATTGCGCCCAAAACTTAAGTTTGAAAGTTATCTCGTAGCACTAATTTCAGTTGTCTATAGTCCAAATTTTAAGCGCAAAATAAGTTATTTTTAATTTTTTTTTTGTAGTAGTTGAATTAAGCACTTTTTTTAACGATCTTTAGGTATATGAGACTATAATCAAGGAATAAGGATACACCTGGAAACACCAACCAAAACAAAAAACCCAACCACATTGGAAAAAAAGAAATATATTGTAGTTATCGTCAATTATACAAATAAGGAAACCTTCCATCAAGCAATACTGCTCGCATTCGACGCAATCCTGGGCCACAAGTCAGCGCATTCCTTGGCAACAGGTCCAGTGATAGCCGAGCCCTTCATCTCTCCCTTGTTGTTGACTATAACCCCCGCGTTATCCTCAAAGTATATAAACACCCCGTCCCTCCTGCGGAAGGGCTTTCTCTGACGGATAACTACCGCGGGCATTACTTTCTTCCGGAGTTCTGGCTTTCCCTTTTTCACTGTGGCGACGATCATGTCCCCGGATCCAGCGGCTGGGAGACGGTTCAGACGCCCCCCGATACCTTGGACGGCGATGACATACAGATTCTTTGCTCCTAAAAAAATAAGACAGAAATTAATACAAAATTCTGGAAAATAGTGGTGATTTTATTTATTAAGGGGGAAAGCTTTACAACAATTCTGCAATGTATGGAATTCAAAATAAAACCCCAAGTTTTAATAAACAGGCATCAAAACGTGCTCCATAGACATTTTTGATTTACCGACAAATGGTAAAATAGTCCGTTTGCATGGTGGAAAATCGTTAAAGTAAACTTACAGCTTTTAAATTTTGGCATGTAGCTTGCTGATCACATTATAAATGCTTTTGCCAAAAATGGTTATTTTAGTGTGCCCCATTTCTGAAATAATGGGGCTTCAATAATTAAAAATTAGTTTTAACACCCTTTACTAGGTTTTTTGCAAAACTTTGATGCAGCCAGGCTACTTTTCATTAGTTCTCTTCATTTATGAAGAAATTTCGTCATTCTGTATTACGGTAACTTAGAAAAAAGGTCTCACAAATAAAACAAATAAAAAAAAGTAGTGCGTTCTAAGGGAGCATACATTTTTTCTCGCATCTTTTTACCCAGGAATTGAATTAATTAATATCGTTTTGATTAACTCACTACTTTTACTCAATATTTGTGTGGCCTTATTTAAAGTTAGCAAAATACTTGCAAAAGCGAAGATTTTATACAGAGACAAACTTTAAAATGAGACCACATCAAAATAGAATTGTAATAAACAGACATTAAAACGTGCCCCATTTGCCATTTTAAATTTACGAACAAATGAAATACAGGGTGTTTAAAAAATGGAGCACAATCGCGATGGAACGCTCTTGGGCATTGCATTCTCAGGAATCCCCAGAAAACTGTCAACAAAAATCCATTTGTTATATTCATCGAGAAAAATGCGAACAAAGTTGCATAAGTTCGGCAACACAGTTGGTAAAATACATCCTGAAAACTCATCTAGATTCTTGAACATACATTTTTGCATTATCATATTGACATTGTTGTCAGCTTCATTTTATAAAATTTTTGCCAAATTAAATTAATTACAAAAATGTAATTTAACCATTTAAAAGGTAAACAAATGGTAAAATAATTTTGGATAGATTGTGCCCTTGTATTTAGCAATTTCTTTTGTTAGTATGTGCTGTTATCTTCAAGATATAAGCGTTTAAAGTTTCGCACTTTGGGGCCTTATATCTCCGAGGGTATTTGAGATAAATTTTTTTAAACAATTTTCTGGGGCTCCACAGACATGCCCCAACAACGTACCATCGCGTTTATGCGTCATTTTTGGACATTCTGTACTTAAATTCAGCAAGCTGCATGCCAAACTTCAAAGCTCTAAGTTAACTTGAACGATTTTTCTGCTAAACGGACGAGCTAATAACCCTGGCAAAAGCGGAAATTCTCTAAAAAGCCCTAATTTTTATAAACATGCCTCAAAACGTGCCCCATCATTGACCATTTTAGAATTACTAACAAAGCCATTATTTCAACAATTTGCACTAATTTTTGAGTCAAATTTCAACTTATTTTTAATTTAAATAAAGCGTCTAACTAACTTACAACAAGCTCCATTTTAAATGGCACCGAATTTCATAATTTGAATCAATGACCCCATCAAACACTAAGGCGTAAACATTTCCACTTAAAACTAACACAGAACTAAACTAAATATAAAAAACTTACCGGTGTTATCTGCACAATTAATAACGGCACCAACGGGCAAAGCGAGGGAGATCCTGAATTTGGCCCCCGCGGAACCACCACGTCCTAAAAAAATACAAAACAAAAATCAACACACATAACCTTACTTCTCATTTTCAGTATTTCCAACGCAATTTCCACAAATCACAAAAAATACGCATTTGAAACCTTTGCACAAATAATAGTAGAAACCATAAATGCACTAATAAACATGATTTATTAAAGGATTTCACTGATTTTTCACGATTTCTTTCAGAAAAAATTTACTCACCTCTTTTAGACATTTTGGATTTTGTGTAAAAGAGAAAGAACACTTGCGCAGTTAAGGAGCGCAGTGGCGTGCGCACGGAGAATTGAACAAAACTCCGTGGTAGGAAAAAGGCGCGGGAATGTCAAATATACCGACGTTTTTTTTGTGTTATTTTCGTAAAATTTAATTTTCTTTAGGAAAATGAGTGTAGATAGTGAAATTAAAATTGGTAAGCGTAACTTCTAACATATTTAAGCCTGAATAACTGTTTTATATTGTTAGAATGCGTAATTGGTGATAAGAACAACCAAGAAAAGTTTCTTGTCGACGAAATTGCAAACAGTGAGAATTTTCCTGAAAAATTAATTGATTCAGAAAGCACCGAAGTTAATACACCCAAATCTGAACATGCTTTAACACGTAATGGTGTCCCAAATTCAAAAAAGTCAACTGCCCTCCATAAACATAAGGAAATAGTTAAAAATCAATCAACATCTAGCATAAAAAATGCAGACAGTGGAGGTTCTTTAAAAAGTCGCCCCGTGAGCAGCCAAAGTAACTTCCGGTTCCAATTAACCCCTAATTCACCCTTAAAGGGGTCTAGAGCTGAAGAATCACGTGTTTCCTCAGAAGAATGCGTTAAAAAGAGTAAAACAGTGGAACACTTTTTCAAAAACCTAAAAAGCAATAGAAGTACCCCTTCAAGAACGCCAAGCAACCAAAGTAGTGCAAATATACCCCAAAATACAAGTTCCAAAAGTGTTAACATTGTTAAAAAATTAGCAGAAAACACCCTTGTTAAGTCAAAAGAATGTGGTGATACAAAAAACGCCCAAAAAGCAACTTTGAAAAAGGGAGATGCTAAATCAAAAGAAACTACACCAAAATTAAAAGAAAATAAAAAAGATCCTACAGCAAAAATCCCAAAATCACAAGTTAAAAACATTAAATTAGAAGAAAACACAAAATTAGGAGAACACAAAAAATTAGCAGAATGTTTAAAAACAGCACCAATTTTAAATCCAGAAGAAAACACAAAAATCAGAACCCCCAAATCTCAAGAACGAAAAAATAAACATTCAAAAGTAGAAGAATCTAAAAAATTGGAAGGACAACAACCAAAAAAATTAGAAGCATCTTTAAATTTAAATATTTTAAAGTTTAAAAAAATAAACGATGGTAATATCGAGTTAGCAGAAACTCTAAAAACACAAAAAGCCATAAAAGTAGAAGAAACAATCAAACCATCTGAATGTTTAACTATTTTTAAATTAAGAAAATCAGTTGAAAACACTTCAGTAGAAAAAAATACAAAAGTAGAAGAAAATAATACAAAATCGCAACCTAAAACAGATTTAGAGGACGCATTAAGAAGAACATTAAACGTAGGAGAAACTGTTAAATTAAACCTTGTTCCGAAAAAATTAGCAGGAGCGGTTAAAAAAGTGGAAAAAATGGAATTAGAAGAAACTAAATTTGAAAAACAAGGAGAAATTATAAAAGTAGCAAAAACTACTAAATCAACATTAGAGCAATTAAGATCAGATTACGAAGAAACAAATGTCATTCTTTTAGAAGAAGGAACAGAAATGGAATTGGCAAGCATAGAAGTAAACCTAGAAAAAGTAGAAGAACTATCCAAATTAGAAGAATTGCCTAAACAAAAGGATTCACCCAAACTCGAAAACCCATTAATATTAGAAGAACCATCTAGGTTAGAAGAATCACTTAAATTAGAAAAATTACCCAAACTAGAAGAACCTTCCAAACTAGAGGAACCATTTAAACTAGAAGAATCACTCAAACTAGAAGAATCTCTCAAATTAGAAGAATCACCCAAAGTAGAAGAATCACCCAAAGTAGAAGAATCACCCAAAGTAGAAGAATCACCCAAAGTAGAAGAATCACCCAAATTAGAAGAATTGCTTAAATTAGTAGAATCACCCAAACTAAAAAAAGCACTAAAACTAGAAAAAAATGTTTCTCTATCAAAAGAAACAATCGAAATAAAATTAAAGAATGTAGAAGAAAAATCAAATATTTTAGTAGAATCACCCAAATTAGAGGTAAACACCACAAAAAATTTATCTGGCGCAAAAATTAACGAAATAGTTAAACAATTAGAAGAAAAATTCAAACCAGAAGAAGCCCTAGCCTTAAGCGACGATAGCAGAACCCATTTAGAAGAAACTCTTCCAAAACCGAAAACATTAATAGAAAGAGACAACGAAATCAAAGAACAGGATGTTCAGTCAGTTCAGTGCAACTCTAAAAACGAATTTGCTGTCTCGACCAGCGAACTTGTTGAATATAGCTCAAATATAGCAGAATATTCACCATTAGTCACCGATTCAGAGCTCGAACCCAAAAAAAGTAAAACTGAAATAAAGTTTGTAAACAAAAAACTTGCAAGCAGACTAAAACATTCCAAAAAAACTGCAAGAATTGATCAAAAGCAAGAAATAGAGCCCAAATTATCAAAAGAAAGTGTTAGAAGAAAGTACCAACAACAGTTAGAAGAACTTAAGACAAACCATTCATATACCGTCTTTCCATATTTTTATAATTATCGCGCTAAAGCCAAGCAAATTTTGGAAAATATGCAACTAGCACCTGTTTTACCATCAATTTTAAACGTTTACGTAAAATAACCAATGTTTGTACGGATACAATTACTAATTTTGCATAATTTTCAGGGAAAATTGCCAGAAAAACGTCTCGAAGATAATAGTTCACTTGTGGTGTACGAAATGTTAGAAAAGCGTAAGAAACTTTTAAAACTTTTCTATTTCCCGCCTTATTTTACAAAATTCGTGCTGTTCCGTTACAAAACACATAAACTTGCCTTTAAAAAAACTCCGTTTCTATGTTGCGTTACGAAGCACTTAAACCTACCTTAATAAAGACCTATTTGCCCACGCATTTTTTCACCATTCCTTACGTTACGTCAGAACGTAAGCGCGCCTTTAGGAAAAACTCCGTGCTGTAAACAAACGTCACGTTTTTAGTTTATATTTGTAAAAATTGTGTAATAACTCGCGATTTTTGCATTTTAAACGTTAAAAAGAGCTAAAATGCCTACTCCAAGTCTTGCGGAACGTGTACAAATCGAATTAGATGGTAATTACCACGAATTTAAGTGTTTTTAGCTTAAAATTGTGTCGCTGACAGCTTATTTCTGTACTTGGGTAAAATTTACGGTTTTTTTGTTTGTAGCTCAACAAGAGCCTTGGCCAAAAGACGTTCGTCTATTTCAACCCTATGAAGTCGAGCAGATTTTACTTCCGGATAATGCAAATTGTATTGCTGTGCAAGCGTTTTTGAAAATGTTAAATTTGGATTATCTTGTGGAGCACCGGGCAAATGCTGAAGCCATGTCGCCTAATAATAAAGTGCCGTTTATAAAAGCTGGGGCATTTTTCGTTTCGGAACTAGAACCAATTGTTGCTTTTGTGAACAATCGAGGTATTTCTTTGACGGATAATTTGGACCAGCAGGCGAAATCTGATTTAAGGGCTTATATGGCTTTGGTTAGGAGTGTTCTTGAACAAGCAGAGGTAAATAAATTGTACAGGGTGTCCCATTGATATAGTAAACTGAGTTAACCACATATTTCTTGGACTAAAATAAGAAAAAAAGTTCCTATGACATATGTCCGATTTTGATTTTTTTTTAACTTACAGCCCCCCAAAAATCCCCACTATAAACACTTTTTTCAAAATTTTACAAGTGAGAAAATATTTATAGTAATTAGATAACTCAAAAAGGTCCTATAAAATTTTTTGAAAAAATTATTCGTTTCGGAAATATTTCAAAAAAACTGATTTATTTAGGGTCTTTTCAGAGGGCTGTAACTAATTAAGGGGGCAAAATCGGACACATGTTTATATGAACTTATATTATTATTTTGGTCCGAGGAATATGTGGTTAACTCCATATACTATATCAATGGGACACCCTGTATACAGGTGTTTCCGAAACGAGTGCATCTTTTAAGAGGTTAAATAGAGGACGAATAAATAGACAGATACACGGGACATGTCCTAGGCTAGGGGGCACCGCCGCCGTTTAAAAACTACACCCCTTTAAGTCTACTTCACTACAAATACTTGATCTTAAATATCTTACAAATGGTTTGTCGAAACATAATAAAATTGATGGAATCATTAACGGCAATAAAATCATTCCTTTCGAACTTGTTTTGACATTTGTAGCCCCCCTAGAAATGAAGTTACCACTGGTAGAGTGCATAAAGATTGTCGTAACATATTTGTTCCTAACAATTTGGTAATTTTATTTATTGTTGCTGGTAGATAGGTTTAATAGGAAACTATCTTATCACCTGAAACTTGTCGCTTAACTGTACCGATTTGGAATAATTAATTAAAAATGGTATTATTATACTTCCCATCTTGCTTAAAACTAGATAAAAAACTTATTTAGTTGAGTTGATACAGTGACGGAATAATCACCAAAAAAATGCGTGTTTTGTGCAAGATAGTGAATACAATAAACCCCTTTTTAATTTATTATTTCAAATCGGTACACTTAAGCGAGAAGTTTCAGGTAATAAGAAAGTTTCGTATTGAACCCATCTACCAGCAACAATAAATAAACTTACAAAATTGCTAAGAACAAAAAAGTTACGACAATCTTTATACACTCTACTGGTAACCCCATTTTTAGGAGGGCAACAAATGTCCAAACAAGTTTGAAAGGAATGTTTTTATTGCCGTTAATGATTTCATTTGTTTTATTATGTTTCGACAAACCATTTGTAAGATATTTACGATCAAGTATTTGTAGTAAAGTAGACTTAAAGGGGTGTAGTTTTTAAACGGCGGTGCCCCCTAGCCTAGGACATGTCGAGTGTATCTGTCTATTTTTTCGTCCTCTATCTACCCACTTAAAAGAAGCACTCGTTTCGGGGACACCTTGTATTTAATGGCCCCTTTGTATATTAAAACTGAAAACTGTTTTAAAAACTAGAAGAATTGGGCTACAAAATAGTTTTGGATTGATTAATAAAATAAACCAATTTTATTTGGTTTATTATTTGTGACAGAAATTTAACTTGAGAAACCATATTTTTTTTCTGACGCAATTATTTTTATACTCTTCGCAAAAGAGTATATTGCGATTACTCGGACCTTCTCTAAAATCGTTAATATTCATCCTAGAGCAAAAATTTTTGCAGATTCGTTCGTTTCATTTTTAAGAGTTTTATGTTTTGTCCGTCTGTCTGTCTGTCTGTAACGAAACTTGTGACCACCATAACTGAGGAACGGTTTATTCAATTGACTTGAGATTAGGTGCAAAAATCAATCTCGTTTGAGGAAAGATCCCTATTGTTTTTGAAAGAAATCAAATAATAAATAGATGGTTGAAATCACCCCCCAAGTTGAAAAAAATTCATATTTTCGTTAATATCAACTTTACGAAAAAAAATATTCTTAATAAAATTAAAGATTGTATTTTTCCCTATAAAAAAGCATCTGGTAATTTTTCTGTATCACCACCCGTTTACAAAAAAAAATAAGTTTTACGTTTCTTTCAATAAGATAAAAAATGCACCTTTTTAATCATCTACTGTGAAGAGTATCATATAGAATGTGTAAAAATTATATAAAAATAAAAAAATTGTCAAAAAAAATAAGCTATCTGCGAAGTTTAACTTTTTAAATGATCTATCCCACTCACTGATCTAACCCGCTCTTTTAGCTTTATATTTGCTGGTGCGATTCAGAAACGTACAACGAGATAACGAGTGTTCGACATGGATCTGTTTACCCTTGGCCTTTAAATCATATTCAAAATCGTTCGAAAAGAAGCAAGGTAATAAGAGAATTGAAAGCAAATGATTGGTACAATAAAAATATGGAGGAAGTTTTATCAGAAGTGGAAAAATGTTGTAAAGCTCTGTCAGATCGTTTGGATAATAAAAAATACTTCTTTGGAGACTTGTAAGTAACCGTTTTTAACTTTTATTAAGTTTAATTTTGGTTTAGGTACTTTTTAAATTGTGTTTTTATTTGGCCCAACCGGTTTTAGATTTTTTTTTTTTAATTTGAATTAATTGGATACGCCTTTTTTTGTTATTCTTTTAATGTGAATTTGATATGACATTGGGTCAAAAATAAACAAAAAATTGTTTTTTTTTGTTTATTCAAAACCAAGATCTAGAACAAATATAAAAGATTTGTGACTCTTTCTACTCGCAGCTTAAATGTCGGAATAATTCCAAAATGTTTTGTTTCTTTCTTCACAACGACATAGAATGAGACAGAAAGACATTTTAAGACTATAGATTCAAATTTATAAATGGGATGTTCTGTGCACTCAAAAGTTCGTAAAAGTCATCTCCCTGAATGTCAGGTATTTTCGAAATTTCAACAAAATATGTAAAAATACGGAGTAAATACATCAATAACTATGATTAAAAATGTTTAGGATAATGTTTGTGATACATAGAAGTGGTACTGAGTGCAAGAAATAATAAAAATATGGTAAAATAGTACTTTTAGTGTTTTTCTTTCTACATTGAAATCTTTGAACCAGCACATTTATATTAGGGAAAAACGTAAGTTGCAATTTTAATCATTTACAAGCTTAAAAAATCAATGGTAAATTAACGTATTATGGTTTGGCAAAGACCACGTAATGTACAGGGTGTTACCAAATAAGTAGGAAAAAATTCAGGGGGTAATTCCTGAACCCATTTTAAGAAAAAAAGTTCCTATCCGTATCCGTAGTCGAAAAAAAATCAAAAATAGTTTAATAATTTTTGAAGTCAGATTTTCGACACAAAGAAATAGCCGATTTAAATGACATCATAATACGTTTGTAGCCCTATTTTTGTAGTTTTCAAAAGTACATTTAGTTTTAATATACGGTGGAGCCCTCATGTAGATGTGCTATTTAGTAGAATTGACGGGAGCTCAACGGAGATGACTTATACGAGCTTCTAGGAGCACAGATTAGATGATCTGTAAATTTGAATCCCTAGTCTTAATTTTTTTAAATATTTGTTATACTGGTCTTTTAACTTCTTTGGTTTTCTAGTACGGAGCTTGATGCCTTAGTTTTTGGACACATTTACGCTTTGACAAAATGTAATTTTCTTAAAAACAAGCTTTCCAATTTAATTAAAGAATATCCACTTTTGATAAAACATATGAAACGAATGGCCAAAATAGCTGGACGAAATGTTGATTTTTTAAAGAAAAAGGATTCGAATACAGATGTTGGAACAAGATTTCGGTTTGAGTCCAATTTTGAAAATAAAATTATGTAAATAAAAAAAAATGTTGGAAATAAAAAAATTGTGCTGTCTTAATAATAATGTTCATTGTCTTGTTGTTAAGTTTTTTTTATCAAAAAATGCGAATGAAAATGCATTAATTTTAGTGAGGAATGACGTAACTCAACTCTTGAGATCATTTCTTAGTCAAATTTAAAAAAATAATGTGTTTCTTTTTTTTTTTAATTTTTTTGTGTTTTTTTTTTGTTGTTTTTTAACATGTTTTTTTGTATTTTCAGTCCAACTGAACTAGATGCCTTGGTTTTTGGGCATCTGTACACAATTTTAACAACACCATTATCCAAAAATCATTTGACAGAGGTAATAAGAAATCATGAAAGTTTGATTAATTTTACTCAAAAAATTGAAAAACAGTATTTTAACAGAGATAGAGCGTAAATTTTATAGAAAAACTGCATTTTTATTAGAAATAGATATTTTGTAAATACACCCTGTAGAATTTTATTTATAGACCTTTTCCGTTGGTCCGACGTTCATTGTTAAATTTGACACTGGTGGTGACCACCTGTATTACAAATGATTTATGTCAAATTTAACAATGAATTTCGGACCAACGGAAAAGGTCTATAGAAGAAAAAAAAAACGCAATAATATTGTTGATGTTTTTTATTTGTTGTGTAAAATAATGAAAAAATACAATTTTATTGTTAAAAATTATATTTAAAATGATTAAAGCACCGTTGATTTGATTTTTTCTTTGTTTTAAAATTTAAACAAAATAAATTAATTCAACAAAAATTCTTAATTACGAATATTACCTAAAAACTAAAAATATTAAAATTATGCCACAGAATAATAATTTTTCAAGAAACGACACTAACATAAAAAGAATTTTGCATGATTTTATTAAAAAAGGCTTTCAAAAAATTAAAGATTTTTTAAAAGAATTTTTTTAAAGCAAAAAATTTTTTTTTTGTTGTCATTTCTCCATTTTTTTTTATTATTCTATGGAATAGGTTAAGAACCAGAGAGGCGTTTCTATTTATGTACAAAAAGGGAAATGCCACTGTGATTCAAAACCATAAAAAAAAGTACTTAAACTTTTTTTGCGTTATAATTACTTGTAAATTTTTTGCAATTAATTTTGCAAAAAATCACATTTTCTAAAAAGTAAACCCTTCACCCTGTCCCATATTAAAAGTTATCACGAAAACGAGTACGTAGAGTTTTTTCTGAAGAAACTTAAAAAAAATACCACAGTTTTTATGAATTTGAAAATTCATTTTTTTTAAATTAGGTTTTAAAAACAAAATTCAAAAAAATGGTGCTTAAAAAAAATGTGATATTTTTTTAAGTTGATTCAAATTAGAAGTATGAATGAGGTAATAAAAATTTGACTAAATTTAAGAATAAAAAGGCAAAAAAAATAAATTAATAAAATTACTAACTAATGTTACAAAAATGGCAATGTTAAATATACAGGGTGTCCCATGTAAAATGCATAACTTTTTTACATTCAGCTACATTTTTAAATGTTAAATTTTTTGACTTAATAATCAAAAAAAATAAATAATTACTTTTAAAAATGTAGCTACAAAAAAATTAATTTATGGAATTATTGAATTTGCATGGGACACCCTATGTTTCATGAATATTTTTGCTACTAAGGAAAAAATGGCAGTCAAAAATGTCTATCGTTATCTTGAGTAAAATGTGTTTTTTTTCAAATAGACCACATTTGAAAAAAAAAATTGGTTAAGGTTTTTTTTAAAATATGACAGATTTTCATTGAAACCCCAACCAATTTTTGGTACAAATATGGTCTTTCGGGTTTATTAAATTGTTAAAGATGTAATATTACTAGATACTGCCTTTTTAGTAGAGATAAATACAATCTTCATTAATTTCATCATTTTTTTTACATCAATGGAGCGTATTCGTACAAAAAGTGGTTGGGGTTACCTAGGAGATCTGTCATACCACCCGTCGTTACAGATGCTAACTGACATTACTTCTGAAGTTTATATTTTTATCAAATATAACGCTAATATACCAAAAAACAACAAACTGCCTGTTTAAAATATTCTACGTACCAGCAAAAAGGTTTGTATAACATTTAGAGAGTGTTTTACATCTTTAATTCTTTATAATTGGTGTAAAAACGGAAATTATGACTTATTTACAAAAGGATTTCCGTGAATGTTTAAAATAATCCGTATTTTTTTGGATGGACGGGTTTTGCATTAAAAGTACCTTTGTAAATTAGTCAGTATGCTCTTTTTTACCTTATTATGAAGAATTGAAGTAGTAAAACACTCCGTAAATGTTATTCAAACCTTTTAGCTGGTACGTAGAATGTTTTAAACCGGCAGTTTGTTGTTTTTTGGTATATTAGCGTTATATTTGATAAAAATATAAAATTCAGAAGTAATGTCAGTTAGCATCTGGAACGACAGGTGGTATCACAGATCCTAGGTAACCCCAATCAATTTTTGTACGAATACGCTCCATTTTAACTGAAGTATGATTTTTTTCCTAAACCATAGCGTTTTTATTCTATTTAAAAAATTGATTTTTCTATCAAATTTCAGATCTTTTATCTGTTTTTGCTTTAAGATGAATATTATTAACGATTTTAAAAACATTTCGGAACAAATTTTACCACTTCGTTAAAAGTGTCATATCTAGCAATGTAACATCTTTGACCTTGATTGACCTTAACTACTATGACTATAAGCAGTGTTAGTGTACGGTCCACTGTAGATTGAGCTTCCAGGATTAGAAGAAGTCTTCTTAGACCTTCTTCTAGCTAGAAGACACAATATGGCAGCGATGACGCATAGCATTAGGATCAACCCGGCTATGCAAATTCCTATGGCGAAACTTCTTTGGGAGATACAAATGCTGTTTTCGGAGGCCTGGAAAAAGAGTCAATTAAAAAAAAAATTAATGGAATTATTTCTTGAAGCTGCTCTCATTGGATATTGTAAATTGACATACTTTGCTTTTGGGATTTGTAACAAGCTACAGTTTTTTCTCTACGATATTTTTTTGACGATTTTGGGATTTTTCAAATAATTATGATGAGGCCAAGATAGATAACTTTATATACAGAGTGTCCCAGATTTGGCGCACCACCTGTATAGTACTATCGTGGACATGGAATTTAAAACGATCAATTTTTGCATTGTTATTATGGTCAAAATAGGCTTAAACATCTCAAGTTTTATGCGAAGTGGACATTTACAAGAAACATTTCTCTGATGTTTTACGAAGATTAGAGCCTTATTGTTATTCTAAAACAAAATTATTTAAAAAAGGAAATATCTTCTTACTATTTTTCTTGGCGGTAGCACATTTTACATAATTCATTTTAATAAAATACATTTACGCATTGGTTGTCAAAATAACATCGAAAACTGACATAAAAAACCCCATGCACAATAGAGTAAAATTCAAAAAAATCAAAGATGGCTAATAAAAAATCGTTTTAAATTCCATGTCCATGATAGTACGTTATTGGGGCATGTGTAGGGATCCCCAGAACATTTTTAAAAAAATCACATATGCCCTCGGAGATATGAGGCCCCAAAGTGCAAAACTTTAAACCCATGTACCTTAAAAACAACGGCACATGTTAAAGAAAAATATGGCTCAATACAAAGGCACAGTCTATCTTTAACTTGTGATGTAGGGGGTTGGTAAGGACTGTTTAGTTCATTAATACCATCGTATAATGCATATAAGTATATTAAGGGGTTACACAGAAGTTCGTACAGGCTAAGTATGTTAGCTTTACTAGCTACTTGTTAACTACTCTACTAATGACTATTACCTATACCTAATTACTTACTATTCTTATAACCTAATTATCCCTACTACCTACCTACTACCACTACAAACTATTCTACTATTTGTTTACCTTTAAAATGATCAAATAACATTTTTATAATAAATTTATATTCACAAAATTTTTATGAAATGAAGCTAACAACAAAAGTAAATGTAACTGATCCAAAAAAGGTAAGATCAAGAATTATAGATGGGTTTTAAGGTGCTAAAAGAGTTGTCGCATTTATCGAACTTTAACCCTATTTTTCTCAGAGATAAGAAAAGGTAGATTTTTTTGTAACAATTTTCTGGGGATCGATAACGGAATTTTTTTTCAGTAATAAGTCCATGTGATGTTTACTTTACATTTATGGGACCCTCAATTGGCACACCCAGACACATAATAAATCGAAAGTTAAAAATGTAAAGGTCACTTCCCTGGCATTGTTTAAATGTTATAACATTGGTTTTATTCAATCAAACCATAATTTCCATAATAATAAATATGGAAAACACGTTTTTTTATTGCCAATTCTGAATCACCAAAAAAACGATTTTAACAAACTGCCCACAGTGTTTTTTGCACGAATTTAAAAATAACTTTAGCAAATCATTATATTAATTTTATTTCTGTTTATTTTAATGAGACACCTTCGCTGTAGCCCACGAAAGCAATTATAATCACTTTTTTAATTATTGTTGATTAAAAAAAAACCTTAGAGAATAGGCTTGTTTAAAATAACTTTATTTGTCTTCTAAAAGTATTGTAAAAAAAGTTTTTAAGAGAATTAAATTGTTTTTGGACTATGAAGAAGACAGATTTTTTTTTTACTTTGTTAAGTGGGTACTGGCAAAAATACTAACGTCTTAATTTTATTTAAAAGAATGCTTTTCAATTTGTATTACCAAATCTATTGTGTTTTAAAATTCTTGGCTTCCTTTGTTTAATAATTTATTCATATTTAATTCTACGCCAATCCTCTAAACATTAATCAATCTTTATGGCGAAGGCTGTCAAATTATTTTACGAGTTAAGTACAACTTACAACGAACAAGCTAATAAACATTTTATGAGTCAGGTTTCTTCATGTTTTAAATTGGTAAAAGGCAAAAAAGGCATTAACATTTTTTCTTATGCTGAAAAGGATTTTTATTACCTATAAATCCTTTAATAAGTTTTTACGAATCTTATATAGTTAAAACATACTTAGATAAAATTTAGCTACAAGAGGAAAAATTCAAAACTTCTGTCTTAGGCCAAGATAGTAAAAAAACGTAGCAATTTTTTAGGGTTGTGCTTTTGACCAAAAAGATTTTGACGGGTCAAATTTTTTGGTATTAATACGGTCAAATATGGTCAAATGAGGTATTATTCTTAAACACTTTTGAAGAGAACCCTTGGTGATGTCATATGAAAAATTAAATTATAGTCATCTAAATACCATATTTTGACGCACAAATCTCACTAAGCCAATTTTATGTAAAAGAAAATGGCAAAATTAAGACAACAACATTAAAAATTTAGCAAAAAGTGGCAGATTAAAAAAATATTTAGAATTTGACCAATTTCCCCAAATTTGGGTGATCAAATGACGGTAAAAATACCTAGTCAAAATCTTGGTCAAATACCACTGGCACATCTCTACAATTTTTACAAAAAATATTCAAAAGCCATATTTTTATGTGTAAGAACATCTTCAAATTTTACAAATAGGTGCTAAATAATGTTTTAAAACAATTTTTGGAAAAATCATTCATCTAAAAAAATTTTTTTTACCCCCTAAATGGCCCTCGAAAAGTAATATTTAATCATGTTGGATTTAAATCAAACTTTTCAAATATATGCAAAACAAGACTCTAAAAAATTTAAAATTAATACTTTTTATTTTTTAAAGTTCTTTGCCATTCTAAGTGCTACAATTTATTTAGAAAAAAAGCATAAAGTATTAATTTTTTATTGTTTTGCATCTGTTTACCGCTGTAAATCGAACATGATTGGATATTAATCTTTGTTATTTAGAGAGCGAAGAAATTTTTTAAGACGAAACATTTTTCAAAAAATAATTTTTAAATACTATAGCACCTATTTGTAAAATTTGTTGCAGATGCATCGTGATCTAATGTTGCAAATTAAAAAGGTCTTTTTGAAAGGCTTTCATGCCAACCCTAAACACTTATTAGTGTGCATTTTGTGGATTTAGCTTTCTGAATAAATGTTATAAAATTCATATAAAAAATCTGACTGTTGTATATTTTTTGCACGAAAAAAAAACCTATTTATCTTGGCCTATTAAAGATTCTGTCTGAAATTCTATTCTTAAAAGGATTCCTTGTTTCAACATTTTCTGCAGACCTTTAAAAGGTAGTAGTAGTGTATTAATTTTAAATGTTGGAAGTGTCATACTGTCGGTCAAAATAATATTATAAGATAACTTTCACTGTTCTGTTACTTATAAATTATAATCTTTAGGTACAATCTAAAGTCGTCGATGCCTTTTTAAACAATCTAATTCTAATTCAACTAATACTTAACTTGTTTTGCCTTTATTAAAATATTGTTACACACCATTTCATAATTTATAATAGGTACCTAACAGTAACATTACATACACATTAGAATGTACATTTAAAATAATAACATACTTTTTAGTTTGTCAAAAAAATTAGTCATTATTCAAAATGCAACGTAATCAAAGTTTAATTTTTTTTTTAAATTTAGACACTTGTGGTGGAGTTACCATAAGTGCCAAACAAAACCTCCAAGTTTATTAGGACTATACCGAAAGTTTTGTTAAGATACGACAAATGATTTTGCCACAGTAAATTTTTTAGTTAACCACGTGAGCTGCAAGGAAACGTTTACCTCTTTTTGGCTTATTCTTTAAATGAAACCCCCTTGAAGCTTATTGTCGGTTATTTTTTTGTGTAAATTTATAATTGGTCATAATTCGTGGTTTTGTATGCGATTTATGAAATTCCACTCCCGAACAGACTCAAAATTCTGGGACACTAATTAAAGCCAGTCTACTTTTGTGCCTCCTTAAAAAATTGGGCTGTCCAACAGAAAATAATGTTTATTCAACCCTGCTTAAAATTCTTTGAATTGGGGTCATTTAATTGTCTTAGAATGTCTTAATATTGCGGTGTGTCACTTGTGCATTTTCGGGTTTTAACTGGCGCAAAGCATCCATGTATTTCCGGGACACTCTTATTTTTGGAAGAGCTGTCTTAGGATGGACGCTAAGACTGATGGGCGGTCCATGTTTGAATTTTAAGAATCAGCAGGAAATAGTCTGATGTGGTGCATCGTCGCCAAAAGCAAAAATCAACTTGGCAAGACGTTTTTGTTGAGATAGTTTTATTTGAAAGTAGTCAAACAATTTTGCATAAAAATTTTCACGGCAAAATTTTATTTTTTCATAGGTAATATCCCTAGGGCATCAGATTTTTCCAAGAAAAATTTGAGGCCAACTGTATATTTTAGTAAAACTAAGTTTTACTAAAAAATATACAGTTGGTCGAGACTTATCCGGAAAAATTTGTTGCCCGAGGGATATTTGGCAAGAGTATATCCCGAGATAATACGTATTATGATAAAATAAGGGTGTATTTGCATTGCGCCGGTAATTAAGAAAACACTTGGTATTGCGCCGATTTGGTCATACAGAAATAGTTTGCATTGCGCCGCTATTGTTTATAAAAGGTCTATTGTTATACCAGGAGCTAAGCATACCCAGGTAAAAGGGATTAAGAAAACTCGATTTAAAAAACATTTACAGGTATATTCTTAATTAAAAAATATTAAAATAAGTAACATTTTTGGGTTGTTTTCTTAGCATACATTTTTATAATAGTACTAGTTTTTTTTTTCTTTATATATTAAAATTTATAATATTGTGTTGACACATTTTTTATGAAATTATCAGTAGCTTTCCGTTTTCCGCTATTAGATATGTATTGTCTTGGTAGGTAATGTGCTGACAAGGATTCTTAATTTTTCTCTAGTTTGTTTTTTTTTTTATTTTAAGGGCTTTAGATATAATTCTACAAAAGCACTGGGGGACCTTTTTCACTGGGGGACACTAGGTTAGGTTGAGATTTGCTGCTAAAATAATGACTAATTTGTTGGGGTGACAAAGGAAGGGATTAAACAGATGCATACCAGGTATACGAAAGGACCCAAAACAATAGGTATCATAAAAGTGGCGCAATACACACTATTTTTGTATACCCTAATTTAATCATCGGCGCAATAGGCATATATCCTAAAATAAATAGACAAGTCAAGATTGTAAAAGATAAAATTTGTATTAACATTGTCAAATTTGACAGCCGGGGTTTTCCCGCGGAAAAATTGGCCGCCGGCAATTTTTCCACTGTAAAACGCCAAAAATGCCACCTCAGATCACTGTATATGACAGGAGGGATATACTTGGCACAATTCCATTTCTTGAAAAACTTTCCAACATTAAAAAATTATTGTGGCTAAAATACTTGTCGTATCCTAACGAAACTTTCGGTACAGTCCTAATAAAGTTAAGGGGTTTGTTTGGCACTTGTGGTGACGTTAGTAGCGACCCCCTATTTGTCTATATTCAAAATATAAAAGAAAACCCTCGTACAAATCTAAATTGAAACGTGTAGTTACATAGACATGCAAAAAATGGATTTAATTGTTTTTCTCAAGAATAAAAAAACTCATATGTGATTTCTGCTGGCTTCAGGCAAAGTACACTTGCAGAAAAGAAGATATAAAAGGTTCTTACCTTCTCGCTATAAACACCAGAATCAGAGTCTTCGAGACCGGCTTTAGCGAGGTCGTTGGCTTCAGTGACGTAAAGGCCACTATACACCTCTATGGTTGCTGGGGTACCCTCTGTGTCCGCTGTCAGGTCGGCTTGTCTTCTACTTCGGCTACCACTACATACTGGAGGCTGCAATCAAAAAAATATATTTTTAAATTTTTAGATTTTAATACAGCAAAAACAATAGTAGATTTTAGTACTAGGAGTTGAAGTGATGCTTTGTGTGACAAGGCAGAAAGATTGTTTGACAAGCAAAACAAGACAGACAATTCTGCCGAGGCACACAAAGCCACTTTAACTCTGTGTAGTAAACGATACTTTTTCTTAAAACGTCTAAAGACAATGGTTTTATAATAAATCTTATTTACTTATTTTAGGTAAATTTTATTTATTTTAAAATAAACATCATTAAAGAGATGTTTTTTTGACGTCTTAAGAACATGTTTTTTGATCACGACAATAAAAGTTACTTTTTATATTTGCGTTCTATACATATAAGCATATTATGAATCCCGAAATTTGGGTTTTTTAAGGTTGCTAAAATTTTATTTTATTAGGTTGGTTTTCCAGATGCAAAAAGATGAATTTTTCTCTTGCAAGGTACTTTTTATCTAGAAATTTTATTATTAAAAACTATCGGGGGACATAGTTTTTTGTAGAAGGATAAGGATAACTAGAAGAATTGGAGAAACAATATCGACGGTTACATTTTTCTGAAAAACGCCTATTCATTTTGTAATACGTAAAGTTAACAAACGTCATTATTCTTCATAGTTCTGACTTAAATTTACTTTTTACTTCAAAATATCAATGCTGCCAATCTAATAAAAATGAAATTTTAAGTTAAGTTTTTACTTCAAATTAAAAATGCTTTTTAATAAATCAAATATAAAAAATAGTATCAAAAATTCGTTTTATAAGGCGTTTTTTAGCACTTGTTCATTGCAAACCTGGATGTCAGGAAGTGGGCCAAAAAACGTTCCATATAAAACTGTATGTTTTAATATACTATTATATTTATAATAAGCTTAATAAAACTCAAAATTATGTTTTTAAAGATTGGTAAATTGCTTCACTATTAAACCCAAATTTAATTTTATTTGGAAAGAATTTTTCTCAAATTATTTTGGAGAAAAAGAGGAATATATGACTTAGTTTTATTTTAAAAATGGTTGCCGTAATAGTCCATCAAATAGCCTTCTTAAATTTGTACCTAATATTATTAGATTACGAAGGATCCGCACCAAATGTTGCAAATAGCTGGTAAACAAAATTTTGAAAAGGTTTCTGCAAAAATCATTTCTCTCAAAAAAAATGTTCGTTCCCTAAATGGCCCCCAAAAAGTCATATTCAATTATGTTGGATTTTCAACAAACTTGCTAAACAGATGCAAAATAAGGTTTAAGCAGTGATAAAAGATTGCACCCTTATATATTTATGATTTTATTCTTAAAAGTCATAAAACGAACGACTCCCTGTTTTAGTCTCAGTTTAGGACTAATACTCGGACGAATATTAACAATTTTAGCGAAGGTCCGAGTCCAACCCAACGTAATATACTTTGAACTTGTCTGCAAAGATATTATAGAAAAAGATTACTTAAAAAAAAATTCCAAAAAAATTAAAAATCTTCTACAATGAATATCTTTCAAAGCATTTCTTGTTTCGTTCAAAATTTACACGCTCCGCACTAAAATTCCAATATGCCGCATTTTCACGCTACTTCCTTACAAATGAAATAACGCTTATTGGATTTAAATCAAGTTTTATTAATATTTATGCAAAATCATGTGGAACTTCCTTTGGTTAATACCTCGTTGATAGTCGGGGCAAATTCAACAATTTAATAATAAATATTCAGGCATCACCATCAGATATTGGTTCTCATGAGAATCCAACCTCGCGGATACTTATTACAGGAAATAAGTAGTTACATAGTTACATTAATAAAGATTCGCATACTGTACATTACCCATAAATAAAGGTACCTGCCTATTTCAACAAAGCCATTTTACGGTACAAAAGTTCTAAACATGTTAAAGACGTTAGAGGAAAGAAGAAGCTATCAATTTGTCCTTTTAAGGAAGTATGCTTGCTGGTGTTCTTTATTGTTATCTTTTATTTGAATAAATACTTCTGTCCGTACTTGTGTTGTTTTTCAGATAACATTATTACCTATTCCTGTAAGCTAAATTTACTTAAAACGGTAGTTTTGTGTATTTTTGATAATGATAAAAATACCTTCTTTTAAAAGTTAAGAGCAAGATGGTTAGGTAAAAAGAAACAAAGCAAAAAAAATCCAAGACATTTGGTAAAAACAGTTTTTTGAAAAAAGTGCCCCCTTTCGGAAATAATGGCCTTTATGAGGTAGACTAAAAACACTTAATCGTAAATATTTACCAAACGATTTGTCCAACCATCATGAAAGTTGTACTATCAATAAGGTAATAAGAACAGTCATTTTAAAACCATTTTGAAATTTGGGCCTCCTTTTAAAATGGATTTAACAATGATAGTGTTAATAAAAACTGCATGTAAATTCTTCCTTCAAGAACTTTGTAATTTTGTTTTTTTTTTAAATACCCCAATTTAAGTTAAAAATTTTTACCACCTGAAATTTCTGAGAAACTGTACCTTTTACGAATAAACTGCCAAAGACACTCTTAATGTACCCCATATTTTTGCATAGGACTAGACTTTCTTTTGAAATTTCTATGTCACTGACTACTGTCACTAAATTGAAGTAAGTAAGTCAGGATAAATGCAAAATATGAGGTACATTAAGAGAGTTTTTGGAAGCTTATTCAAAAACGGTACAGTATCTCAGAAATTTTAAGTGTACAAAAAGTTTTCACTTAAATTCGGGTATTTAAAAAAAATAAACAAAATTACAAAATTCTTGAAGATAAAAAATTTACATGCACCAGCTTAAGAGCCTCATATCTCCTCCGACTACCATGGTAAGAGGCAAATCTGTGCGGGGAACGCTAGCATGAGAGGGCCTACCGCGGAATGGAAAAAGAGTGTATGTGCAAAAATCGGATTTTGAAATAATAAGTTTTATTCAATATGCTTAACATTGATCTGCATTTACACCTTCAGACGTATTAATATCTAAATATTTATCAATAAAATAATGTTTAAGATATAATTATCGTTTTCGCATGGTCCAAAAAACGTATAAATCAGTAAACATGTCAAAATCAAATACATTCTTTTTCCATTGTACGGTACAGGCTGGCGGAGGGAAGCCCTTTCCTATGTAAATATTTACCTAATTTAGACTTCAAATATCTTTGCTAATTCTTATCGGATTTTTAAAAACTTGGTGTCATTGGTAAGCTTATTAAATTTGTAATACTTATTGTTTTTTAAAATTTGTTTTTGAGCGCTCAATTTCTTAAAAAAAAGTAATTGTTCTTATTGGCATGGTTTACCCACCTTTAAACTGTTATTTTTGCTAAACTAGGGACCCAAATTAAAATGTGCCAAACAATAAGTATTTTAATGGAAGTTAAGGTAATACTATCAAAATTTCAAAGTCATTGCCTTAATAATAGCTCTAAAAACTGCGGTCTAAGTTGTACACAAATTTGCATAAGAGAAGCCGGGTTCTTAAAGGCCATTATTTGCGAAGGGGGGCACTATTTCAAAAAACTGTTTTTATTGAATGTCTTGGATTTTTTCCAGCTATATACCATATCAAAAAGAACAAACTAAACGTAAAAAATTATCTATCTTCGCCGTAGTAGTAGTTTTTTAACGGTCCTAAATAAAAACAATTTTTAACAATACTCTAAATCCAAAGACCGTTATGTTATGATTTAATACTTTAATACGATTTTAATTGGAAATCCGACGGAAGATTCCTAATAATAACTGACTTGTATGCTAACTAGCCGAGTATTATACTAATCTTGTCTATATCAAAAAAACAACTTTCATTTTTTATAATGGTTATTAAGGTATTCATAGTAAAATAAAAGCTATTAGGTACCTTCTTGTTTTATAGGTCCGTGTATCATCTTAATAAATCTAACAGTACCTGTGGAAGGTTCATTCACCGGCTCTGTCTTCAAGTTTCGAAAGAAGCTTTGGGCAAATATTTAAGTTTGGTAAAACAAACATAGAATACTCGTATGAACAAGAAGTGGGCTATAGATCAGTGAATGGGTTAAAAGATACTCTTACAAAGGTTGATTTTTTCAGTTTGTTTTTATAAAAGTAAACATTTCAAGATACTCTTTGCAGGAATAATCTAATGCATTATTATTTGCAAGAAAGATGCGCATTTTTATTTTTCTTAAAAATAGTTAAAATTTGATTTTTTTTCTAAACGAATGGGGTTATAAAAAATTGTAAAATGCATTTTTATAGATAAAAGCATTTAATTCCATAAAGAAAATACTTTTTTCCAATATAAACATCAGTCAAAATATGATTTATATTAACTTTGTGAGTGCTCTTTACCTCCTATTTATTGTTCGATTTATTCCAAAAACAATTAGGTTCTTCCCTTAAATTAGATTAATTTTTGTACTAAATTTCAAGTCGATTCGATAAACTGTTCTTGAGCTATTTGGGTTACAAATTTTGTTACAGACAGACGGACAAAAAATAAAAGTCTTAAGAAGTCATAAAACGAACAAATCTGCAAAGATTCTGCTCTAGGATAAATATTAACGTTTTTAGAGAAGGTCCAACCAAACGTAAAACGTTATATACTCCTTGACACTTGTCTGCAAAGTCAAGACTATGCAATATTATATAGACTGTGTCTTTGTATTAGGCCATTCTTAAAGGTATAAAAATTCGAAGTTTCGTACTTTGGGATCTCATATAGAATGTCCTAAAATTGTCGCATAAACGCGATGGTACACTCTTGGGACATTCTTAGGAATCCCTAGAAAATTGTAAAAAAAATCCATCTGTTTATTCATCGAGAAAAATGCGAACAAAGTTGCATAAGTTCGGCAACACAGTTTTGAAAATACATCTTAAAAGCTCATCTAGATTCTTGAGCATAGATTTATGCATTTGGATCATATTGACATTGTTGTCAGCTTCATTTTATAGAATTTTTGTAAAATTAAATTCGTTATAAAAATGTAATTTGACCATTTAAAAGATAAATAAATTGTAAAATAATGTTAGATAGATTGTGCCTTTGTAATCGGCCATATCTTTCGTTAATATGTGCTGTAATCTTTAAGTTATAAGCGTTTAAAGTTTCGCACTTTGGGGCCTCATATCTCCGAGGGTATAGAGATAGATCTTTTTTACCAATTTTCTGGGGATTCCTAGACATGCCCCAACAAGGTACCATCGCGTTTATGCGTAAATTTTTGGACAACCGTATACTCTTCGGACTTGTTTTATAGATCTTTTGCGCCGTTGGCCACAATCGCGGTCGTTATACTTGGGAAACTAAATGACCACAAGCAACACAATGATTTTAGTCAATTTGACGTTTTCCAAGTATAAAGACCGCGAGGGTGACCAACGGCGGGAAGGGTGAATAGCAAAGGTTATACGCTAAGTAAGTATCTCATTTTATCGATGTGCGCGCCACCTACGTGACTATCGATAGTTCCGCATCGCACACTTGACTACGCGTTGACGTAAGGTTGTCAAAACTAAAATTTCAAACTTTTAAACTGAAAAATGTCTGATAACATAAATGTTACAATAATAAGCCATTTTCAGAGTGTGAATCTGTGAATGTTCCCAAGGATTTCCATTTTTACTGAAAATAACCACAGTAGTACGTCGAAGTAAATAAGAATTTTGTAATTCACATAAAGAAAAACATATCATATACTTACAGTGTTCGTCCCTCAGCATTATTTATCCATTTATGTTGCCGATCTTTCTCCCAGGGCTTTTTTGGGTAGTAGTAAAATGCAATATTTTTACCACAGCCCCGAGATTTGCAATCTGGAAGGCAACAATTGCGACAACATTTTCTTTTTTGCGACATTTTATTTAAATTTTAAATAAATGACATTTGAACGACAGAAGTTTATCTTAAGATCATAGAACAGTTTCGTCACTTTCGATGAACTTGACTATCGATAGTTCGTTTTTGGGGGCGCCACTAGAGATACTTATTTAGCGTATAACTATTAAAGATTGTTCAATAATAAAAGTCCAAAGTGCGTCTGACAAAGAAATATAATTTATACACAGAAATTACTCATCCTTTGTGCATTGTGTGCACCTATTGTCATTCGTATGGTAATAGTATGATGAACCGTAGCTATTTCAATGGCAATAAGGCATCATCTTCTTGAAAGGTATGTTGAGGTTATTGTATTGTAGTTTGTAGTACCTAACTATGTAAGTACCTGTTGGGTGTTATATGGATGGAGGAAGACGTACGTCCGGTACCGCCATCGCTATCAAGAATACAGCTATTGTAGCTTGCATTGTGTTGTATAAATTATTATTGTCTTCCTTTACTCGAAGGACGCTGTTTAATTTTTTTTTTTTTAATTACATAAATTTGATTCGCTTTTGTAAGTACTTATCTGGAGACTGGTAATTTGATTTGATACCTAAATTAATTATTTTTGCAACTCATGTTAAGAAGGGTATTTTACGAAAGGCAATTCAATGAAAGAATTAGTGTAAATTTTTTTGAGAATTTGTGAAGAATTTGTAAAGAATTTGCAGAATCTGTTAAAAATTTCTAGAATTTATTAAGAATTTGATAAGAAATTCTAGAATTTGTGAATTAGTGTACACAATTTGCCCATCCGATTTGCCCCTCGGTATTTTACTAACATTTAAAATCATCCAGCAAAAAATACAGGATCTTCAAAAATTGGTGCATAAACGCTATGGTACGTTATTGGGGCATGTCTAGGGATCACTAACCAAATTGTTAAAAAAATACTCCCTTGAAGTGGAGATATGAGGTCCCAATGTGTAAAATTTAAATGGTCGAATTACACTTTTATAATTAATTTAATTTTACAAAATTATAATGAATTGAAGCTGACAACGTCAATAAAAACTAATGCAAAAGTGTATTATCAAGACTCAAAGATGGGATTTTTAGATGTATTTTCCTAGACTGTGTTGTCAAATTTATGCAACTTTGTTCACATTTTCCTCAATGAATATAACAGATGGATTTTTTTAACAATTTTCCAGGAATCTCTAGGCATGCCCAAACGACGTACCATCGCGTTTATGCGCCAATTTTTGGAAATCCTGTATTTATCTAACTTTCGAAAAGTAAATGTTTTTAAAAATCGCTCAATAAACAAAAAGCTGTTCAGTCCCAACCCAAAATTCATCAAAATTGAATTTCTGTCGAGATTCTGTAGGTGCAATCCTAAGATCCAAAGTACGGGTATTTTGTTAGAAATGTTAAATGGAAGTTATTGTATCCGCTCAATTAGCATTTAAACATTTCTCGGTAATGTGAACACTAAACCTAATTATGTAATTTGTGAAGGTTAATTCTAAAGTTACTTGTTGGAACAGATGAATGAAATTACAAATACAAATAGAAAAAACATTATATTTGCATTTTCTGGTCTAAGTACTATACCGTGAAATAAACGATAAACAATCTGGTGTTTGAAAAATGTTGCAAAAGCATTTGGTAAAAATTATTTAAAAGTGTCATTAAAACCACATTGGGTCGGACCTTTTCTAAAATCGTTAATATTCTGCATTAAGCAAAAATCTTTGCAGATTCGTTCGATTAATGACTTTTTTTGTCTGTCTGTGACGAAATTTGTTACTCCAATAACTCAAAAACTGTTCGTCGTCGTTCTGTGGACCGACTTGAAATTACATACAAAAAACAAACTCATTTAGTGAAAGAACCCTTTGCAAAGAGTATTTTCTAACCCATTTACTGATCTAGCCCCTTTCTAGTTCTAATTATCATCCTAAGTTACCTTCATTTACACCTCTAAAAAAAAACACAAGGAAAAACCAAACTCTTAAAGATGATAAATCCTCCAGGTAAATTCTTGTACCTTAGCTGCACAAGGAATGACCTTGAATGCACCTACACTACCGCGGCCATTCGCATCACTTACTTCGTTCTTTGACCGCCAACACATGCCAATTGATAATTCAGGAAGATTATACCAACCTACCAAGCTACTTCGTTACCTTTTTTAGCAACCAAAGGCTTAAGGCAAAACTACAAAAGAGCAAAAACCACATCACAATGTAGCAGCCACGAATGTGAGAGAGAACTTACATTTTCCCTTAGGTTAGAATCGCTAACCAAAGAAGAATTTAAACCGTGAAACGCCTAACTGTTTAACAAATCAATGATTTATCATAATTAAATGTTTCAGACATTTTTAAAATCTTTTATTTCTCGGTTTAATAAATCATGTCTTTGGGTCGATAACTAACCAAATTGAAATTATTTTGCATCTGAATATAAAGTCTGATTTTTTTAAAAATGTGTGTGACTTCGGCATAATTTCCCAGTTTTCTTCTTGTTGCGATGGGAAAAAAAAGCGTAGATTAAGTATATCCAACAACTCTTGTTAAATAGAATAGGATACACATCATCAATGCGTTTTCCCATGCCATAACAAGAAGAAAACTAAGAAATCGTGCCAAGGTCACACACATTTTTAAAAAAATCACACTTTACCCACATAGCTTCTTTTGGAGCCATATTTGTTTATTTTCCATAGTTGCCTGGTAGAAGAGTGCAAATAAGCAGGTCTGAATGTTTTTATTTAAAAAAGTGTCTATTGTCACTTAAAACTACTACTAATTCCAATCTTTTAAGAATTCAAGATGGTATTTGATCTTGGTATTTGATCTTGGTATTTGATCTTGTTATACTTCTTGACAAAGTTAAAAACAAGGAGTATATTGTGATTGTTTTGAAAATCGTAAAAAATCGTCGTAGAGCCAAGGAGTTTACATTATCGATGAGTCATAATGAAGACACCTAATTTTTATAAATTTTGAATAACTAGGAAAGAAAGTAGTACTAGTAAGTACAGGGGTTCAAAAAATTCTTTTTTTTACGACCGCAGATTTTTATAAGAAGCTAAAAAATAAAGATCTGACGGTAGGTACAATTATGGTAAAAGCGAATGGTTAGGATGATCCAAAAAAATTTAATTTTTTGCAATTTTTGTTTACGACTACTGATTTTTATGATAAATTTTTTTAATACAGCTGATTTTTATAAGACTAAATAAACGGAAATTGCAAAACTGGAAAATATAGGTCTGACAGCGCAATTGTGGTACAGGCGGAATATACAGGGGTTCAAAAAAATACTTTTAATTTTTTTATGACAACTGATTTTTCATAAAATTGAAAAATTGGGAAATGCCAGTGGAACTGGAAAATAAAAATCTGACAGTGCAAAAATTACAAAGATCCAAAAAGAAACTCAAATTTTATCTTTATGAAAGCTAATTTTTCATAAAACTGTGGAATCGGAAAATGTAAAACTGAAAACATAAAAGTCTAACAGCTCAATTATCAAAAAAAGTTTTTTTTGGATCTTTTTAATTTTTGCATTTTTCTTTACGGTCAATGTTTTAAGGTGCAACTTTTTTACCTTTAATTTTAAATACAGTGCTGCAAAAAAACAAACTTACCGCAAACTCGCACCCCTTATCAGCCTTAATACACAACTTGACATTACACTGATAATACACACTCGCCGTGTACGGGAACTTATGTGCCTGGAACTTCACCGTGGCCTTGTTCTTATTCTCAGAATACACAAACATCCCCATGATATCAGGATCCAGTGGACACCCCTCATCATTGATGAGTTTCTGCTCCCCCCACCCTAGCCCGTCTCTGACTAGACAGTCGGTCACTCTGAGACCATAGATGTCTTGGTCGTCTAGGGTTATGACCAGGGTTAAGGGGTCACCGATCTTGACGTTTTCCGCGACTTCCTTTTGTTCGGATGGGCCGGTGAAGATGCGCATGCTGCAGCCTGGCATTGGGGAGAGGGCTGTTATTGGTTGGGCTGCCATAAGACTGCAAGAAAATGTGTTTTTTTAGCATGCTTTCTAACGTTGATAGTGTTAAAATTGAGATTTCAGTATTTCATCTTTTGTGTTAAAAATGTTTACTAAAGGTAGAGGGTTAAAGAACAAAATTTTTTTTCATATTTTTTAGATGTCCCCTCCGTAACTAAATTGAACTGTTTGTGCTTAAAAATATATTTGCTGTATTAAGAAAGTTAAAGGGGGTGTCTAATCCTCAATTGAACACACTGTATAACCTAGAAGAAGAACATGAATCTCAAATTTGGTTAAAAATGTAAAAATGCAGCTTATAAAAAATGTACAAGTGAATTGAATGGACAAGTAAATTGCTCATTGGATCCTAAACATATAGATGATTGGAATTACATTGATTTTTAACCAAAGTGTATTTACGGGACACCACTCCTGAAAAACCTGGTAGGTTTCAGCGAACCAAAGTGATCGCAGAAATAGCTTGGTGACTTTGGTTAGCTCATGCATAGTAAAGTCTCGAAACGAGAACTATCAGATAAAAGATGTTATAATATTAAAATATGTTGTACAATGTAATGGTACTCATACGAGCAGCTTCCTTCAGCCTTGTCGCTATTGGTTAAAAATGACGTTAATGACATGTAAATGTCATTTTTAACCAATAACACTTTTTCATTTATATGTTAAATTAGAGGTTTATGCCAAAATTTGAAGCATTTTACTGCAAATTATATTGGAAAGCAACCGTTGGCAACAACCTGAGCTGAAATATCCCGTTGGCAAGCACTAACAGCGAATTAATTTACCTGGATAGAAGTCAAAGTTATATTTTTTTGTTAATTTTGATAAAAATTGTTCTTTTGGTTAGTCGTATTCAGTGTTTAAATTAAATTAATATTATTTTTTGTATAAGTAGTATTGATAAATGAAATAATCGTGTCGAATAGCACTCGTGCTCTTGATGAATTTTCGATTTTAATGCAACGCAATGTCCCTTAAAAGTAATGGGTGTTTTCTTTGATTAGACAACACCCTTACTTTTGCGAGACATTATTATGCAACAAGCTCTTGTTCATTTAATAATTGAAAATTCATAGACCACACGTACTATTACTACTGATAACTTATGACAAGTTTTAAAATGACAAAACGAAGGTGTATACAAAAATTCAGCCAACTAACTGTCCAAAATTCCAAGAACCTAATTTCTGTGGGGTAATATGATAAACCAACGTTTAAAATAAATTTTTTTTATAAAATAATATTTATTACTTACTCGACTCGAAGAGTATCGTTTACAACAGTATTATTCCTCGTGTTGTATCTGCATCTTATGTGGAATCCTCTACCCTGATTGGTCACCAACTTCAAATGTGGCTGAACTACAATCGTGTTAAAATATTCAACACCACCATCGTCCTAAAACAAAAAAAGAAAAAATAAATTACAAAATTCATTAAAAGTACCACTTTAATACTAAAAGTAAAACGATTTTTGAGATAAAGTTCTGAAAAAGAGAAAAACATAATACAAAATAAATCAAAAATCTTTAATCAAACATACAACAGCTTCTAGGTAAAGTACTGGTACCACCCAGACATGCAATTTTAATTCTTTCACGAAACAAGGCTAGTTTTTAATCTCAGGAAACTCGAAAACGATATCATTCTCGAAATAAAATTATAATTCATAGCAGTACCTTGATTATGGTACTTCTTATGCAAGAACACGCCGTAGTACCCATAAATAAACCACAATGCGTTAAAACAATACAAATGAAAGTGTTCCACCATTGAAAATATTAGTACCACTAGTACTAAACAACACATCTAAGAAAATATGCAAAGTAGTCACTGCCTATAATTATAAACTTATAATAAACGTATTGTCTGGACTTAAATATTGATGCTTTTAGGATATTGCAATCCGTATAAGAATGGAGTAGTACCGTTATATTAATTTTATTATTCTGGCTATTACAACATCGTAGTTTTTAAGATAAAAGGTCTTGAACTTGACATTGGTAACCTTTTAGTGGTTTCAGTACTGTTATTTCATGTTATTGTAAGTACTTAATGCCGTAATGGTTATTAATTGCTAATTTGGCATTATTCTGTCTCCCTAGTATTTATATATGTATTTTCCTAGACTGTGTTGCCGAATTTATGCAACTTTGTTCGCATTTTTCTCGATGAATATAACAGATGGATTTTCTTTGACAATTTTCTATGGATACCTGAGAATGCCCCAAGAGCGTACCATCGCGTTTATACGCCATTTTTTGGACACCCTGTATAATAATTAACATGCTTTTGTTAAATTCTTGTTTAAACGAATACAATTAGCAGTACCAAATAACCTTTGCCAAAAATTAATCAACGGTACCAAGGTTGTACTTTTAAATATTTTTTTAGCATCCTTTTTAATTTGCACGTTAAGCAAACAACAAACTAAATAAATAATTTAACAATATTCAATGCGAACTATCTACATAATATTGCAAAAAAAAATATCTAATGTTTTCCCTATTTAATTGCAGTACTTTAATGAGTACTTTCAAGAAGTAAAATATTAAATTTGTAAGCAAACTTAGTCAATTTAACAAAACTAAATGCAAATTTTCTCCATAAAACTACGAACAATATCTAATATTTTCCTAATTTTATGGCAGTACTTCTAAGAGTACTTTTAATAATAAACTATATTTGTTATTACTTATTAAAACCTACCTTAAGCTAACATGTCCTTGTTTAAACGAAGAAAAATAAACAGTAATGTATATTACCTAGCATAAATAGAAGTGAAAGTTATTCAACCGTAAGTCGTACTTACAGTACTTATGAACAACTTTGGCAAATCAAGCAAAAAAACTACCGCTGCTTAATGTATGAAATTATTCAACACCTTTTAATTACTACCATTATTATTAGAACCAAGAATGTTAAATTTTAGTTTCTAGATCTTTTTAAATGCAAAAGGTACTGTTAAAATTCTAAAACTTATTTTCTCTGCAATTTTTTCATTGTGCATTATCTAAACGCTTTGCATGCTATTTATAGCGATGAATAAGTACTTAATTTAACTTTATTATCTTTCTTCGGCACAAAAGAATATAGGTGAAGGCAATTTATTGAATAATAGTACCCATATGGTCAAATAAACAATTCATTGCGATTCTTAAAACCGTTCATTAAATTCTTGTGTTCGCTTTTGATTTAATCACTTTTAATTCAATTCTTCTTAAATTGGCAGTGCCCAAAACTGGTACTGTTACGTCAACGGTTTTCTGGTACTGCTAAAGCCAAACTAGGTTATTTCTGGGTTTTTTTATGTATTGCTTCGGGATGAGTACTACCTATATGTAATATTTAAAAGCAGATGTTTTAACAGTACTAGGGAGACAGAATAATGTCAAATCTTATCCATGAGTCTTGATCATACACTTCTGCATTAGATTTTATTGACGTTGTCAATAAAGAATATAATAAATAAGAATATAATAAAGTTGTAAATAATATAAAAAAGTACAAATAATGTTCTTTTTGGGATGCCCATGGACAATGTTCATATACTGATAAAGCATCTGCTTCGGGGGTGGGGCCAGAGGAAAAACCATGGGAAAAATAACTTTAGCATACCAGGGTCACATTCCAGTTAAATTACAAGGTACAATAAATTGCCAGAAATTACAGAAGTTTCAAGGTGTTTAGATGAGTACCATCAAAGTAAAACGTGTTTTTCTTTGGGTTTTTATATTTTAAACACTTCAAAAGTGGTAAATAGTTATATTGCATGAATTAAATCAATAAATATTGCATAATAGTTGCATATGTTGTTTGTATTTGATCACAACAATAATTTAGCATAGTCCTACATGACATGGATGTTCTTGAATATACTTATATGTCTACAAGAAAAGAGGACAGAACCTTGAAATTGTTACGTATTTTGTATTTATTAACAACTTAACAACTTTACCAGTTACATCAACTGACCATTTATAATACGTGATAGTTTTCTTTTATTAATAATTACATAAACTCTGAGTAAAATGAAAATAAAAGTAACAAAGCAGATGTTCTAAAGAATGCCCACTTTTCTTGGTATTATTTACAGAAGTTTAAGTAATTTTAAGGTCAAACCGAAGCCATATCTTTACAGGTTTTCCATTGCTCACGAAATGAATCCAAACGCGTTTGGATCAGGTGATCCGTAGCAATGGAAAACTCCTTTTATGTATTCACTTTTATTGCTGACTAAAGCGATACCGTTAGCGAGTTGCCAAACCAATTTTTGTGACGTCACAACACTGGACCTTCTAGAAAATAAGGCCTCCAGGATTTAAAAAAATAAACATGAGAGTGCGTCGGCCTGATAAAATAAAGTATGTCTTGCTACGAATCACTTTTTGTCTGAAAAAAAATGTGACATTTCTCTTGTTGGAATTGTCAGGAAACCAGGAATTAATTACAAGTGGAATGTACTACCTAGTCCATTATTTGAAGAAACTATTATACGTATTGTAGAGGACTGTCCAATTACCAATTTTAAAGGCGGCTTTTATGAAATACATAATCTGACTCCTAATGCATTAAATTGGATATCAACCCTGAAACCTCTGTAATTTTAGCAATTTATTGTACCTTGAAATCAAACTGGATTGTGACCCTGGAATGCTGGAGTTATTTTCCAATGGTTTTTCCTTTGGCCTTGAAGCAGAGGCTTTCTCAGTTTATAAACATTGTCCATGGGCATTCCAAAAAGAACTTGCACTTTTTTAAATTAATAAAAACTTTTTTTCTATTATTGAATGTTCATATTCGTCACATACTTTTAGCTATTTTGACTTGTAAAACAACGTACTGATCATGCCAGATTAAAATTACCATTACCTATTTTTTTTTCTAGACAGTTTTCCTAACAGTCATTTTAACCGGCTCTTCTTACAAGTTAATTTTAGGTTGTACTTGAAGAGTTAAAAAATGCAGTAAGTTTTTTCGAAGGGTTTGCGTTTCTTATAAACTACTGAGTACATAACTTTAAAACCTGCAAAACCGGTCTGAACTTTAAATGAGTCTCATTCCTGCAGTGTGCATGTGTTTTAAGTTTTAAGTTTAACAAAAGCAAAATGTAATCTTCTTATATCGCGGGTTTCATGACAGGACCTTTTAAGTTCAATTCTTTTTACCAAAATGCAGTTTCAAAGAATTTGTGCATAAAACTTACATCCCCTTTTCATTGGCATGGTGCAAACGTTTTTATCTTTTGTATAGTGTTTTGATTAAAATAGAAAAATTAAAAGCAAAAGTTGTCATCAGTACCTCGAGGTATATTCCATAGTACTGCTTTTCTTTACCGTTTTTTCTTTGTATAAGTTTGAATTTAAGTAAGAGGTTTTTCTTTGAAGTTAGTAATAAATGTCTACCTCATATAAGATTTGTAAAGGTCATAAAACTTGTTGGTGAAGTTGCCCATACCCATATAGGACCATCTTTAATCGTTGTAGAGGACATTTGGTAGGATGGTTGTTTAAAAACGAAAGTTACTTAAACAGCAATAAAAACGACTATAAAAATGTTATATAATTTTAAATATTTGCGGTAGGCGTATAGATGGATACATGGTAAAATTTTGCAACATAATTGATGTCCCAAATTGTTTAAGAAATTGGCAAAATGTACAAGATGAGTCAGATTAGCTTAACTTTCGACTAGGTAGTACAAAATTAAAGCCTTGGAACAAACTGGGATTTTTAACATGTAACATTGCCACCCTGTATTAATTAAAGAATTAGACAAGTATTTTAGCCACAATATTTTTTTTTTAGTTGGAGAGTTTTCGAGAAAATCGAATTGTGCTGAGAAAATGTTTATGCAAAAATTGTTGAGTACTTTCAAAGAAAATTATCCTAACAACAGTGTCTTGTCGAGTTCATTTTTACTTTTGGCGACGATGCACCACATGAATAGACTATTTCTTGCTGATTCTTGAGTATCAAACATGAACCCACCAGTCTTAGCGTCCATCCTAAGACAGGTCTACCAAAAACGGGAGTGTCGCGGAAATACATAGATGCTTTGCGCCAGTTAAAACCCGAAAATGCACAAGTGACACACCGCAAGATTAAGACATTCTAAGGCAATTTAATGACTTCAGTTTAAAAAAACTTACATTAACAGTTGAATGTGAAAAAAATACTTTCTGTTCCAGAGTCCCACTGTTTAGGGAGGCACAAAAGTAGACTAGTATTAATTAGTGACCCAGCATTTTGAGTCTGTTCGGTAGTGGAATTTCATGAATCGTATACAAAACCGCGAATGATAACCAATCATGAATTTGCATGAAAAAATTTGAAAATAACCTAGGGAGTTTTATGTAAAGAATAAGCCAAAAAGAGGAAACGTTTCCTTGCAGCTCGCGAGGTTAACTAAAAAATATACTGTGGCAAAATCACTTGTCGTATCTTAACAAAACTTTAGGTATAGTCCTAATAGACTTGAAGGGTTTGTTTGGCACTTGTGGTGAAGTTGGTGGCGCCCCTTTTTGTCTATATACAAAATATAAAAGACAACCCTCCTAACTCCTTACCCAAAATGAGTAGTACCAGCTTGTTTTTTTCTCGCAAAAATTATAGTTTGGAATGCTTGCTTTTTGGATATAGAATTAGCTTACACAAAAAGGCAGAAAAGACAGAATCCGGATTTAAATCGTGAGTCAGACATGACGCCGAGCGAGGTCTGTACCCACTCATAACCTTAGAAGGTATAGAGGTACCGCTGTCGTACAGTAGGTACCATACACATGGGCAGGTTCCATACAGGCGGGCGCAGAGCCATTCTTTACTTCTATTTTACACGCCTTATTCGCACTACTGCATTAGGTTTATCTTATCAGGAATCTTAGGGATTCACACCCACGTTTTATGTTGGAATAAAATCATAATCACTTAAGGTACTACCAGGTTGTCTAATAAATTGAAAATCTTAAATAGAAGCAACTATTATTTTGACCAAATTTACTTTTATTTTTGGGAGAATACTAACTGGCCGCATCTACCTGAATGGACTACTAGCTAGCCGCGCCTAAGAATTGCAGGATGCATGGTCGAACTGGCCGCGCAATTTTTCTGGTTTGGTTTTACTGGCCGCGACTCATTAACTTCCTTTTACCTAGATTTATTTTTATGTATTCGATGTTTTATTGAATCATGATTAGAAAATTATAAAACAGAGTCCTTTGGATAATATACAGACTTTTATTATCATTAAAACAAGCCAGCAACGTTGGAAGTACTCAATGCATGTGTTTTTAAGTTTTATTGTTACAGACTTTTTTAAAAGTACTGGAGGACATTTTTTCACTGAGGGACACTAGGTTAGGTAGGTTAGGGTAAGTTTTCCTGCTAAAAAGAATATTTAAACAAATGTGCTTATGTCACCAAACTGCAATGTAAATAATTTTTTCAATAAAATATTGATAGTTATCGTTGTTATTTCATAAAAACATAATTCGTTTGGTATTTCTTCTCATCCTTCGACAAAACTTCTGACACAGCTCCTCTTCTACCTGGTAAACATGGCAGCAGGTAAAAAAGGTGCCGCGGCCAGCTCCACCATGACCCATGCAGTAAAATGCGGCCAGCTCGACCTAAGTACCGCTCATTTAATTTTATGACGCGGCCAGCTCGCATATGCCCTTATTTTTTGACAGAGGTCTCTTTAAGAAATAGGTATAAACCTTTTTCGGAGATGCTTGCACCTCTTTAACCCGTCCAAATAGCAGTACCGCGGCCGTATGGAAGTTTTTACAGGAATAGCTTTTCCAAATAACTAAGCTTTAAGCGAAACATAAAAATACATTTAAGGACAGCTTTTTCATGTCCAAACCTTTTTGGCACTACATGATAAATCCTTTTTTTAATTCCCCTTATTAATTATGTCCATGTACTATGTTTCTTTCTATTGGTAAGTCACTGGAGTTTACAATTTTTACAATCTATCTATCTTTTTAATGAAGAAATTATAGTGTACAATAATATTTTATGGCTAAAATTCTGTTTTTAATTTCTGTATGTAATAATGTTAGCAATTACCTTCAAGAATATTAAATACAAAGAATGTGAGTAATATAATTATTATTTCTAACAGTACCTTCTATATTTCTAAGGTAATAACTAAGTCTAAAGATGATGTTGATGATGTTCCATGCCATTATTTTATGAAATATAATCATTATTTAAACAAATAAAGGAATAATGATGAGAGCGATGCTACCTTGAGTAAAGGTCAATTTAGAAGGAATATAAAATGCGCTAATAGATGATATCATCAACTAGAAAAAACCTCATCAAGTAATCACAGGATGTGACAAGCATTAGAATAAGTACCTAATGAAAAAAATAAATTCTGCTTCTCGCAGACAAATTGATGAAAAACACGCATAAAGTTTGATAAATTTGGAAACACTTTAGAAAAATACATTTAAAAAAGTCTATGATTCTTGTTTATACAATTTTGAATTAAATTTTATTGATCAATAAAGAATTTAAAATAGAAAAGATATAATAATCCATTGTTTGGTTCCAAGATCTTTTTGTTTACCCAATGTAAGTTATATGGACTAATGAGTAAGTGGACGTAAATAAACAAACGTTTTCAATGGAACTTCCCTATGCTAGCCTTTTAGATCTTGGACCCACACACTGGTAATGTTATGATTATAAGCACTTTATTTCTAGTCATTCTATTCCTATGATTAAAATACTATCTGTGAAATTTTTTTAGGCAACCAAAGACCAAAGAAAATGGTCATTTTTTCTTATTCTGTGATTCCAACATTGGTCTTTTTAAAACATTATTTAAAGAAAAATAAGAGATTTCTCTAGGTCCCATTGGTGTAAAAATGTTGTTTTATATTATGTTATTTACGATATTTTAATTTAAAATTACCCTAGAATCTACCGCAAGAATTAAAAAATCCCTTATTAATCTAATGATGATGATCACACACCAAGATGTCAGCTTTAAACGCGAATTGCTTGAAAAAGCAACCATATTAGGGGGTATGGTTTGTTTTAGGTAATAGAAAAAATTAATTTTGCAGAGGTTAATACGAGACCTTTTGATATGGATGCGTTTTCACACAATTTGCGTTTAAAGTTCGCATCTTGAGGTGTGCGCAACCTTAACAAATATACTGCAATTTTCAAAGTTTTACAATGATTTAAACTTGAAATATCGAATTTAAGACATTATAGCACATTTTTATACCAAGGATATTCTGAGAAATCCTTTTATTTTCATAGAATATTATCTTGAAAAAGTGGCTAATCTAACAGAATTAAAATTCTATTTCACAGACAGTTTTTCAATGTGGATCTGTGATCTCCTGTGACGTAGCACTTGACCGTGTCTATTAATTACAATTTGTGCATACTTTGGTTAACAATTTGATCACCAACCTATTTAAACATAAATATTATAAAAGTACCTATATTTCTTTCGATTAAGGTAACTATACCAAATGCTTATTACCCAATTATGTTTTTTGTTTTGTTTTTGATTTTGTCCTAATTTACACTCGATTTTACATTATTACACAATCAGTTCTAGAACCGCAGTAAACCATAACAAATTATGACTGGCGCTTTACTTTAAATCAATTATTAGATTAGAATAGATATCTTTTCAAAATGATTGTATATCAAAAATTTTCGCTGCGGTTTATTTTTTATGAATAGAGATTTTTTTAGAGAAAACAATAAACAATAAACAATAAAAATTAAATTGTTAATGTAAGTACATATTTCTCTGCAAATTTAAATAAACATCTTTTTTAACCAATCTATAATAATCTTAGATCAAACAGGAGCGGGTAAGATCAGTGAGTGGGATAGATCATTTAAAAAGTTAAACTTCGCAGATAGCTCATTTTTTATGACTATTTTTTTATTTTTATATAATTGTTACACGTTCTACAGGGTGCCCCAGAATTGGCGCACCACCAGTATGGTATGTTGTTGGGGCATGCCCAAGGATCCCCAGAAAATTGTCAAAAAAAATCCATCTCATACACCCTCGAAGATATGAGGCCCCAAAGTGCAAAACTTTCAACGCATATATACCTTAAAAACAACAGCACGTATTAACGAAAAATATGGTTTAATACAAAGCTGCAGTCTATCTTAAACCATTTCACCAATTTTTCTTCTTTTAAATGGTCAAATAACATTTTTATAATCAATTTAATTTTACAAAATTTTCTTGAAATAAGCTGACAACAATGTCAATAAAATTTTATGCAAAAGTGTATAATCAAGACTCATAGATGGGATTTTAAGATTTATTTTCCTAGACTGTGTAGTATTTTCCTAGACTGTGTTGCCAAATTTAAGCAACTTTGTTCGCATTTTTCTCAATGAATATAACAAATGGATTTTTATTAACAATTTTCCTGGAATCCCCAGGCATGCCCTAACAGCGTACCATACAGGTGGTGCGCCAATTCTGGGACACCCTGTATATGATACTCTTCGCAGTAGACGATTAAAAAGGTGCATTTTTTATTTTATTGAAAACAATGTAAAACTTATTTTTTTTGTAAACGGGTGGGGATACAAAAAAATTACCAGATGCTTTTTTATAAGAAAAAATACAATCTTTAATTTTATTAAAAATATTTTTTTTCGTAAAGTTGATATTAACGAAAATAGGAATTTTTATCTACTTTGGGGGTGTTTTTAACCGTCCATTTATTACTTGATTTTTTCCAAAACCAATAGGGCTCTTCCTCTAAATGAGATTGATTTTTTTGTTGAATCTTAATCCGATAAAGCGTTCTTGAGTTATGGTGGTCACAAATTTCGTTACAGACAGACGGACAAAAAATAAGCCTTAAAAAGTCATGAAACAAACGAATATGTAGAAATGTTTGCTCTAGGACGAATATTAACGATTTTGGAGAAGGTCCGACCAATCGCAATATACTCTTCGACTTTGTCTGCGAAGAGTATAATAAGACTGCTTTTAAAGAGCATTGTAGGTATTATACGTGTTCGCTGCGGTCCATTTTTTATAAATAAAAATTTTAGATAAAATTTAAATTAACACTCCAATAGAATTATGAATGTAATATCTTTGGCGATATTGATCAAACTAACATCTTCTTAAAGCAATATAATCTTAGATCAATTAAATAGTCTACACTTAATCGTATGTAATAGAACGGTAACTACTTTATTTACTTTGTAAGAAATTCACTTTCAAATGAAAGGTTCGTTGAATTTCCTAGATACTAATAGCAGACACCTGATAACTAAATTATCTTCACTAAGTATGTAAGTGTTAAGTAACAACCTATTAAAAATACCAACACACATCATCAAGATATAATTGTAATTATTATATTTATAAACAGGAATTAATTTAAGTAATTAATTTTATTTAAATTTGTTAAATGAGCATCAGATAAAATGCTTTGGCGTCAGAATGTGCATTCTAAAGGCTGTTGGACTAAAATTCTTAAAAAAATACCACAGAGCATTTAAAAATAAATCTAGAATTCATAGATTTTATATGTCCTGCCTTATCTTCTGCATAAAACACGTTTTGAATTATTTCTTACCGTTGTTTTTAATTCGATTTTTGATTATCTATGGTATTTAAAGCAATCATTTTCATTTTCATCAATAAATTGATTTTAATAATAGTAATTTCGCGGTAGCTTCCGTTTAATACTTATTGGCTATTAATAGGCATGTTAATAATTAATATTTTATGGTAGAACGACCTACCGCGAAGTAAAAATATTTTCATTTTCGCGAGATACTACAAAATGATTTTCTGAAAGCGGTATAAAATTTTATTAAATGACAAAATTAAGAAGAAGTTTTTTTACCAATTTAAGATTTTTTAACAACAAAAAGAAATAGAATATTTAATGTTGTATATTATGAGAAGCAGACCCTTTCCATTTACCACCAATGAACTAAAATTTATTTTATTTTTTTTAACAATAAAGGCTGGAGTTTTAAATTCACAGATTCGAAAATTTGTGTCGAAAATCCGACTTTAAAAATCCTTACAATATTTTTGTTTTTTGAATTTAGATTTTTTGACACAAAGAAATCACCGATTTAAATGAAACTATAATACGTTTGTAGCCCTATTTTTCTAGTTTCCAAAATAACATTTAGTTTTAATATACGATGGGGCCTTTATGTGCTATTTAGTAGAATTAACAGGAGTTCAACGGAAATGACTTTTACGAGCTTCTAAGAGCAAAAATCTTCGGATTTATGAATTTGAAACTTTAGCCTTAACAAAAGTTGGATTTTAGTTTTTATTCTTCTTTAACATTAATAAAGTTAAATGTCCAGCGGATCGATTTTGCCGGTATGTAAAATAAGTGGTTTTTATTAATAATAATGTGAAATGTGCAAAAAAGCATTGTAACCAGCTCGTATGTTAAATGGCGATTAAGAAACTCACTTTATTAACAAGCTAATCGCTCTTAATAATTAGGACGGAGTGACTGTTCTATTATTCTTACAAATCTGTGGTAGGAAGGCAAAACGGGATAAGTATTTTTGACATTTAAAAAAATGCGTTTCCGGATACCGAATTTTAATAGAAACATTTAGGTATTTACAATTTGAATCAGCCAAATACGTACTTTGAAACCTATTTTTTCAGTTAGCTTCTTACTATTCCATTAATATTGTTTAATATTTGCAAGAAAATTATTTTTAGAGTGACATGTACAAATGAAAGTTTTATACTTATCTCCTTTTGCCTATTTACCACAAAAATATAGGGTAAATCAAGGGGTAAATTTAATTGTATGGTATGTACGATAAAAAAGAAACCAGATTCAAGAATTGGCTAAAATTTTCACCAAACTATTATCTAACTAAAGGTCTTTATTTTGAACTTACCAGTTCTGTACTCATGGTGTTACACCCCCTTAAAGGCAGGGTGTATTCCACAGGCGCAGGTCGTTGTACCCATTCCCCCATACATGTGGAGTTCTTGGAGAGTCCACGGGGATAGATCATGCCATTGAATCTACCCGATCTTGTGTTTATCTTCACGACGATCTCATCGCTGTTGCAGTCCACTTGGACGTCGGATGCCACTTCGGGGGCACCTTATAGAAAAAAAAAAATATTAAGATAAAATATCCCAAAGTTGACGCACCAGCTGTAGTTAGAAACGGGGAATGTCACGAAGCATAGAAACTGTGGTTATGTGATGTTAGTTGCCTTAAATCAACAAAAAACAGCACTTTTTGGCCATTGCTCTGTGGGTTTATAAGAGTTAATTTTAATTAAAAATTGTGCTTACCAGCAACATCAATAAAAAAAGCACAAGTTGACATATTCTAAAGGTTCATCAATAAGCGTTTAAATACAGAATTTTGGCCATTTAAAATGCAAAAAAATAGTGCTTGTTAATTGCCAAAATTCTAATGTATTTAAATGCTTATTGATGGACCTTTGGAATATTCAACTTGTGCTTTGTTTATTTGTGTTGCTGGTAAGCACAATTTTTAATTAAAATTAACTCTTATAAACCCACTGAGCAATGACCAGAAAGTGCTGTTTTTTGTTGATTTTAGGCACCAACATTACATAACCACAGTTTCTATGCTTCGCGAAATTCCCCTTTAAAATGGCATAGTGTCAATATTAAGTACTTGGTGGCTTTTAAAACTTTCGCATATATTCTTTTAACATCGCCAAATGATTTCTAAGTCTAAAGATGTAAAAAAGTTTGGTAGTCGTATTGCCTACAATAAACAAACAGAATTTGATTTTGTGTTTGAAACCCCCTTAAACATTTTATTTTATACAGGGTGTCATGAAAACAATTGAGGTTCTGAAACCATTTTAAGAAAAAAAATTACAAAAGCTTGTGCCCAATTTGGACTTCTTTTTTACTTGCCACGCCTCAAAAATCCCCACTATGAATACTTTTTTCAAAATATTACAAATGAAGAAATATTTCTAGTATTTAGATGCATCGAAAAGGTCCTATAACATTTTTTGTAAAAATTATTCGTTTGGAAAATAAAGCAAAAAAAAATCCTCGAAAAAATCATTTTTTAGGGTTTTTTTAGAGGGCTGTAACTAACTAAGGGGGCAAAATCGGGCACATGTTACTTCAATTTTTTTTTTCAAAATAACTTAAGGAATCACGCTCTGAATTTTTTTTACAACATTAGGTAACACCGAAAGAACACTTAACAAAGTAACACCCTGTAAATTGATAGTTGTTTTCCACAATTAAGTATATTTTATATTCAATACGTGACCATCCTGTGAATTAAATATACGGCTGCTCATAATATATTGTTATAAAATATAAATAAAACATTATGATCAAACCAAAGATAAAACAAAGAACTTATAAAGAAGAATTCTAAGAACTCATCCAAACAAAACAAAGGAATTCTAATAATAATTGGCAATCTCTGATTTTTAATTGGTAATCATCTGTTCCTTTACCTCTAGCTGGTATTCTTGGATTATAATAATGTGAAAAAGAAAAAAAATCAGTCACGTAGCTTCATACCATGTAAGGTAAAGTCATTTTAACTTTGCAGTTTCTTCCTGTGACCTCTGGACTTGACCTTAGAAGATTTTGTTTGAGCTGTATTTTAACAGCATTTAGTTCAGTATTATTATAAGGCAATTTTTGAATTAAAAAGATGATTTTATTACTAAAGTAATATTACTTACTCGTTGTTGAAACTGGCGGAATATTTGCAGCCCTGGCTTGTATGCTTAAGTGTACCTGAAAAATAAAAAAAAATGGCTGTTAAAAAAATAAATAATAATAAATAAATAAATAATCCTTTATTAACGGAAAAATAACACAATACATAAATCACATACACATATTAACAAAGGTAAGTAGACGGCACAAAGGCTAGGCCTGTCTGTGCCCCAAATTCCTCCTTTATACATATAGTAATTATTAATTATTATTATTTTGTACATTCCTTTTTTTTATATTTTGCAATTTATTTATAAACCTATATTTAATACAATTCTAATTCCTATAAAATTTTGAATCTTTGTTCTCGTCTTTTTTTTTTTTTTTTTGATTTACTACTATAGTTTTGATATATTTTTTTTTTTTTGGTTTTTTTTTGGTTTTTTTTTTTTTTTTTTTTTTTTTTGGTTTTATGAATTTTTAATATCTATAATTTTTTTAACTTCTTGTCTTCCGAGTTGTTTAATGAAGGTTTTGCAGGCTTTTTTAAAAATATGACTAGATGTTATATTTTTTATTTCCAGGGGTAGGGCATTAAAAATTCTAGGTGCCATAAAGGTGTGTGCCCTTTGCCCGACTGTTTTTAGTGCTAATGGCGTCACCACATGCCTTTTTTTTGCGTTTCTAGTATTGTACAGGTGAATTTTTTGAAGTTCATCTTTGTGCTTAAATTGATATACTAGCAAGGATAAAGCGTATAGTTGAGTGATGTCATATCTGCCGGATTCCAAATATACTTGATCAGAGGGGTAAGTACGTTTTTTACACAATATAATTTTTACTATTTGTTTTTGGACAACCTCTAATTTTTTAAGGTGACATAATTGTACACCCCCCCAACTAAGTATAGCATAACGTATCAATGATTCTGCTAATGAGCTGTACATAATTAATTTGCAACGTAAACTCAACACATCATCATCATACTATCGTGGGCATGGAATTTAAAACGATTTTTTATCAGCCACCTTTGATTTTTTGAATTTTACTCTATTGTGAATGGGGTTTTTTATGTCAGTTTTCGAATGTTATTTTGACAACAAATGCGTCAAATGTATTTTACTAAAATAAATTATGTAAAATGTGATGCCGGCGATAAAAATAGTAAGAAAATATTTCCTTTTTTAAATAATTTTGTTTTAGGATAACAATAAGGCTCTAATCTTCGTAAAACAGTAGAGAAACGTTTCTTGTTAATGTCCACTTCTCATAAACTTGAGATGTTTATGACCATATTTACAATGCAAAAATTGATCGTATTAAATTCCATGTTCACGATAGTATGAGCGTTAGAAGTTTTGCATTTTGGGACCTCATATCTCCAAGGGTATATAAGATGGATTTTTTTTCTAGGGATCCCTAGAGCTGTCCCAATAACGTACCGTCGCGTTTTTGCGACAATTTTTGGACACCCTGCTTTTTTTTATTTAAAGATTTTTAGGCTGCTTTCTAAGCAAGTTTAATAATTTTAGACAGTATTTAATGCAGTAGAGGTAGGATTTAGATTTATCATTGACGTTTATTAAATATTTCAACTGTTACTTCATAAATGAGACTGTTTTTTTTGCTCTCATTCTTTATTTAAAACTCAGAAGCAAACAAACATGACCAATATCAGATCAATTGGTTTCTTTTCCTGGATTTACCTTATTGTTTAGAGATAATTGTCTTGGTAATTTTATTATTTTGAAATTGTTAATTCTGGCAATTAAAAAATAACAGATTATTCTCGAGATTATCTAACAAAAGACCCAACCAATGTAAAAGATTGTGCTACAATTAACTAAAATAGTAAATTATGCTTGAAATTATGCCAACAATAATTAAAATCCTTTTTAAATGTTTAATTTAGCTGAGTATTTAAAGAAAATTAAAGTTATACAAGAATAAACTTTAAAATCAATTATCCTAAAAATCCTGTTAAATTTCACTAAAATACCTTGTTTATCAGTTTTAAATTCCACTCATTTTATTTGTTTTTAAGAAACAGAATAACTCTAGAACTACCTTGTACTTGTAGTAATAATCTATAATAATCACTCATTGAAAAGTAAAACTAGATTGAGTAGAAGTCGGATTCGGTAGAAGTGTAATTTTATATTCTTTAAATCAGAGCTAAATCAGTTTTTTATATAATTGCTACACATTCTATAGTATACTCTTCGCAAGAAAACTATTAAAGGATAATAGTTTTTGTTTAATAAAACAAATTTTATTTAAAAAAATCTGCGAAGAGTGCAAACTATTAACAGAAAACACGAAGAATTTCATTAACGAAGTGGATAAACGTCAGTTTTGACGTTTAACATACTTATGTGAGGTTATTTATTCTGACAGCTGCTTTTGTTTTGTTGGTTGAAATATTTTTCGCATGGCCTTCTTGACCGACTCGTTACGCAATTAGGACTTAGAAGTTTTTTGCTACTAAAATCGTTTATTTTTTGTTTTTCTAACCTTACTGGTTAACTTTACAAAAAATAAACCAACATTTTTAATAGAAAATAAAATTTTCATTAATTTTGCAAGGAATATTTTTTTTGTAGATTGAATAATAACAGAGATGGGAGGTTTTTTTGTGGTGGGGGGTAATTGGGGGGTCAGACAAAAAAACTAACGAATACTTTTTGGTAAAGAATTAAATTTCCTATGTTTTATGTAGAATAATTTTTTTTGTAAATTTAATAATAATCGAGTTACGATTTTTTTTTCACTTGGGGGGCTGAAAAGGGTGCTTTATAGTACTCGGATTCTTGTCAAAAACAATAGGGTTCTTCCTCTTATAGGGATCGATTTTTTCTTAAAATTTGAATAGGATTGGAAGTTTGGTTCTTAAGATAGCGTGTTTACAAGAAACGTGACATACACCAGACCGACCGACGGACGGACAAAAAATGAAAATCTTAAAAAGTCATGAAACGCATGAATCTGCAAAAAATTTTGCTCTACGACGAAAATTGACGATTTTAGGATTTTCTGATCGATTGCAATATACTCTTGTGAAGAGTATAATAACAAACGAATTTTTTACTAAAGATTCCCACCAGACAGTAATCAATTAAAAACCGATTTAATTGCAATTTAAACTAGGGAACTCAAGCAAAAAAAATAACACGATTCATCAAGAAAGAATTGCCCACCAACGCCGGTAAATAATGATACCAGAAAACAGAAGTTCTCATCGTTGTTCCCACTTCTGATGTCAACGAACGTAAATTTAATCTGAATTTTTACTTTAACCAAATAACGCACACGACGCAAAAGTAGTTATTGACGTAGAAATAAGGTAAGTAAATTGAAGACTTGCTAAAGAAAGTTCTTAATTTTAGTCATCAAGATTTAAATAATTGCCTTCTAGGTTGTAAAACCTTATATTGATGTTTAACATTAACTTTAATGTTCAACACTGAAGAACTAAGAAATTACCCTTTAGGCAAAAAAGGTATACACAGATACAGTTATGGCCAAAATAGTATACACAGTGTCTTTAGTTGGGATTTATTAAAATCTTACACTCTTAAAAACATAGATTTGTCAAATGAAAACAAATATAAATATTAATTAGCAAAATTTATGTTTGAAAAAAAAATTATAATGCATATTTGTATTCTACAGCATAAATGGTAACTACAAAATAAGTTTCATTAAAATCGGTAACAAAAAAAAAATTGCAAATCATTCTTGAAATTTGATTTTTTTATTTTGACCAACTTTGAAAAGCTCTACCAAAAAAACAAATGCATTTGAAAAATTTCTTAATGTTAATTTGTTTTCCACGTCTTTTAATAAATATAAAAACACAGTTTCAGACAAATCATTTTGAAATGAAAGCTTTTAAAGACAACAACAAACGCGACACTTGATTTTTTTTTAAAAATGCTTTAATTTTAATAGTTTTTGTTTCAGGAAAAATCTAAATTCAGATTCTTATTTTACAACCAAAAAGTAATTCATAAAATTAAGTTCATTAAATGCAAAGACAAAAAAATATCTTGTTGAGTTTTTTTGATAAAAAGCACTTGAAAAAAATTGGATTGCAAATTTGTTGTATACGCCTTTTAATAATCCCAAAAATACAGTTTAAAGCAAATCGATTTTAAAAATGTACCATTTTTAAATAGGGGTAGAAATTTTTTCACTTTGTTAATTTGCAAGGCCACAAATAATGTTTGTCAACAATTAATGCCATCAATGCTTATGTAAAACGTGCTGCCTAATCCAAATCTGGCACTTAAAAAGCTCCAACGCTTTTAGTTTTATTGCTACGAGCTTTCAAAAGCAATTTTAAACGCACAACCTAATTTTTTTAAAATACAATACACAATACAATCTAGAAATGAAAAAAATAAAGTGCATATTCGAATTCTGCAGCAAAAAAGCAATGTACAAAATAAATTTGGCTAAAATCAAAGACAAAATTATTTTTGACAAAGTATTTTAAATTATTTTTTAATTTTTGCCAACTTTGAAATGTTTTATTAAAAAAACAAAAGCACGTGAAAAAAATCTGATTGCTGCTTTGATTTCTAAGGTTTTCAATTAGTACAAAAACACAGTTTCAGGCAAATCTATTTTTTTTTAATTTACCTTATTTTTAATATAAAACAAAGATTCTCTCCAAACCACACTTTATTTAGAAAAATCTGAATACGTATTTCGACAGCTAAGCTGTCATCTTCAGCAGAAGATAGAATTCTATCTTCTGCTGAAGATGACAGATAGAATTCTATCTTCTGCTGAAGATGACAGCTTAGCTGTCGAAATACGTATTTAGATTTTTCTAAATAAAGTGTGGTTTGGAGAGAATCTTTGTTTTATATTAAACATTCGCCACAGAAATCATCAAATATCCACTTATTTTTAAGTAAAAATTTCAATATTTTTATTGGACACTGCTACAAATTTTCTGTATCAACTCGAATTATTTATAATTTTATTCAACTGCATTTTGTGTAATATAAACTTTACTTTGCTATTAAATTATGTGTGCCCAAAGGCTTTTTATCAGTGAAAGTATTAATTTTTTAAAATAAGTAAATTATAATTATAAGTTTGAATTTTACTAACAACATAAATGAAATGAATATTTATCTTGCAAACATCAAAGTATGTTCAGTTTTCTATTAAACAAATTATTAAGAATATTAAAAATAGCAGATAACCTTACCCTTTAAAATAATATACAGTCACGGCCAAAAAAACAGACACTCTTTAAAAAATTGTAAAAAACATAAAATTTGTAATTTTTTAAAAATGATCCTGTAAAGAATAAAAGTAAATTTAGTTTAAAATTGTCAACTTACCAGAATGATTGAGATTAATGTAAATATAGGTGAGTGGGAGGTGATTAGATTCGCAGTTTTCATTGTGTTTGTTCTGCAAGAAATAGAAAGTGGTCAAGACATTATTTATAACTTAACAAGGTACAATGATATTTAACAACAATTGGAGGTATACGTTACAAATGATGTGGGTTATGCTGCAAATATTGAAATGTTGCCAAAATAAAAGAGTAAGAGCAACAACCTTGGCGGTCGCAAAATATTAGACCATATTATTTGTATTTTATTACAAAACATTTAAAGGACACTTTAATATACCTATTAGATGTTGAATCTAAATCTTAAAAATCAATAAGCTTTCTGATTTTAAAAAAATCGGATTTCCTTTTCCTTTTTAAATTGTGTAAAAACATTAGATTTTTGAACTTTTACATTACAGGGGTACAAGGGTTCAAATATTTTAAGTTTTTTTATTGGCACGGCCACAAATAACCTTTGCCATTATACAAAGTGTCCAAAAAATGGCGCATAAACGCGATGGTACGTTGTTGGAGCATGTCTAGGAAGCTCCAGAAAATTGTTAAAAAAAATCTATCTCAAATACCCTCAAAGATATGATGCCCCAAAGTGCGAAACTTTAACTAAATACAAAGGCACAAACTACCTAAAATTATTTTACCATTTGTTTATCTTTTGAATGGTCAAATTACATTTTTATAATTAATTTAATTTTACAAAAATTTTATGAAATGAAGCTGACAACAATGTCAATATGATCTAATGCAAAAATGTATGCTTAAAAATCTAGATGAGTTTTTCAGATGTATTTTACAAACTGTGTTGCCGAACTAATTCAACTTTGTTCGCAGTTTTCTCGAAGAATATAACAGATGGATTTTTTTAGACAATTTTCTAGGGATCCCTGAGAATGCCCCAAGAGCGTACCATGCATCGCGTTTATGCGTTAACTTGTGGACAGCCCTTTATAATTAGCACAATAACATTAATTTCAGGAGAATCAATTTTTTAAAACTAACTTTTTTGTTTTTTTATTGGCAAGGCAAAAAATATTTTTTGCAATTTTAAAGGAACAATATTTTACATTTTTACAGGGAAATAAATAATTTATAAAAAAGATATCAACTCTCGATCAAGACACAAACCTTGGTATATTTTTACCGAGATTTTTTGATTTTTACAAAATTAGGACGGGGCGGGAATAATGAACCGCATAAAAAAGGCCTTAAAAGGAGGGTGCACGGAAAATTTCTTTTCCAAATTTATTAAAGGTATAAGATTGCATTATTGTTGTATAATATTATCGGTTTTCCAAAAAGCCATATTTATTAATCAAGATATCACCCAAACATTTAATAAAATAAATCCTTCACTTTTGTTATGTGGGAACAAATGTGGCAAAAATAAAAATTATGGACTAGAGTAGGCGTAAATTTTGGAGTAGCAATAAATTAGATTTTGCAACAATGTTTCTTAATTTCAATACAGCACACGCTACAAAAAATCCTCTTGAATATTCATTTTTTATTGCACATACTTTAAAATAAACGGAGACTTCAATGATCAATAAAGACAGAAACCTGAAAATGTTTTCTTGTTTTTAAAACTTGTGTATATTGTATACTTTTGTTTTTTTTTTGAGACATTTTTGAACATTTTTTAAAACATTAAAGGCCGATTTATACCACGTAACTTTCACTTTACTTCCGCTTTACTTTGGCGTAACTTAATCGAAAATTAAATAAAATACGGGAATGTATTGGCAAATTTATACTTCACTTTAGCGCTACTTTGCTGATTCATTTAGCTTAAAGTCGTATAAAGTCGTACTAACTCGAGACCCGAGCTTGGCCATCATGCGCAAAATTTGCAAAAATGAGATATTCGCCCTTATTGTCAAGGGTAGTGATTCCGGAAAACCGCATCGTATACGATACCTGTTAGGTCTTCTTATGTATAGGTTTTACGAAGCGATATTCCGTAATTACAGCCCAGGTATAAATTGTCAGAAGTCGCGAGTTCAGACACATGCGCTTAACTGATCCCAATTTCACGTAACTTTGCAATCTGTAAATTAGGCAAATTTGTAAAGTTACGTGGAAGTGAAATTACGCCGAAGTAAAGTAAAAGTTACGTTGTATAAATCGCCCTTAATACTCGGATAAATATAAAATTTTAAAACCCAATTGTGGCCCGCCTTTTTAATATGTAGAACTAAAAGCAATTTTTATTACATCATTGAATAAACATCATTTACTATTTATTAATAAACTGAGGTTAAATGAATTTAAATAATGTTTTTTATAATTCAATTACCTACAGGTAATAAGTTTTTAATGTAATTATAGGTACGTATAAAATATGTTGTAACTCTGAACAGTATCTTCAATTTCTTTGAATACATGACCTTCAAGTAATTCTATTAAAGTTATTGATATACATTTATTTGCAAGCACAAAATGCATTTAAAATGTTTTAGGTGATGGTCAAACTGTTGGCAAACTGACAAAAATCTAAAGTATAATGTGTTCTTTAAAACAACTTTTGGCCAAAAACAACCAAAAAATTCCGCTCTTTTTTCATTTACAAAAAAAAGGAAAAAGATACTTTAGAGGAGTAGATTATCGCTATTGGAATTTTAAATAAAAATTCGGCATTTGCTTTTACAAGGTGCATTGGATTATTCTTGCAAAGAGTATTTTATAACATGTTTACTTTTATGAATAAAAAAAAACTGAAAAAATTAACTTTTGCGAAGAGTATCTACCCAAATCATTTACTGATCTAGCCCATCTCTTATACTCTTCGCAGACAAAGTCGAAGAGTATATTGCGATTGGTCGGACCTTCTTTAAAATCGTTAATATTCGTCCTAGAGCAAACATTTTTACATATTCGTTCGTTTCATGACTTTTTAAGACTTTTATTTATTGTCCGTCTGTCTGTCTGTAAAGAAATTTGTGACCACCCTAACTCAAGAACGGTTTATCAGATCGACATGAGATTTACCACAAAAAGTAATCCCATTTAGAGGAAGAGCCCTATTGTTTTTGGAAAAAAGCAAGTAATAAATAGGGTTAAAAACACCCCCAAAGTAGAAAAAAATTCATATTTTCGTTAATATCAACTTTACGAAAAAAAATATTCTAATAAAATTAAAGATTGTATTTTTCCCTATAAAAAAGCAACTGGTAATTTTTTTGTATCCCCACCCGATTACAAAAAAAATAAGTTTTACGTTTCTTTCAATAAAATAAAAAATGCCTCTTTTTAATCATCTACTGCGAAGAGTATCATATAGAATTTGTAACAATTATAAAAAAATAGCCATAAAAAATGACCTATTTGCGATGTTTAACTTTTTAAATGATCTATCCCACTCACTGATCTAACCCGCTCTTGTTAATAATTGACATTATTGGCAATATCACTTGTTTAATAAATAATATTTAATGAGTATTCTTGAAGCTAATAAAAAGACTCCCATTAAAATAAATATACAAGTATCTAATTTGCCGGGTAATTTAGCTATCATTCTACCATCTGCCTCTTTTTATTATTAAATTTAATAGATTTAGGTTTAAGGTAATCAATGAGAAGCATGTACCAATAAATAGGATATTCCTTATATTATGCAAGTAATATTTTGTTTGAACAAGCTTGGTTGCCCACACAGAGTGGCTGTCTTTTGTATGCAAGGCCGACCAGATCCATTAAAAACTGACCTTGCTTTTATAATTTTCAATTTTATTTAATTGTTACTGTTTTAAATGAAGTTTTAAATCTCGTTTTAAATGTTAAATATTAAAGTGCCATGACTATAATATTTATTTTATTTTAAAATGTTTGAAGTTGAACAGAAGTTTAAAAAAACTTGTTCTTAGGTCAAATTTTTATTTAAAATTTCTTATAAAGGTGTCAAAAAAATTGGCGCATAAACGCAATGGTAAATGGTTGGGACATCCTTAGGGCCGGTTGTACAAACCAAGTTTAAACTTCGGTTTAGCTAAACTGACATTTTATCACAAACAGACTTTGTCAACTACAACATGGATAGTGTCTAAAATTGTTCTTTCTATGGTTATAAGTCAGTTTAGCTAAACCGAAGTTTAAACTTGGTTTGTACAACCGGCCCTTAGAAAGCCCCAGAACATTTAAAAAAAAAACTCAAATACCCTTGGAAATATGAGGCCCCAAAGTGCGAAACTTTAAACGCTTATATCTTGAAGATAACAGCACATATTAACGAAAGAAATTGCTAAATACAAAGGCACAATCTATCTAAAATTATTTTACCATTTGTTTATCTTTCAAATGGTCAAAATACATTTTTTTAATCCTTTTAATTTTACAAAAATTTTATGTAATGAAGCTGACAACAATGTCAATATGATCTAATGCAAAAATGTATGCTCAAGAATTTATATGAGCTTTTAATATGTATTTTACAAACTGTGTTGCCGAACTTATGCAACATTGTTCGCATTTTTCTCGATGTGAATGATATAACATATGAATTTTTTTGGAAATTTTCTAGGGATCCCTGAGAATGCCTCAAAAGCGTACCATTGCGTTTATTTGCCATTTTTAGGACACCTGTATTAGGTACTCTTCCTACTTGGTTTGCGAAGAGTAAATTAATTAAATTTTAGTAAAATTTTATTCGGAAATACCGCTCGCTTATTATTAGTAAAAACAAAAGAAAACAATTTGCAATAAAAAATTTAAATTTCTTTAGTTAATTACTGTTTTACAAAATTCCTTACTGATATTTCAAAACAAATATTTTCATACAAGGTGTTACCAAATAACTAGGTAAAAATTCAGGGGTTAATTCCTGGACACATTTTAAGTTAAAAAGTTCATATGAATATGTGTCCGAGAATCCTTCGTTTCTGAGATACAGGGTTCCAAAGTTTTCTAAAAAAATCTTTTTTTTTAAGATTACCAAGAAATTAAACCAGATATTTATTTGAAAATTAGCACGGGTAATTTTCTTGCCTTTAGGCATAAAGTGCGGTAGAAAAAAAAATAAAAATTATAATTGGAAGGGGCATATTTGAGGGTACCATGGGGGTTGTTCACCCCCAACTTTTTTATGTGTTACTTTTTTGGTATCTTCATAAAATAATTAGAAGCCCTAGAATATGATCTTTAAAATTAATGTCTTGTCCTTTTTTTATAAAACTAACCGTTTTCGAGAAAAAAATTCATTGCCCAAAGGCAACAAAATTTCTTTTTTAAATTTGGCTTTTTTATTTTAATGAAAATAAAACATAGTTAACAATGAAGGGTTAATTTATTTATTTTTTTTATAATTATTTCAAATAAATATTTGGTTTAGTTTTTTAGTAATCTTAAGATTAAAGTTTTTTTTGGGAAACTTTGACAATCTGTATCTCAGAAACGAAGGATTTTCGGACACATGTTTGTATGAACTTTTTTTCTTAAAATGGGTTCAGGAATTACCCCCTGATTTTTTCTTAGTTATTTGGTAACACCCTGTATACATTCCGTAAAATGTTAAGTGGAAGATAAATGCTGTTTTTACATTTTCATAACTCGTTTTGGGTTCTAAATTTGCAAAAGAAGTTTGCATCTTGATCTGTCATTCAAGTTTGCACAAAATCAAAACCTTGGAACCTACACCAATGGTAATATTGGTGTAGGTACCAAATATTGTTAAAAAAATAGAGAATCCGAATCCTTGTTCTTAATTCTTACCTCTTTTTAATTCAGTTTCCAATAAAATCCTTTAAAAGGTATATCACAATTCACTTATTATTACACTACTTATTTCGTAAGATTTTTAACCTAAAACGAACTAAAATCTAAACTCTTTTACCGATAAAACAATCACCTGTTCATCATGTTTTCTCCTGTGTTTGCACAAGAAGTACCTAATAAATATTTAAGATAACTTTTTTAAAAACAAACAAACCGAAAAACACAATGGAATCTTAAAAGCTGGGGCCGCATACTTAAGAAATGCTGCTTTTACGAGCTCTATGCTCTCGACCGCGTCTAGTGTTCAACTGTTTTCAGACGTCACGCTACAGCACCTTGGATCTCTTGCTGTCTTGCTTGTTTCTGCGAATTATCAAGTTGGCCGTTGAAAGGAAAAGCGATGAAATCATCCAAAATTCGATTTTTCCCAAGTTTATTGCCTTTTATTTACAATACCCTTGTTTGGCAACATAAGAAATGTCCCCCAGTGTCCATTTTTGGTGCGAAACATAACCAGATTTGGAAAAAACGAAGTTTTTTCTCTAAATGCCTATTTATGAGTTTTTGCAACTCACGGTTCAAAAACTGGGTCTACATACCTGTTTTTAATAAAATTTGATCAATAAATGACTAAACTAATGCTAATTTGGGTTAAAAGCACCATTTAAGCTTGTTTATAAAAGTTTTAAATTACGCGCGTCTTTTGCACATTTCGAACGCGCCCCAACACCGACGCGCACACTTTTCCGCGTCTATGGTTTGACAACGCCTCTATAGTTTGACGTTTAAAACTAGAGTAATCACATCACAAATAAAAATACACTTGTACAAATCGTAAATAATCTAAATTAGGAGTGTTTCAAGTGAATTTTCGCAAAGTTTAAGTATGTCGTTCTTTTCTAAAGTTTTTGGTTCGAAAGAAGGGAAGAAGCCTACTCCAAACGATGCTATACAAAAGCTGCGAGAAACCGAAGAATTATTAATTAAAAAACAGGAGTTTTTGGAGAAAAAAATCGAAAAAGAAATTGAAGTCGCGAAGCGGAATGCTCAGAAAAATAAGCGAGGTGAGTTGCTACGTTCAAAAACGCACAATATTTGCATAATTGGGCGTTCAATTTGTTAAAAACCGTCCAAAAATAATTGGTATCGTACTTTACAAACAAGTGGCGTCATATTAAATAAAATATTTAGTTACTTCAAAAATGTTAAAGAATAAACAAAATTCTTATATTACAACTGTATCCACCCAATAATTGCATAAAACCTTGAACATTTTATCAATTAATATTGTTTTAGCGGCTATTGAGGCCCTTAAAAGAAAGAAGCGATATGAGAAACAATTACAGCAAATTGATGGGACCTTGTCCACTATTGAAATGCAAAGAACTGCCCTTGAGGGGGCTACTACAAACACAGCCGTTTTGGACTCGATGAAAAATGCAGCGGATGCTCTTAAAGGAGCACATAAAAATATGTACGTAAATTTAACCTTTGAAAACTATTTACAAAAAAGCGTCTTAAAATTGTATATTGGAAAATAGGCCAAGAATAAGATAGTTGGTAAAAAAAAACATAGCAATGATTCTTACAAAAAATGTACAACAACAAAAAATTTTATGTGTTAGAATATCTATTCAGGAAGCTAAATCCACAAAATGCACACAAATAGGAGTTTAGGGTTGGCGAGGTAACTCGCCAAAAAGCACCCTTTAATTTGCAAGATTATATCACGATAGATTTGCACCAAATTTTACAAAAGGGTCCTAAATAGGATTTTAAAATGGTTTTAGGCCTATTCCATGTATAATCGACCAAAATTCGGTTTTCGAGTTGCTGCATGATTTTAAATTTTTTTGAGGTTTAGTCCAGTGCTTACTCCTGGTAACTTCTTTCTATTAAAAAATTAGCAGCTGCATATTTGCACTCCTTCCCCATCAGTTAGCACCTTAAACTATGAAAAATGACCAAATTTAGGTCTAAAAAATGCTATGTGGGAGTGAGTAAATTTTTATTATTTTTATTTTAAAATGTTACCAAGGACATAGTATACAATAAAAAAAAATAAACGATATTGTGATTCGATTTTTTGTAAAGGTAGCATATTAAAACCTTTGCTGTTTCTAAACGAGGTTAAATCACAAACATTTTTTTTTACTTAATGCGTCTCTATTGTCACATCAACATTTTAAAATTATTAAAAAAAAAATTTACCCAGTCCCACATAACTTTTTTTAGGGCCATATTTGGTCCTTTTCCATAGCTGCCTGCTAGAGAAGGAGAGCAATTATGCGGTTCATATTTTTTTTGTAGAAACATATGTCTATTGTCGACTAAAAACTACTACTAATTTTAATCTTCCAAGAATTTAAAATACGATTCGATCGTGTTTAAATTTAACGTAATCAGTAACATTTTACAATCAATGCTGTTTCTAAACGAAGTTAAATCACAAACAAGATTATTTTTATTATGAATCTCCACTAGCACAATAACATTTTAAAGTAATCAAAAAAAAAATTTACCCAGTCCCACAGAGCTTTTTTCGGACCTAAACTTGGTCATTTTCTATAGTTTGGGGTAATTAATAGTAGAGAAGGAGTGCAAATATGCAGCTGGTGATTTTTTAATAAAAAGAAGTGTCCATTGTCAACTTAAAATTACTACCAATTTTAATCTTCCAAAATCGGAAAATTCGATTTTTTGTCTAAGACAAGAAAAATTATGAAAATTCAGAAAATTATTTTTTTTACTACCTTTACAATGGGTAAGGATTGTACCTACCAAATATGAGATAAATCAAATAATAGCAACTATGATTGGTCGATTTTACATGGAATGTCCCTTTAGCAAAAATTAATCCTCTTTTTTTTGGCACTAAAGGGCCCCCGAATAGTAATATCCAATCATGTTGGATTTACATATCAAAATTTGTAAACAGAGGCAAATTAAGGTTCTAAACAACTTATACTTTTTTTAGAGATTGGCAAAAATTCCAAAATTTTTATCTTTGGGAAGAAACATAAGAATATTGCCGGCAATATTTCTTTTTGGGAATATTCCCAAAAGTTTCCAAATAGACCAGAGTATTCCTGAAATACTCCCAATGGAAATATTGCCCGAAATATTACCATTTTAAAATAAACTAGATATGGGTTAGGTCAGTGGATAGGTTAGATCAGTGAGCCTGTTAGAGTTTTTTTTATAAAATGTCGACATTTAATAGGATACTCCTCGCAGTGGGTAATTAGAGAATAATAAGATTAAAAAAAACAATAATTTTTTAATATTATCAAAAAAAAAATCTGCGAAGAGGTTAAACTGTTAACTCTTCTATAGAAAAAATATTTATTTGCGAAAAGCATAAATAGGTATCAATTCTGACACTGACGTTTAGGATTTAATTTGGCTTTGGAAAGATGTTTTTGTTTCAATTTTTTTTGCAAAGCCACCTTGACCGAGCCTAGACTTACGTGACTTAGAACTTTTTCATCACTGAAAACCTTTCTTTTGGCCTTTGTTGTTTTAGAAATTTTACAAAAAAAAAAACAAAAATACTTTTTAACACAGAATTTAATTTCCTTTCATTTTTATGACTAAACTTTTTTTTGTGAATTGATAAATAACGAAGATACGGCGTTTTTTTTAAATGGGGGGCTTAGGTGGGGCCGGACGAAAAAAACTTAAATATACTTTTAGTAGAGAATTAATAGGGCTTTTAAGTTACCAGAAAAAAAATTCTGTAAATTTTATGATAACTGAAATATGAATTTTTTCTCACTTGGGGGGTGCCGCAGCCCCCCTTATTATTTTCCGATTTTTTTCAAAAACAATAGGGATCTAGATTTTAATGAGAACAATTTTTCCTGAAAATTTGAACTTCATAAAATCTTTGGTTCTCAAGTTAGAGTGTCTACAAAAAACGTGACAGACGGACAGACGGACAGACGGACAGACGGACAGACGGACAGACAGACGGACGGACGGACGGACGGACGGATTTTTTGAAAGTTGTTCAAAATTCGATGAAACGCACGAATCTGCAAGAATTTTTGCTCTACGACGATTTTTGACGATTTTAGAATTTTCAAAACAATCACAATATACTCCTCGTTTTCGACTTTGTCTGCGAGGAGTATAATAAATACTTTTAATTTTAAAATTTCAAAAGTTTTTTTTCAATGGAAACTTCCGGGAATATTTCCAAAATTAAAACATAAAAATGGCGCTAAAATTAAAAAAAATGTAATTTTTATTTAAAAAAAAAATGTTAATGTTTCAGCCTCCTTTATAACTATCTGAAAATATTCCCATTTTAAAAATATATTCAGGGCGCGATGTTTTCTAGTGCTCATCTCAAAAATTGTTTTATCCCATTTAAGAAGGGGGCCCTTGGAGGAGTATAGACATTTTTTCAAAAAAAAAGAATTGGTACTAGTTTTTTAGAAACTGATTTTGCTGATTTACTATCCTTCACAATTTAAAAAAAAAACAGAGCAGGTGAACCATGGTATAACAGATTTTTCCCCGTAAATTGTCATCAATGTCACTTGTGTTCGCTAGTTATGTATGAAAAGTCAAAAAAATTAAAAAATGCATTTAAAATCATGTTTAGGGCATCTGAATCAAAAACAATGGTCTCAACATGTACAGAAGTATTTATTTTTTTTATTAAATTACTTTATAATGCACTAATCATTAAACCATTTAAAAGTTTACACAAAACAGGAATTATTTATGTAAGTACTCACTGTTAAAAATTCTTTTTAGGTATCATAGAAAAATAATAAAAACAAAAAATATCATTATTAAGGGTATAATCTGTCAAGTCATTGTGGTAAACCAAAATGACAGTTGCAACAATCATTTTCTATGACAACGAATTGTGTAACAAGTCGTTTTCTGTCACTTTGGTTTACCAAAATGACTTACGGACCATACCCTAAGTGAAAGTATTTTTGGCATTTTTCAATTTTTAATGACAGTAAATTTGAAATGTTATGCCAACTTTGAGGAAAATTTAACTTTTCAAAGAAAGAGATTCTAGTTTTCATAGGTAATTATAGTTTTTTTAAACTGTGAATGGATAGTATTTGCAAAATTTGGTGTAAATTCAACATGAATGAAATGAATATTGCTCTTTGCAAATTAAAGGAGTCTATTTGACCACGCTAACCCAAAACTCATATTAGTGTGCATTTTGTGGATTTAGCTTTTTGAATAGATGTTTTAACACACATACAAGCTGCAACATACTTTTTGCAAGATAAAAAACTATCTATCTTGACCTAATAAAAACTGATAAAAAGAGTCACAAATCTTGTATTCCTGAGTCAAAAACTCTTTTATTTTTCTCCACAGGGACGTAGACCAAGTGCACGACATCATGGACAACATCGCCGAAGAGAAGGAGCTAGCAGATGAGATAGCTAACGCGATAAGTAATCCAGTAGGCTTCGACTCTTCAGCAGATGATGAAGAACTAGAGGCTGAGCTAGCCGAACTTGAGAACGAGGATTTGGAAAAGGACCTTATAGGAATACCATCCCCCAGCAAAGATGCCCTACCTTCCGTACCTAGTGGGGAGATTGTTAAACCTAAGGTCAAAGCTACCACATCACGTAAGTACAGTATAGTACGAGAGCTGTTAACCAAAAACACACATCATCGAACGTTGTCATGATTTTTTGTTCATTACATTATTATACTCTTCGCAAGACCAGGTCCGAAGAGTATATTGCAATCGATATGGAAAATCTAAAATCGTCAATTTTCATCGTAGAGCAGAAATTCTTGCATATTCGTGTTTTTCATCGAATTTTGAACAACTTTGAAAAAATCCGTCCGTCGGTCGGTAGGTCGGTAGGTCGGTAGCCGGTAGGTCTGTCTGTATGTATGTCACGTTTCTTGTAAACACGCTATCTTAAAAACCAAAATTGATATCAAACTCAAATTTTAAGGAAAAATCAACCTACATAAGAGGAAGAACCCTATTGTTTTTGACAAGAATCCCATCACTACAAAGCCCCCTTTTGCGCCCCCCAAATGAAAAAAAAATCGTAGCGCAACTATTATTAAATTTACAAAAAAAATTATTATACATAAAATATTGTAAATTTAATTCTTTATGAAAAAGTATTCGTTAGTTTTTTTGCCCGACCCCCCAATTACCCCCCAACACAAAAAAACCTCCTATCTCCGTTATTATTTAATCCACAAAAAAATGTTCTCTACAAAATTAATGAAAATTAAATTTTCTATTTAAAATGTTGGTTTATTTTTTGTAAAGTTAACCAGTAAGGTTAAAAAACAAAAAATAAACGATTTCAGTAGAAAAAAACTTCTAAGTCCGAATTGCGTCACGTGTCAGTCAAGAAGGCCATGCCAAAAATATTTCAAACAAAGATACAAAACTAGCTGTCAGGACAAATAACCCCAAAATTGAACTGTCAGAACTGACGTTTATCCTCTTCGTTAACGAAATTCTTCGTGCATTCTGTTAATAGTGTGCACTCTTCGCAGATTTTTTATTAAAAATATTGTTTTATTTAAAAAATCTTACTTCTGCGAGGATCTGCCCATTTCTTGCGAGGAGTATACTATAGAATGTGTAGCAATTATATAAAACATTGATATAACTGTGATTTAAAAAATAAAAAATTATACTTCTACCTACTCCGAATTCTACCCGAGCTTCTCATCTGCGAAGAGTATTTTCTACGCGTTTCGACTTCTACCCATTCTAGTTTTTAATATTTATTAACTTTTGTCCAATACACTGGCAGCGCTAACAGGGGGCGCACATGAATTCATCCTCCCTAATGAGTTTTACCCCTTGTCACCACCCGCTGTGAAAAAGGTAGCACATTAATTCATCCGGGGACCAAAATAATCCTGTAAAGGGTTAATCCCTTTTAGGAAGGTATCTTGGTAATAAAAATAAATAAAATCATACGAGGTAAAATTATAACCAGTGGTCAAGACCAAGAGTTATGCGTAGAAGATGTTAGGTTGATCAAAAATACAATTTACCAGGCAAGAAAAAAAAAAAAAGAAAACTGCACAAGAATATCTACTTACAGCTGCAGTTAGAATTGTTAGGTTTTCATATGCAACAAATTTAAAATTCCTCATATAAGCTAGTGTATTTACACTTTTTAGTATCAAAACTTAACATAACCTACCTAACCTTGTGTCCCTAAGTGTAAAAGTGTCTCCTAGTGTTTTTTAGAGCGTTCTCAGTTTATTTTGACAAAATATTATTTATTTTATTCTCAGGTAGTTTTACTTATTTTCTCAGGTACCAACCCCCCATGGCCTGCCGGATGAATTAATGTCCTCCGCCGGATGAATTCATGTGCTAATTTTCAGGTAGTTTTTAGACGCGGATGAATTCAGGATCGCCCCTAACAGGTAGCGTTTTTTTTAAACTTCATAAGTGAGATATTTTTTTTTTGAAGAAATAAAATTATATGTGCAAATATGAGCTATAATACTGCCAAACATTTATAAAGTGAACATTTTTATCTGTAGATTTTTATGCGTAAATAGAAATTTTTGGGTTTTCTGCCCTTAGAAAGCACATTTGAAAAGCGATTAACTCATCATTAAGGGTTGGCAGGGTTATAGCTCGAAGGTGCAAAAATCAATTTTGTTGTATGAAGAAAACGATTCCACTTATGATGTTTTTACCTTAAAAAAAAAACGCTACCTGTTTGGCCTGCCATTTTGTTGGATTAAGAAAAGTAATATTAAATATTATGTAATATTTAAAAATCATGACAACGTTAATGATGTGGATTTTCATGTTGATAGCTTCTATACTAGTCGTTTTTAAGAGCCCAATTTCTCTTATGCAAATTTGTGTATAACTTAGGCCCCAGTTTTTAGCGTTATTATTAGAGCAACTGTTTTAAAATTTGGACAATATAACGTTAGCTTCTTTTAAAAAACTTATTGTTTGGCACATTTTGTTTTGTAATACTAGTTTAGCAAAAATAACAGTTTAAAGAAGGCAAAACTATGCTAATGCAACAAGTGTTTTTTTTAATCAAATTGAGCCTTAAATACATATTTTCAAAAACAAAAAGTATTGCATAATAAATTATCTTTCTAATGACACCAAGTTTTTTAAAATCGAACAAGAATTAACTAAAATATTTCGAGTCTAAATTTTGTGAATGTTTGCATAGAAACGTGCTGCAAGCTTACGAAATACGGTTTTAAAGACCGAAGTCAAGCCTTTTTCTGGTTGGACTGGTGGTAGGTGGACACTCTAGGTGCATATTTATGATGAAAATATATCTGTTCAACTATAGTAGGCGGCGCGTTCTACGCAAATTAGCCCGTACTTCGTCTATTCTGGCCACTGCAGCCCGTAGCCTCTTTACATGGTAGAAGGACTGAGCATCGGACTCAAACAAAAATAAACTAGAGCGGGTTAGGCCAGTGGATAGGTTAGATCAGTGAGCATGTTAGAGTTTTTTTTTATAAAATGCCGACATTTAATAGGATACTCCTCGCAGTAATCAGAAAATTAAAAAATTTTTTTTTATAAAATTATCAAAAAAAATCTGCGAAGAGGTAAAACTATTAACTCTTCTCTTCTATAAAAAAAAAATTATTAGCGAAAAGCATAAATATGTATCGATTCTGACACTGAAGTTTAGGATTTAATTTGGCTTGAGAAAGATGCATGTGTTTTAATTTTTTTTTGCAAAGCCACCTTGACCGAGTCTAAACTTACGTGACTTAGAACTTTTTTATCACTAAAAACCATTCTTTTGCCATTTTTTGTTTAAAAAACTTTACAAAAAAAAAGCAAAAAATACTTTCTAATACAGAATTTAATTCCCTTTCATTTTTATAACTTAAGTTTTTTTTGTAAATTGAAAAATAACGAAAATACGGCTTCTTTTTATACTGGGGGGCTTATGTGGGGCCGGACAAAAAAAACTTTAGTATACTTTTTGCAAAGAATTTAAAGGGCTTTTAAGTTATCAGAAAAGAAAATCTGTAAATTTTATGATAACTGAAATATGAATTTTTTTTCAGTTGGGGGGTGCCGGAGCCCCCTTTGTTATTATACGATTTTTTCCAATAACAATCCCAAGCAAGATTTTAATAAGAACGATTTTTCCTGAAAATTTGAACATGATTGGGTCATTCGTTCTTAAGTTATCGTGTTTACAAAAAACGTGACGGACGGACGGACGGACGGATTTTTTGAAAGTTGTTCAAAATTCGACGAAACGCACGAATCTGCAAGAATTTTTGCTCTACGACGATTTTTGACGATTTTAGAATTTTCAAAACAATCACAATATACTCCTCGTTTTTGACTTTGTCTGCGAGGAGTATAATAAAACATAGTTATATGCCAAGATGGAAAAAAAATCAATCCGTAATTTTAACAGCAAATTTCTTTTTAATTGTCTTGCAAGGAACAAAAAAAAACGTAAATTTTTTAAAAGCCCTAACAAATTTCTAACTTTTCTTCCTAAATAAATTTTCTAGTACTAAATCGAGAATATTTTCTAGGAAAAAATCAAGAAGACGACGAATTAGCCAAGCTGGCATCTTGGGCTTCTTAAATTAAGAAACCAATATTTATAATACCTATACCTATGTGAAAAACTAATATTACTTCTTACTCGGGATATTACAATCGGTAAGATAACCTTATCTGCTTTAATTAATTTTTAGCAGCTTAATAAAATAATCAAAAATAAAAAATATTTGTAAACTAAGTTAGCTATTTGCAAAGCTTTTATTAAATTTAAATTTCACAGCATCAAAAAATACACATGCATAAAATAGTGCCTTAAATAAAAAGGCAGTTTTTCTTTTTGTAAAGAAACATTTTAATTTTATATTTTTAATTTAGTCTTCAAATTTCATTAAATCATCAAGAGATGATATTAAAAGTTTAGTTTAATTAATCAGGTTAACAATTTTTTCTCCGAAGAAATTTTAAAATTTATTATGTCACAAAAAATTATTTTTTAAAATAAACTAAATTTTTATAATTTTTTCTTGATTTAGCAGCTTTTTATTGATTAAAATATTCTATTTTAGTATTTTTGTAGTACCTACTCGATATTTGTGTAGTAATTTCTTAGAATAGTTGCTTCCACTTAGCAAAAAGTATTTGACATTATTTTTTTTCCTTGAATTGTTATTTTTTTAAGAAATTTTATTTTTATTTATTAATACCAAAATATTGTTATTAATTTATTTGTTATTTTTTAAATAGAAGATTTCGTAATATACAAAGAACTATTTATTATTGACACAAATTCCAAATTTTTATTGAATCATCGAATGGAGCGTATTCGTACAAAAATTGGTTGCGGTAACCTAGGATATTTGTCATACCACCCGTCGTTTCAGATGCTAACTGACATTACTTCTGAATATTATACTTTTATCAAATATTACGCTAATATACCGAAAAACAACAAACTATCGGTTTAAAACATGTAATGTACCATCTAAAAGGTTTGTATAACATTTAGAGAGTGCTTTACATCTTTAATTCTTTATAAATAGTTAAAAAAAGGAAATTATGACTCATATACAAAAAAAATTCTGTGAATGTTTTAAATAATCCGCATTTTTTGGATGCACGGACTTTGCATAAAAGTACATTTGTAAATGAGTCATTATGCCCTTTTTTACCTAATTACGAAGAATTGAAGTTGTAAAACACTCCGTAAATGTTATACAAACCTTTTAGCTGGTACGTAGAATGTTTTAAACCGGCAGTCTGTTGTTTTTTGGTATATTAGCTTTATATTTGATAAAAATATAAAATTTAGAAGTAATGTCAGTTAGCATCTGGAACGACGGGTGGTATGACTGATCTCCTAGGTTACCCCAACCAATTTTTGTACGAATACATTGCATTGTTTTTTTTTTTAATAATCTGACTAATTTTTGAAGAATAAATTAATTTATTTTAATTTATCGTTTAAATAAAATATGTACTTAATTTTGTTACTACAGTTCGTAAAAAAAATAATTTTTTTAAAAAAAATATGACAGAATGTTGTAAAATGTACTGCTGTTTTAAAAATAAAAAATCTTTTAATTAAATATAAGAGTTTTATTAAAAATCACCATAACACAATTAAAAATGGTAACATATTTTGTATAATGACCTAATAATGCAGATTATAATCGGTTTATATTTATAATAAAAAAAATTAAAATATGTACATTTTTAATTATTTTTTAAATTTAAAGCATAGGCTACATAATTTTTGCAATTTTTTTTCTTTCCTTAGATAAAAACACATATTGTGAAGATGTCTTTTTTTCACGTACAGATTGTGATGGGAACAGTTTAATTTTTTGTTTAACAATACAGGGTGTTATTTTGTAGACTTTACTAGCGTTTTGCTCAGCTATGTGCAATTCGATTTCCATGAAAATTTCTGGAATGACCATTTAGGAACTGTGCTTGCGACTGGTAAATACAATATTTTAATTGCTCTAATGGTTTTGCAGAAAATGACAGTAACTATTACACTTATCGATTTTTATGTAAATAATTTTTTTTTTTCTCGGAAAATCTGGATTATTTTACGTACAAATCATTTTTCACATTTTTAATTATGCTTACCATTGCCTTATAATCGATTTAATTAATTTAATAAGTTTTCCTAACATAGTCGGCTGATTTAGTCTTTTTTTATAAATTATCTTAGGTAAGTGGGCTACAGATTTAAAACTTTTCTGTGTTCTTATTGTATTGACAAATTATGACAATCGTAATTTATTGTTAATAACGTCAAAATAATCAGTGTCATAAGAGCAAAACAAATTCAACGCCTGCCTAAATAAAAAAAAGAACCATTTTAGCCAGGTATTTTAGAAAATATTATGAATTTATTTTAAAACTAGAATGGGTAGAAGTCGGAATGGGTAGAAGTCGAAATGCGTAGAAGTTACTCTTCGCAAATAAGTAGCTCGAGTAGAATTCGGAATCGGTAGAAGTGTAGTTTTATATTTTGTAAATCAAAGCTAAATCAATTTTTTTATATAATTGCTACACATTCTATGGTATACTCTTCGCAAGAAAACCATTATAGGATAATTAATAATTTCTTAAAACATAAATTATGTAAATAAAATCTGCGAAGAGTGCAAACTATTAACAGAAAACACGAAGAATTTTATTAACGAAGAGGATAAACGTCAGTTCTGACGTTTAACATATTCAAGGTTATTTGTTCTTACAGCTGCTTTTGTTTCTTTGTTTGAAATATTTTTGACATGGCCTTCTTGACTGACTCGTGACTTGATTTGGACTTAAAAGTTTTTTGCTCCTGAAATAGTTTATTTTTTGTTTTTTTAACCTTACTGGCCAACTTTACAAAAAATTAACTAACAGTTTTAATAGAAAATTAAATTTTTATTAATTTTGTAAAATATATTTTTTTTTGTAGATTGAATAATAACAGAGCTAAGAGGTTTTTTTGTGTTGGGGGGTAATTGGGGGGTCGGACAAAAAAACTAAGCAGTATTTTTTTGTAAAGAATTAAATTATCCATGTTTTATGTCGAATAATTTTTTTTGTAAATTTAATAATAGTTGAGCTATGATTTTTTTTTCATTTGGGGGGCTTAAAAGGGGGCTTCGTAGTTATGGGATTCTTGTCAAAAACAATAGGGTTCTTCCTCTTATAAAGGTTAATTTTTCCTTAAAATTTTATTTTGATATCCCCTTTGGTTTTTGAGATAGCGTGTTTACAAGAAACGTGACATACACCCTACCGACCGACCGACCGACAGACGGACGGATTTTTTCAAAGTTGTTCAAAATTCGATGAAAAACACGAATCTGCAAGAATTTTTGCTCTAGGATGAAAATTGACGATTTTAGAATTTTCGTATCGATTGCAATATACTCTTCGGACCTAGTCTTGCGAAGAGTATAACAATGGAGATTCTTAATTAATATGCAAAAACTGATTTAAATGTAAATTAATCCAGATTTTTCGAAAAAAAATAAATATTACCAGAAAAACGAAAAAAAAGCTAATGACTGTCGTTTTCTGCAAAACTAATAAACCAATTAAAATTGTGTGTTTACCAATCGCAAGCAAAGGTCTTAAATGGTCACTCCAGAAATTTTCATGGAAATCAAATTGCACATAGCTGAGCAAAACGCTAGTAAAGTCTACAAAATAACACCCTGTATATTTGCGATTAATATTAATATTTCTTGGTTTTCGATTCCTAAAAGGGGTTTTATGATGCCCAATCGGCCAAAGCTTTCATATCGTCGTCGTCCTCCACTTTTTCTGTAAAAAAAAAAACAACAATAAGTATTTAAAAAATAGCTCTACTTTTACAATAGATAGATCTAAAACTTGGAATATGGATGAACAAACGGCAGGGATTCTAGGTCATGTCAAGGTCATATCGTTTGAAAGGTCAATAGCATTTTTATTATGAAAAATTTAAAAGCTTTTAACTTTAATTATCATAAACATCACAATGTTAAAGGTCTCAAACATGGACAATGAATGACCCAAGTACGGACGTTTAAGAGCCCTATATCCCACCTTCTCTTATGCAAATTTGTGTACAACTTAGACGGCAGTTTTTAGAGTTATTATTAACGCAATGACTTTGAAATTTTGATAGTATTACCTTAACTTCTTTTAAAATACTTATTGTTTGGCACATTTTGATTTGGGTCCCTAGTTTAGCAAAAATAACAGTTTAAAGGTGGGTAAACCATGCCAAAAACAACAACTATTTTTTTTAAGAAATTGAGCGCTCAAAAACAAATTTTAAAAAACAATAAGTATTACAAATTTAATAAGCTTTCCAATGACACCAAGTTTTTAAAAATCCGATAAGAATTAGCAAAGATATTTGAAGTCTAAATTACAAGAATATTTACATAGGAAAGGGCTCCCCTCCGCCAGCCTCTATCGTGCAATGCAAAAAGGATGTATCTGATTTCGACATGTTTACTGATTTATACGTTTTTTGGACCATGCGAAAACGATAATCATACTTTAAACATTATTTTATTGATAAATATTTAGATATTAATACGTCTGAAGGTGTACCTGCAGTTCAATGTTAAGCATATTGAATAAAACCTTATTATTTCAAAATCCGATTTTTGCACATACACTCTTTTTCCATTCAACGCTAGGCTCTCGCATGCTAGCGTTTCCCGCACCGATTCGCCTCTCACCATGGTAGTCGGAGGAGATATGAGGCCCTTAAGGTCATATCATTTGAAAATTCATTGGAGCGTATTCGTACAAAAATTGGTTGGGGTAACCTAGGGGATCTGTCATACCATCCGTCTTTTCAGATGCTAACTGACATTACTTCTGAATTTTATATTTTTATCAAACATAACGCTAATATACCAAAAAACAACAAACTGCCGGTTTAAAACATTCTACGTACCAGCTAAAAGGTTTGTATAACATTTATGGATTATTTTACAACTTCAACTCTTCATAATTAGGTAAAAATGGGCATACTAATTCATTTACAAAGGTTCTTTTCATGCAAAATCCGTGCATCCAGAAAAATGCTAATTATTACAAACATTTACGGAAATCCTTTTGTAAATGAGTCTTAATTTCCTTTTTTGAAGAATTAAAGATGTAAAACACTCTCTAAATGTTATACAAACCTTTTAGATGGTACGTAGAATGTTTTTAACTGGCAGTTGGTTGTTTCTGGTATATAAGCTTTATATTTGATAAAAATATAAAATTCCATCTGGAACGACGGGTGGTATGACAGATCTCCTAGGTTACCCCAACCAATTTTTGTACGAATACGCTCCATTGGACCAAGAAATGATTGAAAACTGTATTCTAAGCATGCGAAGAAGATGTAAAGCCGTTATTAACAGCAGAGGGGGGCAAACGAACTACTGAAAGATCACATTGTTTTTTTGCTTGCTCAACTGTTGTTTAAATTTTTTTTAAAATTAGCTAAATTTCAAGCGATGTTATCCATTTTATTTTTTCTTTATTAATTTAATTTTTTCGCTGAAAATGGTTGGTAATTATTCAGAAGCATTACCAAAAAATACTGCAATGATAAAAACAATTAAAGTTCAAATGATCAACCTAAAATTTAAGAAAAAGTTGTTGTGCCCTAGATTGTTTTGATGTGTGTATGTTTTGAATTTTGTGGGCCACGATTTCAGAATACGTAATAAATAAAAAATCTACTAAGAAAAAAATGGCCATCACTCCAAATCCACGAAAGTACAATACTAGATTTCGTACAAAAATGAAGTATTTTCCCTGAGGTAAGTAAACTATTTTTAATACAGGGTATTACCAAATAACTAGGAAAAGGGTAATTCCTGGACACATTTTAAGTAAAAAAGTTCTTATAAACATGTGTCCGAAAATTCTTTTTTTCAGAGATACAGGGTGCCAAAGTTTCTAAAAAAAAACTTTTTTTTAAGATTACCAAGAAACTAAACCAGATATTTATTTAAAACTTAGCACGGGTAATTTTCTTACTATTAGGCATAAAGTGCGGTAGAAAAAAAATAAAAATTATAATTGGAAGGGGCACATTTGGGGGTACCATGGAGGTTGTTAACCCCCAACTTTTTTGTGTGTTACTTTTTTGGTATTTTCATAAAATAATTAGAAGCCCTAGAATATGATCTTTAAAATTAATGTCTTGTTCTTTTTTCATAAAACTAACCTTTTTCGAGAAAAAAATTCATTGCCCAAAGGCAGCAAAATTTCTTTTTTAAGTTTGGCTTTTTTATGTTAATGAAAATAAAACATAGTTAACAATGAAGGGTTAATTCATTTCTTTTTTTTATTATTATTTCAAATAAATATCTGATTTATCTTTTTAGTAATCTTAAGATTAAAATTTTTTTTGAGAAACTTTGACACCCTGTATCTCAGAAACGAAGGATTTTCAGACACATGTTTATAAGAACTTTTTTTCTTAAAATGAATTCAGGAATTACTTCCTGAATTTTTTCCTGGTTATTTGGTATTTCCTGTATAATCAATCTGCAACTTTTGAAGTACTTACTGGCTGGCATAGGCTTGGCAGGCTTAGCAATGGCATCCTCTGGCACTTCTGGCAGATTATCATGATTAGTAGTGGGTATGTCTAGTAATTCGCTGGCCAATGTTTCTTGTTCCAAGTCCTCTAATTCCTTAGCTAGTTCATCATCGTCTATATCGTCTGCGAAGCCTACTGGGTTACTTATTGCGTTTGATATCTCATTGGCTAGGTCCTGTTGTTCTGCTATGTCGTCCATCATATCGTGCACTTGGTCTACGTCCCTACAATTACAATTAAGATAAAAATTATATTGGTCAAGATATTTAGTAAAAAACTAGTGATGGGTTAGGTCAGTGAATAGGTTAGATTAGTGAGCCTGTTAGAGTTTTTTTATAAAATGCCGACATTTAATAGGATACTCCTCGCAGTAATCAGAAAACAATAAAATTAAAATGAACAATAATTTTTTAAAATTACAAAAAAAAATCTGCGAAGAGGTTATACTATTAACTTTTCTATAAAAAAAAAGATTTATTAGCGAAAAGCATAAATGCGTAGTAATTCTGTCACTGACGTTTAGGATTTAATTTGGCTTTAGAAAGATGCACTTGTTTTTTTTTTTTTTTTTGCAAAGCCACCTTGACCGAACCTAGACTTATGTGACTTACAGCTTTTTTATCACTTAAAATCTATTTTTTTGACCTTTTTTGTCTTAAAAACTTCACAAAAAAAAACAAAAAATATATTTTAATACAGAATTTAATTTTCTTTGATTTTTATGACTTAAGTTTTTTTTGTAAATTAAAAAATAACGAAGATGCGGCTTTTTTTTAAATTGGGGGGCTTACGTGGGGCCGGACAAAAAAAACTTAAATATACTTTTAGTAGAGAATTAAAAGGGCTTTAAAGTTACCAGAAAAATTTTTTTGTAAATTTGATAATAACTGAAATATGAATTTTTTCTCACTTTGGGAGTGCCGCAGCCCCCCTTATTATTTTTCGATTTCTTTCAAAAACAATAGGGATCTAGATTTTAATGAGAACGATTTTTCCTGAAAATTTGAACTTGATGGGAACTTTGGTTCTCAAGTTAGAGTGTCTACAAAAAACGTGACAGACGGACAGACAGACGGACGGACGGACGGATTTTTTGAAAGTTGTTCAAAATTCGATGAAACGCACGAATCTGCTAGAATTTTTGCTCTACGACGATTTTTGGCGATTTTAGAATTTTCAAAACAATCACAATATACTCCTCGTTTTTGACTTTGTCTGCGAGGAGTATAATAATGGCAATTTTTGCCAAAAATACACATTTAGGGGGCGAAGGCATTTTTGTAGAGAAGTAATTTTTACAGGAATTTTTTTAAAATTTTGTTTAGCACCCATTTGTAAAATTTGGTGCAGATTCATCGTGATCCAATGTTGCAAATCAAGGGGTCTATTTATCTCTCACGCCAACCCTCAACTCTTATTAGTATGCATTTTGTGGATTTAGCTTCCTGAAGAGATGTTCAAATTGACCAAGATAGATAGATTCTTACCTTGCAAAAAATACACAGACAGACAGACTTTTTATAGTTCTAACACTTACATTAATAAAATCTGTCTGTTGTGTATTTTTTGTAGAGATGTGCCAGTGGCATTTAAACAAGATTTTGACTAGGTATTTTTACCGTCATTTGATCACCCAAATTTGGGGAAATTGGTCAAATTCTCGGTCAAATTCTAAATATTTTTTTAATAGGCCACTTTTTGCTAAATTTTTAATGTTGTTGTCTTAATTTCCTTTTACATGAAATTGGCTTAGTGGGATTTATGGGTAAAAATATAGCATTTAGATGACCATAATTTAATTTTTCATATGACCAAGGGTTCTCTTCAAAAGTTTTTAAGAATTTGACCAAATTTAACCGTAATTTGACCAGAGATTTTGACCATTCCAAAATGGTTTGGTCATAAGCACATCTCTAATTTTTTGTAAGGTAAAAATTTATCTATTTTGGACTTTTAGAACATCTATTAAGGAAGCTAAATCCACAAAATGCCCACCAATAAGAGTTTTGGGTTGCCGTAGAAGCCGCCTTTAATTTGCAATATTAGATCACGATGAATCTGCACCAAATTATACAAATAGGTGCTAAATAAGATTTTAAAATGATTTTTGGAAAAATTATTCCTCTTACGTCCTAAGAGTTTATTCAATCATGTTGAATTTACACCCAACTTTGAAAATAGATGCAAAACAAGGCCCTAAAAAATGTAAACTTGTTTTTTTTTAAAACGCCCCTTTAAAATGGGACCAAGAATTGTTTTAGAAAAAAAGTATGAAGAACTAGTTTTTTAAAATCTTATTTTGCATTTGTTTACCAAGTTTGGTGTAAATCCAACATGACTTTATATTCTTCGGGGGCCTTTTAGGGGGCGAATTAAAGAAATTACTTTTGCAGAAACTCTTTAAAATCATATTTAGCAAATTCAGGTGATTCCTGGACCCAATATAAGAGAAAAAAACTTATACAATAAACATGTGTCCAATTTCGCCCACTTAGATAATTACAGCCCTCCAAAAAACCCAAAAAAAATTATTCTTTTCGTTTTATTTCTGAAACGAATAATTTTTTCAAAAATGTTATAGGACCTTTTTGATGCATTTAATAGATAGAGGTTGGCAATCAAAAAAACACATCATTGAACGTTGTCATGATTTTTTGTGCATTACATGGTATTTAATATTTGCTTACTTAGTCCAATAAACTAGCAGCGCTAACAAGTAGCGTTTTCTTAAAACATCATAAGTGGGATAGTTTTTTTTTTTTGAGAAGAAATAAATGAATACGTGCAAATATGAGCCTTAACACTGCTAGAACTTTATAAAGTGAAAATTTTTAGTTTTGTGTAATCTGTATACTTTTATGCCTAAAATAAGAAATTTTTATTGCAGTGTTTTCTGTCCTTGGAAAGCACATTAGAAAAGCGATTAACTCACTATAAAGTGTTGGCCTGCCATTTTGTTGGATTAAGAAAAGTAATATTAATTATTATGCAATATTAAAAAACCATGACAACGTTGATGATGTGGATTTTCATGTTGCTAGCTCCTATACTATAAATACGAATCTAAATACTAGAAATATTTCTTCATTTGTAAAGTTTTGGAAGTAAGTTGAAAAAAAATTGGACACAAGTTTTTAAGAACATTTTTTCTTAAAATGGGTCCAGGAATCATCCCCTCAATTTTTTACACGACACCCTCTGTTTTAAATATGTCCAGCAAGTTGTACGTGAAATTTCAAAGCTCTAAGTTAACGTGAACCATTTTTTTTTACCTGGTATTTTACTTCTTTTCTATTAAAAGAATGACTCATAAAAACTTATTGTGGTTAAAGATACTTAATGAAACGCATGTATGGTAATTTTCGTTAAGATAAAAAACAAACTTACATGTGTTTATGAGCAGCTTTAAGCGCATCAGCAGCATCTTTCATTGTGGTCAAAACAGCCGTATTTGTATTGGCCCCCTCGAGGGCCTCCCTCTGCATTTCAATAGTGGACAAAGTCCCATCAATCTGTTGGAGCTGCTTTTCATATCGCTTTTTCCTCTTAAGAGCCTGAATTGCAGCTAAAACACCCAAAAATAGCCCTTTTTTTGCTTAAATAGTCCCAAAACGTACCTCGTTTGTTTTTAGAAGCATTTTTCTTTGCTGTTACTATCTCAAGTTCTATTTTCTTCTCCAAGAAGTCCTGTTTTTTCATTAACATTTCCTCGGTTTCTCGTAGCTTTTGGATGGCATCACCTGTCGTAGGAGCTTCGTCCTTTTTACCCCCGAATATCTTGGAGAAGAAACTCATTTTGGATCACACTACAGCTTGATGATAAACAATTAAAATATTTTAATAATAAAACGATCTAGTTCACTGACGTTCACGACAAAAGCATTTGGTAATTGACCAACTGTCAGTGTCAGTTGATGAGTCATAAACCAAAAATAACTAATTAATTTTTGATAAAACCAACACAATTAATTAATTTAGCCCAATATTCCTAATGCAGTAATGAATTATTTATTTAAACTAATCGTTAAAACCTCGTGTTGTCTAAAAAAACAAAGAAAAACACAAAATTAATTTGAACGTTTAGTGACATTTGTTTTGTAGAGGTTGGCACTTGTGAGACAAGCGTTTTGGCGCCAAATTCAAACAACTTTTGCTTTTTTTAACTTTTATTAAGCAATAAACTTATTATAATAGTTTTGATCGAATGTAATTATCAAAAAACTTCAAGGTTTCTTGCATTTCGCTATAATTACCATATTTACACGCCTCATTTATGTCCAACCACTTAAAATCTTGGTGTTCATTTGAAAGCTTAATTTTTGTGTTTGGATCATTCAGTTCAGCTAAGAAGTAAAAAACTGTTTTGGGCTTTCCTTTTACTTGGTATTTTATAACTTTTTTGATATCTTCGTATATTTTTAAGTCGTTTTTTGTTAAACCGGCTTCTTCTTCTGTTTCACGAAGAGCCGTGACCATTTCTTCAGTTTCACCAGGGTCTACGTGTCCTTTAATAACAAAAGAGTGAATATAGATTGTAATTAAAGCGTAATAAGCAAGAAATACCTTTTGGGGGCGTCCAATGGTGTTCTCCGTAAGAAGTTTGCAATAACAAGTATTCAACGGTATTGGACACCTTTTTGAAAATTACAAAACCTGCAGCTACTTTTCCTGCCATTTTAGAATCAATTTAATTGAATTATTATCAAATACTTGTAATTTAATTAAAAAAAGTGTTTATTTTGAAGAACATAACCCAACTTTTTGGTTTAAAGCTGAATTTACATTGTTTTGGCAACGTAAGCCATAACGTAATAAATGCGCACGGAGTTTTTTAATGCTGAGTTCACGCTCATGCAACGTAACACAATGTAGTTGGTAGCACTGTTTAAAAACTCCGTGCAATCAAATTCTGACGTCTATCATAATTTTGAGGTTAAGTAAACAAATTTCCAAGTTGTTTAGTGAAAAAGCTATTTTTCTTCAAAAAATCGAACGAAATGGGTGAAGTTGAAGTAGAATGGCCATGGCAATACAATTTCCCACCATTTTTCACGCTGCAACCCCATCCAGAGACCAGATCAAAGCAAGTAGGGGCTTGGAAAACACTTATTTTGGAATATTGTCAGAAAACCAAGTTGTACATCATTGATATAAGGGAAGCTCATGGGTTACCGTTGTTTAATAACTCGTCAATTAATCGTAAATTGGATTCAGGTGTTATAACATCCATTCTAAGTGAAATGGCGAAAAATGGAAATGCCGAAGCAATCGATAAAGGGAAAAATAGATGGCATATTTATTGGCATACTTTAGAAGAGTGGTCGTCGATTGTGTATGAATACGTGAATAGTAGAGGAATGCAAAACTCAGTAGTAACCTTGTTTGAGTTAAGTCAAGGTGATGATGTAAATGGAGAAGAGTTTTTTGAAATGAATACAGACGTATTAGTGAAAGTGTTACAAGTTTTGGAAAAAAAGGGGCGATGCGAACTTATTTTGTCGGATGATGACCAAGGTGTTAAGTTTTTCTAGTCTTTAGAGCTTTTTGAATTGGAAATATTGCGCTTTTAATTTGTTAATAAATAAGTTAATTAAAAAAGTCGCAAAAATGGCTACATTTTTAATTGTAACTAGGCCAAGATAGTTTATTTTTTACCTTGCAAAAAATATATAACAGCCACATTTCTCTATGTGTGTTAGAACATCTATTCAGAAAGCTAAATCCACAAAATGCACACTAATAAGAGTTTTGGGTTGGCTTTGTAGCCCCCTAAAAAGCTCTCTTTAATTTGCAACATTAGATCACGATGGATTTGCACCAAATTTTACAAATAGGTGCTAAATAAGATTTTAAAAAAAGTTATTTCTCTAAAAAAATTCCGCCACCCCCTAAATGGCCTCCGAAAAAAAACCCTAAATTGTAATTTGTGTGCATTTTGTGAAGTTAATTCTTGAATAGATGTTCTAAAACTAAAAAATCTGACTGTGTTGTGTATTTTTTGTTAAATTTGTTTTTTTACCAATTATCTTGGCGTTAGCAAATTTAAAATTGTTATTAAAAAAAATATTGTTCAACATATTTTGCATTGGTAAATGTAAAATGTATATTTTTTTAGAGATGTGCTTATGACCAAATCATTTTGGTATGGTCATAATCTCTGGTCAAATTAGGTCAAATTCTTAAAAACTTTTTAAGAGAACCCTTGGTGATGTCATATGAAAAATTAAATTATGGTCATCTAAATACTATATTTTGACGCATAAATCCCACTAAGCCATTTTTATGTAAAAGGAAATAGCAAAATTTAGACAACAACATTAAAAATTTAGCAAAAAGTGGCAGATTAAAAAAATATCTATTAAGAATATGACCGAGAATATGACCAAATACCCCAAATTTGGTGATCAAATGACCTAGTCAAAATCTTGGTCATAATACCAATACCAATAATACCAATACCACTGGCACATCTCTATATTTTTTACTCAATTTTAAAATAAAAATGGCATTTAAATTGATAAATTCTATTTTGTTTATAATTATAATAATACATTTGTATAATCTAATACATTTAATTACAATTTTTACGTATATCTATTTACATTTATAATACATTTAAAAAACAGAACAAAAAGAGTTATAAATTGTCAATTTTTTGTATTTAGTTTTACAAAACAATATAAAAATAAAAATATTTTAAAATTTAAATTTGTATTTTTCGTAAATTAAATCATAAAAAGTCCATATCAAGGGCATTGTAAAGGGCTACAATTTCACTGTGACTATTTATTCTCCAAAATGGGAAGTTTAATGTTTTGGCCGCTGCTTCCTCGTCGGGCCCGTCCCCTATCACCACATAGGTACATTTTCGTCCGAATCTGGTCACTATTCTTTCAAAGCAACTTTCTTTACCTTTAAAAAAGAAAAAAAAATTAACAAACACATTTTTTTACAAGATTTTCTATTGGGCGTGTTAAATGAAATACTATCCATTCACATTTAAAAAAAAAAACAAAGTAGGGCAGCCTTAGGGTGATAGATTTTATCCTGTATATTGTCATTAATGTCACTTGTGTTTGCTGGTTATGTAAGAAAAGTCAAAAAAATTAAAAAATGCATTTAAAAACATGTTCAGGGCATCTAAATCAAAAACAATGCTACATATACAGAATTATTTATTTTTTTATTTAATTACTTTATAATGCACTAATCATTAAACCTTTTAAAAGTTTATACAAAACAGGAATAATTCATGTAAGTACTCACTGTTAAAAAGTCCTTTTAGGTATCATAGGATAAATTAGCACTTTTACAAAATTGTCTACAATTTTTTTTATAAATTCTAACATCTCAAGCAGAAATTGTTTCTTTTTTTCAATTTTTACGCCTGTTTTATGTAACTGTCATATTATTTTTGGTATTTTTCAATTTTTAATGACAGTAAATTTAAAATGTAATACCAACTTTGAGGAAAATTCAACTTTTTAAAGAAAAAGATTCTAGTTTTCAAAGATGACTTTGGTTTTTTTAAACTGTGAATGGATAGTATGGTAGTTTTCATATCAAGTTTTATAAACGAGTTTTTATTCACGAGCGCAAGCGAGGGTTTTATAAACGAGTGAATAAATACGTTTATAAAACGTGTTACGAACTATACTTTTTCTACGACTCCAAAATCAAACAATATCGCACTTTTTAGAAGAAAAAAATTTCGACATGAAGAAAAATTAGGTTAGAGAAAACATTTTAGAAGTAGAAATGAAGATACATGTTGTAATATTCAATAAACGGTTATGTTTAATCCAAATCCTACCTCAGCTACACTAAATATTGTCCAAAATTATAAAAATACTCCAAAAACAACTCATGGTTTTAGCTTCAACGCGTTTTCTAGCGGACTTGTTAACACCCGTAAAAACTAACACTAACAACATTTGCAATGGCTTTAATTTTTAAGAAATGTAAACATATACCTAATTTTTCATTGTAACTTTAATTAGAATTCATTTTTATAAAAAAAACTCTAAATTATACGTTTTTGACAACTAAAATAAATACAAAAAATGTCATCTGTCATTTTCAGTGAGTAACGCTAACTTCGGCCCGTGGATAAAGAGCTTGTTGCAACTTCACCCCGTGGGTAAAGTGCCATTTTACCCACGGCTTGCAAGACATAGCTAAAGGATTGTTTTAGGTTTAAATAAGTCGTGCGATAAGTGTCATTTTAAAGTTGGAAGTAGAAAAAAATCGATTTCTCCAGTACATTTTTTTAGTTGACGAAAAAAACTCACCTATTTTCGTAGCGGAATAAATATTATCAATAGGAAAAATTCCTCCAAGTCCAAATAAAAGAACTTTGGCCAAAGCTGGAATAAGTTGTGTAGTGGTCACCAAAACATTGACACAATTACTTCTTGAGTTAATTAAAGTTAAACATTTATTTGCTAATGTTAACCAATTATCTGTTACTACTTCTATTTCTGCTCTTAATTGTAGCCATTGATCTCTTTTTGTTGTTCCTAGCAAACCACCAACACTAAAAGAAAGAAACTATGTTTAAAAAACTGCAAAATTCGTTAAGAGCCTCATATCTCCTCCGACTACCATGGTGAGAGGCGAATCGGTGCGGGGAACGCTAGCATGAGAGAGCCTACCGTGGAATGGAAAAAGAGTGTATGTGCAAAAATCGGATTTTGAAATAATAAGGTTTTATTCAATATGCTTAACATTGAACTGCAGGTACACCTTCAGACGTATTAATATCTAAATATTTATCAATAAAACAATGTTTAAAGTATGATTATCGTTTTCGCATGGCCCAAAAAACGTATAAATCAGTAAACATGTCAAAATCAGATACATTCTTTTGCCATTGTACGCTAGAGGCTGGCGGAGGGGAGCCCTTTCCTATGTAAATATTCACGTAATTTAGACTTCAAATATCTTTGCTAATTCTTATCGGATTTTTAAAAACTTGGTGTCATTGGAAAGCTTATTAAATTTGTAATACTTATTGTTTTCTAAAATTTGTTTTTGAGCGCTCAATTTCTTAAAAAAAATAGTTGTTGTTTTTGGCATGGTTTACCCACCTTTTAACTGTTATTTTTGCTAAACTAGGGACCCAATTCAAAATGTGCCAAACAATAAGTATTTTAAAAGAAGTTAAGGTAATACAAAATTTCAAAGTTATTGCGTTAATAATAACTATAAAAACTGCGGTCTAAGTTGTACACAAATTTGCATAAGAGAAGGTGGGATATCGGGCTCTTAAAAAGAGTTGTTTGGTATTTTGCCGAGGTTAATATACTATTTTTTGAAAATCTCAGCCTGACGCTTTGTTATCATTTTAAAAGCTAAAAATGCATTCAAAAGTCATTATTTCTTAGTTTGCTTACCTATTTCTGTAGTTATTGTAAGTTTCCTTTATTTTTCTATATCTAAATGCCAATTTTCGCATCCAATCGACCCCACCTCTTACTCCAGATTGTAAACATAAATTGCTATTGCCCGATGAAGAATGAAAACCATCTGTACTAAAATTATAATTGGCTAAATCCTGACCATTGTCGTCTGTTGACACGTCATCTATGTGCACTTGATCACATTCCTGGAAAAAATATTTTGAAAATTAATTAAATACATAAAGAAGTTTAAATAAATGGGTTTAAGACAATACAGGATGTTTTTTGATGTCGTAGACAAAAATTTAGGGCATAATTCCTGGATTTTAATAAAAAAAATTCATATAAACATATGTCCGATTTTGCCTTCCTATAGTTAGTTACAGCCATATGAACAACGACTACAAAATTATTATTTTTTCGTTTATTTCCGATACGAATAATTTATTTAAAAAAGTTATAGGACCTTTTTGATGCATCTAAATACCAGAAATATTTCTTTATTTGTTAAATTTTGGAAAAAGTGTTTATAATAGTGATTCTAGAGGGGCTATAATTAAAGAAAAAAGTCAAAATTGAACACAATTTTCTATGAGCCTTCTTTTCTTAAAATGGGTCCAGGAACCACCCTCTGCATTTTTTCTACGACATTATTAGGAAACACGGTAACACCTGTATATTAATTAAAAAATAAAAATAAATGCTGCTTAGCGGGAAATGTCGCGAAGCATAGAAATTGTGGTTATGTAAAAAAGTGATTCTAAATTTTCAAAATTCTGTATTTAAAATGCTTATTGATCGACTTTTATAATATTTTAACTTATGTTGCTGGTAAGCACAATTTTTATTCAAAATTAACTCTTATAAACTCAATTAGCAATGACCAGAAAGTGCTGTTTTTTGTTGATTTTAGGCAACCAACATTACATAACCACAGTTTCTTTTCTTTGCGACATTCCCCTTTAATGTCCTAATTTTATTAAAATCGGATTATTCTTTGTGACAAAAATTTGATTCCAAAAATAATTAAGTATAACATTTTTGATGTTTTTTTTTTATAAGTTTAAGATCATTTTTTGGATTTTGTAAGTTATGGAATTCATGCTAATTTATGCAACGTCGATTATTTTGTAAAATCTGCTCTATAGATTTATTTTTCTGTATTTTTTGTAACTCTACACATTTTTTCAGCATTTAAAAAAGCGAATATCTTGCATATTTTAAAAATAAATTAAGAACAGAAAACTAGCAAAAATCTTACCTCAATATCATTAAAAAAGAAATTCGAATCTGCTAAATTAAAGACCATTTCTTCCATCTTATAACCAAGCTGTATTACACTTTGAGTATCCTATAAAAAAAGAAAATAACACATTAGAATTAGAATCATTATTTTTAGTACCTACGTCCAAAATGTCAACATTTATTGCAATTTTTCGACTCAAGTACCAGCTTAAGGACCCAAACTTACTTTCTGATATTTTGTGCCAAAACCCCCAGTCAACAAACTATGAAAAACAATAATAGTTTCATCCAAATCCCAAATAAAAACTCGATCTGTACTCGATTCGGGCGTTGTAGGCGAAACAGTATTAGTTCTTCGCCCTCGTCCTCTTGTACTTCGTACCTCAGGTCCTATACTACTTGACGAATCCCTGGATCTTCGCGAACTATCCAGTTTTAGCGGCGATATCCCACCATCTATCAAATTCAACCCATTTGAAGGGCTTTCTGTAAACAAACATTACTTAGCACAAAACAAGGTATTAAAACAGGAATAATACCGTTTTCAGCGTCTGATTCAGAGCTGCTGGTGTCGCTGTACGGACACAGCATCGTTTTAATGCCCAATTTGCTTAATTTTGGTCTAAATTCATGATTTATTTAAGAAAAACACCAAAAAATGCCATAAGTGAGGTTAGTTTACTCTATTTGTTTACAACTGTCAAAAACTCCGTGCGAGTTACACGCCCTAAAGCCGCGTTTATGGTTTCCGCAACGGAGACGTACCCACGCTAAAGCAAACCATACACGTGACGTTGTACGAAAATCGTTGCGAATTTAAAAGTTTAAGCGTGAATTTTACCTGATAAAGACGAATTAGCGAGTTGATACGTTGAATTTCCTATGCTTCCACTTGAGCTTGGTGAGCTTACGTAAGGTGAATAGGATTGGCTTGCGTAATAACTTGATGCGTATTGAGTTGCTTGTGAATCGGCGTAACTTGCGCCGTAAGTGCCGTAATCCTGCAAAAAGAGGACGTTAAACAAAAAGAAAATAACATTTAGTACTATAAGAATGTACGAAAACACAAAAGAATGCTTTAAATGTATATAGAAAGAAGACTTAAATGTACCTGGACGCATTTAAGATTAAGAGCCTCATATCTCCTCCTACTACCATGGTGAGAGGCGAATCGGTGCGGGGAACGCTAGCATGAAAGGGCCTACCGTGGAATGGAAAAAGGGTGTATGTGCAAAAATCGGATTTTGCAATAATAAGGTTTTATTCAATATGCTTAACATTGAACTGCAGGTACACCTTCAGAGGTATTAATATTTAAATATTTATCAATAAAATAATGTTTAAAGTATGATTATCGTTTTCGCAGGGTCCAAAAAACGTATAAATCAGTTAACATGTCAAAATCAGATACATTCTTCTTCCATTGCACGGTAGAGGCTGGCGGAGAGGAACCCTTTCCTATGTAAATATTCACGTAATTTAGACTTCAAATATCTTTGCTAATTCTTATCGGATTTTTAAAAACTTGGTGTCATTGGAAAGCTTATTAAATTTGCAATACTTATTGTTTTTTAAAATTTGTTTTGGAGCGCTCAATTTCTTAAAAAAAATATTTGTTGTTTTTGGCATGGTTTACCCAGCTTTAAACTGTTATTTTTGCTAAACTAGGACTACAAATCAAAATGTGCCAAACAATAAGTATTTTAAAAGAAGTTAAGGTAATACTATCAAAATTTCAAAGTCATTGCGTTAATAATAACTCTAAAAACTGCGGTCTAAGTTGTACACAAATTTGCATAAGAGAAGGTGGGATATCGGGCTCTTAAATGTTTACCTGTGCAGAAAAGCCTTGTGCAAAGCTGGACGTAGCTGGCGAAGAGTACGCTGTAGCGTAAGGGGAGCCATACTGCGTAGTTTGTGAAGCTGATTGAAATGGCGATGTCGGCGCTGTATACGGGGCTGCAATGTAGCCCGCTGAGGCTCCTTTACAAGCTGGATTTAAACTAGGAGCTCTGGAGGAACTTAAACTTGAGTACGGATAGGTTGAGGTGTTGTAAAAACTTGAAGCTGCAGCTGCTGCGGGGTTCATGTACGTTGCCGCAGCTGCGGGGCTTGTCGTGCCGTAGGCTTGTTGCATACTGAAAAAAACTGTAAGTTAGCAAAAAAGCAATTTACAAAATAAGTTTTTATTTATCAAAATCAACTTTGAGAAGCTCTGGCGAAAAAAAGAAAGTACTTGGAAAAAAATTTATTACAAATTTGTTTTCTACGACTTTTAATAAATACAATTAAAACATAGTTTAAGGCAATTCTGTTTTTTCAAGGGGTAAATATTTTCAGTTTTTTAATTATCATGTCCACAAATAATTTTTGCCATCAACATGTGCCATTACTGCTTATGTAAAACGGGCTGCTTAATCCGAATCTGGCTCTTAAATATTTTCGAAGCGTTTTCTTTAAACTATCAGCTTTCAAAGGCAATTTCAAACGCGTAACCCGATTTTTTAAAAGTGGTTTTATCGGCAAAATTTATTTTTTACAAAAAATTAAAATGCATATTCTTATTCTACAGCAAAAAAAGGAATTTACAAAATAAATTTCATTGAAATCAAAAGCAACATTTTTTTTCTTTGCACTTTCGAAAATTTTACCAACAGCTCGAGCAAACGAACAAAAATTTTTATCGCTGATTTGTTGTCTGTAGCATTTAATTAATATAAAAACATAGTTTTAGGCAGATATTTTTTTTTAATTTACCTTTATTTTCAGTTTTTTAATTATCATGGTCTCAAATAACTTTTGCCACCAAAAAATGCCATCAATACTTATATAAAACGAGCTGCTTAATGCGAATCTGGCACTTAAATTTTTAGGAAGCTCTTAGTTTTATTGCTACGCAATTTTAAAGGCAACTTTAAACGCGCAACCCGTGCCTTAGTGCCTTAATCTGCAAAATTTATGTTTTGCACAAAATTAAAGTGCAAATTCGCATTCTACAGCAAAAATAGAGTCTACAAAATAAATTTTATTTAACCATTTAAACAAACAAAAATGTATAAGCATTTTTGAACATTTTTAAAATTTTGAAAAACTTTACTGAAAAAACTTGAGCACTTAGAACCTGAATGCAGGTTTGTTTTTTACGGCATTAAAACAATATAAAAACATAGTTTCAGGGAAATATTGTTTTTTATTAGCATGTTTACAAATAATTTTTGCCACTACTTACCTATTGTAGTACTGATGTGCGGAAGAGTACGATTGTGAATATTCCTTATCATAAATATTTCCTAAATCTACAGACGCTCCATAGTAATTTGTTGGATCTTGGGATAGTGCAGCTACATCCGATTCTGTAAGGCCCGGACTTCGAATTTCACTTTTAACACCTGAAATAAATTTAAAATTTTACATCTTATTTGGGCTAAAAAATACAGAAAAATTGCAGACTGATGACATTTTTAAAGCTTCATTCATAGGGAGCCTATATTATTATACTCTTCGCAAAAGAGTATATTGCGATTACTCGTACCTTCTCTAAAATCGTTAATATCATCCTAGAGATCTTGAGATTTGGTGCAAAAATCAATCTCGTTTGGGGGAAGAGCCCTATTGTTTTTGAAAGAAATTAAATAATAAATAGAGGGTTGAAATCACCCCCAAAATTGAAAAAAGTTCATATTTCGGTTAATATCAATTTTACGAAAAAAAAAAACATTCTAAACTAAATTAAAGATTTTTCCCTATAAAAAAGCATCTAGTAATTTTTTTGTATCCCCACCCGTTTGAAAAAAAAATAAAAATTTTACGTTTTTTTTAATAAAATAAATAATGCACCTTTTTAATAATCTACTGCGAAGAGTATCATATAGAATGTGTAACAACTAACAATTATATAACAATAAAAAAATAACCTATCTGCGAAGTGTAACTTTTTAAATGATCTATACCACTCACTGATCTAACCCGCTCTTGTTTTGGCCTGCTTAAATTTGCGTTTATAGAGTAGCTTTAAAAAAAAAATTAAATTACAAAATTAAAAAAGTTATAGGCAACTTTTATTACCTCTACTGGTGATTCTCCATTTTAAGAGGGGCCGATTATTGTAAATAGGGCTTAAAAATGGGTTTTTCAATATTTTCGATTATGCGTTTTTAGTCTAACTAAATTAAGGGCTGGAACCGTATTCCATTTTAAAAATTTCTTCCACCAAATGTCTTAGTATTTTTACCCTATATTCTTTGTATAAAAAAATCAAACTAAACGCGGACAAACTGTATGTTACTCCAAAATCAAAGTTGTTAAAAGCGTTTTTATTTGCTCCAACTCACCCTACTGTTTTTGTTTTTTTTAGTACTGACCTGGTGTATCAGTGGGCAGTATAGACCACGTGGGAGTAAAATTAGAAGCTGATAGGCAGGTAGATGCTGAGGAACAATGTGGATCTGAGTTAGCTGTGGACGCTGTAGCTGGAGGAGAACCACATGTTGAGGAGGAATGTCCACTCCCAGGACTACATCCTGATGGATCTACACCTAGCCTGCAACAAACAAATAGGTATTTTATAAATTAAATAAAAAAAAAGCATTATACGACGGTTGTCTTTTATATTTTGTATACAGGGTGTCCCAGAATTGGCGCACCACCTGTATATTATGTTGTTGGAGCATGCTCAGGGATCCCCAGAAAATTGTAAAAAAAAAATCCATCTCATACACCCTCGAAGATATGAGGTCCCAAAGTGCAAAACTTTAAACGCATATACCTTAAAAACAACAGCACGTATTAACGAAAAATATGGTTTAATACGAAGCTGCAGTCTATTCTAAACCATTTCACCAATTTTTCTTCTTTTAAATGGTCAAATAACATTATTATAATCAATTTAATTTTACAAAATTTTGTTGAAATAAGCTGACAACAATGTCAATAAAATTTTATGCAAAAGTGTATAATCAAGACTCATAGATGGGATTTTTAGATTTATTAGATTTCCTAGACTATGTAGTATTTTCCTAGTCTGTGTTGCCGAATTTAAGTAACTTTGTTCGCATTTTCCTCAATGAATATAACAGATGGATTTTTTTTAACAATTTTCCTGGAATCCCCAGGCATGCCCTAACAGCGTACCATACAGGAGGTGCGCCAATTCTGGGACACCCTGTATAGACAAATAGGGTGCGCCACCAACGGCACCACAAGTGCCAAACAAAACTCTTGAAGTTTATTAGGACTATACCAAGTTTTTGTTAAGATACGACAAGTGGTTTCGCCACAGTAATTTTTTCAGTTAACCCTGTGAGCTACGAGGAAACGTATACCTCTTTTTTGGTTTATTTTTACATGTATCCCCTTAGAAGCTTATTGTTGATTATTTTCAATTTTTTTTATGTAAATTCATGATTGGTCATCTTTCGTGGCTTTGTATGCGCTTTATGAAATTCCACTCCCGACCAGACTGAAAATTCTGGGTCACTAATTAAAACCAGTCTACTTTTGTGCCTCTCTAAAAAATTTGGCTGTCCAATAGATAATTTTTTCACATTCAACTGTTTATGTAAGATTCTTTGAATTGGAGTCATTTATTTTCCTACGAAACGAATGTCTTAATCTTGCGGTATGTCACTTGTGCATTTTTGGGTTTTAACTGGCGCAAAGCATCCATGTATTTCCGGGACACTCCTGCTTTTGGTAGTGTTGTCTTAAGATGGGCGCTAAGACTGGTGGGTCCATGTTTGATACTCAAGAATCAGCAGAAAATAGTCTATTGATGTGGTGCATCGTCACCAAAAGTAAAAATCAACTTGGCAAGACATTGTTGTTGAGGTAATTTCTTTGAAAGTAGTCAACAATTTTTGCATGAACATTTTATCGGCACAATTCCATTTTTTCGAAAACTCTCCAACAGAAAAATTATCGTGGCTTAAATATTTGTCGCATCCTAACAAAATTTTCGGTATAGTCTTAATAAACTTAAATGGCTTGTTTGGCACTTGTGGCGACGTTGGTGGCGCCCCCTATTTGTCCATATGCAAAATATAAAAAAAAACCTCGTAATTTAAAAAAATAATAAATCTTATATGCATGGGTATAATTATTATTTTTAAAGAGTGTGTAAAACATTACAGGTTAATGATGTTCTTAAAGTGTCTTTTTGATAAATGAACAAGGTAATATCCCAAAGTGACACTCTTTCAAATCTTCATTTGTTCAAATAATGCTTCATCATTAATTAAGTTTTAAAAATGGTTTATTTTTAACAGAAAATTTAAGCTGTTGTAAATTGGTTGTTTTACGTATTTACAACTGAACCAAGAAATTAAAATTAAACAATATTTTTTAGCTTAATTGGGTTTCAAAAAATGCTCCGCATTTTGCATTAATTTCTACCGACTTTGACTTCCTTCTAATTCTAACCCATTTCTAGTTTAAAAAAGCAATAAATTAAAAAAACTGTCCTCCCAAACGCAATTTGTTTAAGTCTACAAAAATGACAACCATCTAGTCCACAAATCAGTTAAGGCACCTAACCATTCCTAACCAAAACTAAAAGTCTAAAAAAACAAATAAAATATCGAGCTATGTCACATATAAATTTCCAAGAACTATGTCTTAAAATTTAACCATCAACAACATGCGGGTGTTTGAATCTTTATATTTCTGTCTCTTTTTAATTGTCGCATTGGAATACATATACAGCATGATTCAATAAAACTATTCATTTATATTTTTCTTCGTAAATCAAGTATCGAAAATTTTTAGTAGTAATAGTATAAGTGCCCTATGAATTTTCGATTATAAAATGAACGAGTGCTTCTTGCATAGTAATGTCCCGCAAAAGTAAGATTGTTGTCTGATTATTTACCAACTACGAAGCACGAGGTGAATAATTAAAAGAAAACACCCTTACTTTTAAGGAACATTGCGTATTCAACAAGCACGAGTTCTTTTAAAATCAAAAATTTATTAAGAGCACGAGGGCTATTTGTCACGACTATTTCATTTATAAATACTATTTACCCAAAAAAATAATATTAATTTAATTTAAACACTGAATACGACTAGCCAAAAGTACAATTTTTGACAAAATTAACAAAATATCATAATTTTGACTTCTATTCAGGTATTTTATCTCGCTGTCAGTGCTTGCCAACGGGATATTTCAACTCAGGTTGTTGCCAACGGGTGATTTTCACTATAATTCACAGTAAAATGCTTAAAATTTTGGCATAAACCTCTAATTTGACATATAAATAAAATAATTTTTATTAGATCTTTTCTAATATGTGAAAAAATAAGCGCCAAGAAGTTGATGATATAACAAACTAAAGTGTGATTTATAGTTAAATTAAATTAACTTAACGCCACTTAAAGCTACTTATGGTGCATTCAGGAACTATTAAATTAAGAAATTAAGTTAAATTAAGAATTAATTTAAGAAATCTACAGCAGCTTATTGGTTGATTTGACACTGACAAATGAGAAACTTCAATGTCAATGTCAAATCAACCAATCAGCTGCTGTAGATTTCTTAAATTAATTCTTAATTTAACTTTATTTCTTAATTTAATAGTTCCTGAATGCACCATTAACTCCACTTAACTTGATGCGACCAAATTAATGCATTTATAGTTTAAATAAACACGTTAATTTAGAACAGTAAACGCATCTGTCGGTAAATGTTAGAATCGAATTATTTAACGACATGGTTGTCGATTATATTTGTAATTTTAAAAATTGGGTCTAGTAGCCGATAGATGGCTCTAGTGAAGATGCTTACTTGACCATGAATTAGTTGAAATTTGTCAAAATTAAAAAATATAACCTATAAGTAATCGTAAAGTTAAGTTAATTGGATATTTAAATGCGATTTCATCTTTCGTACAATTTATTTCATTCGCGATACGTTAATTCTAATTCATCTATAAATTAACCTTTAAGAATTGATATGTAGCTTTAAGTACTTAGTTATGTACTATTTTTTCTTATTTTGGTCCAAGGAATTCGCCATCATTTTAGTTTGTCGGTCTCCTTGAGGGACACCTGTACATGCGTCTTTTGGATGACTCACTCTATATAAAAGAGCTACGTTTTTTACGGTGCATTTTAGTGGTTGACGTGACATACCATACAGGCTAGCATGGATGGAGTGACATACATTTGAAGGCTGAAATGTCGTCTGCATGTCTACATTTATGATGAAAGGAATACGCGAGACATTTTTAAAGCAGATTTATTTAGCTTTTTGTATTCTTTTGATTTTGCATTAATCTATATTAATATTGTCAAAATTTAAATCAAAATTGAAACTGATAAAATACTTTTTACCGCAACCAAATTTGCATTATTATACTCCTCGCTGACAAAGTCAAAAACGAGGAGTATATTGTGATTGTTTTGAAAATTCTAAAATCGTCAAAAATCGTCAAAAATTCTTGCAGATTCGTGCGTTTCATCGAATTTTGAACAACTTTCAAAAAATTTGTCCGTCTGTCTGTCCGTCTGTCCGTCTGTCACGTTTTACTCTAACGTTTCACTCTAACTTGAGTACCAAAGATCCCATCAAGTTCAAATTTTCAGGAAAAAACGTTTTCATTAAAATCTAGAACCCTATTGTTTTTGAAAGAAATCGGAAAATAATAAGGGGGGCTGCGGCACCCCCCAAGTGAGAAAAAATTAATATTTCAGTTATCATAAAAATTACAGAATTTTTTTTTCTTGTAACTTTAAAGCCCTTTTAATTCTCTACTAAAAGTATATTTAAGTTTTTTTTGTCCGGCCCCACATAAGCCCCCCAATTTAAAAAAATACCGTATCTTCGTTATTTTTCAATTTACAAAAAAAAACTCATAAAAATGAAAGGAAATTAAATTCTGTAGTTTTTAAGACAAAAAAGGTCAAAAAAAAGGTTTTTAGTGATAAAAAAGCTCTAAGTCACGTAAGTCTAGGTTCGGTCAAGGTGGCTTTGCAAAAAAAAATTAAAACAAAAGCACCTTTCAGTATCAGAATTAATACGCATTTATGCTTTTCGCTAATAATTTTTTTTTTTATAGAAAAGTTAATAGTATAACCTCTTCGCAGATTTTTTTTGTAATTTTAAAAAATTATTGTTCATTCGAATTTTTCTGTTTTATGATTACTGCGAGGAGTATCCTATTTAATGTCGGCATTTTATAAAAAAACTATAACAGGCTCACTGACCTAACCCACCCACTGATCTAACCCATTTCTAGTTATTTAGTTATTAACAAATACTTGGTGTCCAAAAATGGCGCATAAACGCGTTGGTACGCTCGTGGGACATTCTCAGGGATCTCTAGAAAATTGTAAAAAAAATCCATCTGTTATATTCATCGAGAAAAATGCGAACAAAGTTGCATAAGTTCGGTAAACACAGTTTGTAAAATACATCTTAAAATCTCTTCTAGATTCTTTTTGAATTTTGACACAAAGAACTAACCGATCTCAATGAAACCATAATACGTTTGTAGTCCTATTTTTGTAGTTTTCAAAACTACATTTAGTTTTGATATACGATGGAGCCCTCATGTAGATATGCCATTTAGTAGAATTGACGGGAGCTCAATGGAGATGACTTACGAGCTTCTAGGAGCATAGATCTTTGTATCTGTGAATTTAAATCTACAGGTTTTTTTTTTGAATTTTATAAGCAGTAAACGGTTACAAGCAATTACCAACAAATCTTCAGATAACAACAAATGTTTTAGTGTATGAAGTAAAAGACAATGTACCTCTTGAATATTATATTTTTATAGCGGCACGACTAGTTTCGGAAAAACCATCTACTGGTGCTACTATAAGAAACAAAAAGGCTTAAATTAAATTCTAAAATACCTTAAGACTTCCAACAACCACAACAGTAACGTTCCTAGTACTGTAAACAAAGCGCAACTTACTTGTCGAAGTGTACTACGCTGAAAACGTTAAACATTAATATTAATTAAATGTTTTGTGATTAAAAGTTGTAAAATTTAAAGAGCCCATTGAGTCATCTAGTGGTTTGTGAAACAAGTAAGAAAGCGAGAATAAAACAAATGATTGCTATGATGTAAGGTGGGCTTCAGGCAAGGCACACTACGACCAGGAGGTCTGGCGCGTTATGTGACAAAACAACCATAACAAATTGATCAAGATTGCTGGCTCTTTCTCTCTCACTTTGCCCGTACGTGCTTTTAATTGTTCACTGGACCATATTTTTTAAATTTATTAAGGCAATTTTGAAGATACCGCCAGGGCCATGCTGATAAATCCAGATCTTATCGATCGAGGTTGTCATATTAGAGAGAGTTAGTTAACGAATATTATTTCTAAGAAAGCTACACATATTTTGAAAACTGTTCTTAATTATTGGACTTTTTGCAAAACGAAGTAAAAGAGTATAAAGTGTTAGAAATATTTATGTTTCAATATTTCTGGGTATTATGAATAGACTGTACAAATGATTATTTGTATACGTTCGGTGTTACTGATATTTATGAGGGTAGAGGACAAAAAGGTTCAGGGTATGTGACCACTTGAGAACAGAGACCGATAGGAAAATATTAAGAATAAGTAAAGGAACTTCTTGGTTGGTATTGATAGAAAGAAGACGTATATGAGCTCGGGGTGTGGTTGGGTGGTTAAAACGAGCTTAATTATGTATTTGCACTAATTGTTAATGAGTTAAATCGTAGTTAAAGGTCGTGCTTATAAATCAGAAGTGGGATAGTTATCCGCGTGTCTTGATATGTGAATATGCTTGTAAATAAAGTGATTATTGATGTGAAGTAATATTAAATATTACTGCAGAGGCTTGGGAAAGAGTGATGTTCTTTGTTGTCTTACTTAAAAAAAAAAAACGTCATGACTGTGCTTGGTTTAGGGAAAAGTAGAAATTGTAAGGTGGTTTGTTGTTGAAGATAAAATGCGAGAAAGGATAAAAAAAAAATAAATTTTAGTACTTAGCTAATAAAAGAGGTGAGCTTTATGATTATTGTTGTAATAATTGCATGTAGTTTGATAACTTGGGTTAGTTTGGAAGTCTTGCATCAGACTCCTCAAAATATTGGATGTCCGTAGAACTTGTGATAGAGAGATCACCTGTTATGTCATCCAATATTGGTTGAGGTTAGACATGTAAATGTAGTTTTGAAAGTTTTGTACATCAGACTCCTCAAAATATTGGATGTCCGTAGGGCATGTGAGAGAAAGTTCACATGTCATGTCATTCAATATTGGTTGAGGTTAGAGATGTAAGTGTAGTTTTGAGAGTATTGTACATCAGGCTTCTCAAAATATTGGATGTCCGTAGAACTTGTGGTAGAGAGATCACATGTTATGTCATGAGGTTGGAGCTGTAACTGTAAGTAGTTTTGACAGTTTGGCATCAGGCTCCTCAAAATATTGGATGTCCGTAGAACTTGTGATAGAGAGATCACATGTTATGTCATCCAATATTGATTGAGGATGGAGGTGTAACTGTAAGTAGTTTTGACAGTTTGGCATCAGGCTTCTCAAAATATTGGATGTCCGTAGAACTTGTGATAGAGAGATCACATGTTATGTCATCCAATATTGGTTGAGGATGGAGGTGTAACTGTAAGTAGTTTTGACAGTTTGGCATCAGGCTTCTCAAAATATTGGATGTCCGTAGAACTTGTGATAGAGAGATCACATGTTATGTCATCCAATATTGGTTGAGGATGGAGGTGTAACTGTAAGTAGTTTTGACAGTTTGGCATCAGGCTTCTCAAAATATTGGATGTCCGTAGAACTTGTGATAGAGAGATCACATGTTATGTCATCCAATATTGGTTGAGGATGGAGGTGTAACTGTAAGTAGTTTTGACAGTTTGGCATCAGGCTCCTCAAAATATTGGATGTCCGTAGAACTTGTGATAGAGAGATCACATGTTATGTCATCCAATATTGGTTGAGGATGGAGGTGTAACTGTAAGTAGTTTTGACAGTTTGGCATCAGGCTCCTCAAAATATTGGAAGTCCGTAGAACTTGTGATAGAGAGATCACATGTTATGTCATCCAATATTGGTTGAGGATGGAGGTGTAACTGTAAGTAGTTTTGATAGTTTTGCATCAGACTCCTTAAAATATTGGATGTCCGTAGGGCATGTGAGAGAAAGTTCACATGTCATGTCATCCAATATTGGTTGAGGTTACAGATGTAAACTTGTTATTTTGAATGTTTTGCATGATTCTTCTCAAAATTTTGGATGTCCGTAGGGCATGTAAGAGCAAGTTAACATGTTATGTCATCCAATTTTAATGTTGGTTGAGATTAGAAATGCATGTGTTATTTGTGTAAGATTGATGTCAGTAGAGATAATAGATTTTACTGCAGGCCATACATTTTTGCTAAATGTTGTATTTGTTTCAGACGAAGAACAGTAACATTAAAGACATTTAGTCTGAGGACAGACTTTAAGTCGGATGGCCGATTGTTAGAAATATTTATGTTTCAATATTTCTGGGTATTATGAATAGACTGTACAAATGATTATTTGTATACGTTCGGTGTTACTGATATTTATGAGGGTAGAGGACAAAAAGGTTCAGGGTATGTGACCACTTGAGAACAGAGACCGATAGGAAAATATTAAGAATAAGTAAAGGAACTTCTTGGTTGGTATTGATAGAAAGAAGACGTATATGAGCTCGGGGTGTGGTTGGGTGGTTAAAACGAGCTTAATTATGTATTTGCACTAATTGTTAATGAGTTAAATCGTAGTTAAAGGTCGTGCTTATAAAAGCTTGATTTATAGCTAAATTAGAATAGATTCCGTAATTTCATTAATTCAAAGCAGTAAACGCCATCTATTGGTGAATTTCACTATTTTACTGGTTTATTTTCACTCTACAGTTTTTCTCTTAATTTTACAAAATTGGTTTAGTGGCCGATAGATGGCTCTAATGAAAACGGTTACAGATAACTACTTTACGCGAAATTAGTTAAATTAACAAATATCACCTATAAGTGAACGTTAAGTGACGTTATAGTCCTTTGACATACTGTTAATTTGATCTTCAAGGTGTCAAAAAAATGTCGCATAAACGCGATGGTACGTTGTTGGGGCATGTGTAGGAACAAAAGTATTTGGGTCAGTTTAGACTTTAAAAATTGATAAAATTATTATTTTATCAATTTCAATAGAATTTTGTTCATCATTTAAAAATTACAGATACGACAAAAATGGCTAAAATAAACATTATTTTTTTTATTTATTTTATAAATAATAAACACCTATTTATTTCTAAAGACAATACATAACGATTACCAAATTTATTTATTTTATAAGGTTTAATAAAAATGATAATCGAACGATTTTTCTGAGAATTTTTTTTGATATGGAAAATAACTTTAGTGGAATTGTACAAATTGCGTTGGAAAAAAAATAGAGTAAACGTTTAAAAGTAGAATTTTAAAAAGATTATAGTATTTTAAGAGTGATTTAAAATCAACCATTCTTTATATTTGCGTTTAATAATAAGCACATTATGGAACCCGAACTTTTGATTTTTAAGGTTGCTGAATTGCTTCATTATTAAACCCAAAGTTTTTTTTATTAGGTTGGTTATCCAGATGCAAAAATATGAATTCTTTTCTTGCAAGGTACTTTTTATTTACAAATTTTACTATTATAAACTATCGGGGGACATAGTTTTTTGTTGGGAGAATAATTAGAAGAATTGGAGAAACGAGAAACAGTTACTTTTTCTCAAAAACGCTTATTCATTCAGTATTAAGTGAGTAATGTTTAGAAATGTCAATATTTAATATGTCTGAACTAAATTTACTTTTTACTTCAAACTGTCAACGTTGCCAATCCAGTAAAAATAAAATTTTAGGTTAACTACTTATTTCAAATTAAATATGCTTTTTAATAAATTAAATGAAACAAATATAAAAAATAGCATAAAAAAATCGTCTTATAAAGGCCGATTTATAGAACGTTACTTTCACTTTACTTCGTCGTAACTTTACAAAAAATTAAATAAAATACATGGGAATGTATTAGCAAATTTATACTTCACTTTAGCGCTACTTTGCTAATTCATTTAGCTGTAAGTAGTACTGTCAAAAGCCGAGCTTGGCCGATCATGCGCAAAATTTGCAAAAATGATATTCACCCTTATTGTCAAGGGTGGTGATTACGGAATATCGCTTCGTACGAAACCTGCTGGTCTTCTGTAGGTTTCATACGAAGCGATATTCCGTAATTACCGCCCAGGTGTAAATAGTCAGAAGTCGCGAGTTCAGACACATGCGCATACCTTTTCCCAATTTCACGTAACTTTACCATCTATAAATTAAGCAAATTTGTTAAGTTACGCGGAAGTATATATATATATTCGTATGATATTATAAATACATGTCAAAAATAAGTACAAATGAACATTATAAAATGGAAGATGGTTAAATTTCAAAAGGTTTAAGTGATGTTCATTTTTTTACGTCCATGGCCGATTTTTATTCTTCTGGTAAAGCATTTACTTCGCGGAAGTGAAGTTACGCCAAGGTAAAGTGAAAGTAACGTTTTATAAATCGCCCTTAAGGCACTTTGGGGCCTCATATTTCCAAGGATATATGAGATTTTTTTTACAATTTTCTGGAGATCTCTAGACATGCCGCAACAACGTACCATTGCGTTTATGCGCCAATTTTTGGATACAATGTATGGTCTAATTATGATTGGACACCTTGTAAAACCTCTTTGTCTTTGATAACGATCAAAAATTAATTTTATTGTGAAGAAACATGTAAAAATGCGCATAAAATTAACACGACAATATTTTATAGGTAGTACCATACAACTAAGGTATGGTTCCATGGCATGGTACCTGGAACCCATAACCCAGCAAGTTGTCAATGATGGTTAGCTTATCTTGTATCACAAGCACTTCTCGTTGTTTTATCAAATTTGAATCTCACTAAAGAACAATTTATATCTGACTTAAAGCATCCATTAACTTAACTAATGGACAAATGTCAAAAAAAAGCACTACATGCTAGCACGCAATATTCACACTTTATTCATTTATTTTTATATTTCAACTCATAAGTCGTTTATTCTTAGGACATTTTAAACTGGTGTTATTATACTCTTCGCAGACAAAATCAAAGAGTATATTGCGATTGGTCGGACCTTCTTTAAAACCGTTAATATTCGTCCTAGAGCAAACATTTTTACATATTTGTTCGTTTCATGATTTTTTAAGACTTTTATTTTTTGTCCGTCTGTCTGTAACGAAATTTGTGACCACCATAACTCAAGAACGGTTTATCGGATCGACTTGAGATTTAACACAAAAATCAATCCCATTTAGAGGAAAAACGCTATTGTTTTTAGAAATCAAATAATAAATAGAGGGTTAAAAACACCCCCAAAGTAGAAAAAAATTCATATTTTCGTTAATATCAACTCTACGAAAAAAAATATTCTTAATAAAATTAAAGATTGTATTTTTGCCTATAAAAAAGCATCTGGCAATTTTTTTGTATCCCCACCCGTTTACAAAAAAAAAAAAGTTTTACGTTTCTTTCAGTAAAATAAAAAATGCACCTTTTTAATCATCTACTGCGAAGAGTATCATATAGAATGTGTAACAGTTATACATATAACAATAAGAAAATAGTCATAAAAAAAAAATCTCACTGCGAAGTGTAACTTTTTAAATGATCTATGCCACTTACTGATCTAACCCATTCATTGATCTAACCAGCTCTTGTTTAATATAAAACAGTTATTAATTTTTGTTAAAAATTAAAAATGATACTTTTTAAGCTTTCGACCATATTATCGAAGAGTCTAATAATTTTACTCTCTTTTGAACCACAAAGTGTTTGGAATAAAATCGTTTAACTAATAATAAACGAAAAGTTAAAGACCATATATCTGTCAGTTTAGCTAGTACATAATAACAATAATTATTCATGTGTTTGTACAAGTAAACTTCCTAAGTTCCTAACCTAAAAAGTGCAACATAAGAAAATAGAACATAATGACTTTAGAGAAAAGATATAAAACTACTTGATGCACGTACTATCGTGGACATGGAATTTAAAACAATCAATTTTTGCATTGTAAATATGGTCAAAATAGTGGCTTAAACATCTCAAGTTTTATGCGAAGTGAACATTAACAAGATACATTTCTCTGATGTTGTACGAAGAAATCCTTATTGTTATTCTAAAAAAAAATATTTAAAAAAGGAAATATATTCTTACTATTTTTCTCGCCGGCAGCACATTTTACATAATTTATTTTAATAAAATACATTTGATGCATTTGTTGTCAAAATAACATTCGAAAACTGACATAAAAATACTCCATTCACAGTAGGGTAAAATTCAAAAAATCCAAGGTGGCTAATAATAAATCGTTTTAAATTCCATGTCCACGATAGAATGTGACAAATATGAACATTTAGTAATAGAAAAAAAGTGTTAATAATTCAAAAAGGGCAAATAATGTTCTTTTTGGGATGCCCATGGACAATGTTCATATATTGATAAAACATTTGCTTCAAGGCTAGAAGAAAAACCACAAGAAAAATAACTTCAGCATACCAGGGTCACAATCCAGTTTTATTACAAGGTACAATAAATTGCCAAAATTACAGAGGTTTCAGGGTTGATATCCAATTTAATGCATTCTGAGTCAGATTACGTATTTCATAAAAACCGCCTTTAAAATTTGGTGTTTGGACCGTCCTCTACAATATGTTTAATAGTTTCTGGAGATTCACCACATTCACATAATGGACTAGGTAGTGCATTCCACTTGTATAACATATCATTGCAACGTCCGTGACACGTTCTATGACGATTAACAGTACTTCAAATCTTCCTCGGCTGATCAAAACCTAAAACCTCTTGAGTGGGATCTTCGATCAATTCCTTATTGGACACATCAACATTTTGCCTATTAGGTTTCCAGACATCGGATACTGAAAAGGGGTTGTGTACAAATTCCTCTTGCCATAAGGGCTTACTCGATCTTAACTGGTTAAGGGGCACCACATATTTAAAGAACTATACGAATTTTGAACCATGAGCGCAGGATACTGCACATGCAGTAAAACGAGATGGAAAATTAGGCCATTGGAGACCATATGTGTCAGTTTACATTTTAAAGTGGGGTTATTAACTTTCTATTTATTTGTTTCTTTGGTAAAAGCAACTTAGTGGAATCAAGTTCTGTAAAAAGTGTAATTTTGTTACCGAGTAGCGAAACCGGTCTCAAAATGTTCGTATTAGCAAGTATAACAACATCCCAAAATTTCTACCAAAAATATTGGAGGGAATCCCCTTTTTTTTAGCGAAATACTGGTTTTCTTTCGCCCAAAATGAGGTGGGGGAAAAACTTACTTTTTAATATTTAATCGAAAGGAGGTCGAGTGACCCCTTATTTTTTTTTATGACGAAACAATAAAAATTTTTTGGATAAAATTTGAAAATCTGATTGTAGCTATTAAAAGCCACTTTTATTTCAAATTTCATTCAATTTGGATAAGATTTCGTCACAATATAGCAGTTTCAATTTTTTAGAAAAAACAGGTACCTTTGTTTTAATCTTGGGAGGTGGGGTAAACGAAATGTCACGAAATTTGGTAATACGGTTCCTTTAACATCGAAAATAAAAGAATGTTAATCCCAAACTCTATCAAATACTCTAAGGGGCTTAAAAAAAATAAAACTCAAAAATCACCCCAAAAAAGAGGTAAAAAACCAGTTTTTCGCTAAAAAAGGGGGTTCCCCCCAATATTTTTTGTAGAAATTTTAGGATGTTGTTATACTAATACGAACATTTTGAGACCGGTTTCGCTACTCGGTAACAAAATGACACTTTTTTACAGAACTTGATTCCACTAACTGTTTTTTAAAGAATTTAAGCTTGTCTTCTCGTTTTGTGTAGTTGAAAACCCCAATAAGGCGTGCTTTAAAAAAATTTAAAAATTGTAGAAGGTCATTGTCCTTAAAAATATAGGTATTTTAGTCATAATTTTCAAAATTTTGAGTTTGCAAGCCCGAATTTTGACATTTATAGTCTCTGTTTACCAAACATGGCGACCCTACTTTTTGCAAATTTTTGACCTATCTCTTGCTCTATATAGGGCTTTTAAATTTGTGGGGGGCACATTATAGAATATAGACACCAAAATGTGCTATCTAGTAGTGTTACATCTTTGTTGTAAAATTCAACGTAACATGTGTGAAGCAAATGGTCTCTTTCTCTGTTAACTGTGGGTCTACATTGTCATTAGCCCTGGCTCAGTCGGGCTCAGCAGGACCATTAAGTCGACACTTGTTGTTTTCAATTTAAAAACCTGTGACGAGACTGTTGAACGAAATAATAAACTCACAGTTCGGTACAACCTGCAACTTATTATACTCTTCGCCAAATTTTGGTCTCAACCAATTCTGTGGTAGGGAGGCAGACCGGGATAAGTATATTTGACATTTAAAAAAATGTGTTTTTCGGACACCTAATTTTAATATAAACATTTAGATATTTACAATTTTGATCAGCCATATACGTACTTTGAAACCTATTTCTTCAGCTAGCTTCTTACTATTGCATTAATATTGTTTAATATTTGCAAGAAAATCATTTTTAGAGTGACATGTACAAATGACAGTTTTATACTTATCCCCTTTTGCCTATTTACCACAGAATTAGCATCTATGTTTCTTATATATTTTTTTTTAAGCAAAAATCTTGTAATTTAAAAAAAACCCAAAATGTTTAAATTGATTAAAATAAACGGTTTCCTTTCTACTTTTTAAATCGAGGAAGCCCTTATGGCAGAGAAATTTATGCACGACCCCTTTTCAGTATCCGATGTGTGGAAACTTAATTGCCAAAATGTTAATGTGTCCAATAAAAAATTAACCGAAGATCGCACTCAAGAGGTTCTAGGTTTTGATCAGCCGAAGAAGATTTGGAGTACTGTTAATCGTCCTAGAACGTGTTATGGACGTTCTAATGATATGTTATATAAATGGATTGCACTATCTAGTCCATTATGTGAATGTGATGAATCTTCAGAAACTATTAAAGATATTGCACCAATTTTAAAGTAGGTTTTCATGAAATTCCTAATCCTAATGCATTATATTGAATGTCAAACCTAAAATCTCTGTAATTTTGGCAATTCATTGTACCTTGTGGTAAAACTAGATTGTGACTTATTTTTCCAAAAGTTTTCCTCTGGCCTTGAAGCAAATGTTTTATCAGAATACAGCCCAAAAAATGACGCATAAACGCGATGGTACGTTATTGGAGCATTCTCAGGGATCCCTAGAAAATCAAAAAAATCCATCTGTTTTATTTATCAAGAAAAATGCAAACAAAGTTGCATAAGTTCGACGGGCATATACGAGGTGGCCGCGCTATAAAATTTAATAAGGGGTGATTTGGTGGAGGTGGCCGCATTTTACTGCATGGGTCATGGTGGAGGTGGCCGCGGTACCTTTTCTACCTGCTTCCATGTTTAGCAGGTAGAAAAGGAGAGTTTCGTGGAAAGATGAGTATGAACACCAAACGAATTTTATTTTCATAAAATAACAACGATAACTATCAATATTTTATTGAAAAAATGATTTACATTGCAGTTTGGTGACAAGCACATTTGTTTAAATATTCTTTTTAGCAGCAAAACTTACCCTAACCTAGTGTCCCCCAGCGGATGTGTCCACCAGTGCTTTTAAAAAAGTCTGCCGGTAACAATAAAACTTAAAAACACATGCATTGAGTAGTTTCAACGTTGCTGGCTTGTTTTAATGATAATAAAAGTCTGTATATTATCCAAAGGATTCTCTTTTTTTTTATAATTTTCTAATAAAACATCCGATAGAGAAAAATAAATCTAGGTAAAAGGAAGTTAATGAGTCGCGGCCAGTACGACCAAACCAGAAATATCGCGCGGCCACTTCGACCATGCACCCTGCAATTAGGCGCGGCCAGTTAGTAGTCTTTTCAGGTAGATGCGGCCAGTTGGTATTCTCCCAGTTCGACAACACAGTTTGTAAAATACATCTTAAAAACTCATTTAGATTCTTGAGCATATGTACATTTTTGTATTAGATCATATTGACATTGTTGTCAGCTTCATTTCATAAAATTTTTGTAAAATTAAATTGATTATAAAAATGTAATTTGACCATTTAAAAGATAAACAAAGGGTAAAATAATTTTAGATAGATTGTGCCTTTGTATTTTCCATTTCTATCATTAATATGTGCTGTTATTTTCAAATTATAAGCGTTTAAAGTTTCGCACTTTGGGGCATCATATCTTCTAGGTTATTTGAGTTTTTTAAAATTCAGTGATTTGGAGCTCCACATTCTTAGTTACTATTTAAATTTGAAAGCAAAAAACTGATAGTAATCAGTGGAATTCCAAATATTGTAAATCCATATGTAACATGTTATGATCTTCAAAAAGATAAAGATGACTTCACCATATTTTATGCACCACCCAAAGCTCCTACAAAGTAATGATCTAACAAAAGACTTAATGATTTCACTCGGACCAGTAAACTGCAAACATATGCGAGGCTGTCAAGTATAGTAACGCAACATTTCAAAACGGAAATCAAAAAAGACTACTGAAGACTTTTTAGAGCTTTATTGCGGGCGAACAAGCTGTTCACAAGCTGGTTGTAAAATAGAATACTTAAACTTTAGGAAGACGTCAAAATACACACATTGATGTACATTTTGTAAAGTGAACATTGCAGCAACAGGAAACAAATGAAACAATTAAGTGGGACTCACGGCCGTTGTGATGTTAAACTTTATGATGACATTATTCCAGCGAGCTATATCTTTTGTTTATTTAGATGATTTAAATTGTTTGGGCCTTGAGGTGGCTTAATTAATGAGGTGATCGTAAAAAGTTGGACATTAAAGCATCGTTAAATGCCTGGAATATCTAAACAACTAATCTTTCTAATTTCTTTATTAAAATAAAAACGAAGATAATGGTGTTTTTTTTTTGGACGAACATAATGTTCAAGATTATTAGGACTAACCGAAAGTTTTGTTAAGATACGACAAGTGGTTTTGCCACAGTACATTTTTTAGTTAACCTCGCGAGCTGCAAGGAAAAGTATATCTCTTTTTGGCTTATTCTTTACATGAAACCCCCTAGAAGCTTATTGTCGATTATTTTTAATTTTTTTATGTAAATTCATGATTGGTTATCATTCGCAGTTTTGTCTGCGATTTATGAAATTCCACTGCCGAACAAACTCAAAATTCTGGGTCAATAATTAAAGCCAGTCTACTTTTGTGCCTTCCTGAAAAATTGGGCTGTCCAACAGAAAGAATTTTGTTCACATTCAACTATTTATGTAAGATTCTTTAAATTGGAGTCATTTAATTGCTTTAGAATGTCTTAATCTTGCGGTGTGTCACTTGTGTATTTTCGGGTTTTAACTGGCCCAAAGTATCCATGTATTTCCGGGACACTCCGCCAGTTTTTGGTAGAGCTGTCTTAGGATGGGCGCTAAGACTGGTGGGTTCACGTTTGAATATCAGGAATCAGCAGAAAATAGTCCATTGATGTGGTGCATCGTTGCCAAACGTAAAAATGAACTCGGCAGGACATTGTTGTTGGGATCATATTCTTTAAAAGTACTTGTAGTCAACAATTTTTACATAGAAATAATCTTGTGGCACTATTCAATTTTTTGGAAAACTTAAAAAAAACATTGTGGCCCAAATACTTGTGAACATTTGTGAGAATAAATAAAGTACAAAGATGTTTTAAATCACCAATGGTTCTTTTTCCGCCACCATCTAATTCCAACGTCTAAAAAATAAAGACCACCTTGTCTCAAACTCGAGGAACACTTAATAAAGAACCCTAGATGTGTGATGTACCAACATGGTACTACACTCAAGTGCATAGTAGGCTATGTATCTTCCTAAAGCACCATTTAAGGCTTTATAGGAGGCCTACTTGATTGTTAGACTCTGCGGGTCGTACATGTCCTTAACAAAAGCACAGCGGCGGCACTGTTAGTTACCTACTTGCACCCGTTTCCTCTCAGAGGATGTGCCCAGTCTACTATGTTTTACTTGTCAATTGTTTGGATTTGTAAAGAACCATGTCTTTCATGTTGGACAAGTTCTATTGAGGAATGTCGTCAATTTGGAGTGAGTGGTGTATAGCTAGTTTTAATAGAGATAACTATATCTATTATTGTACTTTTTGCTTCAAACTTTAGTGGTTTATAAGTATCTCAATAAATTTATTAAGGAACCAACTATCGGACAACGTTTTGTGTCAATTTTCATTAAAAAAATTCAGTTCTGTTGGATTAACCTTGTCTTAAAAAGTGTTAAGGATAAAGATTCAAATTCACAAATCTTCAAATCTGTTCTCCTAGAAGCTCGTATAAGTCATCTCCGTTGAGCTCCCGTCAATTCTACTAAACAGCACATCTACATGAGGACCTCATCGCATGTTAAAACTAAAATGTAGTTTTGAAAACTAGAAAAATTGGGCTACAAACGTATTATGGTTTCATTTAAATCGGCTATTTCTTTGTGTTGAAAATCTGACTTCAAAAATCATTATAATACTTTTGTGTTTTTTTTTCGAGACTACGGATACATTTTTTGGATTAGATACGTGGTCTATGCCAAATCATAATACGCTAATTTACCATGGCTTTTTTAAGGTTGTAAATGATTAAAATTGCAACTTACGTTTTCCCCTAATATGAATGTGCTCGTTCAATGATTTCAATGTAGAAAGAAAAACACCAAAAGTACTATTTTACCATATTTTTATTATATCTTGCACTCAGTACCACTTCTATGTATCACAAACATTATCCTAAATATTTTTAATCATGGTTATTGATGTATTACTCCGTATTTTTACATATTTTGTTGAAATTTCGTAAATAACTGACATTTAAGGAGATGACTTTTACGAACTTTTGAGGGCACAAATCATCTCATTTATGAATTTGAAACTAAAGCCTTAACAGAATTGCCAAATTTATCGAACTTTAACCGTTTTTTTGTCAGAGATAAAAAAGATGGATTTTTTTAACAATTTTAAAGGAATCCCTAGACATGCCTGATTTTGGCACAGTACATGTACATTTTTCCATTTCGTTACATTAAATTTTTACGATTACAAGGTCCTCCGTTGAGGCCATCGTAATTCGTAAACGCCCCTACATGGGTTGACAATCGTATACTCGGTATGTATAATAAAAGAACAACTGAGCAAAAATAATCCCTCTCTGAATGAACTACAACAGTTAAGGGTGTAAATACACTCTACAGGACATAAGCGGATTATTATATTATTCTTGACATACTTATTACAAGATATGGAGACAAACATAGTATATCATTTGCAGACTATAAAAATAATGCATGTATTGGGCTAATTATTGTACTCTTTGCAGACAAGTGTCAAAGAATATATTAAGTTTAGTAGAACATCTTCTGAAGTCTAAAATATCTGTTCGAAAGCAAATATCTCTTCACATTTGTTCGTTTTATGACGTAACAAAATTTGTATATCTCCCTGTGGAAAAGAATTTTTTTAAAAATCCGGGATACTTAATTAGTTTAGGTTCTAAATTAATTGTTTTATCTACGTCTCAAAAAAACTTCTAAATAAATCAAAAGGTTCTTTTAAAAACGTAGATCTTAACTCAACAATATTTGCCAAGATAATATATTTTAACAGCACAATTATTACTGTGTAAAATAAATGTCGACACAACTAGCAATAAAACGCCATTGCTATTCAATATACTCTCGCGTCCAAAGAGATTTATTTTTATTTGATACAGTGGGTGTTTTCAATGCAATTGGTGAAATAAAAAAGTTCAAAAAGTTTGAATTAAGCAATAAATGCTTTGATGACAATTTTCAATTGTGAATAAATCAAAGAAACGGAAAATAATTAAAGGAATAAATTGGTTACATAAATCTGAGGTGCAATGAAAAAAGAGTGTATGTGCAAAAATTGGATTTTGAAATAATAGGATTTTATTCAATATGCTTAACATTGAAGTGCAGTTACACCTTCAGACGTATTAATATCTAAATATTTATCAATAAAATAATGTTTAAACTATGATTATCGTTTTCGCATGGTCCAAAAATCGTATAAATCAGTAAACATGTAAAAATCAGATACATTCTTTTTCCATGGTACGGTAGAGGCTGGCGAAGGGGAGCCCTTTCCTATGTAAATATTCACGTAATTTAGACTTCAAATATCTTTGCTATTTCTTATCGGATTTTTAAAAACTTGGTGTCATTGGAAAGCTTATTAATTTTTAATACATATTGTTTTTTAAAATTTGATTTTGAGCGCTCAATTTCTTAAAAAAATGGTTGTTGTTTTTGGCATGGTTTACCCACATTTAAACTGTTATTTTTGCTAAACTAGGACTACAAATCAAAATGTGCCAAACAATAAGTATTTAAAAGAAGTTAAGGTCATACTATCAAAATTTCAAAGTCATTGCGTTAATAATAACTATAAAAACTGCGGTCTAAGTTGTACACAAATTTGCATAAGAGAAGGTGGGATATCGGGCTCTTAAGAAATTATGAAACGAACGAATCTAAATAGACTTTTGCTCTAGGATGAATTTTAACAATTTTAGGAACATTCTGATCAAACTTAGTATTCTGTGTGACTTGTCTGCAAAGAGTATAATAACGTTTATGCTTAGTCCGATAAGACGATCTTCATCTTAAAACCATAGTCTTAAAGAAAACGGACAACACAACAGGCTAATATATTTTGTTGTTGGCACGATACCATCTTTATACCCATAAGTATTTAACACATTGCTTGGACACATTTTCGTAATTCTTCTCTTCTCAGTAAATTTATCTTCCAAAACTAATATCTGTTAAAATTAAAAATGACATTTCTTATTTCTTTGCTTAAAGTTTAAAAACCCATGAGTTATTACTACCATACCATAAGAATAATGGTCTTAGACCATGCAAATTTGACCGTAGAGGCTTTTTCAAGAAATTGTCACGCCTATGCCATGTGGTCTAGTGTGCCGTGGTCTTTCGGTGAAACAAAGGAATAACTTGCTGTTAAGCATTTCTTGAATTTTTAAATAGTATTAATGGTCGTAGAACAACCATTTGTTATAGCTTTAAGTGGAGGTCACTATTTGTCAACAGACATATTTAAGAAGAAATTAAAGGAATTTCCTTAATTGTCTCTTACTTTTAAATGAAAATAAGTTCAAAAGTATGGTCTCAATAGCCTGGTTTTCGCCCTGAGTTACGAAGAGTATAATTTCTAACAGCTTTAGCATCTAGCATGTTTCTAGAAGTCTGCCGATTAAGCATTTTCAAGAAACTCCGACTTATCAACAAAGTTTATAAGCATGCTTGATGCTAATGTTACATAAATTAAAAGCGTTTAAAAATTTAGTATGTCAACTGCGGCCAGCTGTAAGCTTAGCTCTCGTGTAGGCTTTCTTAGTGTTGAGTCTGCACACTTGTAGATCTGATATTCAAACAAAGCAACTCTGCAATTTTCATCTAATAAATTACACCCATAAACTTCTAAATTACTGATAATGTTAAAGCATTCGCCTACTTGAAACTACGACATAGAGATTGCCCACGAAGTTTATTCAAATTTTTATAATTGCACGAATTTTAGGCGCATAAAAAATTGCGAGCAACGCTGACTTCCACCTTTAAAATGACACTTTTCGTACGATTTGATTAAACCTAAAACACTCCTTTAGTAATGTATTGCAAGCCGTGGGTAAAATGGCACATTATCCCCGGGGTGAAGTTGCAACAAGCTCTTTACTCACGGGCCGAAGTTAGCGTTATTCGCAGAAAATGACATATGACATTTTTTGTATGTATTTTAGATGTCAAAAACGTATAATTTGGTGTCTTCTTTCAATAAAAATGAATGTTAATTAAAGTTACAGTAAAAAATTATTTATGTGTTTACATTTTTTAAAAGTTAAAGCCATTCCAAATGTGTTAGTGTTAGTTTTTACGGATGTCAACAAGTCTGCTAGAAAAACGCGTTAAAGCTAAAACCGTGAGCTGTTTTTGTTGGAAAATTTTTATAATTTAAGACTGTATTTTAGCAGATTTGGATTTAACATATCCGATTATTGAACATTACAACATATATCTTCATTTCTACTTCTTAAATGTTTTTTCTAACCTAACTTTTCTTCAAGTCGACATTTTTTTCTTCTAAAAAGTCCGATATTGTTTGATTTTGGGGTCGTAGAAAAAGTATAGTTTGTAACTCGTATTATAACCGTCTTTATACCCTCGTTTATAACGCTTGATACGAAAAAAACTATTTTTTTGCAACTTCACCCCGTGGGTAAAACGCTATTACTCACGGCTAAAGTAATGATTTAAGTTTAATCACGCGATAAAGTGTCATTTTAAAATTGGAAGAAGTAAGAAACATGTTGTTGAGCAAAATTTTTGGCAGAGATTCACACACACCAAATTTAGTCCGAAAAAACTCGGAGAAAACCAGAGGTCAGTAAAACCAATAAAATTAGGGAAACAAGTAAAAAACCAGAATTTACTAAAACAATAAAACCCCGTGTCAAAAACAGAAACAAAACTCATTGAAAACAAGATTTATATCATTCCAATTCAACCTGCTGTGATTCCCTATTAAAATTTAATTTTAACTTTAGTTTTTACATTTTACACACCTTTTGAGAGATCAGCTGATAAATAAAATGTTGACAAATTCTTACAAACTGGATATTTAATGTTTTATCTTTAGTTTAAGGCTCTTTATATATGATGAACTGGCGATGTATAAACTATATTGTTTTATCTTTAAAATCTTCAATGTCATAAGAGCAGTAAGACCACCATGTTAATTTTGTTTGGTTTGAGATTGAGTTTAAGGTAAATTTGAACTGGTTTATTTTTATTCGAAGAGATGTTCAATGATGCAAGGGTAATTTCTTTTTCGGTGATTTTTTAAGCGGAAAATGATTCTTAATGTCGACAATGTCGTACATACGAAAGTGAATACTTTTGTTTTTATTTTTTAGCCCAATTATTCTAATTAAAATTTGTAGGTTCCTTAGAAAAAAATCCCAACCAAGATCTGCTTATGCAGGATTGTAGGCACTACCCCCAGGAATATAAAAGTGAAAAATTCCCACAAAATTTCCGTGACGTTTAGCCCCCACCTTGCATAGAAGTGAGGAGTTAGTTTTTTGTTAATACCTAAAGTATTCGGCACTTTTGAAAAAAGTTTTAAAAATTTTTAGGAACATTATTTTAATAAGAATACAATCATTTTTAAAATAATAATAAATCACCAATATTAACCATTCTATAGCTCTTTGAAAATTACCTTATTTTATCATAATCGTCCATCTTAGTCATAGAGTCCTGAAGCATAGATTGCAGCGTTCTCTGTAGGACCAAATTAGCACATTTTCAAAATGCTATAAAGTCGTTCATTTTGGTGATTTAATATTTTTTTTTAAAAATGATTATATTCTTAATAAAATAATGTTCCTAAAAATTTTCAAAACTTTTTTTAAAAGTGCCAAATAGTTTAGGTATTAACAAAAAACTAACTCCTCACTTCTATGCAAGATGGGGGCTAAACCTCACGGAAATTTTGTGGGAATATTTCACTTTTATGTTCCTAGGGGTAGTGCCTACAAACCTGCATAAGCAGATCTTGGTTGGGATTTTTTTCTGGGGGCATTATTAGAATGATTGGGCTATTTGTTAAGTACCCTTTTTTAAGTCAAGTTTTTTAGATGTACATTATGTTATTGTTATGGATTTTTTTTGGTTTATCTATTCTTATGTAGGAAACTTCTAAAGAAGTGTTAGTTTTTATATTAATAGAGAATACAACATATTTTATCCGTCGCTCGCTCTCTCGCATCGCAAGTGTCACTTATCTCTCTCAAATCAAGAACTACATGATAATTATTATGAATGAATAAATTGTCTTACCTATCTCGATCTGTTGATTCTGATACTGTCTCCGTGTGGGGCCTTTTTACCTGAAACAAAGTATAAATTTTATAATTTATGAACAACTGTCGTCCGCTGTTTTGTTTTTTATATTTTATAGAAATCATAATAAGTATTACAAATTATATTAGATTCAAACTAGGATTCCACTATTAATTTAGTAGAAATACTGAAAACGGAATGGAATTTACAAAACCGTTAACAGTATAGTTCTTTTCAAGATGGTATTTGTTAAATTACGAAAGATATCTTAATAATTAACAAATTCTTGTTCATGAAATGTTTGTAAAAAATTTATATGATATATGATCAATATTTTAATCTGTAAAAGGTGTGAACTTATATCTTAAGAAAAAAGAAAACAAGAAATGGGCTAGATCAGTGAATGGATTAGAAGATACTCTTTGCAAAGGTTGATTTTTTTGATTTTATAAAAGAAGACATTTTGTAAGATACTCTTTGTAATAATCCAATGCATTATTATTTGCAATAAAGATACGCATTTTTTATTTTATTAAACAATAGTAATAAAATGCTATATTTTTTCTAAACATATGGGTAAAATATTATAAAACTTTGATAGATAAAAGTAGAGTCTTTAATTCCATAAAAAACGATTTTTTAGAAAATTAATATTAGCGAAAATATGATTTTTTTTCAACTTTGGGGGTGCTTTTTAATCCCTGTTTATTGTTCAATTTATTCCAAAAACAATAGAGTTATTTCCCTAAATGAGATTGATTTTTGTATGAAATTTTAAGTCGATCCGATAAACCGTTCTTGAGTTATTGTGGTAACAAATTTCGTAACAGACAGACGGACAAAAAATGAAAGTCTTAAAAAGTCATGATATTTTTGCTTTAGGATGAATATTAAGGCTATAGATTCAAATTCATATGAGATGTTCTGTGCACTCAATAGTTTGTAAAAGTCATCTCCTTAAATGTCAGTTATTTTCGAAATTTCAACAAAATATGTAAAAATACGGAGTAATACATAAATAACTATGATCAAAATATTTAGAATAGTGTTTGTGATACATAGAAGTGGTACTGAGTGCAAGAAATAATATAAATATGGTAAAATAGTACTTTTGGTGGTTTTTCTTTCTACATTGAAATCTTTGAACGAGCACATCTATATTAGAGAAAAACGTAAATTGCAATTTTGATCATTTAAAAGCTTAAAAAAACCATAGTAAATTAACGTATTATGGTGTGGCATAGACAACGTAATGTATATAGACCAAAAAATGTATCTGTAGGATTTCCCCAAAATTCGATAGATGGATAAAAACATCGTTAACATGAGAATAGATTTTTTTTATTTTTCATAACAAGTTGCAAATTTTTCTTACAGGTAGATTGGAAAATGTTATTAAGACGTGCGTTTCAAATTCACAAATCTGTGCTCCTAGAAGCTCGTATAAGGCATCTCCGTTGAGCTCCCGCAAATTCTACTAAGTAGCACATCTACATAAGGGCCCCATCGTATATTAAAACTAAGCGTAGTTTTGAAAACTACAAAAATGGGGCTGCAAACGTATTATGGTTTCATTTAAATCGGTTATTTCTTTGTATCGAAAATCTGACTTCAAAAATCATTGTACTATTTTTGATTTTTTTTTCGACTACGGATACATTTTTTGGTTTATATGCATTACGTGGTCTATGCCAAACTATAATTATTTACCATGGTTTTTTTAAGCTTGTAAATGATTAAAATTGCAACTTACGTTTTTCCCTAATATAGATGTGCTCGTTTAAAGATTTAAATGTACAAAGAAAACATCAAAAGTACTATTTTACTATATTTTTATTATTTCTGGCATCAGTACCACTTTTATATATCACAAACATTATCCTACATATTTTTAATCATAGTTATTGATGTATTACTCCATATTTTTACATATTTTGTTAAAATTTCGAAAATAACTGACATTTAGGAAGATGACTTTTCACGAACTTTTGAGAGCACAGAACATCATTTATGAATTTGAAACGCCCCTCTTAAAAAGAGTACCAACCTTTGGTTCACACATCTTATCAAGCATAGTGCACCTTGATGTAGTTTGTGCATTTAAATAATTACAGGGCATCAGAGTAACCATTGTATAGTACCCTGCGGTACTCCACACAACACAAATGTCACTACAAAAAACTCCTTATTATATTTCAGTTCGAGATCAACACCAACAACTTAAATGCATTTTAAAATAACAGTTATCAAATAAAACACATTTAACACTGAGTAATCACAGAAAAATATCCATAGGATGTAATTAAATCACAATAATAGTTTATTTTTAGGTTAAAACAACAAAGTTTAGTTGTTGACTGTCCAACAAACAAAGGAACATCTATTCAGTATTCAGTGTGAATTTATCAAGAGTGCTTTGAGAACTAACGCCTGAACAAAAGAGGGGAGTACAACGCAAGTTCCCCCACTCCTCAACAACCAAAGAGGTGTGTTCCTCTCTCTGGATTCTATGGTTTGACCAATGCTGAAAGAGAGTCGCAAATACCGACCAATGGGAGGAGAGTGGTAACTGGGACTTTTTGCTCTTTTCAACTTGAAAGTGATTTTAATATGAAGTGTTATTATTGGCGAAATGTACAACTAACGATTATGTGTTGTTGCATCGAGCGAGCGTAGGTAATTTTGTTGTTATGAATAGGATTAAAATAGGCTTGGGGTGAATTATTTTATTTTAGATGCATATGGCGTTTTTAGAATCGTTTTTAAATTGAAGGAAACAAACAAATTTCGTTACAGACAGACAGACAGACGGACGAAAAATAAAAGTCTTAAAAAGTCATGAAACGAAGGAATCTGCAAAATTTTTTGCTCTAGAATGAATATTAACGATTTTAGAGATGGCCGAGTAATCGCAATATACTCTTTTGCGAAGAGTATAAAAATACTCCAAAAACAACTCGGTTTTACCTTCAACGCGTTTTTCGAACAGACTTGTTGACATCCGTAAAAACTAACGCTAGCAACATTTGCAATGGCTTTAATTTTTAAAAAATTTTAAAAATTTTAACACATATTTTATTTTTCACTGTACTTTAATTAGAATTTATTTTTATCAAAACAAGACACCATACGTTTTTGACAACTAAAATAAATACTAAAAATGTCATCTGTCATTTGCTACGAGTTACGCTAACTTCGGCCTGTGGGTAAAGAGCTTGTTGCAACTTCACCCCGTGGGTAAATGCTATTACTCACGGCTTTCAAGACAATGGCTAAGAATTGTTTTTTGTTTTAGGCATAGAAATATATAGAATATTAATGCTATAGGATGCGCGAAAGCAAAACGTGCCAAATTGAAGATGACACGAACGGGTTCATGCACATGCGCGTTGGCAGTGCAATCAAAAAGATTTGCGTTCATTGGTGGTTTTTCCGAGTAATGACGATCTTCCACGACGGTGATCATTTCTTATTGGTTGTTTTTAAACGAACGGGTTTATACTCATGCGCATTTCAATTTGCGCGGGGTTCAATTTGACACGCCTTTAAAAACAAGAATTAGAGATCTTTTATTTTACATCTGTGGTTTTAGGTTTAATCAAATCGTGCGGTAGGTGTCATCTTAATACTATGGTTTCAAATTCATAAATGATGTTCTGTGCACTCAAAAGTTCGTAAAAAGTCATCTCCCTGAATGTCAGTTATTTTCGAAATTTGTAAAAGTATGTAAAAATACGGAGTAATACATCAGTAACTATGATTAAACATATGTAGGATAATGTTTGTGATACGTAGAAGTGTTATTGAGAAAAAAATAATAAAAATATGGTAAATAGTACTTTTGGTGTTGTTCTTTCTACATTGGAATCTTTGAACGAGCACATCTATACAAGGTGTTACCAAATAACTAGGAAAAAATTCAGGGGGTAATTCCTGAACCCATTTTAAGAAAAAAAGTTCATATAAACATGTGTTCGAAAATCCTTCGTTTCTGAGATACAGGGTTCGACACTCTCAAAAAAAAATTTAATCTTAAAATTACTAAGAAACTAAACCAGATATTTATTTGAAATAATAATAAAAAAAAGAAATAAATTAACCCTTCATTGTTAACTATGTTTTATTTTCATTAAAATAAAAAAGCCAAACTTAAAAAAGAAATTTTGTTGCCTTTGGGCAATGAATTTTTTTCTCGAAAACGGTTAGATTTATGAAAAAAGAACAGGACATTAATTTTAAAGATCATATTTTAGGGCTTCTAATTATTTTATGAAAATACCAAAAAAGAAACACACAAAAAAGTTGGGGGTGGACAACCCCCATGGTACCCTCAAATGTGCCCCTTCCAATTATAATTTTAATTTTTTTTCTACCGCACTTGATGCCTTAAGACAAGAAAATTACCCGTGCTAAGTTTCAAATAAATATATCTGGTTTAGTTTCTTGGTAATCTTAAAAAAAAGCTTTGTTTTAGAAACTTTGACACCCTGTATCTCAGAAACGAATGATTTTCGGACACATGTTAATGTAAACTTTTTTTCTTAAAATGAGTTCAGGAATTACCCCCTGAATTTTTTCCTAGTTATTTGGTAACATCCTGTATTAGGGAAAAAGTTGCAATTTTAATCATTTACAAGCTTAAAAAAACCATGGTAAATAAACGTATTGTGGTTTGGCATAGACCACGTAATGAATATATACCAAAAAATGTATCCGTAGTCGAATAAAAAATCAAAAATAGCATAATGATTTTTGAAGTCAGATTTTCGACACAAAGAAATAACCGATTTAAAACCATAATACGTTTGTAGCCCTATTTTTGTAGTTTTCAAAACTACATTTAGTTTTAATGTACAATGGGGCCCTCATGTAGATGTGCTACTTAGTAGAATTTGCGGGAGCTCAACGAGCTTCTAGGAGCACAGATTCGAAGATTTGTGAATTTGAAACCCTCGTCTTAAAGGTGGAAGTAAAAAAAATATATAGGGCAATAGCTAAAATTAGAGAAAGCTGTAGAAGTTCTAGAAATAAAACACCTAAATTAGAACATAATAAGGATATTAAAGATTACGTAACTTCGTTCTCTTATATCCTTAACAATTTTTTTAGACATTAATTACATCACCAAAATAATAGCATAAAACTATTTCAGTATTTCACAATTGTCTTTGTCTTGTTTCATGTTTCATGTCTGGTTTTTCCATTTCACCTGTTCTGTTTTACAATCATACAATAGAAAAAGATATCACCATATCAAAATATTGAATAAAAAAAGCCACTACAACTAAACCAAATGTAAAGCAAGATTCATAGAGTGGATTAATAACAATGTTACATACACAGTTAGTTAAAATAGAACTTCTTCCTTCTCAACTTACATTATTATATGTACCTACCAAAATATCACATTCTCATATCATATGACCGACGTGCAATTCATTCATAGTTGATTTTCGATCGAATCAGGTTATTGCAGCCTACTAACAACACTTTTCTTCATAAAAAAATAGTACCTACATTAAAACATAGAGTTTTATAAGAAACGTATTTTAGCACGCGTCCAGGTTTGGATAAAAATCCGCGCAGCGGCGAGTTTTCCAATGGACAAGTGCTAAAAAACGTCTTATAAAACGAGTTTTTTATACTATTTTTTATATTTGCTTCATTTAGTTTATTAAAAAGCATTTTTCATTTGAATTGAAAACTTAACTCAAAATTTTATTTTTGTTGGATTGGCAACATTGATATTTTGAAATAAAGAGTAAATTTAGGTCAGACATATTAAATAATGACATTTGTAAACTATACTCACTATACTGAATGAAAAGGCATTTTTGAGAAAATGTAACCGTTGATATTGTTTCTCCCATTTTTCTAGTTATTCCCTCTTAAAACACAAATTGTTAACATTATTATACTCTTCGCAAGACTAGGTCCGAAGAGTATATTGCAATCGATCAGAAAATCCTAAAATCGTCAATTTTCATCCTAGAGCAAAAATTCTTGCAGATTCGTGTTTTTCATGACTTTTAAAGATTTTCATTTTTTGTCCGTCCGTCGGTATGTCGGTCGGTCGGTCTGTGGGATGTCACGTTTCTTGTAAACACGCTATCTTAAGAACCAAAACTCCAATCCAATTTAAATTTTAAGGAAAAATCGGTCCCTATAAAAGGAAGAACCCTATTGTTTTTGACAAGAATCCGAGTACTATAAAGCCCCCCTTTCAGCCCCCCAAGTGAAAAAAAATCGTAACTCGATTATTATTAAATTTACAAAAAAAATTATTCGACATAAAACATAGGAAATTTAATTCTCTACAAAAAAGTATCCGTTAGTTTTTTTGTCAGACCCCCCAGTTACCCCCCACCACAAAAAAACCGCCTATCTCGTTTATTATTCAGTTAACAAAAAAAAATATTTTTCACAAAATTAATGGAAATTTAATTTTCCATTAAAAATGTTGGTTTTTTTTATAAAGTTAACCAGTAAGGTTAAAAAAACAAAAAATAAACTATTTCAGTAGCAAAAAACTTCCAAGTCCGAATCGCGTCACGCGTCAGTCAAGAAGGCCATGCCAAAAATATTTCAAACAATGAAACAAAAGCAGCTGTCAGAACAAATAACCTTAAATATGTTAAACGTCAGAACTGACGTTTATCCTCTTCGTTAACGAAATTCTTCGTGTTTTATGTCAATAGTTTGCACTCTTCGCAGATAAATAAAAAAAAATGTTTAACTTAAAAAATCTATTACCCTATAATAGTTTTCTTGCGAAGAGTATTCTATAGAATGTGTAGCCCTTATATAAAATATTGATTTAGCTTTGATTTAAAAAATCTAAAGTTCTTCTTTTACCAAATCCGAATTCTATTCGAGCGACTCATTTGCGAAGAGTAACTTCTACGCGTTTCGACTTCTACCCATTCTAGTTTAAATTTCAATGACTCTCTGTATATATACATTTTTTTTAAATTTTTTTTCAATGTTACATTGTTTTTTGTTTTTATGTATATGTACCTAGTGTAGTTATGTAATTAGGCTGGATGCCTGTAAATAAATAAAAAAAAAAAAAAAACCATGTTCCCCGATAGTTTATAATAGTAACATTTGTAAATAAAACGTACCTTGCAAGGGAAGAATTCATCTTTATGAATCTGGAAAACCAACCTAATAAAATAAAATTTTTAGTGTAATAATGAAGCAATTTAGCAACCTTTAAAAAACTAAATTTCAGGTTTCATAATTTGCTTATAGAACTTAAATATAAAAAATGATTTGGATTTGCATTTTTTCTTGTTTTATAATACCTATTTAATTGATTATATATATATATTAGTGTTTTTGTTCTTTTACCAAACATTTATAATTTGGGTGCAGTTAATTTGAAATAGGATATGACATAAAATAATTAAATGTAAAGTATTGTTGTTTTGTGACAACTCACAACTCTCAATTTACGTTAATTTAAATTTCTAATGAATTAAAATGCTTTTTTATTTTTATGTTAATAATTAAATGATTCTAACAAAACAGTTATTTGCACTCATGACCTTTTGTCAAATAAATGTAAAACATAAATGGAACAGGAAATACTAAAGTAAAAGACAGTGATGTTAATAGTTATTTAACCAGTAAGTGTGTTAATAAAGGTGCTTAATAAACGAGCGGTTTTAACAAGCGAGCGAACAGCGAGCTTGTTAATAAGTGAGTTTATTAATCGCCATTTAACATACGAACTGGTTACAATGCTGCATCGCACATCGTAGATCATTATTAAATAAATTATAAAACTAGAAATGGGTAGAAGTCGAAACGCGTAGAAATTACTCTTCACAGATAAGTAGCTCGAGTAGAATTCGGAATCGGTAGAAGTGTAATTTTGTAAATCAAAGCTTAGTCTATTTTTTATATAATTGCTACACATTCTATGGTATACTCTTCGCAAGAAAGCTGTTATAGGATAATTAATAGTCTAATATAAAAAAAAATTATGTAAAGAAAATCTGCGAAGAGTGCAAACTATTAACAGAAAACACGAAGAAGGATAAACGTCAGTTCTGACATTTAAAATATTTGAGGTTATTTGTTCTGACAAGCGGTTTTGTTTCTTTGTTTAAAATATTTTTGGCATGGCCTTCTTGACCGACACGTAACGTGATTACTTAGAAATTTTTTGCTATTGAAAAAGTTGTTTTTTTGTTTTTTTAACCTTACTGGCTAACTTTACAAAGAATGAACCAACATTTTTAATAGAAAATTAAATTTTCATTAATTTTGTAAAAAAGATTTTTTTTGTAAATTGAATAATAACGGAGATAGGAGGTTTTTTTGTGGTGGGGGGTAACGGGGGGGTCTGACAAAAAAACCAACCAATACTTTTTTATAGAGAATTAAATTTCCTATGTTTTATGTCGAATAATTTTTTTTTGTAAATTGAATAATAATTGAGTTACGATTTTTTTTTCACTTGGGGGACCGAAAAGAGGGCTTTATAGTACTCAGATTTTTGTCAAAAACAATAGGGTTCTTCCTCTTATAGGGATCGATTTTTCCTTAAAATTTGAATAGGATTGGAAGTTTGGTTCTTAAGATAGCGTGTTTACAAGAAACGTGACATCCCACAGACCGACAAAATGAAAATCTTAAAAAGTCATGAAACGCACGAAAGTTGGTACTGCTAAATGCTAACCACGAACAAACTAACATACATATGTATAATTCGGGTGCTGCTCTACATCGAAACAAGCAAATTAGTTCCACATTTTGTTAGTGATTTAAACACGGTCTTGGACATTACTATTCTATTGTTAACATCGTGAATAAATAACTTCTTGGATGTGGATGACGTCTAGTGAATGGAGCACAGGTTGTACCTTAATTAAAGGTGTGCCTTGCTGACCTATATGCTTATTGGTTAATCCCAGACATGGTCACGAATATAATCAATTAAAAAAGGTACTCCCAAATAAGTCTTTTTAATGCCGCATGTTTATAGGAAGAAGAACTCTTAGGAGTACTTTTGACAGTACTTTGACTACCAATGGAGTTACGTAAGATATTATTAACCGCGAAATGCCGCTTACTTCCAAATGGACATCCAACAGGGCATATACGAGTTGGCCGCGTTATAAAATTTAATGAGGAGTGATTAGGTGGAGTTGGCCGCATTTTACTGCATCATGGGTCATGGTGGAGCTGGCCGCGGTACTTTTTCTACATGCTTCCATGTTTAGCAGGTAGAAAAGGAGCTGTCTCAGAAGCTTTCTGGAAGGATGAGTATAAACACTAAACGAATTTAATTTTTATAAAATAACAACGATAACTATTAATATTTTATTAAAAAAATGATTTAGATTGCAGTTTGGTGACATAAGCACATTTGTTTAAATATTCTTTTTAGCAGCAAAACTTACCCTAACCTAGTGTCCCCTAGTGGATGTGTCCTCCAGTGCTTTTAAAAAAGTCTGTCGGTAACAATAAAACTTAAAAACACATGCATTGAGTACTTTCAACGTTGCTGGTTTGTTTTAATGATAATAAAAGTCTGTATATTATCCAAAGGATTCTCTTTACATAATTTTCTAATATCATAACTCAATAAAACATTGGATACAGAAAAATAAATCTAGGTAAAAGGAAGTTAATTAGTCGCGGCCAGTACGACCAAACCAGAAATATCGCGCGGCCACTTCGACCATGCATCCTGCAATTAGGCGCGGCCAGCTAGTAGTTTTTTCAGGTAGATGCGGCCAGTTGGCACTCGGCCATCCAACATTATAGCTTTCCCATGATTTAAATTTTGACCGATTGTCCGATTTATTTGTTGCCTTAATAAATGGGCATCATCATCAGCATCATTTATGATTGATGATAATGACCGAGTGGTGTTTTATACAACGCCCCCTCTCTAGGGATTGAAGAGCTCCCAAAACGAATCAAGCAATTTATCTCATAAGTGTACCCTTATGTATGTATGGCCGCAATCACTTCATTAGGTCAATAACATATGCATCATTTTGTGTTGCCGTCAATTAAGTTGGAAATGATTGAAAGTACTTTTTAGGTATAACTTTATAGGTATACGAAAAAGCATCAGAGATGTTTAATATCCTTGTCCTGGTTTTAAAAAGAAATTACCCAATTCCTTAATTAGCACAATTTTTACATATAGGGGTTATCTTATCTCTGAGAAAAATACGGTTAAAGTTTGATAAAGGCAAATCTGTTTAGGAAAGTGCATTTAAAAACCCATCTATGATTTTTGATCATATGTACCTTTTTTGCATCAAATTTTTTTAAACTTGTTAGCTTTATTTTATAAAAATTTTGCAAAATTAAAATGATTAAAAAATCTAAAGGCGTTTAAAGTTGTGCACCTAAGTTTTGCACTCAAATCTCCTAAGGTATTGACCATTCCAACAAGAGAAATGTCACATTTTTTGGCAGACAAAACTTTTTTTTTTATCAGGCTGGCGCACTTTCATGTTTATTTTTTTAAATCCTGGAGGCTCTATTTTCTAGAAGATCCAATTTTGTGACGTCACAAAATTTAGTTTGGCTACTCGCTAACGGTATCGCTAACGGTATCGCTTTAGTCAGCAATAAAAGTGAATATGAGATTTTTTTTAAAAATTTTTTGGAGATACCTAGGCATGCCTTAACTTAAGTACCTTTAAAACAAAGTAGCGCCAATACGATGTTATTCTATGATATCCTTTGTTTAACTATTTATCAAGTAAACTCCTATTTGGTTTAACCATTGTTTAACATTAGTTTATTCTATGACTTTTTTCCCATTTCACAGGAAGGTCTAAAATTTAAAAACTTTTATTATCTGTGGTTAGAAATAGATTTTTAATATTTTGGCATTTAAAACCGAAATAAAATTGTCAAAATGACAAAATGTAAGTTTTTGGCCATTCTGTAAAGTGGGCAAAAGGTGTCAACCAATCAAAAGCTGCGTAGTATCGGCGTATTTTTTTTTAAGGATCTTTAGCCCCAACCATACAGGTGGTGCGCCAATTCTATGACACCCTGTATATCTATTTACCGTCGGCAAGGGTTCATGTTGCCTGACTTAAAGGGATGTTCCAATTAGCCCCTAAGAAACCAACTATTATGAATTACGTACATTCAGAAATGTCATAGAAATATGCTCTATGGCCATTATAACGTGCGAATATGACACCACGCTTTTCCCGTCATGCATTTACCACATTCCTTATTTAGTTATTTAGGCTTTTTTACCCATTAATTAGCTGAAAATATGGGTTAAAGTTGTGTGACGTTTTTGGATTATTTATGACCGTTTTTTAGAAGATAATAATTGCTACTAGGATGCTAAATTTAATAGGGAACATAAAAGAGGTTTTAAGATTTCTTACATTTTAGAAAGGCATGAAAAAATAGTTATTTAACCAGTAAGTGTGTTAATAAAGGCGATTAATAAACGAGAGGTTTTAACAAGCAAGCAATCAGTGAGCTTGTTAATAAGTTTATAAGTCGACATTTAACATACGAACTGCTTACAATACTGCATCGCACATCGTAGATCATCGTAAATAAATTATAAAATAAAACAGTTATTTCACCAACCAGCAGAAACAATGCGTCAGCCATTCAAATTTATTAAAGTTGAAGAAGAAAAAGAGCTGTCACCGAACTTTTATTAATTGTGAATAGAAAATGAATGTAATTTCCTTAAATGTGGTAAAAGGACCTGCTTCTCATTCTTTCCAACGGTAAATATTTAATTTCTTTTGGTTTTTGTTGCTTGAACCGTGATTAAAGCTAATTTAACATTTGTCATTTAGGAACATAGATAGTAACTAAGAGCATAGTAAAGCGTTGCTATGGTCGTCGTCGCTATGCATTAATAGGGGTCATTAATCAACGATTTGGAGTGCGTTAAAGTGCGAGTTTTTCATACTATTGTTTATATTTGCTTTATTTAATCTACTAAAAGTCATTTGAATTAAAACTTACCTTAAAATTTTATTTTTATTGGATTGGCAACATTGACATTTTGAAGTGAAAAGTAATTTTAGGCCAGGCATATTGAATAATGACATTTGTAAACTTGACTTACTTAATACTGAATGAAAAGGCGTGTTTAAGAAAATTTAACCGTTGATATCGTTTCTCCAATTCTTCTAGTTATTCCCTCTACAGAAAAACTATGTCCGATAGTTTATAATAGTAAAATTTAAAAATAAAAAGTACCTTGCAAGGAAAGAATTCATCATTTTGCATCTGGAAAACCATCCTAATAAAATAAAACGACTTATAAAATGAGTTTTTTATACTATTTTTTATATTTGCTTCATTTAATTCATTAAAAAGCATTTTTAATTTGAATTAAAAATTCAACATGAAACTTTGTTTTTATGACCCACCTTATAGCATAACATTGACATTTTGAAGTAAATAATAAATTTAAGTTACACATATTGAATAATGGCATTTGTAAACTTTACTCACTTAATACTGAATGAATAGGCGTTTTTGAGAATATGTCCCCGTTGATATCGTTTCACCCATTCTTTTAGTTATTTCCTCTACAAAAAAACTATGTCCTCCGATAGTTTATAATAGTAAAATTTGTAAATAAAAAGTACCTTGCAAGGGAAGGATTCATCTTTATGTATCTGGAAAACCAACCTAATAAAATAAAATTTTAGGTTTAATAATGAAGCAATTCAGCAACCTTGAAAAACCAAATTTTGGGTTTCATAATGCCCTTTTTATAAAACACAAATATAAAAATTTTACGTATCTTACCCTTTTAAATTGAATTTTTTTCTCAAGAAACCCAAAGGGTTAAGTATAGCACTTGATTTCTTTATTCATTCCAATTAAATAAATTCCCAAAATGTAAAAATATCAACCCTTTTTCTACACTTCTAAACTTTCTCATGCTTTGCTTAGACACCTTTAAAAGAATGAAAAGTTTTCAAAACCCTTTAGGCACCAGCTTTTATAAAAATATTTATATTTTGTGTAACAATAACATCCATTAAAGGGTATAAGGTCCTAAAAATGGCAAAGAGGGTAAATTACAACATAAAAGTAAAGCACCAGCGATTGAAATGCGTTTCCGGTAAATACGAAACAAATGAACCCTAAAAACTAGAAAGGTATCGTTCGCCTTTTTGTCAACTTGTCACCTAGATTCAATCGAGATTTTATCGCAGAGCATTCAAGAAAAACTAGATTCCAATCGTTTTACGATTATATTTTAGTAGTGAATTGAATTGCTATTTTAGTTCCCCATTCATCATTTCTAGGGCTAGTTGCTAGTTTACATTTTTAGTGAGAAATATGTAAAATATTGTAGCATTCAGTACCTAAATCAAGCAGCTGCTGATTTGACGGCTTTCCGCATTTTTATAGTTGCTTAGTTTAGATTTCCTGTTTAATGAAAAGCGGCGGTTCCTGTTTTTGTATTTCTGTTGTAGAAATAGGTTGTTTTAGTGTTCTCATTTTTGTTACATAATTGATTATTCTTATTATTTCCCGTTCTCATTGACTTACAAGTTATGGATTATTAGTAACCATGGACAAAAAAAAGCAAAACCAAAATAGTAATTAACTTTGTAAAAAGAATTTTCGCGTTGTTTTTTTTTTACTAACAAAAACTTATTATTGAAAAAACAAACGCTTTCTGAGCGCTACTCGTCAAAACAATAAAAAAGAAAAGTTCCAGCGCAAAAACTTCATTAAATTGTATTAACTCGAGTAAAATAAAAGACTAAGCATAGCCAACTTTGTTGAAGTTTTATCGATCTCTTCTCAAAAAAAAAGGCACCAGTGGCGTATCATAAAAAAAAATTGTTTCTTTAAAAGAAAATGTATTTATTTTGGAAAATTAATGTTAAGCGAAATATATTTTTCCCCATTATTACCTGCTTGATTTTTATTTTTCAAAATACCTAGTAGGAATACAGAGTGTCCAAATTTTGGCGCATAAACACAATGATACATTGTTGAGACATTCTAAGGGATAGAGCTCTAGAAAAATGTAAAAAAAATCCATCTTTTATATTTATGGAGCAACAATATATGTGAAAACACATCTAAAAAACTCATACACAGGGTGTCACAACAAATGACACATAAACACGATGATACGTTTTTGGGGTATTATAGAAATCCCCAGAAAAGTTTAAAAAAAAAATCTATCGCATGTACCCTTGGAAATATAAGGTCTCAAAATGCGAAACTTTTAACGCTTATATATCTTGAAGATAACATCACATATTTACGAAAGAAATGGCAAAATACAACGGCACAATCTATCAAAAAATATTTTACCATTTGTTTATCTTTTAAATGGTCAAATTACATTTTTATAACCAATTTAATTTTACAAAAATTTTATGAAATGAAGCTGACAACAATGACATTGTTGTCAGCTTCATTTCATAAATTTTTTTTATACCATCTAAATGCAAAAATGTATGCTCAGGAAACTAGATGAGCTTTTAAGATGGATTTTACAAACTGTGTTGTCAAATTTATGCATCAGCTTTGTTCGCATTTTTCTCAAAGAATATAACAGTTGGATTTTTTTAAACAATTTTCTAGGTATCCCTAAGAATGTCCCAACAACGTACCATTGCGTTTATGCGCCATTTTTTGACACCTTGTATAAATTATCTACTTTTTTTAAACATTAGTGTGTGCCCCCTTAATAAACTCCACCACTGTTTTAAAAGAGTGGAAGAGGAGGCATCAGCAGTTGCTTTTAAAAGTGGACAAACAAAGCCAATATTAAATATTTGCAGTGAGGGTGAGAGCCGGCAAACGTTTATACCTACCTCGCTAGCTTGCCTCGGTTCGTTTGGAAAGTTGGTAAAATAATGGTGGCAAGCATCATCCCCCATCTACGTAGTTGGCCATCAACAGGACAAATGGATTACGTCACCTCACTGTGTGTATCTGTCTTCTTTTATTCATTCAATTATATTTTATATGAACAATATGTTGCCTGTAGCGAGGGGTCAATATGAACGTTATTTTAACAAAATTAATAAAGTTCCGAATTCGTTGGACGATTCAAATGTATCGGCAGATATATTGGTATGATTATTCTAAAAATTACAAGTCAAAGTAGGTATAAGAATTGGTATGCGAAAAGTATGAACATTTAAGAATAGAAAAAAGCTGTCAATTATACAAAATAGTACAAACAAGAGCGGGTTAGATCAGTGAAAGGGGTAGATCATTTAAAAAGTTAAACTTCGCAGATAGCTCATTTTTTATAACTATTTTTTTATTTTTACATAATTGTTACTCATTCTATGATACTCTTCGCAGTAGATGATAAAAAAGGTAATTTTTTTATTTAAATTTATTTTTTTTGTAAACGGGTGGGAATACAAAAAAAATTACCAGATGCTGTTTTATAGGGAAAAATACAATCTTTAATTTTATTAAAAATATTTTTTTTCGTAAAGTTGATTTGATATTAACGAAAATATGAATTTTTTTTTACTTTGGGGGTGTTTTTAACCCTCTATTTATTGCTTGATTTTTTCCAAAAACAATAGGGCTCTTCCTCTAAATGGGATTAATTTTTGTGTTAAATCTTAAGTTGATCCGATAAACCGCTGTTATGGTCACAAATTTCGTTACAGACAGACGGACAAAAAATAAAAGTCTTAAAAAGTCATGAATCGAACGAATATGTAGAAATGTTTGCTCTAAGACGAATATTACCGATTTTAGAGAAGGTCCGACCAATCGCAATATACTCTTCGACTTTTCCTGCGAAGAGTATAATAATATTTATTTTGGGATGCACATGGACAATTTTCACTATTGATGAAGCATCTGCTCCGGGATCAAAGTAAAAACTATGAGAATAATAACTCCAGGGTCACAATTCAATTTTATAAGAAGATACAATAAATTTCCAAAATTACAGAGGTTTCAGGGTTTAAATTCAACTTAATGCATTTGGAGTCAGGTTATGTATTTCATAAAAACCGCCTTCAAAATTGGACAGTCCTCTTAAATATGTTCACAAGTTTCTGGAAATTTACCACATTCACATAATGGTCTAGATAGTGCATTTTACTTATATAACATACCATGATAACCCGTTCGTAAAAAGACGATTAACAGTACTCCAAATCTTCCTCGGTTGATCAAAACCTGAAAACTCTTGAGTGGGATTTCGTTTAATTTCTTATTGGACACATCAACATTTGGTCAAATAAATTTCAGCCGATTAAATACTGAAATGGAGTCGTGTACAAATTTCTTTTGCCATAAGGGTTCTTGTTTTTAACCGATTGGAGATCCACCTCTACATCTACAAATCTAGGTTTATAGAAAATTTGTTCAACTCGAAATGTATCTTAATTGTCTCACTCTTATTTAGCTGCATGATTTCTTCTAATGTAAAGAGGGTGCTGTTTCACAAGATAGGCAACCAAGACGTGGGTGTAGACTTTTTTGTATGTACCTAAAATAATTCTCATAGGTAGTTAACCCATTTTTGGCATTTTTACAGGGGAAGTGTCGAACATTTTAAAATGTAGTCCCTTCTAAAAGCATTCTAATCAAAAATGCTAATTTAACTTCTTAGTGCTAATGGTCTATTAAAAGAATGTTCTAAGAAAACCTCTTGGTTAAGCATCAGCTTATACATATGCTTTGATATTTCTTATCTACTACGGGTAATGATTTATTCGGCGAAGTGCCATAACTAACAATCCTTGAAGGTTTGAACGTGATAAAAGCACTGAAGCTGCAATTTGTTTATCACTTGTTGCTTTTATCAAAACATCAGCTTTTGTTTTCTTAAAAGAATTACCTAATCTTCGTGACTTTCGTGCTATTGTTTTGGCTATGTTTGTGCCACGTGTGTTTTATGCGATGGGTATTTATTTATTTTACCAAGAGATAGGCTTCATGATGTCATGTGTATTTTTATCTAGCTGGGAACTAATGTTACCAAGGCGCCACTGTACTCTTATCAAGTTTATATTGTAATTTTCTACAAGACATAACATTATTTTTATCACCTCAACAGCTGAGCAAAATTTATAATTTTTCAAAAATAATGGCGCTAAAAAAAACTTTATTCTGTTAAACCTTTGACTTTAGGATGTTAGGTAATATTATTTCTTTCGTCGCCCAAGCATTATTTTGATGCGTAATATAACATCTGCCAAGCTAATTTGTAATTTTTTATTAATAAATAAATAATAAACATATACCCAAAATATGGTAGATTTTTTTTGTGAAATAATGTCGGTAATTTTGGGAACTTACTATCCATTCAGTCAGTCAGTCACCTATGAAAACTAGAACCTTTTCTTTGAAAAGTTGAATTTTCCACAAAGTTGACATTACTTTTCCAATTTACTGACACTAAAAATTCAAAAATGCCAAAATAAATATGACAGTTAACATAAAACAGGCGAAAAATTTGGAGAAAAAAAAACCATATTAGCTTGAAATGTGAGAGTTTATGAAGAAAATTGCAGACATTTTTTTAAAAGTGCTAATTTATCCTATGATACTTAAAAGGACTTCTTAACAATGAGTACTTACATAAATAATTTGTGTAAACTTTTAAATGTTTTAATGATTAGAGCATTATAAAGTAATTTAATAAATAAATACTTCTGTATATGTTGACCATTATTTTTGATTCAGATGCCCTTAACATGTTTTTAATTATTTTTTTTAAGTTTGACGCACACAGTAGTGCTCCCGTTTCTGACATTTTCTGCCTAATTGGGAATATAAGTACATATAAGCACGGACACATACAACCAACAACCTCCTCTAAAGCCTAGCCACCCTATATTGGAGGTAGTGGGAATCGAACCCACTCAGGCTACCTTGTGATTTTCACCGTCAACGGCTTAGACCGCACGGCCATGCCTGTGTAAAAATGCATTTTTTAATTTTTTTGACTTTTCTTACATAACCAGCAAACACAAGTGACATTAATGACAATATACAGGGTAAAATCTGTCACCTTATGGCTCGCCTACTCTGGTTTAAATAAATGGTGAATGGATAGTATTCTACCTTGTAAAGAAACTGGATTGTGGACTCTGGTATGCTGGAGACGGCATTTATGTATATTTGCCATTAAATTTTACACCAAAAACACGGTTTCGAAAATCCATATTCCATGACAAAATTATTGCGACTTATCAAAGCATTTGGAACATTACAGCTGATTTAAAATACATTTTAGAAAAAAATAGCATTATTTTTTCTAAAAAATTACATTTTTTGTAAAAAAAGAACAAATTGCGTATTCTATGAATGAACGTCATAACTAAAAAAGAAACAACAAAAATAGCTATTTCTCAGTATTTCTTAATAGTTGTAAGTAAAACTCGGTATCTTGGCAAATGGTATAATCATCAAATTACTTAAAACGATACAGTTTCAAAAGCAGGTTGCTTTCTTCCTCAGTCTGGAATAGCACAGAAAACAGACTTATAGTAGGGAAATCTATGATAATTACAGGGAATAGCAAAAATAGATGACAAAAATATCTTATCTCTAGGTTAAAAATCTTACCTTATAAGTTACTTGCGTTAAACATAATAAAAAGTTAAAAGGACATCACAGATGTGTTATTTGGAGGAAGCTACATTTTTAATTTAAATACGGACTTATTAATAATTAATAAAAACATTGTTATAGTGTTTAAAAGAGTGCAAACTTTAGCATTTTGTGAGAAATAATGCCAGATTACAGAACGACGCTAGCAGAGAAGCTGCTGCGCATGAGCAGAAAAAACCAATCGGAAAAGATTACACACAATGCCAAGGTTGCCGCTGTTTTATGAAAACTATTTTAAAAAATTGAAAAAAAAAAAAAACAATGGGAATGAATGGATTTTTTATTTATATATGTTGATGATATACTTACGACTGTAGCTCGTAATAAAGTTGATTACGTCCTGGAAACTTTTAACTCCATTCACCCTAAACTAAATTTCACGTTTGAAAAAGAGAAAGACGGCTCTCTACCTTTCTTAGACGTACTAATAATCAGAAATGTTAACGATGGCTCGCTATCTACAGATTTATATAAAAAACCAACTAGTAACAACCGAACAATTAATTTTAAATCGCTTCACCCCCTTCATAATAAAGTCAACATTATTAGACAAGGAGCGAAAAGAATAACATCTTTAAGTAGCCCTAATTTTTGGAACAAAAATTTCAATCAACTCCGTGTAGATTTAAAGCAAAATGGCTATCCCACGTCTTTGGTAAATTCTGTGATTAACACGCTCCCACCCCCTAATAACAATATTAATAATGTCAATGAAAATGAAATTAATAACCCGCAAGTTTTTACTTATTCTAAACTACCCTTAATACCTCAACTTTCTAGTAGTCTAATGAATACTTTGAAAAAAGAAAACTTAAAAATCGCTCTGTACTCTAAAAATTCACTTAATAACTTGGTTTTTAGCAATCTAAAAGATAAAACAACAAAAGCTTCAAAATCAAATGTGGTTTACAAAATTAATTGTTCAGGTTGCGACTCTTGCTATGTAGGTACCACTAAGTCTTATCTAAAAACCCGCATTTCTAGCCATATTACTTCATGCAGGCACATAAGTAATAATAAAACAGCACTTGTTGAGCACCATTTAGCCAGTGGTCACCACTTTGATTTTGAGCTAGAAAATGTCGAGATCCTAGACATTGAAGGTTGCTACAAAAAAAGACTCTTTTCAGAGATGGTTTTTATTCAAAAAAATTCCACATCAATTAATTTCAAAAATGACGTTCAAGGGTTGAGTAAAATTTACCATGGACTAATTAATAAAATAAAATAGTTTTTCATTTGTATTAATTTAGTGAAAATCCTTTTTCGTACCATAGGTATAACTTTGTAATTCATTCCCATTGTTTTTTTTTTTTTTCAATTTTTTAAAATAGTTTTCATAAAACAGCGGCAACCTTGGCATTGTGTGTAATCTTTTCCGATTGGTTTTTTCTGCTCATGCGCAGCAGCTTCTCTGCTAGCGTCGTTCTGTAATCTGGCATTATTTCTCACAAAATGCTAAAGTTTGCACTCTTTTAAACACTATAACAATGTTTTTATTAATTATTAATAAGTCCGTATTTAAATTAAAAATGTAGCTTCCTCCAAATAACACATCTGTGATGTCCTTTTAACTTTTTATTATGTTTAACGCAAGTAACTTATAAGGTAAGATTTTTAACCTAGAGATAAGATATTTTTGTCATCTATTTTTGCTATTCCCTGTAATTATCATAGATTTCCCTACTATAAGTCTGTTTTCTGTGCTATTCCAGACTGAGGAAGAAAGCAACCTGCTTTTGAAACTGTATCGTTTTAAGTAATTTGATGATTATACCATTTGCCAAGATACCGAGTTTTACTTACAACTATTGACTAACTATGGGCAATTAAATCTACATGTTAGTATTTCTTAAAATAAATCAAAACAAACCCTTATTAGGCTTGTGTTATAATAGAACCAGTAATTGGGTTACGTTATCCAATTAATAGTTTAATTATAAAAATAATTGCAGCGTCCTACTGGTCCCTATTAAGTTATGTAATGATTTTCCCAGCAGGTGAATAGCATGCATGCAGGATCAGGACTCTCGTCAGGATCTGTACACGTAATTGTTACCATGGCAACTAACCCACGCCAACATTGCACCTTAACTCTTTATACAAGGTGTTTCAGAATAGTTTCATATATTTTAATAAATAAAGATAAATTGGAATTTTGTCTTTTTATAAAAATCTTTTTAAAACCTCATTTGACATCGATTACCAAAATTTGGTGCAGTTCCACCGTGATGAATTAAAGAGGGCCTTTTTTAGGGCCATAACTCCTAGAGTGCCTCGATGTCATTTTGACAGATATTGTCGCCTTATAGAGTGACGACATGCATCATTCTTTCTCTGTCATACAGATAACGTCATTAATTGTGATTGTAAGTTGTAATTGTTGTCACTTTGGCTATAACGTTGATGACGTTATCTGTATGACAGAGAAAGAATGATGCATGTCGTCACTCTATAAGGCGACAATATCTGTCAAAATGACATCGAGGCACTCTAATAACTCCGTTTCTGCAATAGGTAGATATACGCCAATTTGGGATTTTACTCTTTGGACATCAAGTTACATCATATAAAAAAGGTGGCCCTACCAGGAATTTTGTCGATGTCCACATACGGATTGACTGTACTATAAGTAGGTATTCAATAAATTGTTAAATTATTAACAAAATCAGTAAGAATAAAAAAACACATTATACAAGAGCAAACCCGTTTTCAATTATTTGTACCAAGGTGTGAGAATTTTTATATCAATAAAAAGGTGTAAATTTTATGTTAAAGCGTTCGTTAACCAGGTAATAAAAAGTCAAGTGCAAAATACCTGAGAAAGTTAACCATTTAAAAATAATAAAAAGGCAAAAAAAATAAGTTACCCCTACACATCTAGAATTTATAAAAATGACCTTTTTTTAGGAGAAAGGGTGAATAAAACAGGTCCCTATTGAATAATTATTAGTCCGCCTTGTTAAAAAATTTGCCAACTTAAATAATGTGTACCCCTTTCGGTAATAAAATAGCTTGTCAATAAAATAAAAAAGACGGTCAATTTTAAATTAACGTACCCTAGAAATTTATATTTTGTGATTTTCCCATAACAACCTTTTTAAAAAAAGTTAAAAGTTTATTGTACAGAACATTACTTAAAAATTAAATGTGCATAACATACTTATTTTTGTCTTGTTGTTTTTGGAAAGAAAATAAAATTTCGCCAAACATTTGTTTTATATTTAACTGTTTTAACTCAACAATAACACTTTTAAAAGAAACATTTTGGTGTCTACAAAAGTAAAGTATTTATACAACAGAAAGTGTTTATCTAACTGAAAAAACATCCCTTCGTTAAAACTCTGGCAGAGAAGGTAGGTAAACCTTTTTGTGTTTTCTTTTCTTTAATGTACATTGATGGTTAACATGAGCTAGTCATTTGTGCCTTTGTTTTATGCGAAAAAATATTCGGTCGTTAACCTATGATATGGCGAAAATATTTATAGTTATTTCACCATCAGTAAATGTGTTAATAAAGGCGATTAATAAACGAGCGGTTTTAACAAGCGAGCGATCTACAAGCTTGTTAATAAGTGAGTTTATTAATCGCCATTTAACATACTAACTGGTTACAATGCTGCATCGCACATTGTAGATCATTATTAAATAAATTATAATATAAAACAGTTATTTCACCAACTAACCGAAACAATGCGTCGGCCATTCAAATTTCAAATTTATTAAAGTTGAAGAAGCAGAAGAGCTGTCACCGAACTTTTATTAATTGTGAATAGAAAATGAGTGTTATTTCCTTAAAATGTGTTAAAAGGATCTGCTTCCTATTCTTTCCAACGGTAAATATTTAATATCTTTTGGTTTTTGTTGCTTGAACCATAATTAAAGCTACTTTAACATTTGTAATGTAGAAACATAGATAGTAATTTTAAACATAGAAGAGCGTTAGTATGGGCTCGTATCCATGCATTAATAGGGGTCATTAATCAACGATATGAAGTGCGTTAATGAATGACTTTAATAAACGATGTGCGAAAAAATTTTTAGGAGAAGAGAGAAAAGGTTTAATCATTTTCTTGCTTAGCTTCCAAGACTTCGATGATATTTTAAAAAGACATCGTGTCATGTTTCTTGTATAAAAATGCTTGAGAGGAGCTTTCAGACACCTTCAGTAATAAATTCACACTTGTTTAAGACCATTAACAACATGCAATTAGATAATAATCGCGATTAGTTCGTATAAACAACATTCAAGTACAAACAAGGCAAGGCATTGGTACAGTATGTCCCAGAATTGAAGCACCACCTGTATGGTACGTTATTGGGGCATTTCTAGGGATCCTTAAAAAATTGCTAAAAAAAATCCATCTTTTCTTATCTTGGAAAAAGACGGTTAAAGTTCGATATTAAATTTTATTTGGAGGTATTTACGATCCTCATCAGTATCATTAAAATATTGATTATCATTATTTTGACAGATTATACAATATAATCTGTCAAAATAATGATAATCAGTATCCTAATACGCGTATTTGTTTGGACACCATTCTTATTCTAGAATGTCATTCTATCTCTTTTTATCCCATAAGAAAAGAATGAGACAGAATGATATTCCAGAATGAGAATATTAACTGCAAACAAATAGGGGTAATGATACTGATGCAGATCGTGAATACCTCCAATTGACATTGTTGTCAGCTTCATTTCATGAAAATTTTGTGAAATTAAATTAATTATAAAAATGTTATTTGACCGTTTTAAGGACAAACAAATAGTAAGATGATTTAAGATAGACCAAGCTTTTGTATTAAGCTATATTTTTGGTTAATATGTAACGTTGTTTTCAATGTAGTTTCGCACTCTGGGGCCTCATGTCTCCAAGTGTATATAGGGTGTCCAAAAAATGGCACATAAACGCTATGGTGCGCTCTTGGGGCATTCTCAGGGATCTCCAGAAAATTGTAAAAAAAAATCCGTCTGTTATATTCATCGAGAAAAATGCGAACAAAGTTGCATAAATTCGGCAACACAGTCTAGGAAAATACATCTAAAAATCCCATCTATGAGTCTAAAAATCCCATGTATGAGTCTTAAACATACACTTTTGCACTAGATTTTATTGACGTTGTTGTCAGCTTCATTTCATAAAAATTTTGTAAAATTAAATTGATTATAAAAATGTAATTTGACCATTTACTAAATAAAAAAATGGTTGAATGGTTTAAGATATACTGTAGCTTTGTATAAAACCATTTGTTTCGTTAATATGTGCTGTTATATTCAAGATACAAGCGTTAAACGTTTCGCACTTTGGGACAACATATCTCCGAGGTTATATGAGATAGATTTTTTTTAACAATTTTCTGGGGCTCTTTAAACATGCCCCAACAACGTACCATCGCGTTTATGCGCCATTTTTTGGACACCCTTTATGAGACTTTTTTTTAAATTTTCTGGGGATCCCTAGACATGCTCCAACAACGTACTATATAGGTGGTGCGCCAATTCTGGGACACTCTGTATTTACACTACACTGAAAATAATGAACTCCTTTATCATTGTTTACCTAGACTAAAGTAAATTGGGGGCCAAAAATCATTTAAGTGTGTCTTAAATTTGGGACATACAGTTCTTTGGTTAAAGCAGTTCGTTGTAAATGTTACTTAGGACCCCTTGACTGGGTTCTGCATGATGTAACTTAATATTTAGTTAGCAAAGAATTGTTACGTCAATTCGAATCACCCATCCAAGACAATGTGTGCGGCTAACCACTTCTTAAGATGCAACCTACCGATTCTTCATTGGATTTTTTCTTTTTGTTGTTCATTTCTTTTGTATTGTTCTTTTTGTAAATCACGGCGTGCGGGTGGTTTGAATCTCCCTCATGACTCTTTAATAATGTTCATAAGATTAAGATTAAAATCGATTTAGTTAGATCTAATCAACTCGATGAGACGGAAGTTATTGGCCCTAACATTCTTTACTGTACGTTTGTAAGCATAAAAAACAAAATTAAGAGTCCGATGCTCAGTTCTAATATCATGTAGGGGGGCTACGGGCTGTGGTGGCCAGAATAGACGAAGAACGGGCTATTTTGCGTAGAACGCACCGCCTACTATAGTTGAACAGATATATTTTCATCATGAATATGCACCTAGTGTACCCACCTACCACCAGTCCAACTAGAGAGAGGCTTGACTTCAGTTTTTAAAAATCGTATTTCGTAAGCTTGCAGCACGCTTCTATGCAAATATTCATAAAATTTTGACCCCAAATATCTTAGTTAATTATTATCCGATTCTGGTGTCATTGGAAAGATAATTTATTATGTAATACTTATTGTTTTTAAAAATAAGTTTTTAAGGCTCAATTTGAGAAAAAAACACTTGTTGCTTTTAGCATTTCCTTTTCTTTAAACTGTTATTTTTGCTAAACTGGGACTATAAAACAAAATGTGCCAGACAATAAGTGTTTTAAAAGGAGCTAACGTTATATTGTCCAAATTTTAAAACGATTGCTTTAATAATAAGGCTAAAACTGTGGCATATATTGTACACAATTTTGCATAAGAGAAAGTGGGTAGTCGGGCTCTTAAGTCTTAACTAGCTTTATGCTGAAGAAACCAAATATTAGTTTGGTCCAGACATAGTCCGAAATAACTTTTCACTTTTTTAGAAGTTCCTTTGAAATTGGCGTATAAATTCTTTATGTAAGCTTTTACCCATTTTCTAAAACGGATATGCCTGTTGCGCCGATGTTTAAATTTGAATATACAAAAATATTGTGTATTGCGCAACTTATATGATACCTATTGTTTTGGGTCATTTCGTATACCTGGTTTGCATCTGTTTAATCCCTTTCTTTGTCACCCCAACAAATTAGTCATTGGTTTTCATTTTAGCAGCAAAACTTAACCTAACCTACTGTCCCCCAGTGCTTTTATAAAACTCTATCTAAAGCCCTGACATTTAAAAAACTAGAGAAAAATTAAGAATCCTTATCAGCACATTACCAAGACAATACATATCTAACAGCGGAAAACGGAAGCTACTGATAATATCACCGAAAAGCCAGCAAAAATTGTAAGACGGGAAATTCAACAAGCCTCAGCGTTTATTCGCGATAGTTATAATATACCTAAAAATGTATTTTAATCGAGTTTTCTTAGTCCTTTTTACCTGGGTCTTCTTAGCTCCTGGTATAACAATAGACCTTTTATAAACAATAGCGGCGCAATACAAACTATTTCTGTATGACCAAATTGGCGCAACAGCAAGTGTTTTCTTAATCATCGGCGCAATGCAAATACACCCTCTAAAACATATCCTATAGGTTCAATTGCGTTTTATGATAGGTATACTATGCCGTTACGTTTGACTATGGACACTTTTAGAGATTCCACTTCCTGTCCCATCTTCGCATAGCTCCCTCAATAAACCCTAGGTATGTTGTGGTAACTAAATATTGTGTATTTAGTGTGAGGTGAAGGTTATAATCGGTTTGGCAAGTAAAGCCAACTTATTTGGATGGAGGAAGTCACTTTGTTGGCTTCTTGTTGAGCAGTGCGTGAGTAGAAGCATATCCGGCCGGCGGACCAAGCTAGGGACTTTTGGTAGGCTTCTTCATAACGCTTCGATGATCATTCCCAAGTTATCAGGAGGGGCCTTGGGTGGGCTTCTTTTGTTTTATGTTGTGTTGGTTTGTCAGATTAAGGTTTCAAAATAGGGAAATGCTAAAACATTTCCATTGAGAAGTTTTGCTTGTTTTCATACAACTTTTATGTTCGTCAATGTTTCTGATCTTTAGAAAATGAACAAATTCAATATTTAGACCCCTTTACAATTCTTATATTTAAAAGGCAAAACGTCTAAATTTAAGGCAAAAGTTGTTTCTGGGGACTCTTTGTTATCATTTTATTGGAAAAATGTTCTTTTACCACATTTTTTTTGCTTTTTGATAAAGAAATGTTAGCCAGAGCTTTGAAATCGGTCATTTTGCAGGACCTACCTTACGGTAACTGCTATTTATACGGGTTTAAAAGGTGCAATCTTTAAAAAATAATCCTAAAAGATGACACTGCTAGTAAAAGTAAATTTGGCCAAAATATTCGTGTCCTCTTATTTGTGGACACCCAATTTGCAGACATAAATGGTCAAAAACGGAAAGGTTCGAGGTAGTGAGTTTTTTTACCTGGGTAAAGTCCAATATGCATATTTTTTTTTTGAATTTTAGGGTTTCAGACTGACCTTTATAAAAGCCCTGGGGGACATTTTTCCACTGGGGGACATTAGGTTAGGTAGGTTAAGTTAAGTTTTGTTGCTAAAATGAAAATATAAACTCTAGCCATGTCGGTGCCTAGCAGTGCGTCCAAAATTGTGTGCATTATGCTAGCTTTACACGCAACTTCTTGCTAGCTTCTGGAAGCTTGCTTCTTCGCTGCTACTGGAGGATTCAAATGTTTTAGGTATGCGCGCGCACAGGAAGCTAAAAAAAATCAAACCGTGCTTGATTTCCTTCAATGGCAGCGGAGAAGCTAGCTTCTAGAAGCTAGCATGAAGCTAACGTGAAATAAATAAATAAATAAATAAACCTTTATTCCGAAGACAAATTTACATAGTAAACTACATAAACAAATGTATAGGAGGAGTCAACATAATTCATATTAAATACTAAATACTAAAACTAATGATAACTGAATTTGATATGATTACGTACAAATATGCATTAATACTTATCAATATTCGAAAGAAAAAAATTCTTCTAAAGTGTAAAAACAGTTTGTTGTTAATAAGTCCTTAAGGGCTTTTTTGAATTTATGTAAAGGATATTGCTTTATATTATTTGGAAGTTTGTTGTATATTTTTGTACCTAGGCATTTATGTGAGTTTTGACCAATATTTAATCTATGAAATGGTATTCTAAGATGTTTTCCTGACCGAGTATTCAAGTTATGAAAATCTGTATTGGTAGGAATGTCTTGTCTGTGCGTAAAAATAAAAGTTGACATTTCTAGGATGAGTAAACCTGTGATTGTTAACAAATTATATTTTTTAAATATCTCTCTGCATGATGTTCTTTTTCTGACTCCTTCAATGCATCTAATTACTCGTTTTTGGGCTATAAACACGTCTTTGGCATTGGTAGACATCCCCCAAAAGCAAATGCCGTATCGGAGCCTGGACACAACTTGGGCATAATAAATATTTAGCAGCTGCGGAACTTCCAAAAATTGTTTTAAATTTCTAATTAGAAAACAGGCCGAGTTTATTTTGGGTATTAAATGAACGCAATGATCTTTCCAATTTAATTCTTCATCAATGTATACTCCGAGAAATTTACTTGACTTTGCTCTTTCAATTTTAGTGTTACTTATGTAAATTTGAAGATTCATATCAAAAGAGTGGTGACAGTTGTGAAATCTTAGATAGTTTGTTTTGTTAATATTAAGAAATAAAGAATTATTGTTAAACCACGAAGACAGAATTTCTAGGTTGTTCTGGCATTTTGTGTTAAGTACAAGGGAGTCTTTATTTGAAGTTGCAAACGAGGAGTCATCTGCAAACAGGGCCGTAATTGTGTCGTTTCTAAAAATGTTAGGAAGGTCGTTTGAAAAAAGAATAAACAGTACTGGCGAGAGTGCTGTGCCCTGAGGCAAGCCGATTTCCATATCAAGATAGTTTGAACGTGTTTGTATGTTTTCGTGGCTGATAGAAACAAACTGTCTACGATTTTCGAGAAAGCTTCGAACCCATGCCAGAGGTACTCCTCGTATGCCGTAAGCGTCTAGTTTGTTTAAAAGTATTTTATGTGTGACACAGTCGAATGCACGACTTAGGTCGCATAAAACTCCAACTGGGCATTCACCTGCTTCAAGCCATTCTATGATTTTGTCCACGAAGGAATATATGGCATCTGAGGTTGTGCGATTTTGCTACCATTACACTGAAGGACATATTACTAGGTGTTGTTCTCGGCGTTTTTATGTAAAAAATGTATCAACACATTATCAGAAAGCATTGTAGTGTAAAATTATTTAATCTTTATACTAAATGGAAGCATAAAATATTATTACTGACTTCTGCACATAAACATCTTAAATTAGAGGATAATCCTTAATGACTATGTCTGCAAATTGTAGAGTATTTTGGAATGTCCGCATATTGGATGTCCGCAAATAAGAGGGCTTCAAAATATTAGTTGCTTCTAAAATAAAAGTATTGTACCTATAAAAACGTTACCAACAAAATTGAGTCAACTCAGCTAAAAACCTAAGCAAGAACCAAGGTCTGTAATCAGAGCAAGAAAAGCTGAGACTGAATATTTGCCAGGTTCCCACGTTTCTGCAACTATGCATTTTACCACAAAACCACGCAGAAACGACACAAAACTACTGACTTGCTATGATAGGTACTTACAAACCTAAGTAGTACCTACGTAAGCCTATGCATGCATCTCCTTAAAATTTGCATTAGTTTGTAGTCTAGTTTTTAATTTGACACGTCAAGGTTTTAGAATGGTGCAAGAGACCCCTTCGATCAATTTAATTAGGATTAGGTTTCAGTTAGTTGTTGATAGGCGCAAATATTACTTTTTATTGTCATTATACATATTTGTTCAATGATCACGATGAGGTAGTCAATTTTCATTCATCTAATAACTTGGATTAATTAAAATAATGTGTAATCAAAAGTTTTAGCTAGGTTTTATTGATTCCAAAAAGTCTTACTTTATGTTGCAGTGTAGAGTTAGTGTTTGTGGATAAGAAAGAGTTCGGCCACTTATAGGTTGCCGATAACAAAAGTCTTATGCTAACTTGCTGTTGTCAAAGTTTAAAAGTTGATTCAAATATCTTTCACATAAAATAGTATATTAAAACAAAGTTTTATAACATACATTTTCAAGTAAAAAATAAATTAAAGTTAGACATATTGAATAATGACATTTGCAAACTTTACTCATATAATACTGAATGAATAGGCGTTTTTGAGAAAATGAAACCATTGATATCGTTTCTCCAATTCTTCTAGTTATTCCCTCTACAAAAAAACTATGTCCCAGATTGATTATAATAGTAAAATTTGTAAATAAAAAGTACCTTGCAAGAAATTAATTCATCTTTTTGCACCAGGAAAACCAACCAATAAAATAAAATGTTGGGTTTAATAATGAGAAGGCTGATAACGTTGTGCTAATAATGATCTCAATTCTGTTTTCCAGAAAAAAGCTGCAGCGTATATGAAATGAGTTAAATTTAAGCTTTTCATTTTAATTGTTGTTATTTCATTTTAAAAATATAAAATTTCAAATCCGTTTTTCGATTTTGATTCTCTCAATACTAAGTCTTGTTTTATTTCTTGTATGTAAATTCCGATGCATACGATAATTTTTCATTGGAGACCAATGTTAGAAGTATTCACAACGCAAACCAAGTCATCATCCCGAACCTAAAATAGTTAATTTTCATTATAAAACAATAATTCTTGCAGATCGTACGTTTCATCGAATTTTGAACAACTTTAAAAAAATCAGTTCGTCTGTCTGGTGTATGTCTCGATTTTTTGTCAACACGATATCTTAGGAACCAAAAGTCTAATCGAGTTAAAATTTTCAGGAAAAATCGGTTACTTTAAGACAAAGAACCTTATTGTTGTATTGTAAAAATCGGAATATAACGGTGGGGTTCCGGACCCCGTATCTTTTCCGTAGTTTTATTTGTTACACTCTCCACCTATACCTACCCAAAGAATATGAATAATCCTGCAACAGTTACTCAGACAGACAGACATCAGGACGCGCATATTTCCTCACCTTATCCTAGCAGAGATACCGTATAGCAACGCCGTGCGACGCCACCGTTGCTAGGGCGTCACACTAGCCACCTAGCTACCCTTACCTCGCTCTCTAGCTCGCTATTATCTACTGTTTGATGCTAATGGCATTGGACACTAATGCCTGTTATTTGACGGTGGTGGTGCACGTGTCCCACAGACATACAGCTATTATTTTATTAGACAAACCAACATTAACTATAGGTAGATACATTGATAACAGCAGGAATCCTGCTAGTAGCACACTCCTAATGATTAGAGATCATAAGGATGCTGCTCATAACTGTTATCTCTCCCCTTGGTTAAATGGTGGTTGCATTGGAAGTTTAATTTAATGAGGAAGGACGTATAGACAAATTCTTACCGTCGATCAAAAGCATATTAAAATCGAAATCGTTATTTATCAAAGATTTGTACATCATTTTTTGTACTTTCGAGACTAAAGATACTACTTCAGTAACTTTTGACAGACAGTACTATCGTGGACATGGAATTTAAAACAATTTTTTAACAGCCACCTTTGATTTTTGGAATTTTAGTCCATTGTGAATGGGATTTTTATGTCAGTTTTTGAATGTTATTTTGACAACAAATGCGTCAAATGTATTTTATTAAAATAAATTATGTAAAATGTGCTGCCTGCGAGAAAAGTAGTAGGAAGATATTTCCTTTTTTAAATAATTTTGTTTCAGGAAAACAATAAGGCTCTATTCTTCGTAAAACATCAGAGAAATGTTTCTTGTTAATGTCCACTTCGCATAAAACTTGAGATGTTTAAGCCACTATTTTTACCATATTTACAATGCAAACATTGATCGTTTAAAATTCAATGTCTACGATAGTACTTGCGGAAAAAGTAGACTAAAGAAAAAACTTTTTTATCGGAATTTTCATTGCAAATGGGTTTTTTTTACGAAATTACAAGAAGCTTGTGGGAGCTAACATAGCGAACCCAGTACCCAGCGAACATTAAGCATTTACGTGGCAATGGGCAAATATCTTTGAGCTTGCTCCAAATATTGTATCAAAAAGAACATAGGTACTTTTTCCAACTTGTTTTTTGTCTTAAAATTTGAATTTTATTTCAGGAAGAACCAAATTTTTCGCAATATCAGCCTTTTCATTCTTCCAGATACTCTATTCGGGACAAGCTAAAAAGTATAATATCAAGTTGGACGGGCATTTTTTTAAATTATTTATAGTTTTTTAAGGGTTGTTTAATAAATTCAAAGCCTTGCATACAATCAAGTACTATTTTGACTAAGTTGTTTTATTTTCACAACCTTATTTTAAAAAAGGTTATTCTTGTCAGTTCTCATGCTCTCTTCGTTTCTAAATAGATATAATCAAATTCTCGTTGCAAATTCATAAAACTCCAATCAATAACACCCTACAAACATTTTACGGCTACAAAATACAATCTTTTGTGCAATTCCGTCAACAGAAGCACTTTTACATCCATAAGTACCTTTCAACAATGGCTAATGTCTAAATTCGGTCGGTGAAGCGATGGGTCCGATAGATAGTCGCCTTTGGATTTGGACTAGCGGAGGGTCGATGCTCCTTTTTCTTTGCACAAAAGAAACAAGCGACATACAGCATGCTATTTAGAAGATATCTTTTATCAAGGGTGCGTTCTGAAATTTAATTTTGCGGCGGCTAGTTGTTTTTTCTAAACTTGGTGTTGTTCTTGGGATTTTTAAATGTTTTAAGTGGTTTAATCTAGTCTTTAAATAATAATCCATTAGTGTATTTGATTGTAAATTTACATGGTTCTTTTTAAGAGAAGTTCCAAAACTGCATTAATCTGTCAACCTTTCAATTATGAAATTCAGAACATTGCCACTTTTTGTTAATATTGGACCCATCGATGTGATGTGAACCTATTACATGTTTCATTTGGCAGCTGGTGATAATCTAATAGGACACGGATATTTAAAATGTATTTTAACAAAGGTCCTAATCAGATTTTGTTTTTATTTGGCAACTTAGGTTTTTTCAAGCTGAAAATTGTGCATTATTTTAAGATCCTGAAGAACGTTTTTTAACAGGGTGCAATAACCGCTCTTTAAAATTTAGGTTTCTCTTTACTTTTTAAGACTGGGGACTCAAATTCACAGATTCGAAGATCTGTGCACTCGGAAGCTCGTAGAAGTCATCTCCGTTAAGCTCCCATCAATTCTACTAAATAGCACATTTACATAAGGGGCCCTTCGTATATTAAAACTAAAGGTAGTTTTGAAAACTACAAAAATTTGGCTACAAACACATTATGGTTTCATTTATATCGGTTATTTCTTTCTGTTAAAAAGACTCCAAAAATGTAAAAATATTTTAATGATTTTTGAAGTCAAATTTCAGACAGAAACAAACGAATATGCTAAGATTTTTGCTCTAGGATAAATATTAACGATTTAAGAGAAGGTCCGACAAAATATGCACGGTCAAGTGCTACGTAATAGATCCCAGATCCACATTGAAAATAGAATTTTGATTCAATCAGATTGACCACTTTTTCAAGACAATATTTTATGAAAATAAAAGGATTTCTCAAAAAACCCTTGATATAAAAATGTGCTATAATGTCTTAGATTCGATATATTAAGTTTAGTTTATTGCAAAACTCTATAATATACAGTTTATGTGTTAATGTTGTGCACCCTCTAATATGTGAATTTTAAACGAAAATTGCTTGAGAAAGCAACCATATCAAGGGGTCTCGTAAGTACCATTGTAAAATTAACATTTTTTTCTATTACCTAGAACAAACCATACCCCTTAATATGGTTGCTTTCTCAAGCAATTCTCGTAAAAAGCTGACATCTTGGTGGGTGATCATCATCATCAGATTAATAAGGGATTTTTTAATTCTTGCGCTAAATTCTCGGGTAATTTTAAATTAAAATATCGTAAATAAGATATAAAGGAACATTTTTACACCAATGGGACATAAAAAACTCTCTTATTTTTCAATAAATAATGTTTTAAAAAGACCAATGTTGAAAACACAGAATAAGAAAAAAATTACCATTTTCTTTGGTCCGTAATGTTGGTTGCCTAAAAAAATTTCACAGATAGTATTTTAATGCACTTCTGTGAACTGTGACGTAGGGCTTGACCGTGCCTATTGTTTTCAGCAAATACAATAAAAGTCTTCTAAAAGAAAAAGTAAAAGCTAATTTGACATACAATAAAAAATGTATTTGTACAAACGCTTAACACATAAAAAGTAAGATATCGCTTTACAAAACCGCAACAGCACAAATGAAATAATATCGTCACTTGGTAATCGGATATACACACACGGTATGTATACTAACTGATGTGTATCCAACGCGGACTTGTGAACAAAAAAAAAGTAAAATCACGCAAAATTCTAGATACATGGTGTTATATATCATGGCCTCTGGTATTGTCTATTATATTCGCAACCCTTCACAAAGTTTCACAAAAGAGCTGACATTAATACATCTCTGAAATATTTGCAGTTTTATGGAATTTTTTTTCACAATGAAAATTAATTAAAGTTGTTTTTTTTTTGAGTTTTTTGTGGCAGATCATGTTACCTTTTATTCTGTTTTTATTAGATTTTAGGGTAGAAAGCATATGGATAACTTTAGTTTTGTAAAAAATGGTAAATTTAAAATAAAGTTTTTAGACACAGACATTTTTGGAAAGTTGGGAGGAATTTTTGGGAAAATTGGTACACCATCAGTGTTAGTAATTCATTTTTATTTTCTAATACAGTGTTTCAAAAAAATGGCGCATACTTGCGATGGTACGTGGTTAGGGCATGCCTAGGGAGCCCCAGAAAATTATTAAAAAAAATCTCTCAAATACCCTCGGAGATATAAAGCCCCAAAGTGCGAAACTTTAGACGCTTATATTTTAAAGATAACAGCACATATTAACGAAAGAAATGGCTAAATACAAAGACACAATCTATCTAAAACTATATGTTTATCTTTTAAATTGTCAAATTACATTTTTATAATCAATTCAATTTTACAAAAATTTTATAAAATGAAGCTGACAACAATGTCAATGTGTTCTAATGCAAAAATGTATGCTCAAGAGTCTAAATGAGTTTTTAAGATGTATTTTACAAACTGTGTTGCCGAACTTATGCAACTTTGTTCGCATTTTTCTCGATGAATATAACAGATGGATTTTTTTTTTGAAAATATTCTAGGGATCACATTGATACGCCATTTTTTAGACACCCTGTATAGGACTGTAGGTATTTATAGGTATATTAGTGGAATATTCTCAAGTAAGAATAAAATACAAACATTTATAGTTTTCAGTATAGGTACTCATTTTTAAAGCTTCCGCAAAAGACCAGTGCTAGTTTCAACAAAATCATTGTAATCTATTTTTAAGACCTCTTCAAATAACCATTTACAAGGTCCTAAAGGAAGTTATGTTTACCTTTCGATGGTTCGGTGGTTTCAAAGTCAATAGCCACTCTTTTAAATTTCAATCTCGTGCTGTATAAATACCCAAAACTCAAGTAGGAACTGTACTTATAAAGTACACACACCGCCCGACTGGCCACTTCATATTTTAGAACCCCATAACACAGAGGTACATTATTGCGTCAGTCATAGGGATGATTTTTGTAGTTTATACCTGGGTTTTTAAAAAATAAGTGCAGCCTCTTTTGTATAATTGAGGACCCTTGATTTCATGTTTATGAGCATGGTAAAAGTATATTAAAAGGTGATGTATTTTGATTGTTGCAAACCATAGTTTTGACCACTCTAGTAATTGGCCTGTAGTTGACAATTTTATGGTTACTTTTGAGAACGCGTTCCTTAGACCAGACTCAAATAAGGGTAAGATCCGAATGGTTACTTTTTTGCCGGTACAAGAGAAAGACCGATGACCACGGTAAAAAAGATTACTATTCGGACCTTACACTAAGTTTTAGAGTATGGCCCCAGGCAATGGCTTGGTTTTTAACCTAGGTTTTGGTTTTGTGGTTCGAATGACGTTGATTTCTAATCAAAGTATATTTCCGGGACACCACTCCGAAAAACCTGGTGGGTTTCAGCGAACCAAAGTGATCGCAGAAATAGCTTGGTGACTTTGGTTATGTCATGCGTAGTAGAGTCTCGGAAGGAAAACTGTCATATAAAAGCTGTTATGATATTAGAATTTTTTGTATGCTGCAATGGTAGTCCTACGAGCAGCTTCATTCTGCGTATTTCTTTACCGCTATTGGTTTAAAATGACGTTAATGCCATGTACATGGCAGTTTTAACCGATAGCAACTAAGAAGTCGACAAAAAGAAGCTGCGTATTTAAGGGTACCACAAGTATTTATTATTTATAAAATGAATAATGCTACTCTCAATCTTTTGTTTGTTTCTGTGGGGTTTAAAAGACACATTTTGGGCGCTCAAACTGGTGAATAAAATCAAATTTTTATGAGTCGCACCAAAAATGAACCAAGGAAAATTTGACGTTACCGCAACCAAACCATCCATTGGTTGCCATTGGGATCATACTGTAAATCACAAAATAGTCAACATTAAAAAAAGAGGTTCTAAAAATCGGTATTTTAGTTTAGAGATGGACAAATTCGCACAGAGATTATCAAATGAAAATGTTTTAATTTGATCATTTCTACGAGAGCCAGGAAGAAAATTTTGGAAATACAATAATTGAGGATGATTTAAAATATAATCTTGAAAGTATCAGGTAGTTTTTTTAATGAAAATAAAATTTAAGTAAACCAAAATTATCATAGTTTCTTTTTTTGTTATAAGTACCCAGGAATATTCCCATTAAACCACCTTATTTCCAATGATTCTCTGATATATACTCGCACAAAATAAGCATCATTCTGCTTTTGTATGATAGATAGACTCAGGGATAGACTAGAGAACGTTAGTGATGTATAGAGGTAAATAAGTGGGTAGGTAAGGGGGTAGAATATGGATGGTAGCTGATGTAGTTTGAGTGGAATAATGGTGTAATCTGATACTATCAGCTCCCTGTTTACACGCAGCTACGTCGCTCCTCTCTTCCCTCCTCAAGGGTAGCGGCGGCGGCGCTCGACCCGACGCCAGCGAGCGACGCTTCAGGATTCGTTATTTTAACAAAGTTTGTGAGGACTACTGTTAGATGCAATTTTATCTATAAAATTAAAAAAAATGTAAAGTCTGTTGGTCATGATTCTGATTCCACGTTAAGTTGTAGGTCTTCTTTGTTCCAGATTCTGCGCCAATATAGGGACACCCTTTTGGCTCGAGCCTAACGATCGTTAGGTCATTTCTACTACCTTATTAAACCAGTAATAGTAAAGAGGTAGACAAAAAGAAGATCGTATGATTATTAATTAATGAAGAGTCAAAGTCGGTAGAGTAAGTATTTGTCTGATCAACTGGGGAATAATGTCAAAACCATAAATGCATTGTATATCTGTAATTTGTTAGATTTACGTGCAAAATACCCCAGTTAAATCAGCTGATTTAGAGCATTCGAGAATAAATAATAGATGGACATAAAAATGGTTAACTTCTGAATTGGTTTTGTATGTGACAAATATGAAGATTCAATTGACAATTCCAACAAGATAAATGTCACTATTTCTTTCATGCATGTAGCAATGACTAGAGTGCCTTGAAGAATTGACAGTTATTGTCGCCTTATAGAGTGACGACATGCATCATTCTTTCTCTGTCATACAGATAACGTCATCAACGTTATATCCAAAGTGACAACAATTACAACTTACAATCACAATTAATGACGTTATCTGTATGACAGAGAAAGAATGATGCATGTCGCCACTCTATAAGGCGACAATAACTGTCAATTCTTCCAGGCACTCTAGTAATGACTACTTAATTTTGTCAGGCCAACGCACTTTCTTCTTCAATATTCTTTTCTGACGTCAGAAAAAGTATTTTTTGTTAGTTTGTCTACTCGTTAACAATGTCGCTGTAGTTAGCAATAAAGGTGAATAATAAAAAAAAAAAAATGCCACAGTACTCCAAATCTTCCTCGGCTGATCAAAATCTGGAACCTCTTGAGTGGGATCTTCGATTAATTTCTTATTGGATACATATACATTTTACCAAATAAGTTACCACACATCGAATACTGAAAAAGGGTCGAGCACAAATTCTTTTTGCCATAAGACGCAATGTTGTTGAGGAGAACATGAAATTCCATAAAATAAAGAGTTTGCCAGATTGTATTTCGGAGTCAAAGGTCCCGTTTGTTTCTTGTTCGGTAAGGATCCTTAAAAAAGGACTTTTTGTAGAGTAGCCTATAGCTATTTAACACATTGAACACTACCTATAAACTATATGGAGATCTTTAGTTTAATTTTAGTTAATCAATAAAAACAAACATCTTTATTGAAATATTCATTATCCTCGGGTCTTATCTATCAGAATCTTAAATATAAGTAATAAGTCACAAGGTATCTCGAAGTCCAAGTCGAAGAACAAGGTAGAGATATCTACACGGTTGTTAATGTTAATATTAAATTTGATGTGGCACGTGATAAAATGAATTTATGAGTTTTGAAAATATTGAATGACACTACCACACACGAGACTACACACTTGCATCAACTATAAGATATTGTACTCCGGACCAACAACGAGGTAGACTCCGGTCTCTACTTAGGTGTCAGTATTTTTATCTTTTTTTTAATTTATGTATGTGTTGATAAAAAATACTGAAAATGTAAGTAAAACAATAAATTAAATAAAAAAATAGAAAATGTCACTTTGACAATGAAGTAAAAGTATAGATTCAAGAAGGTGGTAGGGGAAAAATGGCTGTTAAAGCTGGTCCAATTAAACGCAATTTTTAAATTTTATTTAATTTTTTTCTCAAAAAGTAGAGACTTGTGTATTCTAAAAATTTGCAAAACAACATAGTTTAATAAGAGTAATCGTTTAAGCAAATAAAACTTTTTCATGAAACTCGCCCATTTTACAAAATTTTCATGAAATGAAACTGACAACAACGTCAATAATATCTAATGCAAAAGTGTATGATCAAGACTCATAGCTGGAATTTTTAGATGTATTTTCCTAGACTGTGTTGCCGAATTTATGCAACTTTGTTCGCATTTTTCTCGATGAATATAACAGATGGATTTTTTTTTGACAATTTTCTAGGGATCCTTGAGAATGACCCAAGAGCGCACCATGGCGTTTCGTTTAGGGGCAATTTTTTTGACACCTGTATAACAGTCACATTTTTTATACAGGTGTCTAAAAATTGGCGGATAAATGCGATGGTTCTTTGCGAAGGGATTCTTGAAAAATTGTTAAATTCCACTAATTTCAGCTATGAGTCTTGATCATACCCATTATTTGCATAAGATTTTATTGACATTGTTTTCAGTTTCATTTCATAATTTTTTTTTAAATAAATTGATTATGGCTGAAGGACCTCGGTCAATGTCTACTTTTTTGTAAATCCAACATGATTGAATAGTACCCTTCGGGGGGCCATTTAGGGAAGATGGCATTTTTTCCAAAATTGTTTTAAAATCTTATTTAGCACCTATTTGTAAAATTAGATCCATCATGATCTTATGTTGCAAATAAAGGGGGATTTTTGGGGGAACCACAACGTCAATGTTAAACTCTTATTTGTGTGGATTTTGCTTCCAGAATAAATGTTTTAACACATGTAAAAAATTTGGCTGACATACAATTCTTTGCAAGGTCTATCTGATGTGTAATAAGTTGTTTTTGCAAGCACATCCGATGTCAATCTATTCAAAGCTGTAATCCCATATAAATAAGTACGTGGAACATGTTAAGGGTTTTGGGGTGAAGAGTAATCAAGCTAGTGATTTAATTTGGCCCCTACAGACTCCATTATTTTCCTTTATTAGATAGACACTTCGGCGTCAGTAACGCTAGGTAGTTGCTCTGCTAAGGCCCCTTTCTACTTGTTAAGTGCCGTTACCGTATCAAGCCTCTAAACAACATGTTTTATCAACTCCCTTGTGTCCTTATCAACTTTATTAATTCTGTATCAATGCCACTTAATTTAGAGCGTACAGGGTGTCCAAAATTGGCAGAACGGACGCGATGATACGTTGTTGGGGAATGTCTATAGGGATATTTGGAGAAATGTTAGAAAAATCGATCATTTCTACTTTTTTTAAGGAATAAAGTTTAATAAGTTTGGCCACCAACCACACACTTTGGGAAAATACCTGTAAAAACTTATTTTTAATTCTTGATCATACATTTTTGCATCAGATCTTATTGACGTCGTTAGCTTCATTTTATTAAAATCTTGTAAAACTAAGTTGATTATAAAAATACATATAATTTGACTATTTAAAAGATAAACAAATGGTAAATTAGTTTCAGATAGACTGTGCCTTTGTACAGGGTGTCCAAAAAATGGCGCATAAACGCGATGGTACGTTGTTGGTACATGTCTAGGGACCCCCAGAAAATTGTTAAAATAATCTATCTCATATACCCTTGGAGATATAATGCTCCAAAGTGCGAAACTTTAAACGCTTATATTTTGAAGATAACAGCACATATCAATGAAATCAAGAGCTAAATATAGAGGCACAATCGATCTAAAATTATTTTATTTACAACTGCATATGAAATGATGACATTTCTGACTCTTTAAAAGTTAGAAAATGTCACTTTATTAGTTTTATTAAGCTGTCACTTTCCACCCGGGCGGAAAGTAACTACTTTCCGCCTGGGTAATGAAAACAAGTCGAATTTAACTCTTTTGAGGGAGCAAATCCTCTTCGGCCTTTTGCGCACACTCTTTCAATTCTGTACATTCGACATCACTATCCGACATTATGTTTTTTTAATATTAATTGGTTAAAGACTTTAAAATAATGCGAGAAATGACGTTTTTTGAAAATTAAAAATAATTATTTTTTTACTTCCATGTCAAGCAATTGTAATGTAACCAAGGTAATAAATTAAAAAAAAATAATCATGTTAACTAAGATGTTAAAAATGAATAATATTAATTTGCAAAATTAAAGCTTTTTAAAATTAAATATAAACGTAAGCAGTTGTAAATAAAATAGTATACTAACCTCGGTGGAAATTTCCTTTCTGTCTCGAGAAATGGTTTACCGCGGCGACTCGACAGAAATGAAACCCTTTCCACCCACGGTAGTAATATACTATTCCTATTTATTTATCTTAAATGGTCAAATAACATTTTTATAACTAATTTAATTTTAAAAAATATTTATGAAACGAAGCTGACAACAATGTCAATATAATCAAAATGCAAAAATGCATGCTCAAGAATCTGGATGAGCTTTTAAGATATATTTTACAAACTGTGTTGTCGGACTTATGCAACTTTGATCGCATTTTTCTCGATGAATATAACAGGTGAATTTTTTTGACAGTTTTCTAGGGATCCCTGAGAATGCCCCAAGAGCGAATATGCGCCACTTTTTGGACGCCCTGTATAAAGCCATTTTTTTTTGTCTAATATGTGCTGTTATTTTTAACGTACATGCGTTCAAAGTCTAACCACAAGAACTATCTATGTAGTAATTTTAAAAAGACAGCTATATTAGACTAATTGCAGTAGAATCGGATATCTAAATAATGTAATTGAAAATTTACATAAGGTATTGAGTTTCAAAAAATATTATTTATTTTAGAGAGGCACTCATAAACATTTCCAATTATGTTAATCTTTTAATACAACTTTTTTGTTTTTAAGTTTAAGAAAACTGTGATTTTTAGATCACATCATCAAGGGCATATTTATCTAAAAGAATGTAAAAGACTCTCGTGCTTGAATCCAAACATGAATAGGCAGGTATTTATGAGAGGATTACTGGTAAAAGATTTACAATTTAAGGGACTAAACAGTCACCGAACATTGCTCATAAACAGAAGTAATGCAGCCCATTGTAAAGACTAAATACTTTTCCACCTGGATTCACAATCACAGAAACCTCGTGCTACTGCTGTTAGTGCTGTTTTTACTTTTAAAATGGGCTTTTTTCTGGGCAGACTAGGCGTACATAATGCGCCTTAAGTGCACTATGGCGTCTTGACTGAATGTTTATGGGTAAAACCACTTATTTTGGGTATGTATAATTGCATTTGCATTCTTTTGGAACCATTAAATAGATGTTAGGGTATGTTTTGGTAAAATTGTCTAACATTTCCTTGTGTTTGTCTTAGTCTAAAATTGCATTATTTAAGTTTCTTTCGAGAGTTTGGGAATATTTTATCTAAATATGTACAATTATCGTATTTATTGCAGACATTAGAAGAAGACATGCGGCCAAAAGAGAGTGGGACAAGATACATTTCGAGTTGGACAAATTTCCTATAAGCCTAGATTTGTAGAGGTTACCCTCCATCCTAATTGGTTAAAATCGAGAAAGCCCTTATGGCAAGACGAATTTGTAGAGGACCCCTTTTCAGTATCCAATGTGTGAAAACTTAATTGGCAAAATGTTGACGTGTCCAATAAGGAATTAATCGAAGATCCCACTCAAGAGGTTCCAGGTTTTGATCAGCAGAGGAAGATTTGGAGTACTGCTAATCGTCTTAGAAGGTGTCACGGACATTGCAATGATTTGTTGTATATGCGCACGAGTTCATAACTTTCTACGTATACTTTCTATAGAAGTGAATTTTAGCAGTTATCTATGAAGACTTTTAGCTTTCTTTTACATGCATTTACAAAAATGTATGACTTCCGCTTTAAGCGAAATTTAGATTAATTTTGAATTTTTAAATGGAACACGCCTATATATTTTGACATTTTTTTAATAAGAATAGAATCATTTTTGAAAAAATAATGTATCACCAATATAAACGATTCTATAGCACTTTGAAAATAAGCTAATTTGGTCCTACAGAGAACGCTGCAATCTATGCTTCAGGACGCTATGACTAATGTCTACTCTTCACGCAGCTTCTTGCTAGCTTCTGAAGCTAGCTTCTTCGCTGCTACCGGAGGATTTAAATGTTTTAGGTAAGCGCGCGCACAGGAAGCTAAAAGAAATCAAACCGTGCTTGATTTATTTTAACTTCTTTTGCGCGCGCATACCTAAAACATTTGAATCCTCCAATAGCAGCGGAGAAGCTAGCTTCTAGAAGCTAGCAAGAAGCTACGTGAAAGGCTAGCATAATGTCTACTCTACACGTAGCTTCTTGCTAGCTTCTTGAAGCTAGCTTCTTCGCTGCTATTGGAGAATTCAAATGTTTTCAGTGTGCGCGCGCAAAAGAAGTTAAAATATATCAAGCACGGTTTGATTTCTTTTAGCTTCTTCTTGCGCGCGCATACCTAAAACATTTGAATCCTCCAGTAGCAGCGAAGAAGCTAGCTTCTAGAAGCTGGCAAGAAGCTACGTGTAGAGTAGACATAAGATAGACGATTATGATGAAATAAGGTGATTTTTAAAGAGCTAGAGAATCTAAAACATAGATTCTCTCCAAACCACACTTTATTTAGAAAAATCTGAATACGTATTTCGACAGCTAAGCTGTCTAAATAAAGTGTGGTTTGGAGAGAATCTTTGTTTTATATTAAACATTCGCCACAGAAATCATCAATTATCCAGCTAGAGAATCGTTAATATTAGTGATACATTATGTTTTTAAAAACAATTATATTTTTTTTTTAAAATGTTCCTAAAAATGTCAAAATATTGAGGGTGTTCCATTGAAAAATACAAAATTAATGTCATTTTTGCTTAAACTGGAAGTCATACAGTTTTGTAAATCAGTCCCACTGTCTTAAAAAAAAATGAGGTAAAGAGCATCCGCAATGTTATTAAAAATTCATACAAATATAAATTCCCACTTTGATTCTTTTTTCACTAAATTTTAAATCAACTTCAAGATGAATTTTGCCGTCAAGTACCTACAAGAAGGTAGAACTTAGGAGACTAAGCAGCATGTGATAGAATCTCTTGATTCCCAAACATGAATAGCAAGCAAAGAGAGCAGCAATTTGATTGTAATCATTTCGAAGCAAAGCACATCTACCGACCGACCGACGGCAGGCTGTTCAACATCATTCAACTATTGTGAATACAGTTCATAATGTAGAGCATAGCTCTGTATTGGATGCATCCCGGGCAACCTGTAATTTGATCTATTTTACATTTTACGGATCCACCACCGTAGGGTCTTTTATAAAGGTACAATAGACCTGTCAATAGCAAACCTTGTCACTGAACATTCCTATTAAGGCTCTAAAGCAGTTTTTTATAACATTTCCTACATAAAATTGCGTCGTTAAAAATGTTAAAATGACAATGAACAAAATTACCAAATTTTTTGGAAAAAAAAAGTTACGACAACCCTTATGCACTCTACCGCTGGTAACTTTGATTCTGTCCGATTTAGCCACTTTGTTAGAACAATATTTTGTGAAAATAAAAGGTTTTCTTAGAGAACCCTTGGTATAAAAATGTGCTATGTCTTAAATTCGATATTTCAAGTTTAGTTCATTGTAAAACTCTATAATATGCAGTTTACGTTTTAATGTTGTGCACCCTCCAAGATGTGAATTTTAAACGCAAATTGCTTTAGAAAGCAACCATATCAAGAGGTCTGGTAAGTACCATTGTAAAATTAACATTTTTTTCTATTACCTAGAACAAACCATGCATACCCCTTGATATGGTTGCTTTTTCAAGCAATTCGCGTTTAAAGCTGACATCTTTGTGGGTGATCATCATCATCAAGGAATTTTTTAATTCTTGTGGTAGATTGTCGGGTAATTTTAAATTAAAATATCGTGAATAAGATATAAAGGAACATTTTTACACTAATGGGACCTAAAAAGCACTCTTATTATACTCTTCACAAGAGTATATTGCAATCGATCAGAATATCCTAAAATCGTCAATTTTCGTCGTACAGCAAAAATTTTGCAGATTCGTGCGTTTTATGACTTTTTAAGATTTTCATTTTTTGTCCGTCCGTCTGTCGGTCGGTAGGGTGTATGTCACGTTTCTTGTAAACACGCTATCTTAAAAACCAAAAGGGATATCAAACTCAAATTTTAAGGAAAAATCAACCTTTATAAGAGGAAGAACCCTATTGTTTTTGACAAGAATTCCATCACTACAAAGCCCACTTTTGGGCCCCCCAAATGAAAAAAAAATCGTAGCTCAACTATTATTAAATTTACAAAAAAAATTCTTTACAAAAAAGTATTCGTTCCTTTTTTTGTCCGACCCCCCACTTACCCCCCAACACTAAAAAACCTCCCATCTCTGTTATTATTCAATCCACAAAAAAAATATTTACCAAAAAATGAATGAAAATTTAATTTTCTATTAAATATGTTGGTTCATTTTTTTTAAAGTTAGCCAGTAAGGTTAAAAATACAAAAAAACAACTTTATCAATAGCAAAAAATTTCTAAGTCCAAATCGCATCACGCGTCGGTCAAGAAGGCCATGCCAAAAATATTTCAAACAAACAAACAAAACCAGCTGTCAGAACGGCTAACCGAATATCTTAAACGTCAGAACTGACGTTTATCCTCTTCGTGTTTTCCGTTAATAGTTTGCACTCTTCGCAGATTTTATTTACATATTTTTTTTTTATATTAGACAATTAATTAATTATCTTATAATAGTTTTCTTGCGAAGAGTACACCATAGAATGTGTAGCAATTATATAAAAAATAGATTTAGCTTTGATTTACGAAATTACACTACCGATTTCGAATTTTACTCGAGCTACTTATCTGCGAAGAGTAACATCTACGCGTTTCAACTTCTACCCATTTCTAGTTTTTAATTTAAACTATCAATTACTATCCATTAACTTAAAAAAAAAACCAGAGTCACCTATGAAAACTAGAACCTTTTTTTTTGAAAAGTTGAATTTTCCACAAAGTTGGCATTACATTTATAAATAATGATCATTTATAAATAATGTTTTAAAAAGACCAATTGTTGGAAAAACAGAATAAAAAAAAAAAGATCATTTTCTTTTGGTCCGTAATTTTGGTTGCCTAAAAATATTTCACAGATAGTATTTTAATGCATTTCTGTGAACTGTGACGTAGGGCTTGACCGTGTCTATTATTACCGTTCGGCAAATTATTTCTAAGATATTTAAGATCAAGACTGTAGTTTTTTAAACAGTGCCCCCTAGCCTAGGACCTGTCATTATATCTGTGTATTTTTTCGTCCTCTATCTACCCTCTTAAAAGATGCACTCGTTTTGGGAACAGTGGACACCCTGTAAATATAAACCATCAATTGCTTCAAAAGATAAAATAAAAATGCCAAAGGACAATTCCTTTTTTATTGTGCAAGTAGTTTTAAACTTTTACATCAGAATTAGCTTGAATCCAATCCAAAAATTCATTAATTCTTGTAAATACTGAAGCTGCCACGTTATTTCTTGGTTGGCTAGCTATTCCAACAACTACCCCATCAATAATAAGTGGGGCACCATCGTCATATTGTCCTAAACGTTGTCCTAGGTCATTACTGATGCAAATACTAAAAATATCGATACATTAGAGCATTCCAATAAAACGCGTTTAATATAGTCACATTCTAACAGATAAAGAAACATTTTTTAAGGATACATTTATTAACGAAAACCTTTTAAGACCCTTGTTTGCCCTCTAGTTGCAAAATTTGGTCTAGATCCACCATTATCTAGTATTACCATCGGAAGGGGGCTCTTTGGGGAGTTCTAGCACAAAATGCTAATATGCGCATGAGTGCGCACTTGGTAATTATGTTTCTAGGTATCAAATACCACATTTTGTCACAAAAATTGTGCTGCCCGAAAAAACTGCCCGAAAAAACTTTTTTTCTTAAAACCGGTCCAGGAATTAACTCCTGAATTTTTTTCACGTTATTAGAAAATACCCTGTATAATTACATTCTAAAAAGGGCGATTTATAGAACGTTACTTTCACTTTACTTCGGCGTAACATAACTTTCGCCTAACTTAACAAATTTGCTTAATTTATAGATTGTAAAGTTACGTAAAATTGGGAACAGGTATGCGCATGTGTCTGAACTCGCGACTTCTGACTATTTACACCTGGGCATTAATTATGGAATATCGCTTCGTACGAAACCTACATAAGAAGACCAGCAGGTTTCGTACGAAGCGATATTCCGTAATCACCACCCTTGACAATAAGGGTGAATATCTCATTTTTGCAAATTTTGCGCATGATCGGTCAAGCTCGGCTATTGACAGTACTACTTACAGCTAAATGAATCAGCAAAGTAGCGCTAAAGTGAAGTATAAATTTGCTAATACATTCTCATGTATTTTATTTAATTTTCTGTAAAGTTACGCCGAAGTAAAGCGGAAGTAAAGTGAAAGTAACGTTCTATAAATGGGCCTTTAAAGGGGACCCTTAGGGGGCCCTCAATAGAGATACGCCAATTTGAGGTTTTACAATTTGGACCTCAACTTATAACATATTATATTGGCGGCCCTATCCGGAATTTTGTCGATCATTATTTAGGACAGTACTAATTAAAACCGAAAGTAAAATAAAATGACAAAAACAAACCTGTAACACTCAGCTTCGTTCGTCTGTGCCTTACAAGCATCCAAAGAGATAACCTTATTAGCAAAAGTAAGCAAAACATAATTGAATGAGCCACTTCCCGCAGAAGTTGAACCCCATCCACAGGTTCTAGCAACTTTCCCCATGTACGATTCATCACTACGGGATAATTTCGCAGGTTGGATGGAGTCAGAAAACTGTACACTATTCCCAAGTTCAATCAGAGCTAGGTTATTTTGCATGACGCCAGCATTACCACCATCGACAAGTTTGGGATGGTAGATAACTCTTTTAACTCGGGCAGTAACTCGTGTTTTTTCTGGTACTGAGAAATCGTTCGCACCTAGTTCAACTGTGGTTCCACCTTCTACGTATTTTCTAAAATGTGAAGCAACATTTAATGTTTATTTATTTTGAAGTAGACTCTTGTACTATCACGCTTAATCAAGTTTTTAACGAATTTTAAATGGAAATAAAAATTAAAAAAGTGTATTCTCTTATCGGGATTTGAACCAGGAACCCTTGACTTGCTGGTACGATGCTCTTCCTGTTAAGCGAGCTAGGGACTCTTATCTTTTGTTTTTTATCAACATCCATGCAAAATTTCTGATATTTTATGATAGTACGTACCTTTTTAAGCAGACTCCACTAGTGAGGACATATTTTGAAGAAACTAAAACTCCATTACAGTTGTAAGGACTGGTAAAGTTAATTAAAACAGCAAATGGATATGCATGTGCACCAGCTAGGTCTCCATTTACAATGTCAATTGAAATATCATTAGAACCCTTAAATTATAATTAAATATTAGAGGAAACATTGCTACAAACCGACATAGCCACTAGTCGACAAAAGATTAAATTTAAGCCAGAAACGCACTTGAAAGCACTGGGGGACATTTTTTTTCACTGGGGGACACTAGGCTAGGTAGATTGGGTTAAGTTATGATGTTTTGACGAAGGTAGACTTTTTACTTTTGTCGGCCTTCAGCTATGTCTGTGCCTAGCTATTTATGATATCTAGGAATGTCGATCTCTAGCTATGTGCGTTCAATAAATACGAGTATGTATGCCTTAAATTTTAAATAATCTTACCAATGAAGCAGCTTGAGCTCCTGCTAAAAGAAGAGTTAACACCACCAAGGAAATCATTTTGTTAAATAAGGACAATTATATTTTCAATGGTTTTAAATACTTCAATGTTTTTAAACTTATTTAAATAAAAGATTAAAACTTATTAATCTAAAACACTTACCTAACTATAAAAAAAAATAAAAAGTATCTCTTAATTTAACCTTGAGTGGAAAATATCAATTTTTATATCGAAAACTAAAGTTTTTTTTAATTTGTACGAGTACCATCCAAATTTTGCAAAAAATAATCTAAAGATCGTTATTTATGTTGGCTTATCAAAGATTACAATATCAAAATTATTTTTCATTGCCTACGACATCCATTTTAAAATACCCATTATTTACCTTAATCTTATTTTAATTTTACCATTTTCTTGCTTTCTTTATTTTTATTTTCTTCTTTGAGTTTGGTAATTTAAGACCCTTAAACTTAAATTTGAATCCATCTTTCTGGAAATTTACGATGCAATGCATTTGATAAAGAAGGTTCTTTTAATCTAATTTTGGAGTTCAGTGAACTGCAAAAACTGATCATGGGCATAAGTTTGCTTTTTTTTTACAGTATCTTTGATATTTAGGGAAAAAAATATTGTCATACTTTTTAAAAAAAATAAAGAATTATCTATTCACTTCTTACTTCAGAATAAACATATTTTAATTCTTATCAGTTCTCCGAATGTAGCATTTCAAGGGTCCATATTATTTAGTATTTTTTTCATTCTCAGAATCATTTATAAATGATAATAAATATTAAATTTTTTTAAGAATATATAAAAACCAATAAGATTAAAAAAATAATTAGAACAATGTTTTTTGTAATAGTGTTAGCTTTTATCCTAGCAGGAGTCCAAGCTGCCTCATTGGTAAGTTCACAAATGTAAAAATCAATTCTATTTTACGCAAATAATTGCAAAACTTGGCAATTTTTTTAGGTTTGTATAAAATCTGTATAATATCCTAATATGATTTAAGGGGTCTAATGTTTCAATTGACATCGTGAACGGAGATGTTGCTGCTCCCCATGCCTACCCATTCGTCGTTTTAATTAAACTTCCAAATGGCGTTAATTGTAATGGAATTTTAATTTCTTCCAAATTTGTCCTTACTGATGGTATTTGCATAAAGATATAGTAAGTACCCAGAAAAGGGTTATCAATGGCCCAATTTGGGATCTTTTACTACGAGGGTTGCCTTTTATATTTTGCATATAGACAAACGGATAGCGACACCAACGGCACCACAAGTGCCAAACATGACCTTCAAGTTTATTAGGACTATACCAAAAGTTTTGTTAGATACGACAAGTGGTTTCGCCACAGTTAATTTTTTAGTTAATCTTGCTAGCTGCAAGGAAACGTATACCTCTTTTTGACTTATTCTTTACATAAAACTCCCTAGAAGCTTATTGTCGGTTATTTTCAAATTTTTTATGTAAATTCATGATTGGTCATCATTCGCGGTTTTGTATGTGATTTATGATATTCCACTGCCGCACATACTCAGAATTCTGGGTCCCTAATTAAAGCCAGTCTACTTTTGTGCCTCCATAAAAAATTGGGCTGCCAACAGAAAATAATTTTTCTCACATTCAACTGTTTATATAAGATTCTTTGAATTGGAGTCATTTAATTGCCTTAGAATGTCTTAATCTTGCGGTGTGTCACTTGTGCATTTTCGGGTTTTAACTGGCGCAAAGCATCCATGAATTTCTGGGACACACCTGTTTTTGGTAGACCTGTCTTAAGATGGGCGCTAAGACTGGTGGGTCCATGTTTGAATTTTAGGAATTAGCAGGTAATAATCTATTGATGTGGTGCATCGTAGCCAAAAGTAAAAGTCAACTTGGCAAGACATCGGTGTTGAGATAATTTTCTTTAAAAGTAGTCAATAAAGTTTGCACGAGAATTTTCTCAAAGAATTCCATTTTTTCAAAAACTCTTCAACTTAAAAAAGTTATTGTGGCTAAAATACTTGTCGTATCCTAACAAGACTTTCGGTATAGTCTTAATAAACTTGAAGGATTTGTTTGGCGCTTGTGGTGCCGTTGGTGGTGCCCCCTATTTGTCTATATGCAAAATATAAAAGACAACCCTCGAACAGCAAATGGCAAAGGGCCATCGGCGCGATTTTATTTATCTCTAAATATTTTAGCGACAGTGTGTCAATAAAGAACACCACTGTAGAACTTGGTGCTCACGATTTGACAGAATACGAAGAAACGCGAATAACTGCCAGGGTTAAAAACGTAGTGGTTCACCCTAAGTACCGTTTCGATGGAAATCAAGGTATCGTAGAAAATAATATAGCTTTGATTGAACTTGGAAACACCATAGGATTTTCGGACACAATTCAACCTGCCAAGTTATCCCGTAGTGATTCCACTTATGTTGGGCAAATGGGAAGAACATGTGGATGGGGTGGTGATGGAGAAGATTCAGTTTTGCTTACATTTTCTAATAAAGTAATTCCTTTAAATGTTTGTAGAGATCAAGAGATTGGAGCTGAAGTTAACAGGTTTGTTGTTATTATACTCCTCGCAGACAAAGTCAAAAACAAGGAGTATATTGTGATTGTTTTGAAAATTCTAAAATTGTCTTAGAGCAAAAATTCTTGCAGATTCGTGCGTTTCATCAAATTTTGAACAACTTTAAAAAAATCCGTCCGTCCGTCTGTCACGTTTTTTGTAGACACTCTAACTTGAGAACAAAACGTCCCAATTTTCAGGAAAAATTGTTCTTATTAAAAACTAGATCGCTATTGTTTTTGGAAGAAATCAAATAATAATTAATATTTTAATTATCATAAAATTACGAAAATTTGTTTTTTAATAATATTAAAGCCCTTTTAATTCTTGACAAAAAGTATTCCAAACTTTTTTTGATTCGAGCCTCATTAAGCCCCCCAATTAAAAAAACAGCAATATCTTCGTTATTTTTCAATTTACGAAAAAAATTTCAACATAAAATTAAAGATAATTTTATTCTGTACCAAAAAGTATTTTTTGTTTTTTTTTGTCAAGTTTTAGGACATAAAAGGGCCAAAATAAAGATTTTTAGTAATGAAAATTGTTTCAAGTCCCATAAATGTAGGCTGTCAAGGTGGCTTTGTAAAAACATTTGAAACACAACAGCATCTTTCTAAAGCCAAGTTTAAATCCTAAACGTCAGTGTCAGAATTGATATTTATGCTCTTCGCTAGTAAACAAAAATTTCAATAAGAGCGTTAATAGTTTTGCCTCTTCGCGGATTTTTTTTTAATAATATAAAATAAATTATTGTTTTTTTAAATAAAATATTAGGTATAATTGTTGTATTACTGCAAGGAGTATCCCATTAAATGTCGACATTTTATAAAAAAACCTAACCCGCTCAATGATCTAACCCATTTCTAGTTATCTTAGTGAATTTAGAGGCGAGCAGTCAGGTTGCTCGGACAAAAAACAGTGATCACAACAATTACAGAATTCAAGCAACGTCTGGCTAGGTTAGTACTTGGATGGGTGACCACCCAAGTACTAGTCGAAAGGCTCGCAACCTCGTGGTTCGGAACCCACGTTAAGCTATAGGTCCCCCTTGTTCTTAATCCGACAGCCTGAGGCTTTGAAGTAGCCTTGCTACTGAACATAGGGTTACAACAATTGATTGGTTTTTCATCAGTGATCTCTATTAAAGTTGTGTTTTTTTTTTTAGTATTTGCATTAGTGTCGATCTAGACCAACGTTTGGGAGATTGGGACGATGGTGCCCCTCTTATTATTGACGATGTAGTAGTTGGAGTTGCTAGTCAACCTCGATCTGATGTATCAATATTTACCAGAATAAATGCATTTTTGGATTGGATTGAAGCTAATTCTGATGTTAGAGTTTAAAAATAACTGTCCTTTAATAATTAAAAAAATGCTTTTCTGTTCAGGGAAAATGCATGTAAAAAATTTGTCTATGATTCTTACTCCCATTCCCACAAAGTTATGTTTGTTTATAAACTGACAGTTTTACCGAAAAGCGGCGTTGGATAAGATTAATTAAATACCTTCTAAAAAATAAAATATTATTCCTTCCTTTGGTGAACCTTTATTTCATAATAATTTTGTAAAATTAAATTAATTACTAGTTATTTAACCTCAGTAAGTGTGTTAATAAAGGCGATTAATAAACGAGCAGTTAACAAGTGAGTTTGCTAATCTTCGTTTAACATACGAACTGGTTAAAATGCTTTTTCGCACATCGTACATCATTATTAAATAAATTATAAAATAAAACAGTTATTTCACCAGCTAGCAGAAACAATGCGTCGGCCATTCAAATTTCTTCAAGGTGAAGAAGTAGAAGAAGAGCCGAACTTTTATTAATTGTAAATAGAAAATGAATGTTATTTCCTTAAAATGTGGTAAAAGGATTCTCATCATTCTTTCCAACGGTAAATATTTTATTTTCTTTGGTTTTTGTTGCTTGAACCGTAATTAAAGCTACTTTAACATTTGTAATGTAGAAACATGGATAGTAATTTTAAACATAGAAGAGCGTTACTATGAGCTCGTATCCATGCATTAATAAAGGTCATTAATTAACGATTTGGAGTGCGTTAATGAATGTCTTTAATAAACGATGTGCGAAAGAAAAAATTAATTTGAACATTTAAAAAATAAAAAATGGCACGATACGGGACCTTGATAATAGAAGCTTTAAAATTTTATCATTAATTTAATTTTAATACAAAAAAAAACATCAACAAGTTCTGCGTAAACGGTTTATAAATAAATGGTCCTTAAATTTTATATTGATTAAGTTATTATCTAAAAATTGTCTTATCACTTAAGTACATTTTTTTAAGAATAAGTTTACAATTTAAACCTTAACATCTGAATTATTTATTATCCAGTCCACATAAGGTGAAATTCTAGTAAAAACAGCAACAGAAAGCCGGGGCTGACTGGCTATACCAACAAGATACCCATTTATGATTAGAGGGGCTCCATCGTCCCATGATCCCAAACGTTGGCCCAGGTCGTCACTAACGCAGATACTTAAAAAATATATATGATTAGCATCCATTTAAAAATGTCCACCCCTTTTTTTTAGTCTTTTATAGACAACTGAAATGAACTTCAATGGCTTAAATTTTGACAGATCTAGTAGCTAGTGTGCTCCCAATGACGTCATAAGTGCTTAGAATTTAACTTAAGTGTGCTTAATGATTTATTGTAAACAATGTCAATCAAGTTGTCAACTATCTGACACACAACTGTCATTTAAGAAAAAAAATTGTTGCAAACATAATTTTTTACTTCTTTTTTCGGTTTCACATAATTGTTTGCTAGTAAATCAAATTATTTTAGTTGTGGCTTTAATATTAAACGGCTGTGCAAGTGCAAGTGTATTTGGGACATTTAGTATCTTCGGCAAAACCAAATGATCATGTTGCCCACAAAAAATTTGTTCGATTACGAATATCGGTAACTTACTCGACGAGACACATTTACGGAATTTATCACACTTATTATTGTCGATTATTATGCCCCATATCCAGAAAATGAATGTAGGTAATAAAAGGAAGCTAAGAAAAAGCTTGTTGGAACCCGATAAACGAAAGAATGTAAATACTTCCTTCGGTTAGTAGACTGTGCCTTCTAAGCCCCGTTTTTCTCAAATTTAAAAAATTAAATTAGAAATATAAGTGTCTTGATTAGATGGCCCCTTTTTGATGCGATTTTTCAGATTCTATTTGTCCGGTTTCCCATTTTTTACTTTCATTTAAGTTTTATGTATGGGAAATTTATAGATAAGAAATATTCTTTTTTTTCTGTTTACCGCACAAAACAACTCCATTATTACGGTTTTAATTTATAATGAAGTTTTTACTCTAATTGTCACTTTGACTTTTTTACATGCACTCAAAATCTAATGTAGCCCGCCCAGCTACTATCTGAAGAATCTTAAAATTGCGCCCAAAACTTAAGTTTGAAAGTTATTTCGAAGCACTAATTTCAGTTGTCTATAGGGTAAAATTTGTAATTTACTAATATTTTAAAGATCTCCAGAATCCGTATTTATTTTCGCAACATACCTGTTGTCATTTGCTTCAGTAGACAATGCTTTACAATCCCCTAAATCAATAACTTTATTAGCAAATGTAAGTAAAGCATGATTAAAATAACCGGTTCCGTCTTCAAGAGTCGAACCCCATCCACACGTTCTGGCATATTGGCCAACGTAAGAGGAACTACTAGTTGAAATTATGGCAGCCCTTATAGAGCTCGAGAATGCTACAGGATTTCCAAGTGTAATTATGGCAATGTTATTTTCAACGGCACCAACATAACTTTCGTACCGGAATTTAGGGTGTACTAGTACTCTCTCAATTCGTACAGTCACTCTTGTTGTTTCGGGACAAGATAAATCATAAACACCAAGTTCTACAGTTGTATCATAATCTACTGGGGTACTACAACAAAAAAATGGCACAATATTTGAATATCCTATACACCATATTAGTGATGACGAAATATGAAGCCAACAAAGACAAAATCGCATCTTAGTTTTCATGGTTTTGAAGTTTTGACAACTAGAGTGCCTAGATGTCATATTGACGGATATTGTCACCTTATAGAGTGGCGCCATGCATCATTCCATCTCTGTCATACAGATTTTGTCATCAACATATTAGCAAAGATGACAACAATTACAACTTACAAATACAATTGATGACAGAATCTGTATGACCGAGATGGAATGATGCATGTCGCCACTCTATAAGGCGAAAATATCTGTCAATATGACATCTAGGCACTCTATTGACAACTACGTGTCAAAAAGTAATTAAGCGTATTTTTTTGGGGACTATTCTTATTCTAGAATGTCATTCTATCTCTTTTTATCCCATAAAAAGAATAAGACAGAATGGTATTCCGGAATGAGAATAGCTGCAAAAAAATAGGGGTATTGTCAAGGTAATACACCATATTAGTGTGTCGTCACTGAAGCCAACAAAGACAAAATCGCATCGTAGTTTCCATGGTTTTGAAGCTTTAACAATTGCTTCGACAATTACCTTTTGACACGTAGTTATCAAAACGTCAAAACCATGGAAACTAGAATGCGATTTTGTCTTTGTTGCCTTCAAATTTCGTCATCACTAATAAGGTGTATTCTTAAAGCGTCAAAACCATGGAAACTACGATGCGATTTTGTCTTTGTTAGCTTCAGTGACGACACACTAATATACACAGTCACAGTTGATAGATCCACATTGAAAAACGGTCTATAAAAGTAGAATTTTGATTCTGTTAGATTAACCACTTTTTAAAAATAATATTTTATAAAAATAGAAGGATCTCTCAGAAACCCCTTGGTATAAAAATGTGCTATAATGTCTTAAATTCAATATTTCAAGTTTAGTTTATTGTAAAACTTCAAACATTACAGTTTATTTGTTAATGTTGCGCACCCACCTAGATGTGCACTTTAAGCGCCAATTGCTTAAGAAAGCCATATCAAGAGATCTCATACCACTGCAAAATTAACATTTATTTCTATTACCTAGAACAAACCATACCCCTTGATATGATTGCTTTCTCAAGCAATTTGCGTTTAAAGCTGACACCTTGGTGGCTCATTATTATTTTCAAACAATAAATGATTTCTAAATTCTTACTGTAAAAAATTTATACTGGGAATCTTAAAACATCGTAAATAAGATATTAAGGAACATTTTTAAACCAATGCTACCACACAAAGTTTTCTATTTTTATTAAAATAATGTTTTAAAGAGGTCAATGTTTGAAAGCTAAATTGTGTCCATACGAGGTTCCACATGAGTTTTTGAACAATGACCTTGAGCCAAATAAATGACCTTGGATATTCATAATACTTACTGAGTCATACAGATACCACTAGTAAGAACATAATTTGCAGAAATTAGAACCCCATTACAATAATTTTTGCCATTGGAAAACTTAATTAACACAACATATGGATACGAATGTGGATCATTAGGATTATCTCCATTTACTATGTTTATTGATACATCCGAGCCCTTAAATTAGTTTACATCGTGTGATTCAACTCATTTTTTTTTGTTGTTAACTTACCAATGAAACAGCTTGAGTATTTGCTAAAGTAATAGCTAAAACGGACAATATCAAGGCAATCATTTTTCGTTTGGTTTTAAGCAATTAAAAAAACTATTTTTGATGAATGCAAAATTGCTATAAAATTAATCTATTGTTTTTTAAGATATAAGCAACTATATTTCTAAAAAACAAAACATTCGATTTTTAAAATTCAATTATGGTACCTACAATTTAATTGTATTAATTAAGAACAATTTTAAAGTTATCTAAATTCCTAAAATATCTATTATAGAAAAAAAATCGTTTCAGATTAGTTCACTTCAAAACTTTATTTGCCAAACGATCTAATTTTCCTGGAAGTGTTTATCAGATATAAATTTAGCAAAATGTTATCCTTATCACTTATTTAAAAAAGTACCTAGAAAACAATAATAATCAGATATAAAAAATAGCAATTAGGAAGTATTTATTTATAAAATAACAAAATTATGAGAGCAATGATTTTCGTAGTGATTTTGGCAATTCTTTTAGTAGGGGCCCAATGTGCTCCATTGGTAAGTTAATAAGTACATTTTACAGATATCAACGATATTTTTTGTTAATTTTATTGAAAGACGTACGGCTACGATACGAATCAAAATTTTGAACAAATTACAGGCCCATTAAAAACAACTTTTTTTAGGATTCTGATGTTTCAATTAACATTATAAATGGAGATCCTGCTGAACCACATACATATCCATTTATGGTTTTATTTAGATTTTCTGATGGAGCAAATTGTAATGGAATTTTAATTTCCACAAAATATGTTCTTACAAGCGGCAATTGCATGAGAGAGTAAGAATAAGTGTTAATAAAAGATTATTCGCACATCGTTTATTAAAGACATTCATTAACGCACTCCAAATCGTAGATTAATGACTACTATTAATGCATGAATACGAGCCCATAGTAACGCTCTTCTATGTTTAAAATTTCTATCTATGTTTCTACATTACAAATTTTAAAGTAGCTTTAATTACGGTTCAAGCAACAAAAACCAAAAGAAATTAAATATTTACCGTTGGAAAGAATGAGAAGCAGATCCTTTTACCACCTTTTAAGGAAATAACATTCATTTTCTATTTACATATAATAAAAGTTCGGTGACAGCTCTTCTTCTTCTTCAACTTTAATAAATTTGAATGGTCGACGCATTGTTTCTGTTAGTTGGTGAAATAACTGTTTTATTTTATAATTTATTTAATAATGATCTACGATGTGCGAAAAAGCATTGTAACCAGTTCGTGTGTTAAATGGCGATAAATAAACTCACTTATTAACAAGCACGCTGATTGCTCGCTTGTTAAAACCGGTCATTTATTAATCGCCCTTATTAACTCACTTACTGGTTAAATAACTATCTGTTTCAGTAATCCAGAAGATTCCAACACGACCGTCGAACTTGGTGTTAACGATTTCTCCTGTCCAGAAGAAACAAGAGTTACATTCAGAATTAAAAGAGTCTTGGTCCATCCTTTATATTTTTTCAATTCTACAAGCCCTACAAATATTACTATAAAGAATAATATAGCTCTGGTTGAACTTGGGAATACTGTAGGAACCTCAGATACTATTCGTCCTGCTAGATTATCGCGAAGTGCGGAATCTTACGTTGATAAATACGCCAGGACATGTGGTTGGGGAAAAAATGCTACAGGTCGCTTCAATGATGTTTTACTTACTTTTGAAAATAAAGTTATATCCCTTGATGCTTGCCAGGGACTTACTAGTGAAGCAGACGATACTAGGTTTGTAGAAAACTCAATCCGTATTTGGAGATCGGCAAAATTAGGGGTATAGTTTGCTATGGCAAATAGCTGGAAAAAATCTAAGACATTCGGTGAAAACAGTTTTTTGAAAAAGTGCCCCCCTTCGAAAATAATGGCCTTTAAGCTGGTAGACTAAAAACACGTAATCGTAAATATTTACCAAACGTTTTGTTTAACGATCATGAAATTTGTGCAATCAATAAAGGTAATAAAAACGGTCTTTTGAAACCCATTTTGAAATTTGGGGCCCCTTTTAAAATGGCTTAAACACTGGTAGTGTTAATAAAAACTGCATGTAATTTCTTTACCATTAAGAATATTGTAATTTTGTTTATTTTTTTGAATACCCCAATTCAAGTGAAAACTTTTTTACCACTTGAAATTTCTGAGAAACTGTACCGTTTACGAATAAACTGCCAAAATCACTCTTAATGTACTCCATATTTTTGGATAAGGCTAGACTTTCTTTTGAAATTTCTATGTCACTGATCACTGTCACTACATTAAAGTATGTTTTAAATGCAAAACATGAGGTACATACATTAAGAGAGTTTTTTGTAGTTGATGCAGGTTCGGCATGATCCTATATTGCTAATTATGGGGGGCTCTTAGGAGGAACATAACCCCGTTTCCTAAACAGATAGAGATACGCCAATTTGAAAGTTAACTTTTTGGAACCCCAGTTATAACATATTAAAATCAGCTAACACCTAGTTTTTTTTTATGTCGAAATATGGATTGAATATACTATTTAAATTGTCTCTTAGCAATCTAATTGTAAATTAATAATTACCCATGCATTTTTTTCAGTATCTGCGTTAGTGGTGATTTAGGACAACTCTTGGGAAGATGGGACGATGGTGCCCCACTGATTATAAATGATATGGTCGTAGGGGTTGCTAATCACCCCCTAGATTCGGTATCAGTTTTTACTAGAATTTCTCCGTATGTGGAGTGGATAGAAAATAACTCAGATGTCCGAATTTAGAATACCGCGAGGAAGACCCCTATGCTAAATACTAATTAATTTGGAATAATATATGTATTTATAACGTATTTAGTTGTTTTAAACTAGAGATAAAAAAAGTTAGATGAGAACAAAAAAAACCAAATTTTGCTTGGCAAGGGAGGGGCCGTTACCCACCTGCCCCCCTCCCTTTGGCTGCGCTAGGGATCCTTGAAAAATTGTTATAGAAAATCCATCTTTTCTAATCTCTGAGGAAAATACGTTGAAAGTTAAGTTCAGTGTTTGGAAGATTATTTATGATTTGTGATCATACATTTTGCATATCTCTGAGGGTATACGAGATAGACATTTTTTAACAATTTTCTGTGGATCCCTAGGCATCTCCCAACAACGTACCATACATACAGGTGGTGCGTCAATTCTGGGACAATCTGTTGTTAATTTACTTACTTACTTCAGACATATTTTATAATTCTTATCAACTCTTCTAACATAAGTTCAAAGGTTTATATTAATTATAGTAATTATATAATTAATATTGTTTATTTATTTTCATTCTAAGAATTAGTTATAAATGAGTGCAGCCTAATAAATAATGAAAAAGATCAAGAATACAAGAATATATAAAAATTAATAAGATGAGAAGAGAAATTATTAGAACAATGATTTTTCAAACAGTGTTAGCTATTATTCTAACAGGAGTCCAAGCTGCTTCGTTGGTAAGTTTTTTTGCAAACGTGCATCGTAAAACTAGCATTTCTGAACATTTTTCAAAAAAATGAAATCAATTCGTTGAGTTTCTCCAAAAGAGGTTTTAATGTTTTTCATGCTAGTTTAATGCGACTAAGAATCATTCCATTAAAAATATGAGTGCATTTGTGCATGCCTAAGTGTATAATATACTAATAATTCAAGGACTCCAATGTTTCAATTAATATCGTGAAAGGAGATGTTGCTGCTGCCCATGCCTATCCATTTGTCGTTCTGATTAAACTTCCAGGTGGCATTCATTGTAATGGAATTTTGATTTCTTCCAAATTTGTTCTTACTGATGGTATTTGCATAAAGATATTGTAAGTACCCAGGAAGGTGTTATTATGGGCTTAATTTAGAGTCTTTTACTATACATGATGTTCAAAAATTGGCGTAGATTCGCCCACGTTGTTGGGACAAGCCTAGGGACCCCCAGAAAATGGCTAAAATAATCTACACCATATATCCTTCCTTCTATTTTTCTAGGGATCCCTGAGAATGCATCAACAACGTACAATCGCGTTTATGCGCCAATGGGGAACATGAATGATTTTTTTTTATTTTTATATCGATTCTCCATGAAAACCCAATATTGTTTGTGTTTAAATATGATCCCAGAACTTAATATTTGTGCAGAAAAAAAATATTTAAAATCGTTTAAAATTGGTAGTTCAAAAACACTTTGTAAGCGATGACGTCAGCTCGTACCCTTCAGAAAAAAAAATTTGTTGGTAACGTTTGTAGCTGTCATCAGTTGTCATTTTTGACTTAAATTAAAAAAATAATAAAAAAGACCATTTTACTTGCAAGTTTTGTCTAAAATGTGCTTACTCCAAAAAGAATTGCAAAAAGTTTATTTTGCCTTCTCAAAAATAAATTTAAATTGATGCGTCAAGCTGCTTACAATTATTTGTATCATTATTGCAATAATAAACGTCAGAAAGTAATGTGCCGAAGTGGTGAAGAATTCAAATTATATTTTTCCAAAACTCATCAATGATGAAAATAAGGTACTAAATAACATAAACAGATTACAATTATTCTTTTGCATGGGTTCAACTAGTCGTCATAATTTTTGGTGCAAAAAAACGCCAAGTAAAAATTCACAAAATAAATCACACCGCTACTACTCGCGATTGGTAAACACTGCACTTGTCCAACTGGGCAATTTTATCACATGCCTAAAAAACGGTAACAAGAAATAAAAATATTAAAAAATGCAAAAATTAAAACTAACTTTTTTTAAAACGTCAAATTATGTTTGACACCAGATTTCAAAACAATGAAAGTGCCAACATAATCAAGTTTGTGACGTCAGCTCGTACCCTAAAAAGTAGTGGGGGGTGTTTTTATGTACCCCAAAGTTTAAAAATTAATTTAAAAATAGTGGCTGGCTTAAATAATTTAAAATATGCAATAACGTATTCCAACCATGTACCTCTTTAGCTAAAATGCAATATTTGGCCAAAATCTTTTACGTTCATGTTCCCTATTTATAAACACCCTGTAGAGTCTGCCTCAGATTTTCTTTAACTAAATATTTTAGCGACAGTGTGTCAATAAAGAACACCACTGTGGAACTTGGTGCCCACGATTTGACGGAATACGAAGAAACTCGAATAACAGCCAGAGTTAAAAACGTAGTGGTTCACCCTAAGTACCGTTTCGATGGAAATCATGGTATCGTAGAAAATAATATAGCTTTGATTGAACTTGGAAACACTATAGGATTCTCGGACACAATTCAACCTGCAAAATTATCACGTAGTGATTCCACTTATGTTGGGCAAATGGGAAGAACCTGCGGATGGGGTGGTGATCGTAAAAATTCAGTTTTGCTCACATTTGCAAATAAAGTTATTCCGCTTTCTACTTGTAGAAAGCAGGAGATTGGAGCTGAAGTTAACAGGTTTGTTGTTATACAGGGTGTTACTAAATAGCTAGGAAAAAATTCAGGGGGTAATTCCTGAACCCATTTTAAGAAAATAAGTTTATATAAACATGTGTCCGAAAATTCTTCATTTCTGAGATACAGGGTGTCTTAAGTAATCTTAAGATTATTAAGAAACTTAACCAGATATTTATTTGAAATAATAATAAAAAAAAAAAGAAATAAATTAACCCTTCATTGTTAACTATGTTTTATTTTCATTAAAATAAAAAAGCCAAACTTAAAAAAGAAATTTTGTTGCCTTCGGGCAATGAATTTTTTTCTTGAAAACGGTTAGTTTTATGAAAAAAGAACAGGACATTAATTTTAAAGATCATATTCTAGGGCTTTTAATTATTTTATGAAAATACCAAAAAAGTAACACACAAAAAAGTTGGGGGTGAACAACCCCCATGGTACCCCCAAATTTCCAATTATAATTTTTAATTTGTTTCTATCGCACTTTATGCCTAATGGTAAGAAAACTACCCGTGCGTTGTTTCAAATAAATATCTAAGGCCTATTCCATGTATAATCGACCAAAATTCGGTTTTCGAGTTGCTGCATGATTTTAAATTCTTTTGAGGTTTAGTCCAGTGCTTACTCCTGGTAACTTCTTTCTATTAAAAAATTAGCAGCTGCATATTTGCACTCCTTCCCCATCAGTTAGCACCTTAAACTATGAAAAATGACCAAATTTAGGTCTAAAAAATGCTATGTGGGAGTGAGTAAATTTTTATTATTTTTATTTTAAAATGTTACCAAGGACATAGTATACAATAAAAAAAAATAAACGATATTGTGATTCGATTTTTTGTAAAGGTAGCATATTAAAACCTTTGCTGTTTTTAAACGAGGTTAAATCACAAAATTTTTTTTTTACTTAATGCGTCTCTATTGTCACATCAACATTTTAAAATTATTAAAAAAAAAATTTACCCAGTCCCACATAACTTTTTTTAGTGCCATATTTGGTCCTTTTCCATAGCTGCCTGGTAGAAAAGGAGAGCAATTATGCGGTTCATATTTTTTTTGTAGAAACATATGTCTATTGTCAACTAAAAACTACTACTAATTTTAATCTTCCAAGAATTTAAAATACGATTCGATCGTGTTTAAATTTAACGTAATCAGTAACATTTTACAATCAATGCTGTTTCTAAACGAAGTTAAATCACAAACAAAATTATTTTTATTATAAATCTCCACTAGCACAATAACATTTTAAAGTAATCAAAAAAAAAATTTACCCAGTCCCACAGAGCTTTTTTTGGACCTAAACTTGGTCATTTTCTATAGTTTGGGGTAATTAATAGTAGAGAAGGAGTGCAAATATGCAGCTGGTGATTTTTTAATAAAAAGAAGTGTCCATTGTCAACTTAAAATTACTACCAATTTTAATCTTCCAAAATCGTAAAATCGGAAAATTCGATTTTTTGTCTAAGACAAGAAAAATTGTGAAAATTTAGAAAATTGTTTTTTTTACTACCTTTACAATGGGTAAGGATTGTACCTACCAAATATGAAATAAATCAAATAATAGCAACTATGATTGGTCGATTTTACATGGAATGTCCCCTAATTCAGTTTCTTGGTAATCTTAAAAAAAAAATATTTTTTAAGAAACTTTGGCATCCTGTATCTCAGAAATGAAGGATTTTCGGACACATGTTTATATGAACTTTTTTACTTAAAATGGGTCTAGGAATTACCCCCTGAATTTTTTCCTAGTTATTTGGTAACACCCTAAGATATCAATGGTTGTTATTATTTCAGTAAATTGTTTTTACAAGTAACCTCTATTAAAATTGTTTTTCTTTTTAGTATTTGCATTAGTGCCGACTTGGGTCAACGTTTAAGAGATTGGGATGATGGTGCCCCTCTTATTATTAATGGTGTAGTAGTTGGAGTCGCTAGTCAACCCCGTTCCGATGTATCAATATTTACCAGAATTAATGCATTTTTGGATTGGATTGAAGCTAATTCTGATGTTCGAAAGAAGAAAGAAATATGCCTACCCTATCATGATTTAAAAAAATTGCAGCGTGTTCATGAATAACCTTTTCTACAAATTTTTTTTTCACCACTAGACTTACCTTTAATTTAAATAAAAAAAAAAAAAACAACAAGATAATGTAGTTCGTACCGAGTAGTCTGTTTACTTTTATTGCTGACTAAAAAGATACCGTATCGAGTAGAGAAACTGTTTCTAACAATGACAAAACAGCGGTTCTATTTGTTTTATATTTTCAACGAAAATGATTGCAATATTAATCACTTCAGACTTGGTAGGTGCCCTTAAGAAATACCTAATATTATTAGGTATTTGGCTTAGGATCGATCGTTATGAATTTTATATTCCACCATTTTTTACTAAACTTTTTTACTGAGTAAGGGCGATTTATAGAAAGTTACTTTCACTTTACTTCGGCGTAACTTCACTTCCGCGTAACTTAACAAATTTGCTTAGTTTATAGATAACAAGTTACATGAAATTGAAAACAGGTATGCGCATGTGTCTAAACTCGCGACTTCTGACAATTTACCTGGGCCGTAATTACGGAATATCGCTTCGTATGAAACCTACATAAGAAGCCAACAGGTTTCGTACGAAGTGATATTCCGTTATCACCACCCTTGACAATAAGGGTGAATATCTCATTTTTGCAAATTTTGCGCATGATCGACCAAGCTCGGCTTTTGACAGTACTACTTACAGCTAAATGAATCAGCAAAGTAGCGCAAATTTTGCGCATGATCGGCCAAGCTCGGCTTTTGACAGTACTACTTACAGCTAAATGAATCAGCAAAGTAGCGCTAAAGTGAAGTATAAATTTGCTAATACATTCCCATGTATTTTATTTAATTTTCTGTAAAGTTACGCCGAAGTAAAGCGGAAGTAAAGTGAAAGTAACGTTCTATAATTCGGCCTTAATGCAGTAGTTGTTTACTTTGACTTGACGTTATTGCCATACCGCAGGCTGTATATCAAAACATGTTTGACTGATCATAAGGATCAGGAAAACTGTAGGTTGATGAAAAAACCAAAAATGGAAAATAACTCAAAAGCAACTCGATGTGCTTTATTAAAAACACAAACGAACTCATCCAAGCTGGATATAAAACAGTTATGAAAAGAACACTTAACAACATCATAATGATTCAGAGCAACTCTCCAAGTTTAGATAGTAAGATGCGAAACAAGAAAAGCCGAGAGAAAAGCTCCGGTTACAATGAAATTCAATTGGAATGGAATTTATAATTGTGTATCAACTCCGGTGACAAATTTCATTACGCAATGTTATTGCGCCAGGTTTAAGGATTATTAGGATCTCTTGAGACTTAAGAGCCACCCTCTTTTGGACGAATTTATGCCGAATTAAGTTGAGGCTTTTATAGGTTTAGTAGGAGGGACATTAAAATTGAAAACGCTGGGAAAACTTTTTTAGAATTTGCACTCCAAGGCCACGGTTTTAGTTGCACAAATATTGCACTCTGTGTTATCTTTAGTGAGCTCCAGTCATTTCTTGCCAAGACTATTTCTATATGAAGGCTCCATTATAGAAAAAAACTAAATGCACTTTTTAAAATTAAGTCTAGGTATCCATAGATTTTGGTTCATTAAAATCAATTAAATTTTGTGGCTTCTTGACAAATTCTTAACAAATTTTTCACAAATTCTCAACAAAAAAATGTACATTTAATTGCCCCTAGGGTTTTATAAACGAGCAAATAAAAAAGTTTTTACTTCCACCTTTAAAGTGACACTTATCGCACGACTTGATTAATACTAAAACAATCCTTTACCTATGTCTTGCAAGCCGTGGGAAAAATGGCACTTTACCCACGGGGTGAAGTTGCAACAAGCTCTTTAACCATGGGCCGAAGTTAGTGTTGCTTACAGAAAATGACAGATGACATTGTTTGTATTTATTTTAGTTGTCAAAACCGTATAATTTGGTGTCTTCTTTTATTAAAAATGAATTGTAATTAAAGTTACAGTAAAAAATTAAGTAAATGTTTACATTTCTTAAAAATTAAAGCCATTGCAAATGTTGTTAGTGTTAGTTTTTACGGATGTTAACAAATTTGCGAGAAAAACACGTTGAAGCAAAAACCGTGTGTTGTTTCTTAAGTATTTTTATGATTTTAGACAGTATTTAGTGCAGCAGAGGTAGGATTTGGATTTAACATAACCGTTTATTGAATATTACAACATGTATCTTTATTTCTACTTCTTAAATGTTTTTTCTAACCTAACTTTTCTTTAAGTCGACATTTTTTTCTTTTAAAAAGTCCGATATGTTCAATTTTGGGGTCGTAGAAAAAGTATAGTTCGTAACACGTTTTATAAACGTCTTTATTCATTCGTTTATTAACAAACTCGTAAATAAAGACTCCTTAATAAAACTTTTGATACAAAAACTATACTATTATAATTTCTGTTTTATATTCTATATAATAATAATAAAGGGAAAAATTGGGCACCTGTTAAAATTTGCCTATAAAATTTCTCGATAATTTTGAAATGTCCTGTGTAAAATACCTATCGAATTCTAAAGTGACCTTCAATTTATAAGAATGTGCTTACAAAGCTACTATCTTTTTGCTACTACGTCTGTGAGAAAATAATAACTTACAAGTTACAATAATAATTGTAAATCTACACTACTTTTTATTTTTAGTCTTACTGACTTGATTTTAAAGATTACTGCGATAGTAAACATTTTATTAATGGTGTTAAATTACTAGAAAATGATTATTATTTATTTAATTCATCAAGTTTTTTGTTTACGATTTTGTATTTGTAAGGCATTAGGATGTCCGCTTGTTTTGCTGATTTTATAAAGTAAGTATAGCCTTGAAAAATTTGCTCCGATTTCTTTGATTTTAGAAAATATCTAGTAAGAGAAAATTTTTAGAAAACAAGAACGGGTTAGGTTGGTGTTTGCTTTAAAATTATACTCTTCTTAAATATTTGTGTGAGTATTACTTTTTTTTATAACATGTAAACATTTAATTAAATACTCTTCGCAGTGGTGAGCGAATAAGAAAGTTTTTGGTTATAATTGTAACCAATTAATTTTTTCCACACAAAAATAAAAAAAAATAAATAAAAAAGTTAAGTTTCAAAGCAGCGACACTGGGATTAGAACCGACATCCTTACGGTATCGATTCGAACGATCTGCTGCCTAACGTACTGAGCCATTGAGTTATGTGTCAAACGCTTCAGCCATACAGTACTAAAGCTTCGTGTTGTGATAATTTTCCAAATTTTTTTTTTTTTTTATCTAAATAAGTAGATTTAAAAATTGAATTACAGTGCAGATAACAAATACTATTTACTTTTATTGAATAAATAATTTTTTTTTATTTAAAAATAATCCAGGTACGATTTTTTTTGTGGTTAGGGGTGCTCTTAACCCCCCAGTTATTACCCAATTTATTTCCAAAAAAAAAAGGGCTCTTTCTCTTGACACATTCGATTTTTCCTGAAAATTTGAACTGGATTTGACCTTTGGGGACGGACGGACAAAAAATGAAAATCTTAAAAAATCATTAAACGCACGAATCTGCAAAAATTTTTGCTTTACGACAAAAATTGACGATTTTAGGATTTTCTGATCGAATTTATAATACTCTTCGACTTTGTCTGCGAAGAGTATAATAATGATTAGTTATAAAAACAAACAAAAAATTAAACAAGAGCGGGTTAGATCAGTGAGAGGGATATATCATTTAAAAGGTTAAACTTTGCAGATAGCTCATTTTTTATGACTGCTTTTTTATAGAAAAAAATACAATCTTTCATTTTATTAGGAATATTTTTTTTCGTAAAGTTGATATTAACGAAAATATGAATTTTATTCTACTTTAGGGGTGTTTTTAACCCTCTTTTTATTACTTGATTTTTTCCAAAAACAATAGGGCTCTTCCTCTGAATGGGATTGATTTTTGCGTTAAATCTCAAGTCGATCCGATAAACCGTTCTTGAGTTATGGTGGTCACAAATTTCGTTACAGACAGACAGACGGACAAAAAATAAAAGTCTTAAAAAGTCATGAAACGAACGAATATGTAAATTTTTGCTCTAGGACGAATATTAACGATTTAAGAGAAGGTCCAATCAATCGCAATATAGTCTTCGACTTTGTCTGCGAAGAGTATAAAAATATACAATTTACTACGCTGTTTTTTTCTTTGAACAAAAAGGCAATTGTCCTATATGCATGTAGCATGCCGGGTACAACGGAAACAGTTGTCAGTTAGTGGTGGCTGGCATAACGCAGCAGCGGCGGCCGCTTACTTGGACCTGTCAATCAAATATGTCAAATGCGGGTTGAGATGAGGTTGCTATGATGTCACTCATCCTAAAACCGACAGAGATTTGTCCGTCCATTCTCGTCTGCTTGCTTGTCTGTATGTCCTTTAAAACCGCATGCACTTTAATATTCGTATTTTGTTATTTTAGTATACAGGATGTCCAAAAACTGGTGCAGAAACGCAAAGTTTAAACAAAATCCATCTGTTAAATTCATTGAGGAAAATGCGAACAAAGTTGCATAAGTTCGGCAACACAGTCTAGGAAAACACATCTAAAAATCCCATCTATGAGTCTTGATTAGGGAATGCAATCCCGGGATACCAAAATCCCCGGATTGGCTTGATTCAGTCCCGAAATAATCCCAAAGTAATCCCGAAAAAATCTTTTTTCTTTAAATTAATTTTACATTTTCTAAAAAAACATTACAATGCAGAAAACGCTATTCAGTGACTTTTTTTTTCTTTAGACTAAAAAATCTAACAATAAACGGATCTTTTATTTTTTTTAAATTATAGGATGAATTTAAAGTTTAATTATTTTTATTTATTTGTCATTTATTTTTTTATTAGAGTGCTATCGATACTTAATATTTGATTTATTAGCTTTTCATACCATTTTAGTTGCTGTTTTTTGTCTAAAATAAGGGTAAAAATTATTTTTCGGGATCGGTATTCAGTCTCGGGATCCCGGGATTTAATAAATCAATCCCGGGATTGAATCTCGACCCCGAAATTTGCATTCCCTAGTCTTGATTACACACTTTTGCATTAGTTTTTATTGAAATTGTTGTGAGCTTCATTTCATGAAAATGTTGTAAAATGAAATTGATTATAAAAATGTAATTTGACCATTTAAAAGATAAACAAGTGAAATGGTTTAAGACAGACTGAAGCTTTGTATGAAACCACTTTTTTCGTTCATCGCTGTTATATTCAAGGTATGAGCGTTCGAAGTTTTTCACCTTGAGTGATCTCCATATCTCGAACGATATATGATAATTTTATTGATATTTTTCTAGGAATCCCTAGACATGCCCCAATAACATAACATAGCTGTGTATCTCGAATTTTGGGACACCCTGTATAACATATCATTGCAACGTCCGTGACACGTTCTAACACATAAACAGTACTCCAAATCTTCCTCGATTGATCAAAACCTGAAACCTCTTGAGTGGAATCTTTGATTAATTCCTTATTGGACATATCAACATTTTGCCAATTAAGTTTCCACACATCGTATACTCAAAAGGTTTTGTGTACAAATCCCTTTTGCCATAAGGGCATTCTTGATTTTATGTAATGCAGGAGAATTATTTTCCAAAACACAAACACTATAAAAAAGCTTCCTTATTTCCTCCTTCCGCAAATTAACAAAAAACATAAAAACAATTCAAACCAAAACTTCCTTAATAAATAAAACTATAAGTGCACATTCAAAAATCATAACATAATAGTATTATTAGTTTTAAATACATACAAAACTTTAATCGTTTCCGTATGAGTGACGTAGATGAATTTATTACTTAGGATATCAGGAATATCTAAATCAGATGAAAAAGCTTCCCCCTTATTAAAGAGGCGTTATAGGATAACAAGGCCCCTAGCGACCAATTTATATGATTATAAATTATCTTCCGTATATCCCACACCATTGAGCTATCTTTCTTTCATTGAGTGACGACAGATGTTGCAAATGTACCAATTTAACCGATTCTGAGACTGATTTCTAAAAGTGTTGTTAAAAAATGTAATTTTAAAAAATCTAACCTTAAAAAACATCATAATATTTTTGTTTTTTGTCAAATTTTCGACACAGAGAAATACCCGATTTAAATGGAACCATAATACGTTTGTAGCCCTATTTTTCTAGTTTTTAAAACTGTATTTAGTTTAATATACGATGGGGCCCTCATGTAGATGTGCTATTTAGTAGAATTGATGGGAGCTCAACGTGAATGACTTATACGAACTTCTGGGAACACAGATCTTCTAAACTATGAATTTGATTTACCCAAAATATCCATTTCTCTTCGCAATAAAGCCTGTGGTCCTTCGTCGTACCGGCCACCGCAGCCCGCGGTTGCCCCTTACCATGGTATATGGACTGAGCATAGGACTCTTAATAAGGTAATATAATGTTTAATAATAGATTACGTAGTGTAAGGAAAAATCAAGGGCTGATTGACCGACCGAGAGCGAAGCTCGAGGACGGAAACGGATCCGAGGCTGGAATGAAGCTGTTTTCCTTAGGTACGTATACTATTTTATTCGCAATCATGCCTGAAAATATTTAAACTATTTAGATAAAATAATAATAAATAGCTTAATATCGAGATTTAAGACGAGGGTTTCAAATTCACAAATCTTCGAATCTGTGCTCCTAGAAGCTCGTATAAGGCATCTCCTTTGAGCTCCCGCCAATTCTACTAAGTAGCACATCTACATGAGGGCCCCATCGTATATTAAAACCAAGCGTAGTTCTAAAAACTACAAAAATGGGGCAACAAACGTATTTTGGTTTCATTTAAATCGGTTATTTCTTTATATCGAAAATCTTTTTTTTTTCGACTACGGATACATTTTTTGGTTTTATACATTACGTGGTCTATGCCAAACCATAATACGTTTATTTACCATGGTTTTTTTAAGCTTGTAAATAATTAAAATTGCAACACTTACGTTTTTCCCTAATATAGATGTGCTCGTTCAAAGATTTAAATGTACAAAGAAAAATACCAAAAGTACTATTTTACCATATTTTTATTATTTCTTGCACTCAGTACCACTTCTATGTATCACAAACATTATCCTACATATTTTTAACCATAGTTATTGATGTATTACTGCGTATTTTTACATATTTTGTTGAAATTTCGAAAATAACTGACATTTGGGAAGATGACTTTTTACGAACTTTTGAGTGCACAGAACATCATCTATGAATTTGAAACGCCCGTCTTAAAACAAAGCGTGAACATATTGGTATCTAAGTAGGCGGTGAAAGCAAAAGAGTGTTTTTGTTAAATGTTTGACATTTACATTTTTCAAGTTTTATTAAATTTAAAATGCCCGTTAGTTCAGACAGTGAATTTGAAAACACTCCCCCAGAGTAAAAAGTAACTACTCTAAATAATTTAATACGAAATCCAACAAAAACACAATAAGCTAACCTGAAAAATGAGCTGTCAGACGTGCAAATAACAGCTTCATTGCAAATTTCTAGACAGTTTAGCGAACGTGTCATCTAGCGGTGTTTCCCTGTACCCGAAACACGAGTGTAATGTGAGTCATTACTAACGTCCTGCTGTTCCATTACACGCTTGTTGGAAATAATGACGTATTTCCCATTTTTAGTTTGTATATGAAATGGTGATTTTACACAATGATTGTGAATAAAATTATGAAAGACCACTAAACTAGACTTCTTGTCTCTTATTTCCTAAAAGGTGTTAAGCGCATACTTCGGTAGTATTTTTGAGTCCCAAATTAGTTTATAGCAATAAATGTCACCATGATACTTGATACTAGGTTGTTTAGATATTTTACTATCTATAGAGGGATGCCTTATTCACTTAAAAAACTAAAGAATGTTTGGAATTCATACAAATCTACTTTTAATGCCACATAAACTGTGGTTAAGAATATTATCAACAATTAGGGGGATTCCGACAACACCTTTTTTCATAAATTAATCATTTATAAAGTAAACATTTTATTTTCTTCACTAAAATTAAAAGTAAGAAGGTGAATAATATACTTACATTATTAAATGTTGAAGCCAGTGAAGAATAATTGACGTAGTTTGGTATGTTGTACAGCATTGAAGATCACCAAAAGTTTGTTCTTACCTTTAGAAATGTTTTAATTTACGTTTTTTTTTACGAAAAGATAAAGGTTTTTTGAAGTTTAAAAATACACAAAGTATGTCTCACAAAATTTTAAGTCTTGCACAACAGTACACACATAAGTACAAAAGTCTTCTAATTAAATAAAAAAAAAATACAGGTGTTCAAAAATTGGCGTCTAAACGCGATAGTTTGTTGTTGGGGCAAGTCTATAGGGATTCCTAGAAAATTGTTAAAAAAAATCCATCTGTTATTATCGTTGAGGAAAATGCAAACAAAGTTGCATAAACTCTGCAACACAGTCTAGAAAAATCCATCTTACAATCTTACTATTAGTCTTGATCATACACTTTTGTATTAGATTTTATTGGAATTGTTGACGGCTTCATTTCATGAAAATTTTGTAAAATTAAATTGATTATAAAAATGTAATTCGACCATGTAAAAGATAAACAAATGGTAAAAAGATAGACTGTAGCTTTGTATTTACCCATTTTCGTAAATATGTGCTGTTATTTTGAAAGTATAGGCATTTAAAGTTTTGCACTGTGGGACCTCATATCTATGGTAACGAGCGAGCATTTAAATTCTACCTCGACTCTTGCCATGGAAAACAAAATTTTTTTAAACGTAGGTCCTTGATAATTTTGTTGATGTTTTACTTAAGTTATTTGTTGTCAACTTTTAAATCATTTCATTTTTTGCTCATTTAATTTAGATGGTTTTGTATCTTTTATTAAACAATTAAACGTTTTTATTAATTTGTTGACAACATTTTAAAATGACAACTATTAAGGACCTACGGAAAAGCAGCTTTTGTTTTCCATGGCAAGAGTCGAGGTAGAATTTAAATCGCTCGTTATATGCGATGGATTTTTTTAACATTTTTCTAATTTCTAATTTTATGTGCCAATTTTTGACTATTTTAGTAGTTTTAAAAACCATCTGTTTTGTACTTTTTTGCTTATTATTTGTCTGTAAAAGAAAAAATTGATTTTTAATACTTATAAATCAAATTAGTTTTAACGCCCCGGGTAGACCCCTTTTAATTAGCTTTAATAAAATCACCCCACAAGAAGGTAGACTGCAAACAACTTATTATTACCAATTTGGGCACTTTAAGAAGTAAAATACTAACAATATAAGTGTCATAAAAGGCATTGATTAATACTGAAGTGAACAATTTAATTATAGTGTGGTAAAACCAGGCCAGCGGTGGGCCCCTCGTCTCAAGAGAAATTATTTAAGCAAGTACTTTTATCGTTAAGTTTATCGCACATTCAGAATTCCCTTCCCATTTATGTGCTTTTATAATATATGTTATAAAAATTATAAATTTTAATTTAAAATTATCTGGGCCATAGATAGTAAAAAAATAAAACAATTCTTACAAAAAACGTACAACAGCCAGATTTTTTATATGTGTAAGAAGACCTATTTAACAAGCTAAAACCATTAAAATGCACACAAATAGGTGCTAAATAAAATTTTAAAAAGATTTTTGGATAAAATATTTCTTTAAAAAAATTCTTTAGCCCCCTAAATGGCCCCCGAACATTAATATTTAGTTACGTTTTACAACAATTTAAAAATTAGAACGGATTCAATAAGTATTATTCAAAGTAAGAATCTATAGTCCCGAGTCCGTATATTCGACACGCGCGCCACCTTTGAGCGGTGGTAACTAACTGAACTAAGGATAGGGTGCAGCATGCGAATAAAAGTGGGCGTGGTCTATAAGATAAGAGGGAGGGGCAAAGGTTCCTCTCGTTACACCCCATAATACGCCTTAATATAGGGTACCTGTATTTTGAATTATTTCAATTCTATTTTATAGTATACTCTTTTGCAGATGGATATTATGGTTTCTGCTCTCTATAGTATTTTTTAGTGTCTTTATTTATTAAAATACGTAATAATGTACTTCTGTACATACAGTGTAGGTGTAGTAGTTTTAATTTTACATCAGAGTGTTCAAAAATATGGTTATAATTAAAACATTTTAAAAAAAAAAATTAAAATGTAACATTGAATTCTTCAACAAAAAATAAGATTTATCAAAATCAAAAAATACTTCCCTTTTAATAAATCTAAAATCACAGTTTAAGACAAATCGATTTTTTGAAAATTCACCCATTTTTAACTAAGGGGTAAAGGTCTAAATTTTCTTACATTTTTAATTATCATGGCTACAAGTAATTTTTGCCAGCAATTAATGCCATTAATTCATACGTAAAACGAACTGCTGAATCAAAATCTGGCACTTAAAAAGTTTTAACGCTTTCAGTTTTATTGCTACGAGCTTTTTCAAAATGATTTAATTTTTATAGTTGTTATTTTATAAAAAATCTAAATGCAAATTCTTGTTTTACAACAGAAAAGCATCTAACAAAATAAATTTTATTAAAATCAAAGAAATACAAATTTTTTATTGAGCTTTTTTTGATAATTTTTGAAATTTGGGCAAACTTTAAAAAGCTCTAAAAAACGACTGCACTTGAAGAAAATCGGATTGCAGATTTGCTTTATACGCCTTTTAATAAACCTAGGAACACAATTTAAAGCAAATCGATTTTTTGAAAAGTTTCCCAATTTTTAACAAAGAGGTAAGGGTCCAAATTTTCTCAGTTTTTTAATTATTACGGCCATAAGTAATTTTTGCCAGCAATAAATGCCATTAATGCTTATGTAAAACGAGGTGCTAAATCCGAATCGGGCACTTAAAAAGTTCCAACGCTTTTAGTTTTATTGCTACGAGCTTTTAAGTGCAACTTTAAACGCGACACCTGATTTTTTTTAAAATGCTTTAATTTTTATAGCTTCTGTTTTAGAAAAAAAACTAAATGCAGATTCTACTTTTACAACCAAAAAGCAATGCACAAAATAAATTTTATCAAATTCAAAGACAAAAAAAAAATTTGTTAAGCTTTTTTGATAATTTTTCAAATTTGACAAACTTTAAAAAGCTCTAACTAAAAAACAAAAGCATTTGGAAAAAATAGAATTGCAGATTTGTTTTATACGCCTTTTAATAAACCTAAAAACACAGTTTAAAGCAAATCGATTTTTTGAAAATTTGCCACATTTTTAACTAAGGGGTAAGGGTCCAAATTTTCTCAGTTTTTTAATTATCACAGCCACGGGTAATTTTTGCCAGCTATAAATGCCATTAATGCTTGTGTAAAACGAGCTGCTGAATCCAAATCTGACACTCAAAAAGATCCAACGCTTTTAGTTTTACTGCTACGAGCCTTCGAAGGCAACTTTAAACGTGATATCTGATTTTTTTCAAAATGCTTTAATTTTTATAGTTTTTGTTTCATAAAAAATCTGAATGCAGATTCTTATTTTGCAACAAAAAAGCAGTCCAAAAAATAAATTTTATCAAAATCAGAGACAAACAAAATTTTTGGTGAACTTGATAATTTTTAAAATTTGGCCAACTTTAAAAAGCTCTAACAAAAAAACGAAAGCACTTGAAAAAAATCGGATTGTATATTTGTTATCTACGCAGTTTAATAAACCTAAAAAACATAGTTTAAAGCAAATTCATTTTTTGTAAATATACCTCATTTTTAACTATGGGGTAAGGGTCCAAATTTTTTCAGTGTTTTAATTATCACGGCCACAAGTAATTTTTGCCAGCAATAAATGCCATTAATGCTTATGTAAAACGAGTTGCTAAATCCGAATCTGGCACTTAAAAAGTTCCAACGCTTTTAGTTTTATTGCTACGAGCTTTTAAGTGCAACTTTAAAAGCGACACCTGATTTTTTTCAAAATGCTTTAATTTTCAAAACTTTCTGTTGGGGAAAAAACTTAATGCAGACTCGTATTTCAAAACAGATAAGCAACTTACAAAAGAAATTCTATCAAAATCAGAAACAAAAAAAAAACAATTTTGACCATTTTTAAAATTTGGCGAATTTTGAAAAGCAAACTGTAAAATAAAACATCCTATGTTTAAAATTTTTTTATTCAACATTTTCAACAAAAAATATGGTAAGATCAACCATTCTTTGGACATGCTCAGGTACAAGTTCCATTAAATATAAATCCGCCCCTGCCTTTGATTTTTCATTAAGCTCCACTAATTTCTTAAAATCATAATAAAAAACCGGCATTATCCATAAAGAAAATAAAAATCCTATCACAGAACATTTTTTGAACTCATTTTTTAACCAATCAAAATTTATCGTTACGCCACTGGATTTTGTAATACTGTTAAAATTTTCCAGGTACGTATTAAGAAAATTATCTAAATTTTCTTGTAGAGCATTAGGTTGAACGTTTATGAATAAAAAATAAACCAAATCGATTGCTACTGATGCATATCTCATAATTTGTAAATCGATTAATTTTAAATTATTTTTTTGGTTGAATAAAATATTATTCGCCCAAAGATCACCATGATTAAAAACTAAAAACTCGTTTTTTTGTTTTAAAATATCAATTTGTAAGGAAATGTGATCCTTTTCCAAAAGATTGTGTAAAAATTGTAAAATTTCGGTATTATTTTCTTTAGTTTTAAATATTTTGACTAGAACCCCAATTTGCAATTTCTGTGTGTCCAAAAGTTTATTTTTTTCTGTTATTATTGTTTCTTCTATTTGGTTTTTTGTGTTTTGGAACGATTCTGGATCTTTTTGACTCCATAAAATTGACGCTCCATGAATTTTTGCAATTTCCTACAATTTTTTTTTTCGTAAAAATTTTTTTATTTAAAATATTGTCATAAAATTTGTGTGCTAGATTTCTCAGTTTAAAATAAGATAAAAAGTTTCTACAAACTTTTTAGTTTTGCCACCAAAAGGGCTCCATATACTGTATGTTCAAAAATTGGGCTTCTGCAAAAATTGTTAAAAAAAAAACATCTGTTTATGAAGGGTGTCCAAAAAATGGCGCATAAACGCAATGGTACGCTCTTGGGGCATTCTCAGGGATCCCTGAAAAATTGTAAAAAAAATCCATCTGCTATATTCATCGGAAAAAATGCGAACAAAGTTGCATAAGTTCGACAACACAGTTTGTAAAATACATCTTAAAAACTCATCTAGATTCTTGAACATATTTTTGCATTAGATCAAATTGACATTGTTGTCAGCTTCATTTCATAAAATTTTTGTAAAATTAAATTGATTATAAAAATGTAATTTGACCATTTAAAAGATAAACAGATGGTAAAATAATTTTAGATAGATTGTGCCTTTGTATTTAGCCATTTCTTTCGTTAATATGTGCTGTTATCTTTAAGATATAAGCGTTTAAAGTTTCACACTTTAAGGCCTCATATTTTCAAGAGAATATAAGATAGATTTTTTTTTTAATTTTCTAGGAATCCCTATACATGCCTCAATAACGTACAGTCACGTTTATGCGCCAATTTTTGGACACCCTGTATTATGTTTTTTTAAAAGGGTTCTTGTAAAAAAATTTAAAATTTTTTTGTAAAAGAAATTATGGTTTGCAAGAAACAATTTTTTTGTTTAACTATAAAACACATTAGAAAGTATTTTTGGTAAAAGTTTAAAAGCATTTCTATTTTCGGAAAGTGAAAATTTTGATTTTTTTCTAAAAGGCTTAGCTTAAAGTAAAAAAAAATTTTTTTTTAGAAAATAATGGTTTCACTTTAAAAAATGGAACTTTTTTCTTATTTTAAACCAAGAAATCTGCGCACAAATGGACACCATTTTTAAACATAAACAGTCAGAATAATTTACCTTTAAAACAATGTAAATTTGTTCCAAACTAAATCCATGTTTTTTGTCAATGGGTTCAAATCCTAAAAAAGTTAAATCTTCTAAAATTATGACTTCATCATTTGCAAAAATGCAATCAGGTACATTTATGTGATTTTTTGAGTATTTGTTTAAAGCAGGAGTTATTTTTTTGTAAGCCACTATTTCATTTTGGTGGGCAACTTTGGAATTTATCAATTCTGGTGAAAAGATTTTCGTTATTTCTTTTGATATAAGGCATTTTTCATACTCTACAAAAAAATAATTAATATACAGAATGTTACCAAATAACTAGGAAAAAATTAAGGGGGTAATTCCTGAGCCCATTTTAAGAAAAAAAGTTTGTATAAACATGTGTTCGAAAATCCTTCGTTTCTGAGATACAGGGTGCCCAAGTTTCTAAAAAAATACTTTTTTTTTAAGATTACCAAGAAACTAAACCAGATATTTATTTGAAACATAGCACGGGTAATTTTCTTGCCTTACGGCATAAAGTGCGGTAGAAAAAAAAATAAAAATTATAATTGGAAGAGACACATTTGGGGGTACCATGGGGGTTGTTCACCCCCAACTTTTTTGTGTGTTACTTTTTTGGTATTTTCATAAAATAATTAGAAGCCCTAGAATATAATCTTTAAAATTACTGTCTAGCTCTTTTTTCATAAAAGCAAACGTTTTTAAGAAAAAAATTCATTGCCCAAAGGCAACAAAATTTCTTTTTTAAGTTTAGCTTTTTTATTTTAAGGAAAATAAAAAATAGTTAACAATGAAGGGTTAATTTAGTAACCTTAAGTTTAAATTTTTTTTTGAGAAACTTCGACACCCTGTATCTCAGAAACGAAGGATTTTCGGACACATGTTTATATAAACTTTTTTTCCTAAAATGGGTTCAGGAATTACCCCATGAATTTTCTCCCAGTTATTTGGTAACAAACTTATGTTAAGGCCGCTTTCTAAAAAAAAACTTTTTAGTTATTTCAAAAAAATCAAATTGTACCCACCTATTTTTTTATTTTCTGTATTTATTCTGTATCCAGATACTTTTATTTTAAAAACATTGCTTGTAAAATTATCGCCACCGTTGCCAGCTTTATTTTTTTCCACTTTTTTAACTTCAATCGAGTTGTCACTTTCAAAATTTCTTAAGATATTTTGAAAAAACTCTTTTTTGCTGTCATCAGAATCAAATGGCATATCAAAAAGTAAGTAAGGAAGTTATTTCACAGTCAAGTTCAAAAACATTATTATGAAATCTCGTGTATACAAGGTTTTATTTATTGAAAATTATAGAAAAAAAATGCATTTTGCAACTGCAAGGCCAACTTAATTATATTTGCACTGTGCACTATCTAAAATGCAGTTGTCTATTTTTAGAAAATAGAGAAACAAATAACATTTTATAGTTAGTTGCTGTGAAATAACATTTTAATAGAAAAAAAATTGGGATTGATTATTTAATAAAAAATTAGATATTAAGGAAAATTTGTATTAGCTTAATCGATTCCTTATTAATCTATGGTGTTTTGCAAATTTTAAAATCACACAAGTCTTTACTTTTCGGGAAAAAAATCAAAATTTAAAAATTGCGTTAAATTGGACCAGCTTTAACAGCCATTTTTCCCCTTCCACCTTCTTAAATCTATACCTTTACTTCATTGTCAAAGTGACATTACCTATTTTTTTTACTTAATTTATTGCTTTACTTGCATTTTAGGTATTTTTATTAACGTCACGACAAATAAATCAAAATAAAGATAAAAATATTCCATATTTTAGCCAATCTGTCACTAAGCGCGCGGGTTGACTTAAGAAACATAGAAAAGAATACATTTGCATGTTGCTAAGCAATGTGCTACACCTTAGAATAGTGGAAGTGGCCGGAAGGGAAATGCCCCAAAATCGAAGGGAAATGCTCCAAAAAATTAAAATTTGGGGCGCTAGAACACCTAAACCAGCCACTAGATACACAAGAGATTTTTAGTGAAAGCTTATGCCCAAGTCTACTTTTTATTTTTTTCGCACATCGTTATTAATAGTATATTAAAACATTGAGTTTTATAGGAAAAGCAAGCGTCCAGGAAAAAGAGCCACGCAGCGGCGAGTTTTCCAATGGACAAGTGATAAAAAACGCCTTATAAAACGAGTTTTTTATACTATTTTTTATGTTTGCATCCTTTAATTCATTAAAAAGCATTTTTAATTTGAATTAAAAACTTAAGATGAAATTTTGTTTTTATGAGCAACCTTATAGCATAACATTGACATTTTGAAGTAAAAAATAAATTAAAGTTAGACATATTGAATAATGACATTTGTAAACTTTACTCATTTAATACTAAATGAATAGGAGTTTTTAAGAAAATGTAACCATTGATATCGTTTCTCCAATTCTTCTAGTTATTCCCTCTACAAAAAAACAATGTCCCCCGATTGATTATAATAGTAAAATTTGTAAATAAAAAGTACATTGCAAGAAAAGAATTCATCTTTTTGCATCAGGAAAACCAACCAATAAAATAAAATTTTGGGTTTAATAATGAAGCAATTCAGAAACTTTAAAAAACCAAATTTCGGGTTTCATAATGTGCGTATTATAGAACGCAAATATAAAAAGACATTTATTAACGCACTCCAAATCGTTTATTGATGACCCCTATTAATGCAAGGATACTAGCCCATAGTAACGCTCTATTTTGTTTAAAATTACCATCTATGTTTCTACATTACAAATGTTAAAGTAGCTTTAATTATGGTTCAAGCAACAAAAACCAAAAGAAATTAAATATTTACCGTTGGAAAGAATACGAAATAGATCCTTTTAACACATTTTAAGGAAATAACATTCATTTTCTATTCACAATTAATAAAAGTTCGGTGACAGCTCTTCTTCTTCTTCAAGTTTAATAAATTTGAATGGCCGACGCATTGTTTCTGTTAGTTGGTAAAATAACTGTTTTATTTTATAATTTATTTAATAATAATAATGATCTACGATGTGCGATGCAGCATTGTAACCAGTTCGTATGTTACATGGCGATTAATAAACTCACTTATAAACAAGCTCGCTGATCGCTCGCTTGTTAAATCCGCTAGTTTATGAATCGCCTTTATTAACACACTTACTGGTTAAATAACTAATAATCAAAAAAATACTTAAGAAAAAAGCCCATTTAGTACATTTTTTTTAATTTAAGTCATTATTAAAGTAATTTTTTAAATTGTGTAGGGTGAAAGGTCTTTTTTTACAAAAAATGAAAGCTAAAATAGATACTTTTATTCAAAATCAATCGCATTCTAAAAAAATATCTGAAAAATCATCTATTTCAATCAAATCATTTTTCACTTTTGACACAAAATATTGTCCATGATTATTTAAAACACCACTATTTATAAAATTCTTATCACAGCCTAAATTATCTTCTAAAATATTGCTAGTTTGATCATTGTACAAAATATCTAACGGCGAAATTTTATCAAATTCCTCTCTATTATACAATTGAGGTTCAATACTAAAATTATCCTTTAAAAAATTCAAAACATCCTGAAATTTAGTAAAACTGTTAAATACCCGTCTTTTTCTTTTGGGAAGTAATTTTTCCAGCATAAATACTAAATGATGGTGAAAACACTGAAATGTTAAGTTTTGAGGCCTTTCTGGAATGATTTTTGGAAATTCTTCAGATTTTTGGGATAGTTTAAAATGTTTTTGTTGGTCTAAAGTCATGTTATAACAAATATTTAACCAATTTTGTATACAATCTAAACTTGTAGCTGTTGTACCAGTGAAAAGAGTTGGGTTTTGTAAAATACCATTTGCAACCATTACTCCTAAAAAGTAAAAACAAAACTTTATAAAATGTATTTTCGAACATATTTAAAGCGTTAAAAACAAAAAACAATACTTAACTCATGCCAAAATAGGTTAAAAAAAATTAAACCAAGCCCATAAGTTAATACTTCGCCCACACTAAATAAATTAGTATGCGCCAATTTTTGGACACACTGTATTAAAAGAATAACCCTCTATACAAGATGTAGCGCATTCGAGGGTCACTATTGAGATCTCGCTTATCTTAAGAGATATAAGTTCACACAAAGAGGCAAAGGTGCCTATTTTAAAGCCCATTAACCTCCCGCAAGTATAACTTAATTATCTGTAACCGTTTTTCGGTTACCTTTAAAAAGCTAAAAAAGTGCATTTCGGTTCTTTCTTTGGCTGTACCGTTTTGGTTTTTATGGGATGTTTTTTGAAATTGGAACATTATCCAGACACTTTTTGTCTGCAACCAGATTCTGGTGAAAAAATTCCTGCAACGTTTCGTTCCCCAAAAATTATCATTATGCTCTTTTTTTATGGGAGATCAATTAGATTTCTTTGTAAACACTTTATTAAAAACGACAGGTCAAAAGCAAAGGTTGGTAATAAAAACAAAATCTTTTCACAAAATTTGTATGCTTAATGTTCATTTTTAGGGGAATGTCGCGAAGTATAGAAAATGTAGTTAGGTAATGTTAGTTGCGTAAAATCAACAAAAACAGCACTTTCTGGTCATTGCTCAGTGGTTTGATAAGAGTTAATTTTTATTAAAAATTGTGCTTACCAGCAACATAAATAAACAAAGTAGTCGCGTCAAACTAGCATTTCACCTCTAACTTTGGGGAAACTCAATGGATTGACTTCATTTTTTTGCAAAACATTTAGAAATAAATTTAAATCACTAATAAAAAATAAAATTGCGCCGCTAGTCCTTCCTGAATTTTTCATACTCTTCGCAAACTGTAACTTGCTTATCTAATTTACATAAAAAATCATTCTTATGAAAATTAAAGAGAATAAAATTTTGTAATAAAAAAAATATTGCCCGCCCCCCTCCGAGCTCCGCCCCCTTATAGTCCCCCAAATTTTAAATATTTTTTTTTCATGCTTATTTTTTAAGAAACAGAAAAAACGTTCATTAATTACCAAATTAAAAAAAAAATGCTCCCCCACTATGCCCCCCCAACTTGGAAAAATTTGTATCTCGCTTATTATTAAACATTTATATCAAATTTTTTTTTTTAATTTGGTAAATAATGAATGTTGATTTTGTTCCTTAAAAAATAAGCATAAAAAAAATTACTTAAAATTTGGGGGGTTATAAGGGGGCAGAGCTCGGAGGGGGGCGGGCAATATTTTTTTTATTACAAAATTTTATTCTCTTTAATTTTTATAAGAATGATTTTTTCTGTGGACTTAATAATAAGCGAGATATAGTTTGCGAAGAGTATAAAAAATTCAGGAAGGACTAGCGGCGCCATTTTAGTTTTTATTAGTGATTTATATTGAATTCTAAACGTTTTACAAAAAAAATAATGTCAATCCATTGAGTTTCCCCAAAGTTAGAGATTTTAATGTTTTTCATGCTAGTTTGACGCCACTAAAGCATAAGTTGAGATATTCTAAAGGTCCATCAATAAGCGTTTAAATACAGAATTTTGGCAATTTAGAAGCACCTTTTGTTTGCATTTTAAATTGCCACAATTCTGTATTTAAACGTATATTGATGGACCTTTAGAATATGTCAACTTGTGCTTTGTTTATTTATGTTGCTGGTAAGCACATTTTTTACTTAAAATTAACTCTTATAAACCCACTGAGCAATGACCAGAAAGTGGTTTTTTTTGTTGATTTTAGGCAACCAACATTGCATAACCACAGTTTTTATGCTTCGCGACATTTCCCTTTAATAATGTCAAAGTTTTAAAATCATCCCCTGATAAACAAATACCTTACTGTAAAATAACAGAAATGCACTTTTTTAGTTTTTTGAAGATAACCTAAAATAGTTAGAGATAATCAAGTTCATTAAAATAGGCACTTTGTTCTCCATTTAAACTACCCAATAGCTTTAAAATAAGCAAGATGCCAATGGTGGCCCTTAAATTAAATTTAAATTAAAAAAAATATATATTAATTTTTGGTTTAATAAAAGACACTTTTGTTACTTTAAATTTTTCAATTCTGGTAGATTTAGAATAAAAACACTCACCCTTGCAACCAGTTTGTTCCTGCAATCTTAAACACCCCTCAAGATTTTTAACACCACCATTAGCTACAATAGGAATGTCCAAAGTTTCGGAAATTACCTTCAGGAACTCCTTATTTATATCACCAGTAATTTGACTCGCTGTACGAGCATGAATTGTTAAAAAACTAGCTCCTGCTTTTTCCAGTTGTTGGCAAACTTGCACAGTTTTACTAAAAAAAAATAGATTCTTTTATTTTAATAAGCTTGAAAAATATAAAACCTTAAAAGGAAAAAAAGTAGTAATCAAAATAAACAACACAATAAATGCGCAACCTCAATTAGGGGTTTTTATGTGATTTTTAACGCCGAATGTCGCAAAGCATATGTTGCCCAAAATCAACAAAAAACAGCACTTTCTGGTCACTGCTCAGTGGGTTTATAAGAGTTAATTTTAATTAAAAATCGTGCTTACCAGCAACATAAATAAACAAAGCACAAGTTGACATATTCTAAATGTATATCAATAAACGTTTTAACTTTAAATACAGAATTTTGGCAATTTAAAATGCAAAAAAATAGTGCTTCTAAATGACCAAAATTCTGTATTTAAACGCTTATTGATAGACTTTTAGAATAGGTTAACCTATGCGTTGTTTATTTATGTTGCTGGAAAGCACAATTTCTAATTAAAAGTAACTCTTATAAACCCACTGAGAAATGACAAATAAGTGCTGTTTTTTGTTGATTTTAGGCAATTTACAGTACATAACCACAGTTTCTATGCTTCGCGACATTTCCCTTTATGCGTTTTGTCTTAAACTGTTCACTTTTTGGGTAATATTTCTAGTTTTTGTTATATGAATTAAATTATTCTTACCGCAAATCAGGCAAAATTCTCATTTTAACGCTAATAGAATATGGTTTTTCAACTTGGTTTCTGCATTGTCGTGTAATATCAAAAATAATTTGTGGATCCTCCAGTAAAACGCACCCCAAACCTTGTTGTCTCGCCCATCTTTGTGGACAGCCACAGTTTAGATCAATACCCCTTGAATATCTATAAAATTAAAGCCTTTTTAAGCAAATTTTAGGCCATTTTTGCAAAAGAACAACTTACGGAGATACCAGTTTAGCTGCTTCAACAAAATCATCCACTTTATTCGCTGCAAACTGGACTATCAGAGGTTCATCCACTAAAAAAAATGCTTTAGCCACTCAAATAAACCCGAAAAAGTGGTAATTATACCTGAGTTTGTTGTAAATTCATTATTTCTAGCTTTAATACTGTTGCAGAAGCTATCCGCCATTATCATTGGTGTAAAAAACAAATCACAATCGTACAGCCTGACTAGATTTCTGAAAGGAAGCCTGCAAATATTAAAGAATACTACTTTAATTCTTGTTTCTTTGGTTGTTTTCTGGGGTAAACTTACTTGCTGTAGCGTACCATGGGTGCACAAATCTTGACTATTTCTTTATTTTGGAATAAATCCATGATATTTGTTGTATTTTTGCTTGGGAGCATTTTGTATGCTTAAAGATCCAAGAACACTTAATAAAAAGAAGCGCCATTGTATAAACAGAGATGGAAACACGGACTCTTAAATTAAAGTTGCATAGTGGTGGGGGAATCATATGATTTGAGGTTATGTTGTTATTGTTCTATATTGGAGTTTTTATTAAAAATAAATGAAACAACGTGTTTTAAAATATTATTTATTATACACATTTAACAACATTGTTTTAAATTAATTATAATATTACATTTCAACTTATTTGTCTTTAAAAACCTCAATGCAAAAACATTTCATTCTTCAGACATTTTGTAGGTTTACAAAATATTTCCCATTTTAATTTATCCATTTTGGTATCAGGACACCTGGAACTGGCATACGAACAATGTCATGCCATTTATTTAAAACGTATTTTTGCATCATTTACAATACGACGCCATCCATCTTTTGTCCTCTTTGTCATGATGAAATTTTAATAATCCAATTGTTTATATGATTCACATGTTAATAACGAAACATATTGTAAGTTATTATTATTGGTAATAAAAAACCTCACTTCTATTAGGTATAAACACGATAGACCATTGTTTTTTATATATTT